>BSBN01001040.1:3635874-4253812 GCA_027924645.1 Cunninghamia lanceolata | reverse complement strand
CCTAATTTGCTATACTAGCAATGAAACAACTTGATTTTTAGACCTATATCACTATTGTGCCTACATAATCATAGCTATAAATGGTCAAAGATGAAGGAATCGAGGTCTTGGAGCTAAATGAAAATGAACTTTATAATCATGTACTAGAATTGTAGCCTTAGATATGATTGTTGTAGCCTTCCATGAGGTACCAAATTTTTGTTCTAGATTGCAGATGTCCTGATTAAGACTGAAAATGGAGAAAACATGAAGAAAGGAGGCTAGAAATGAAGTTTTGATGGTGAAATTAGTCATTGAAAACTACTTTTTGATGTTTGTACTTAAAAAATGAAGAGTTACAACTACATATGGAGGAGATAAAAGTTTTCTATAGCTCTACACATGTGTGAACCATTCAAATTTGTCATTTTATGAAATCCTATATCTAACTAAAACTACAATCACATGGCAATTAAGATCAAGTTATGTCTTGAGGTATGAAACTACATATATCATCTTTCAACCAAGAAAAACAATCATATATAACAAGAAATCAATCTATAACATGTTATTGATCATAACTCAACCATTGTAAACTGATTATACATCAAGGAATGCATTCACATAAGGAATTTAAATTATATTGTATATCAAGGTGTATATATATTGAAATCTTGTCCATAATGGTAGACATATACAAAAATTTGACAAATATGCCAACTCAAAACATTTTTTACAAAATGTGGCATATGCCATGTCTCAAAATCTATATACAATCTACATGTCAAATACTTACATCAAATACTAAAGGTCCGCTTGACCCTATGTCTTTGGTGAATCCTCAATCTGTGATGAATCCTCAAAAAGTGTCCTCTTTGTACCATGATGTCTAGTAGTTGATGGAGGCAAAGTTGATTGCATTAACAAGTCAAACCACTTATTTGATTAATCTCTTCAATGGTAAATATAAATAAGTTAGAGTTAGTAAATAGAATCTTATCTACTATAATTTAGAACTTTCATTTATTAACATACATCTAAATCACTACAATCAACTATAAGACCTCTATAAACTATCAATTATTTAGAAAAATTCAATTCAATTACCTCGACTCTTTCTTGTCATTCGGACAATCATTTTGTAAATGATTTTCTCTTAAGACAATCAGGTGTCCTACTGAAGCATGATGGCAAAGGTGGCACATCACTCACATTCCTAAGAGACTATAAAAGTAAAGTAACATTGAAATAAATTAATATATAATTATTAAACAAAAAAGGAAATGCATACATTAAAAAAGGTTAGATGTGTTACACATAAACAATCTAGAGTGCACTACAAAAAAAAAAATTCTACTAGAAAACAAGCACATACCACCATCGAGGCCTCCTGCATCAATTGAGAAGGACTCATCATGGATGAACCAACTAATATCTCATGTATGAAAAATGACAAGTTGTAAGACTCTATGTATACAAATAATCATGATAATTTTTAAATTAATAGATCAATTTATCTATTCTCTAGTTTATTATTTATCTAAATGACTATAATCAAATATTTAAGTTTTGTAAATTATCAATTAAAGTACACTTCAATCGAATTACCTCCACCCTTTGTTGGCATTCAGAAATTTGTTCCGTGAATGATGGTCCCTTGGGTCAATCAGGAGTTTGAGTAAATACTATTGGCAAAGATGCCACATCATTCACATTTTGGATTGACTATAAAATTAAATTAACATGATCAAGATATAAATTAATATATAATTACTCACAAAGAAATAAATGCATATAATAAAAAAGTTGATGTGTAGAAAAAATTATACCGGTAAGTCAAAGCCAGATTGGATGGCAGACAAAGTTCCATGATGAACTTTTGTCAACTCCTCTGTCATCAACTGTTATCCCCCTTAGATACATTAGTACTAATATTTGTTTATATTATTCAAATGGAATACACCATGAAATTTAACTTTAAATTTTAGCAGACAAAGTTCCATGATGAACTTTTGTCAACTCCTCTGTCATCAACTGTTATCCCCCTTAGATACATTAGTACTAATATTTGTTTATATTATTCAAATGGAATACACCATGAAATTTAACTTTAAATTTTACCTGTATAAAAGATTGGGCATGCTCTTCTCCTTCTCTATGGTCCACTGATGCTTGTGCTTCAACTCTTGTCCCCGACCCCTCAACTTGAGTTCTAGACCCCGCTACCTCATCTCATGAAGGGACATCATACTCTAAAGTGTTCAAGGGTGGCTTAGTACTCTCCATAAGAGGACCTAAGCACAATTGATTGCAATAAATGCAATGATGAGACACACAAACATGTGTGGATGAGAAGGATCTAGTAAAATAGGGTGATCCAATATCACCACCAACATCGTGTGGTTGTGCAAACTAAGAAATCTGTATAATCAAGTGCTTGATCAAAGAGTGTATGGCACTAAGGCCTTAATGTGTTGCATTTGCAACAACGTCTAGGTACTGAATTGGGGGTGGAGAATGGATAGCAGGAGGGGGAATAAAAGGACCTTGTACTTGTCTCATTGCCCCAGGCCTATCTCGAGGCATTCCCTTACCTACTCCCTAAAACTCTCTAAAATCAAAATAATTCACATGGTGACCCATTACAAACTCTACATATAGTTTACGAAGGAAATACAAAGGTACATCTAAATTATTGTTGGGTGGTTTATCAAAAACCATCCATCAACAATCCCAAAAATTCTAACTAACACCCTCATGTTTACACCATTTGATTGAATACTTAGGCTTACAAACATCAACATGCAATCTAGTTTTAGGACTGAAAAAATATTGGACTAACATAGCTTTAATAATGTCTAACTCTTTCACTTGATCATATGATAAACCATCAGCATATTCCGCCTTCTTGGTTTCTCGCCATTGCCTAAATGATTCGTGTTGGCTTGTGAGGTTCGAAAATGAGTAACAATTCCCTCTAAATTCAATGTCATTGAAGACAATCAAGGGTGGCATCGATACATTTCTACAATCCTACTTATTTGATCAATGTTTCTTTCAATTTTCTCTTCGATTGTTGGAGGGGGGTTTGGTGGGGGAGGGTTTGGGTTTTCATTTTGTTCATCCATTTTACCTATTTAAAATATAAAACATACCCATTTAGCAAAAAAAAACCAAAAAAAAATACTTGAATATACAAAATAAACAAAAAAAATGCATGAACCAACCTCTTGGGATCAGATATCTATTCTAGAAGAGCTTTGATATCCATTTTGGGAGAGGTCTACATTATGCAAGCCGCGGGTTTGCAAAACACAACCTCTTTTTCCCTTTTATGTTTTGCAAAACGGATATCCAATCCAAATGGATATCCATTTATAACAGATATGAGTTTTGGAACGGATATTTGTTCCAAACGGATATCCGTTTATAACGGATATTCTTAACATGCCTATGAAAGTTAAAGTTGGCCAATTCACGAATTTGGCTAAGTAAAGACTCAAGTTTTTTTTTCTATTGCCATTGTTTGGCCCGTGATGATCTTGCACATACCCAATAATAAATATTGTTCAAATAAGGTAAATTCTCTAAGAAGATTTGCTTCCCATAATGCGGCAACTTTTGAAAAAGACTAAAGATAGGGTTTACTTCAATAGGGATGGGTAGCTCTAGTGACTAACGATCCACCAAACGATGGCCTGTGTGCAGAAGATTGTAAGGGTGCAAATCTGAGAGAAGGGTATTTCTCCAAGTGCATACAATCATTCAAAGAGGTTGCAATATTTGCAAAGGAAACCCCATAGTTGTTGTTGCAAGGTAGGGGATGGATATGGGAGCAGTAGACAAGAATGTTTCCAATCCCAATGGAAATAAAGGTTCTAAGAGTATGGGTTATCCCCAATGCATAGGTGTTTCAGTGGAATATGGTGTGGCTAGGGTAACTACAATTTCTCAGGTGCAGGGAAACTAAATAAAAGGCATTCAGGTGTGGTTTGGACCGTAGTATAGGGTGAACCAAGATGCGGCTCCCCAGAAGGTTAAGCCACTCACATGCACCAATAAATCCCCTGTTGTTGAATATGGAGAGGATGTTATAAGAGAAGTGACAAATGAGTTAATCAGTAGATTTATTAGGCTATGGACAAGTCTCTTTGATCTACACAAATGGATCTCAGATACTTGGCATCCCGTTTTGAAAGGCGATGTTCAAATTTACCCCTGTGGTCATGCTTTTTTCATTGTAGTTTTTGACAATGTTCAGGATCCGAATACCATTCTATGTGATTATCTTTGGGACTGCAATTGGAACATGCTTATGCTTAAACCATGGCACCCAAATTTTGACCCTACCTTTGAATCCTTCACTGAGATGTTTTTATGGGTGTGAATTCCAAATCTACCGCTACAATTTTTGTTTGATTCATGTTTTGAAGCAATTGGTAATAAATTAAGGACGTTTTTGGATGTAGATGAAGGCTCCTCTAATTATCTCGATACCTCTAAAGGTCTCCCAATAGATATTACTCTAAAAATTGTAGATCGTAGATGGGTGCAAACCCTGGATTATGAGGGTTTGCCTTTCCGTTGTCATGGGTGTTTCAATATTGGTCACATTGTTGCAAATTGCTCCAAATGCCAATTAGATGGCTAGGCCACATGGTGGAAAGATGTAACCTTCCATCACTATTATGTGGAAAAATAGGAATCCATGTCTCTCTGTGAGGAAAAAATTGAATCCCCTCCAAAGATGAGGACTCCTGAGATTGGAAGTTAAAAAGTTTATGTTGGATCACAACCCCTCCTTGCTGCAGTGGAAGGATCATCCCCCTTGGGATGGGAATCATTGAATCCTCAAAAATATTGGACTCTAAGCCTAAAAAAGATTGTCATCATGAATGGACGTTCTAGAAGTGACAAACAATGAATCACAGACTCAAGAGGGCAGAATTGTTAATACCTCAGCTACTAATGTTGAGACCTTGGATAGTGGGGATGCAAATGAAAGCTGGACAATAATGCAAAGAAAAAAGAAAAAAGATCCGTTTGGAACGAATATTCTTAACATGCCTATGAAAGTTAAAGTTGGCCAATTCACGAATTTGGCTAAGTAAAGACTCAAGTTTTTTTTCTATTGCCATTGTTTGGCCCGTGATGATCTTGCACATACCCAATAATAAATATTGTTCAAATAAGGTAAATTCTCTAAGAAGATTTGCTTCCCATAATGCGGCAACTTTTGAAAAAGACTAAAGATAGGGTTTACTTCAATAGGGATGGGTAGCTCTAGTGACTAGCGATCCACCAAACGATGGCCTGTGTGCAGAAGATTGTAAGGGTGCAAATCTGAGAGAAGGGTATTTCTCCAAGTGCATACAATCATTCAAAGAGGTTGCAATACTTGCAAAGGAAACCCCATAGTTGTTGTTGCAAGGTAGGGGATGGATATGGGAGCAGTAGACAAGAATGTTTCCAATCCCAATGGAAATAAAGGTTCTAAGAGTATGGGTTATCCCCAATGCATAGGTGTTTCAGTGGAATATGGTGTGGCTAGGGTAACTACAATTTCTCAGGTGCAGGGAAACTAAATAAAAGGCATTCAGGTGTGGTTTGGACCGCAGTATAGGGTGAACCAGGATGCGGCTCCCCAGAAGGTTAAGCCACTCAAATCCCCTATTGTTGAATATGGAGAGGATGTTATAAGAGAAGTGACAAATGAGTTAATCAGTAGATTTATTAGGCTATGGACAAGTCTCTTTGATCTACACAAATGGATCTCAGATACTTGGCATCCTGTTTTGAAAGGCGATGTTCAAATTTACCCCTGTGGTCATGCTTTTTTCATTGTAGTTTTTGACAATGTTCAGGATCCGAATACCATTCTATGTGATTATCTTTGGGACTGCAATTGGAACATGCTTATGCTTAAACCATGGCACCCAAATTTTGACCCTACCTTTGAATCCTTCACGAGATGTTTTTATGGGTGTGAATTCCAAATCTACCGCTGCAATTTTTGTTTGATTCATGTTTTGAAGCAATTGGCAATAAGTTAAGGACGTTTTTGGATGTAGACGAAGGTTCCTCTAATTATCTCGATACCTCTAAAGGGTAAGTGCAAAAAGATGGGGGGCCAAAAAGTGGCCAAAATAATTTGAAAAAAAATAAAGGCATAACGCGAGCGCGTTATAACGCGCTCGCGTTATGTGCTGCTATAAATTAAAAAAAAAAAAGCAACTCAATTTCATTTCTCCCATTTTCTCCTCTGCCCGCGGCCTCCAAACCCTCAAAAACGCGCTCGCGTTCTGCAAAACGCCAATCAACCCAAAAATCTTGTCAATTCATCACCAAAATGCCACCGCGACGTCGAGCACGCCAAAGAGGTGAGTTATCTTTGTTTTTTTGTTTGAATTTCTTTCTATATAGGTAGGTTTTTGTTGATTTTTAATGTATATTTCATTAATTGTCAGTAAATGTTAATGCACCTCCTCCTCCTCCTCCTCCTCCTCAAAATCCACAAAATCCTGAGGAGGAAATACCTGGAGAACAACAACCTCCTCCATTCATTCCTCGACATGCCCCTGGAACACAAGATAATATAATAGGGCAAATTGAAAACAACAAAAAATAAATTGAAGATATAATTGCAAGGTTGAAAGATCCTTCCACTTCAACCTTGCATAGGTCCACGCTTGCCGAATCTCTTGAGTCTATGTTAACAAATGTAAATTCAATTAGCAAGCAAATAACTAGTTGGACCGATAAAAAGAGAGAGTTTAGAGATTACTATGCAGATAAATTATCATACCAAGATGTCAAAAAATTACAAATTACAAAAGTAGACTTGTGTTCAATTTTCACAAACCCACAAACAAATCAACCTCCACCCATTACATGCAAGAGGTTCCCTATCCATTGGTGCAACAACCAAGCGATAAGGGACAATTTCAGGCAGAGGTGGTGGATGGTTTTTGACCATCCTCCATGCAATAACAATGAGGTCCCGCAATACTTTTTGAGGAAACTCTACTCCGAGTTTGTCCTCAATAAAGTGCCAAACTATTTTGATATGTGGGACTTCCAGGGTAGAGGTGGGGGCTCAGCACAGGATAGACCAGGGGCACGTCTTGACCCACAGCGGGTAGTGAGATGAGTAATCAGCAGACCAGCCCACGAGCATGTTTCTATCCCTTCCATTGTGAAGGAGAGTGTTGAGGTCGATACACTGAGGTCGATTAGTGCCTTGACCCAAAGCATCATAGAGCATGCCGATCCTGCAACACAGAGTGGGTTGGGAGATAGTGCGAGGAGTAGGGTCCCACCGCATACTTGCCAGGCTTGCGGGTCAGCCTGTGGTTATGACCCCATGGACAGTCAGGACGCAGGTGCACAGGCTACATCTGCAGCTGAGCAGATGGCGATGACAGATACCCTCCTGAGTGAGACTTTCGGCCTTGATACTCAGGTAAATATTAGCAAGTTTATTGAATTTAATTTATTAAATTTTATTTTTGAAATACAAGATTAACTAATTTAAAATGATGATTTTAATGAAATTTCAGGGTCATAGCGTCGATGCAGTTTTCAGTGGTTCTCCACCTACATTTTTCACTAGATCATCTACTGTCGAGGTATGTAACTAGTAAACAATTATAAATATTACATGTGAATAGCATCGTTATATGAATGGTATTCTAATTTCTGATTTTGGATGTTGAATAGGTTAACACTGTAGATTTCATGGCAACACCTGCCAGCGGTGGTGGACTTCAAAGCTTTACGGAGGTAATAAAATAAATAGTTTAATGAATGAATTGTACTTACTAAATTTTTGTATGTGATTTGTGTGTTTTATTGTGTGTACTTCCATGTTTAGATGAGCGTGTGTGTATGTTAGGAGCCATGATTTGCATCACTATTATAGTTTTCGTAATTGAATAATGTTGTTTTATTTCCAGATGATGCAAGCTGCGGATACACCTCCCCATGTTCATAGGGCAATGGAGCAGGGTGTGGCCTCTGCGATTCATAGCTCTATGGCATTGACAGGGGTATGAGGCAGATTAGTAAATTTCAATTTACATTCATTGTTATAGTTGTCTATTTTTGAAAAATCAAAAGATTATTGATTTGAAGTTTAATTTCTATCTGGATGGTTTCTATAGGACATGACATCACCAGGGCCTTTTCCTGCTACTGAGGCAAGCGAGCAGACAGATTATATGTTAGCGGTAAGTGATTATTTTGTTAAATGTTTCATTTTTTTATAACATGTAATTTCTATATATTAATAACTATACTTTTTTTTGTAACAGGTAAAGGTGCAGGAAGAACTAAATAGGAGGAGTAGCCCTCGGGTTCGTAGTAGACCACCCACATGCATGTCTCCATCCCCTAGAAGATCAAAGGCTGCTCGTGATTTATTCTCTTCACCAGCTAGAGGGGAATGACTTTTTATTGTGTTCCTCTGTTGTATGCCTATATGGCATTTGTGGACATATATTTTGTATTGTACATAGTTGACATTGTATGCCTATATGGCATTCTTGTAAGCCTATATGGCTATTTTGTATATATGTTATCTTATATCGACAGATATTGATGTATGCGTATATGGATATTTGGTTAATACAAATCTTTTTTATTGATGGCGTCCATACTTGCATTATAAATCCACTTTTGAATGGATATTTGTAGATGGCTACTTCAAATATTTAAAGTCTGATTGTATTACATAGGATGTTTGCATTTTCTTTGATAGGCTTGATAGGCCATGGATTACATGATGGTGTTTGATGGAAAAGTATGGTACTAGAAGACTCTAGTTCATTCTTAATAGGCTTGTGATTGATAATATCTTTGCATGATTGCACTTGATCTTGGATCATGGGCATGTTGTTAGGATTTTGATTGCATTGTGATGTTTGATGGATAGGCATGGTGTAAGTGTAAGATACCCAACTAGTTCTACGAAAAATTTTCCTTACTTAAACACTTTTACTTGCTAACAATTCATCAACTACTTCAATAACATAAAGATATACATCAAGATAACTATTTGAATGAAACAACATTAGAGTTGGGTACTTGTCTTGTTACTTGATTCAATCAACTTGCAATGTCTTATTACATGGAAAATGCTTTCAATAGCATGAAGTACAACTCATTCAATGGAAATACAAGGACAGGCCTTGAAGCCTTGATGTTACAATGTCTTCCTTACTTGAGCAACATTTGAAGATTTGGAATGTTCAACTCATCACCTCACAAGGTAGGCGCATATTTGAAGGATTTACAGGTTTTTCTGACTTGGGCGCCAAGTTGAGGTGACCTCCTCCTGAAGTTGCGCCTTGTCAACATTAGGTGCCAATTAGAGTTTATGGATGCTCTGGATTGTTTCCAAGAGTAGGCGCCAAAACATCATCATTATGAAAGTGTTTTAAATGCTAGGCGCCCAAATAAGCCCTCTGGAGTCTAGGCGCTCCTTTCATGCATTCTGTGTTCAAGGCGCCAATTGAAAGGAGTGGAGAACAGGGCAAGCGCCTTCCAAACTAGGTGTTTCCTTGAGGTGACAAGGACTTAGAAAGTGCGCCTAAGGTGAGCGCCTTGAGTGAAAAGGTCTAACAAACATCTTTGAACCCCCTTTCAAGGTTAGGCGCATTCTGGAGGTGGAAACAAATAGAAGGTGCACCTTAGCTTCCTTTGTCAATTCTTGCAAGTCTTTGTTGATTAGGAAGGTGGAATGCTTCATTGTAGAATGAGTACCTATCTTCTAATGTCCAAACTACTTCTTCTGGCTCACTCTGTGGCTAGGCGCCAGAGCTAAACTGTTCACACAAGGGAGTGCGCCTAGACTCACTTGATGTTTTCTTACTACTTCAACCCCTGGAAGATGTTCCAAGGTGTTCCCTTTTACAAGCACCTGACCTCCCAAGTTCCTTCATGTGCTATTCCTTGAAGGCGCCAAAACTGAGCTCCAGTGCCATGGGATTGTGCCTAACATCTTTGAAGAGTTTCTAAGCCTTTTGCAAGTTGATATCCCAAACTCATCTTCTAGGCGCAACAGGAGCTTTCCAAAGGAGTTTCCAAGTTTTAGACGCCAAGCGAGGTCATGGGTGAATGGAACTGCGCCTTAGGAGATGACTGGATCCTAAGCGTCAGTCTGGAGTTACAGTGGAATTGATATGCGCCTCAACTAGCTTAGGCGCCCATTTGAAGTGATTCCTTTAACACTTCTCTGTCAATCTCAACTGCAAGGATGATCTCCTAATCCAATTTTGATCCTCTGGAGATGCAAATAGCTTTACATTTCACTAGGCTCCATCAATGATGATCATCAACCAAAGCGCATTTCAAAGGTGAGATAGGCAAGTGAGGCGCCAAACTAGTCCTTAAGACTTATCTCCTTCTATCAAGTCAATTTCAACTATGTGAGAGAGTTCTATTCTAGGCGCAAAATGGAAATGTTTTATCAATTGGTGCATCTTACAAAGCTCCCAATTCTAGGCGCCAGAGCCAAAGAGTTTTTCCCAACACATGCACCTGGGCTAGGAATTCACCTAAGAGACATCATTTAGCTTTAAAACTTTCAATCTATAGCCATCTGGGCTAGGCGCTCCAATGGAGGATCCTTGAACTCATGCATTGGCGCCTTCTAGTTCTAGAAACCCATTTTGGATGATTCATCCTGATACTAGCGCCCAAAATGACTAGACTCTCTTCATTATCCAATTCACTTAGAAGACTCAAGTTGGAGACTTAGTTGTCTATCCATGTTCTCCAGAAGATTCATTGTACCTCTATGCACTATCTCCTTCAAGGCGCTCCTTAAAATCATTGGAAGTGCTCAGGACTTACCTTAGTCCAAAGCGCCACAATCCATTCCTTAAAGCACAAAGAATTCTCAAAGGCGCCCCTATTTACCTCTAAGCACTCAAATATCATTTAGATTCAAGGCGCACATTTAGCTCCAAAACGCAAATTTCCATCATCAACCCATCAAGGTGCATCATCTTCCCTTTGTATCCCCTTCAAGGCGCAGACATTCACTTCTTCACACTCAAACTCACTCTCTGGCGCCAGAATAGGTGTATAACTTCAAATAAGGCGCTAATCTTAGGTTTCTAAGTACTTAGTTTGATCTTAAGGCTATCCTTCCTCTAAGCACTCTCTTCAGCTCCCTCACTGAAGGCCCTCTGTAAGTTTGGGCGCATTTCATCCCAAGGTGCTTCAACATCATCCAAGGTGCAAATTCACTCTCCAAGACAAGGTGCAAAAAACCCTATCCTAAGGCGCTCAAATCTTCCTTCTAGACCTAGGCGCACAAACATGAGATTAAGGATCATTCTGGCCACCATCACTTCCCTAAAGGCGCAAAATTGGTGTAGATACATTCCATTTATTAAGGATCATTCTGGCGCCCAAATCTTGTCAAAGCAAAGGATCAATAGGTTCTCTCTAAGGTGCACTCCAGGGTTTGATCTTGCAAGACTTCTCACGTCAAAATTTTGACCAAGACACTCAAGGCACTAGTCTTTATCATCTAACCCTACAGTGCACTTACTCATTATGATATACTCCTCAACTTTGTATTCAACCTTGCCCAAGGCGCATATTCACTATAAGGCATTCTCACGTTGTCAAGGCTCAGAGGGCTTCAACTTGCTAAAGGGTAGAGGTCTAGGCACATATCTGACTTGAAGCTCAAGGCGCTCCAACCCTCTTGCTCTGGAATTCCTTCTAGGCACTAAGTGACTTCTCCAATTCCTTGAAAACATTTGAAGTGTTTTACCTTCTCAAGGTGCTCCTTTGAACTTGACTCCAAGGTGTTATAATCTCAAAGGTGCTGACATCATCTCAACCAAAGGCGCTCAATGATTCATCCCATATCTAGGCGCTAAAACACTTAATCAACCAAGTCATTCAAGGCGCCATTCAGTAAACTCATCTTCCATGATATTCCTATCAAGGTGCATATCACTTCTCTCATGGGCTTTAGGTGCTCAGTTGAGTGTTTCAATACTACTTAGGTGCCAAATTCATTTTAATGCACCAAACAAAAAGAGCTTTCAAACACTGGGCGCTCACAAAGAGTCTTCCAACCTTGGGCGCTAAATTAGGTCTTTGCAACTATCCAAGGCGCATATCGTCGTTTGAACAACTTATGGTGCCAAGACAACTTCTCATTAGGGCGCTTAAAACACTTGTGTTTACATTTGAAGTGCTTTACCTTCTTAAGGTGCTCCAGACTAACCTGACTCCAAGGCGCTCCATCATCATCCTTAAGGCGCTAAAAACATCATCTCCACTCTAGGCAAAAACATCATCCAACTCCTTAAGGCACTTCACTGTCAAAGTCTGAAGGTGCTCTACCTAGACCTTTCCCCTAGGCGCCAGAACTCCTAAGCACTCACCAGATAACTCTCTTCTTCAAGGCGCAAATCTTCCTATACTATGATTGCCTCTGAAACGCCGATTAACGTGATGTGAGGGTGCAAAGGCTACTCCAATCCTCAGTGAGCGCCTAGTTTAAACAAGGAGAAATAAAGCATTCAAAACTATCCAAACGATCATCCCCTTCCTAATGTCTTCACTGCTCCGAAAAACCTTGGCCAAAATGACACATAACAACTCCTATGAGCGCCCTTATGCCCTAGGATCATCTAGTTTGTGCGTCTTGTAATGAGGAGTTCATGTAAGTTTGGAATGAGCGCCTTGAATAAGTGTAAACTAGCCTAGAAAAGGGTATGTGCGCCTTGAGCATTCCAGAGATAACTGTGCCCCTAGAACAATATGAGTGCTCATGATGATGATTAACGCCCTGATGAGACTATGAGCACCTTGTTCAGGAGATACCTTGTTTGATCATAAAATGCACCTTGAGTCTTGAAGGTTTTGAGCGCCTAGGTGATTTGGATGTTGGGATGTTGGTATGCGCCCAAGATTGAGGTAAGTGAGCGCTTGTAATGGAGGAGAGCAATGAGATGAGGTTTAGCGCCTCCAAGTAAGGTCAAAGGTGAGGTTAGAGGTGAAATGCGCCTTTGGACCATTCTGGCGCCTTGGATGAAGAACCTATATCTTGAGCCCAAGAGGTAAAATTTGTGCCTTAGTGGATTTGGAGAGTTACAGAGATTAGAGAAAAGTGCCTTGAAGACAGAGTTGTTCAAGGCGCATGTGTGATTTGGTCAAAAACAGGTGCCTAGAGTGAATAGGCTTTCATCCTGACTTAATACACTGCCTCCTTCTGACAATTTTTGGGGCAGCAGAAAACCTTTCACCACGGGCAAATGCCTCAGAGCTATAAAAAATCGAGAGAGGTTATTGTAGAGGCACTCTACGTGATCCCGTTGCCTCAGACGGAATGTTTCTAAGTGACACGGTTTTTGAGTAACATCTCGTCAAAGATTGCTACCTTTTTGCACTTTGGACTCTTCAGGGATATCGTTAGTACAATGTAGCTCCGACTGTTTCGACATGTTTGGGTGAGAAATAGGACCATGCCTAGCATAAATGTACCCATTCAGACGCGTTGGAATAGTCAGTTTGGTCGCATCAGGAGCAGGACGAAAGTTACACCCCTTTGCAACTTTACACTGCCTCCTTCTGACGATTTTTGGGGCAACAGAAAACTTTTCACCAAGGGCAAATGCCTCAGAGCTATAAAAAACCGAGAGAGGTTATTGTAGAGGCACTCTACGTGATCCCGTTGCCTTAGACGGAATGTTTCTAAGTGACATGATTTTCGAGTAACATCTCGTCAAAGATTGTTGCCTTTTTGCACTTTGGACTCTTCAGGGATATCGTCGGTACAATGTAGCTCCGACTATTTCGACATGTTTGGGTGAGAAATAGGACCATGCCTAGCATAAATGTACCCATTCAGATGCGTTGGAATAGTCAGTTTGATCGCATCAGGAGCAGGATGAAAGTTACACCCCTTTGCAACTTTACACTGCCTCCTTCTGACGATTTTTGGGGCAACAGAAAACCTTTCACCACGGGCAAATGCCTAAGAGCTATAAAAAACCGAGAGAGGCTATTGTAGAGGCACTCTACGTGATCCCGTTGCCTTAGACGGAATGTTTCTAAGTGACATGGTTTTTGAGTAACATCTCGTCAAAGATTGCTGCCTTTTTGCACTTTGGACTCTTCAGGGATATCGTCGGTACAATGTAGCTCCGACTGTTTCGACATGTTTGGGTGAGAAATAGGACCATGCCTAGCATAAATGTACCCATTCAGACGCGTTGGAATAGTCAGTTTGGTCGCATCAGGAGCAGGACGAAAGTTACACCCCTTTGCAACTTTACACTGCCTCCTTCTGACGATTTTTGGGGCAACAAAAAACCTTTCACCATGGGCAAATGCCTCAGATCTATAAAAAACCGAGAGAGGTTATTGTAGAGGCACTCTATGTGATCCCGTTGCCTCAGACGGAATGTTTCTAAGTGACACGATTTTCGAGTAACATCTCGTCAAAGATTGCTGCCTTTTTGCACTTTGGACTCTTCAGGGATATCGTCGGTACAATGTAGCTCCGACTGTTTCGACATGTTTGGGTGAGAAATAGGACCATGCCTAGCATAAATGTACCCATTCGGATGCGTTGGAACAGTCAGTTTGGTCGCATCAGGAGCAGGACGAAAGTTACACCCCTTTGCAACTTTACACTGCCTCCTTCTGACGATTTTTGGGGCAACAGAAAACCTTTCACCACGGGCAAATGCCTAAGAGCTATAAAAAATCGAGAGAGGTTATTGTAGAGGCACTCTACGTGATCCCGTTGCCTCAGACGGAATATTTTTAAGTGACATGATTTTCAAGTAACATCTCGTCAAAGATTGCTGTCTTTTTGCACTTTGGACTCTTCAGGGATATCGTCGGTACAATGTAGCTCCGACTGTTTCGACATGTTTGGGTGAGAAATAGGACCATGCCTAGCATAAATGTACCCATTCGGATGCGTTGGAATAGTCAGTTTGGTCGCATCAAGAGCAGGACAAAAGTTACACCCCTTTGCAACTTTACACTGCCTCCTTCTGACGATTTTTGGGGCAGCAGAAAACCTTTCACCACGGGTAAATGCCTCAGAGCTATAAAAAACCGAGAGAGGTTATTGTAGAGGCACTCTACGTGATAGCGTTGCCTCAGACGGAATGTTTCTAAGTGACACAGTTTTCGAGTAACATCTCGTCAAAGATTGCAGCCTTTTTGCACTTTGGACTCTTCAGGGATATCGTTGGTACAATGTAGCTCAGACTGTTTCGACATGTTTGGGTGAAAAACAGGACCATGCCTAGCGTAAATGTACCCATCCGAATGCGTTGGAACAGTCAGTTTGGTCACATCACGAGCAAGACACCAAAAATGCAAAGGTTGCTTTGTGCAACTTGACAACATTGACACTTTTTTGCAACATGACTCAAAGACTCAAACTGACCCCAAATGACTCAAAGTGACTTAAAATCACCTTGATTATAGAGGTCAAGGCGCTCCTTATCATTCATTCATTATGAGCGCCTTGGGAGAATGGTATATAGGTCATCATCATGATTGGGCGCCCTGGATCCAAAGTGTTGGAGAGATCATCAAATGGTGTCTAGTAGGGTGAGTTATGAGTTTGGTCGCATCAGGAGCAGGACACCAAAAATGCATAACATGATGATGTAAAAATGTGTACATATGTGTAAAAATGCAGGAGGAAATAAAAAAAGACAAACCTTACAAATTAATGTGCATACTTACAACTCAATGTAACATAACTTTACAAAATCAATGTGAATACTTACAAATTAATCCAATGAACCATCTGGATCTGCTCTACTCTTTATTGTGTCAAGTATTGCTTCATGGTCAGACTCACGCACCTTCCACAATATTTTGTTCAAAGGTCTACCCCGATACTTTATCAAATGAACATTGGATGCCACGACAAGGTTCGAGTAATGAAGAATCTTTCGATGCATGTCAAAGTCCTGAAATAGCCAAATATTAACACTCTTATGTGGGTACCTTCTAAGCCATGTTCCAGTAATAACCACTGATCCTGTAGGGTATTCGATGTTTTCTCCATCTGTAATAGGGGCATCCAATTTCTTTTTGGCTTCAACACAACGACATAAGTAATAATCTGTTCCCTCTTCATTATCTTCATCTGCAATAACTGCATATACGTGTCCTACATTGATATGTGTAGCAAATTAGATGAAATTAGTCAACATTACAAAAACACTACAAAGTAAGATGACATTACTTGGTTGAACTAGATGAAATTAGATGCATATATGTGCCCTATATTACCTGGTTGAACTAAATCTGATATGTGGTCAAAGTCAACTGACGATTCCATCTGTGTTAGTTCCAGTGCCGTCGGGGGTCGATACGTGTCAAGTGGGCTAAGATAACTTAACTGCCATTCGTCAACCCACTCCTTTGACTCGCACTCATCCCAGACTTGAATTGTACAGGAAGAACAAAAACATGACATCTTTCGTGTATGGATACTCCATGAACCTGTAATTGAGCTTCTGAAAGAGTGCATCTCATTTGATCCTGTCAGTGTACAACAATCCTCATATGGTGCAATGTTAGTATCATCTATCAACCAAAAAAATCTACGAACTAAAGACTTACCTTCATTACCTGGACCCATGGAAGCATTACACCACTCGACAATCGATTTTGCATCTGTCAACTTTGCATTGTCTTTATACTTTAACTCTTCTCGTGCTATGGCTCTTTTGATACATGCTCCTGCACCATCATGCTCCCCCTTTCCATGCCCGGCCTCACAAAAGTTCCACATATGTTGAATACCTGTAAAATTATGCCTCCTACTCAGCCAATAGAAATTCCGTGAGTTCTTGAATTGTGATGCACAATTATCCGACCATATGATATGCTGACTGAACGATATGCCCCTTCTAGCCAAATCATTATAGAACACCTAAAAGCAACCTTGCACGAACTCCGTAGAATGCGTGCGATCATCACTAATATAGAAATGATACTCCCTTATGATCTTTATGTCATCCTCTGTACTATTATTCGCATGAATGAATGCGATGTGCACAAATATAGAAACCTATGTGGAGTTGTAATATTGTGATTGCACCTCACGCTGTGGCTGTAGACTGTAGTTCTCTGCAAAGTCGACGACTGAAACAATGCTACCAACTGGAAATGTGTCCTTGCATAACTTGAATTGCAAGTCCAACCATCGAGCTCTATGGGCATGTCTTGCATACTCATACACTATGATGTCACGAAATATAGGCATAAACTGATACATTGGAATCTTTTCAATAACTAATTCACACCTCTTTGCTTCTTTACCATCTTTTGTATTGTATGCCACTGTTTTATACTTGCCAAACTCTACTAGTTCATTTCCAACCGCATGTGTTATTTCCATATGTTCACATATTGGCAAATGTTGCAAGCCACCGCAACGATGACATGTGCCATCCAAGCATAATTTCTTGTAGAATATTTGACCTTCCTCTCTTTCACATAAAATTCTTGATATGAAGTCTCTTGAAGATGTTGGTGGGGCACATATGGCACAACCCTGCAAATCATTGTTAGTATGCATATCTAAACATATAGACCTATAAGCATCAAAATGGTTAGAAAATTCAATATGTAATCTACAACAACAAGTAGTGCGTGTGTGATTTATATTAACATAGAAAGGTTTTAGCATTTCAAAATATCTTTGACAAATTTTAATTTGAGGATACTTCTCTAGAAATTTACCATAAAACTGTGTTTGAGTCTCATCCAAAAAATGCTTTGGATGTGGCTCGCGGTTCTGACTACCAATTCTCCTTCTTACCACATCCCTTTGATTCGGAGATACCCTTGTGTAATTCTTCCAAAAGTCTTCAATTAGTGACCTCAATGCTTCAACAATTGGTTTATCTTTTCGTGGTAGTCTCCCCGAGAACGCCCATAATTCATTGGCATTAGTGTCCTCAATTCTTTGGCGTCTTCCAACGGCTCTTGATAAAGTTTTCCTATTAATTCTCAATTTTTGACTTGTCTTTCTAATAATACGAGCTTTCCTCGTTTGACTACTTACTATAGTCGATGTAATCACACGCCGTGTTGCATTACTATCTTTTGTGCGTGAGGTGTTACCCACACTCTCATACGCACTCATTAGATTCTTGACAATAGATTTTTCACTTGAAGCCTCTGATGTTCTCAACCCAAGAATCTTCATGATAGACCTATACTTTATACTTCGCATCATTTCAACGAATAGTTGACATCTTGCAGTCTCATTTAACTTTTCAAAGAACAATCTCCAAATCTTATTAGCATATCTTCTACAAGTGCGTTTTGGAATCTTACCTTCCATTGGCTGCAAAATATTCTCATCAATATCAATCAAATACTTTGGCTTTCTATGCAAAATTCTAGGTGGTGTCAAGTTAGGTAAATTCATCTCAACATTAGGAATTTCATCAATATTTAAATGAGATGGGTTAGATGGCATACCTTCGATCGAAGATGGAATAGATGACATACCTTGAGGTTGAGGTGGGAACGATGGCGTACCTCCTTCATCACATGTGAGTGATGATGTACTCTCAACTTGAGATGTGGTAGATGGTGTCCCTACATGTTGTCTTGCGATAAAGGATGTGTCTCCAACTATGGTATTCAAATCTCTAGTACCACGAAGTTTTTGCATTCATTCTCTTTGTGCCGCCAATACCATATCTCTTTGTGATGGTTGTGGTTCCTCTTCAATTGGTATGTCTTCATTTATCGTGTCCAATTTCTTCTTCTCACAAAGTTCCCTCATAGCCATTGCTTTCTTTGCATTCTTAGCTTCTATCTCTTCCTGTGTTGGTTTAATTCTTGATCATTTCCTCGGCATGACAGAGAATTTGTCTGTAGCATGATAAAGAGACCAATATTAGTTCCTAAGAAATGAATACATGATAATAGTGGGATTGTATTTTTTTTATGTTGTAAGGATTTATTCTTGTATAGTTTGACATCATGGTATGAACTAAGGTTTGTTTATTACACATAATTATTAAAGAGCCCAAGTGTAGAAAATATACATGGCATCATGTGAGATTGTAGGTTGCTTTCTTGATTGGAAATGTGTCTATTTTAAACATGTATGATAAAGCATGATAAAGTAATTCAATCCGAAATAAGGAAAATGTAAAGAACATGCATGTAAAGACTTGACATACCTAAAAAACGAAGATTTGAATGGAGAGAGTACCCAATTATGTAGTGTTTTTATCTTCTTGCATCAAACTCCTCAACAATTTGAGTTTTTCACCACTTGCTTCCTTTTCAATGTTAAATTCTTAAAATTGAATCAAAATTAACATTGCAATACTACAAAAATTGAAACTTGTATAGATATATATCAAATTTGGTTTGAAAACTATGTTATTTCCTCCTTCTCAAGTTGGTAAAGCAGAAAAGGTGGTGGAAAGATCATGCAAAGGTGGTACAATGTGTCAAATGTGCATGTGAACTTCCCAATAGCATGAAAGCACTTCTTTTTTGTCGGAGCACGCGCAGAATTAGTAAGAAAACAGAGCATGTGGGCTTGGATCACGGGGGTAACCACTTTTTTACCATTTCAGTAGAAATACAAAATGCGAGCGCGTTATAACGCGAGCGCGCTATAACGCGCTCGCGTTTTGTCTTGCTATAGATCCCTAAACCCTAAACCCTCAACTCTGATCCCTTGACCCTCAACCCTCAATGTCAAATCCTAATCCCTCAACCCTATCCCTAAACCCTCAACCCTCAATGTCAAATCCTAATCCCTCAACCTCAACCTTGTCCCTAAACCCTAATCCCTTCAACCTCAACCCTATCCCTAAACCCTTGACCCTCGAACCTCAGCCCTCAATGTCAAACCCTAATCCCTTGATGCAGAGCGAAACCAGTTGAACATTAACACAGGTGAAAAAATCCTTGAAAGTCCACAAAATAACCTTTACAGTGTATATCGGCAAGACAATTTAAATGTCACACCGAAATGTACCTATTCTTGCCTATCGGCAAGACAATGGCTATCGGCAACCACCTTTCTCTCATCGGCCGATGAGGTAACTCATGCCGACATATGTTACATCGGCCGCACTTTCCCGTCGTCTTCCCGATCGGAGAGAACATAACTATCGGGGAAATCTTTAAGTCTCCTGCCGATGCTATCGGTTACGCCGATAGACTTACCATCGGCAAGACTTCTTGAATCTCACCCCGATCGGTGAGAGATCCTACCATCGGTCCAAACCAACTTTCTTATGCCGATGGCATTACTCACACCGATATACTTCGCTTCTCTTTCGTCGGTCTGACTTAGACTATCGGCGTAACTTAATCCTCGTCGTCCGATATCAAACTTTACGCCGATGCACATCCTCCGCTTTACCTTTGTCAATGTGACTAAGACCATCGGTGGGACTCTTCGCCCATCTTCCGACAATACAACTCTTATCGATAACTCAACATAATGCTTCATCTTCGGTAAGACATTACCATTTGTCACCTCGACACAAACACGATCGGCAAGATTAATGTTATCAGTTCAATGCACCTTTGTCTACCCAATAGACATAGTCAATCCGATGACTTCTCCATACATTGCTCAACTTATTCTTTCGGTCCTCCTTACTGTTTCCACCGGTCATTTCTTGCATCGTTCAGAATGCTTATTCTAAAAACCTCACATACAACAATGATATTCAAATGGAAGATACGAACTGTCCTCACAAACATTCATTGTATACACATAAAGTGCTAATTCCTTCTCTGCACATTGTAACCGAACAGAACACACAGAAACACTAAAACTACATAACAGAAATAAATCTAACTACATGGAGGTCATTCCACTGATTTCAAAGAAATCCACCAGTGGAATGACTCCAATCAGTATCATTGTAGTTTGACCAGAAAACACAGAATTTCTTTATTCCTTCTGCTTCAAAATAAAATACAATTTCTCTCTTTGTTCGTTCACTCCCCTCTACATGAACAGAGACCAACAATATAAAGACTCTCAATTGACAGTTACACACGGTGGAAGGTGAATCACCTATAACCACCCTGCCAATCGGTTACAAACCTTTCAGACATTCAGTTCGGTTACAAATGGTAATGACACGTACACAAACTACTCAACATTATGCCGTTACTTGGCCAAATTCTAATCCCTCAACCCTTCACTCTAATCCCTCAACCCTAAACCCTATCCCTAAACCCTCAACACTATACCTTAAACCCTAATCCCTCAACCCTAACCCTAAACCTTCTCCCTAAACCCTAATCCCTTCAACCTCAACCCTATCCCTAAACCCTTGACCCTCGAACCTCAGCCCTCGACGTCAAACACTAATCCCTCAACCCTTAACTCTGATCCCTCATCTCTCAACCCTAACCCTAAACCCTCAACCCTCAACATCAAACCCTAATCCCTCAACCCTCAACCCTAATCTGTCATCTGTCATCCCTCCACACTCTACTTTAACCCTAATTCCTTGACCCTCGACCCTCGAACCTCAACCCTCAACCCTCAACATCAAACCCTAATCCCTCAACCTTCAACCCTGATCCTAAACCCTAAACCCTCAACACCAAATTCTAATCCCTCAACCCTTCACTCTAATCCCTCAACCCTAAACCCTATCCCTAAACCCTCAACACTATACCTTAAACCCTAATCCCTCAACCCTAACCCTAAACCTTCTCCCTAAACCCTAATCCCTTCAACCTCAACCCTATCCCTAAACCCTTGACCCTTGAACCTTAGCCCTCGACGTCAAACCCTAATCCCTCAACCCTTAACTCTGATCCCTCATCTCTCAACCCTAACCCTAAACCCTCAACCCTCAACATCAAACCCTAATCCCTCAACCCTCAACCCTAATCTATCATCCGTCATCCCTCCACACTCTACTTTAACCCTAATTCCTCGACCCTCAACCCTATCCCTAAACCCTTGACCCTCGAACCTCAACCCTCAACCCTCAACATCAAACCCTAATCCCTCAACTCTTAACTCTAATCCCTCGACCTTCAACCCTGATCCTAAACCCTAAACCCTCAACGCCAAATTCTAATCCCTCAACCCTTCACTCTAATCCCTCAACCCTAAACCCTATCCCTAAACCCTCAACACTATACCTTAAACCCTAATCCCTCAACCCTAACCCTAAACCTTGTCCCTAAACCCTAATCCCTTCAACCTCAACCCTATCCCTAAATCCTTGACCCTCGAACCTCAGCCCTCGACGTCAAACCCTAATCCCTCAACCCTTAACTCTGATCCCTCATCTCTCAACCCTAACCCTAAACCCTCAACCCTCAACATCAAACCCTAATCCCTCAACCCTCAACCCTAATCTATCATCCGTCATCCCTCCACACTCTACTTTAACCCTAATTCCTTGACCCTCAACCCTATCCCTAAACCCTTGACCCTCGAACCTCAACCCTCACCCTCAACATCAAACCCTAATCCCTCAACCCTTAACTCTAATCCCTTGACCTTCAACCCTGATCCTAAACCCTAAACCCTCAACGCCAAATTCTAATCCCTCAACCCTTCACTCTAATCCCTCAACCCTAAACCCTATCCCTAAACCCTCAACACTATACCTTAAACCCTAACCCTAAACCTTGTCCCTAAACCCTAATCCCTCAACCCTCAACCCTAATCTGTCATCCGTCATCCCTCAACTCTAATCCCTCATTCCTAAACCCTAAACGCTATCCCTATTCCTAGACCCTCAACAGGCTCGATACTATACCTTAAACCCTAATCCCTCTACCATCGACACTCTTATTTAACCCTAATCCCTTGACCATTAACCCTATCCCTCAACCTCAACCCTCAACCCTCAACCCTCAACTCTCAACATTAAACCCTAATTCATCAACCCTAAACCCTAATCCCTCAAACCTAAACCCTATCCCTAAACCATCAACCCTCAACACTATACCTTAAACCCTAATCCCTCAACCCTCAACCCTAAACCTTATCCCTCAACCCTCAACCCTAATCCCTCATCCCTCAACTCTAATCCCTCATCCCTAAACCCTAAATGCTATCCCTATTCCTAAACCCTCAACAGACTCGATACTATACCTTAAACTCTAATCCCTTATCCCTAAACCCTCCAACCCTATCCCTAATCCTTATACCCTCCACACTCTACTATAACCCTAATTCCTCGACCCTCAACCCTATCCCTAAACCCTTGACCCTCGAACCTCAACCCTCAACCCTCAACATCAAACCCTAATCCCTCAACCCTTAACTCTGATCCCTCGACCTTCAACCCTGATCCTAAACCCTAAACCCTCAACGCCAAATTCTAATCCCTCAACCCTTCACTCTAATCCCTCAACCCTAAACCCTATCCCTAAACCCTAACCCTAAACCTTGTCCCTAAACCCTAATCCCTCAACCCTCAACCCTAATCTGTCATCCGTCATCCCTCAACTCTAATCCCTCATTCCTAAACCCTAAACGTTATCCCTATTCCTAGACTCTCAACAGGCTCGATACTATACCTTAAACCCTAATCCCTCTACCATCGACACTCTTATTTAACCCTAATCCCTTGACCATTAACCCTATCCCTCAACCTCAACCCTCAACCCTCAACCCTCAACTCTAACATTAAACCCTAATTCATCAACCCTAAACCCTAATCCCTCAAACCTAAACCCTATCCCTAAACCATCAACCCTCAACACTATACCTTAAACCCCAATCCCTCAACCCTCAACCCTAAACCTTATCCCTAAACCCTAATCCCTCAACCCTCAACCCTAATCCCTCATCCCTCATCCCTCAACTCTAATCCCTCATCCCTCAACTATAATCCCTCATCCCTAAACCCTAAATGCTATCCCTATTCCTAAACCCTCAACAGACTCGATACTATACCTTAAACTCTAATCCCTTATCCCTAAACCCTCCAACCCTATCCCTAATCCTTACACCCTCCACACTCTACTTTAACCCTAATCCCTTCAACCTCAACCCTATCCCTAAACCATTGACCCTCGAACCTCAACCCTCAACCCTCGACGTTAAACCCTATTCCCTCAACCCTTAACTCTGATCCCTCATCTCTCAACCCTAACCCTAAACCCTAAACCCTCAACCCTCAACGTCAAATCCTAATCCCTCAACCCTAAACCCTCAACACTATACCTTAAACCCTAATCCCTCATCCCTCAACCCTAAACCTTATCCCTAAACCCTAATCCCTCAACCCTCAACCCTAATCTGTCATCCCCCAACTCTAATCCTTCATCCCTAAACCCTAAATGCTATCCCTTTTCCTACACCCTCAATAGAATCGATACTATACCTTAAACCCTAATCCCTTATCCCTAAACCCTCCAACCCTATCCCTAATCCTTATACCCTCCACACTCTACTTTAACCCTAATTCCTCGACCCTCAACCCTATCCCTAAACCCTTGACCCTCGAACCTCAACCCTCAACCCTCAACGTCAAACCCTAATCCCTCAACCCTTAACTCTGATCCCTCGACCCTCAACACTATACCTTAAACCCTAATCCATATCCCTCAACCCTTAACCCTTAAAACTTAAACCCTATCCCTACACCCTCAACACTTGACACTATATCTTAAGCCTTAAACCCTCATCCCTAAAGCCTCAACCCTCAATCCTTAAACCTTAAACCCTAAACCCTATCCCTAATCCCTCTATCCTCAACACTCTAACCCTAACCTCGACATTAAATGCTAATCCGTCAACCCTAAACCCTAATCCTAAACCCTCAACCCTCAACACTATACCTTAAACCCTAATCCCTCAACCCTCAACCCTAAACCTTATCCCTAAACCCTAATCCCTCAACCCTAATCCATCATCCCTCAACTATAATCCCTCATCCCTAATCCCTAAATGCTATCCCTATTCCTAAACTCTCAACAGACTTGATACTATACCTTAAACCCTAATCCCTTATCCCTAAACCCTCCAACCCTATCCCTAATCCTTACACCCTCCACACTCTACTTTAACCCTAATCCCTCGACCCTAAACCCTATCCCTAAACCCTTGACCCTTGAACCTCAACCCTCAACCCTTAATGTCAAACCCTAATCCCTCAACCCTTAACTTTGATCCCTCGACCCTCAACCGTAATCTGTCATCCCTCATCCCTAAACCTTAAACGCTATCCCTATTCCTAGACCCTCAACGGGCTCGATACTATACCTTAAACGCTAATCCCTTATCCGTAAACCTTCCAACTCTATCCTTTATGCCTTAACCCTCATGATGAATAGCCTTGAATGTAAAAAAATTTGAGTGGGACATAACGCGAGCGCGTTATAACGCGCTCGCGTTATGTCAAACATGGCAAAAGACAGACTTGCGGGGAAAAATGTAAGGCAAGAAATAACGCGAGCGCGTTATAACGCGCTCGCATTATTTCTTGCTTTGGGAATCCCAAGCCTTGGGCTTGGGATTTGCTTTGGATTTCCAACCCAAAGGCTTGGAGTGCCTTATGAACAGTCACAGACGTGTTTTTCTGTATTCTTCAAAATTTCACATAATTTCGTTCGTGCTAACCCTCAGATTTGCACGTGTTTCAAGGTTGAACAAATCGAACACATGGGTAATGTTAGGCTTTCTCTTAGCTATTTGACGATGTGATTTTTTTCACATTTTAACAATGTTAAGCCTTTCATCTTTAATTTCTTTTGTTTGTGTGTCCGTTTTTATGCAAAAACCACTGTTTGGTCTTTTTTTCATTGTAAAATAACTGTTCATTCAAATTTCAAAAAAATTACATATTTAGAAACTAGACTCCATTCTACAAATATTAAAAAAATAAAAAAATGATTTTCAATTAGTTTTCAAAATTTATAGGGGTAGCACGGCCAAAATTCTATTTTTTAGGATGTGTCCACTTTAAAAATTAGTAAAAAATCAAATATTCATCAAAAAATTATCAGAAAAATCGGGCATAAACTACATGCTATTAGCTAATTTCTCACCGAAGCGATTTTAAAAATACCAAAAAAAAGTTGACCTTTTGAGGGAGCCACAAAACATGCTATGTTATGTTTTTTTGACAGAAACAACACCAATTTCTGTGGCTCCCTCTTTTGAACCCCTTAATCTATGCCATTTTCAAAACAAAATAGTAGTTTAGAAAGTAGACTCGGAGCACTACGAACATTGTTTTGGTTGCATCTCTAAATTTTGAGTGTAACTATGCTCAATTTCTCATCCAAGGCCAGTATTTCCTGATTTCAGAAAAAAAGTGGCCACTTAAGACCCCTTTTTGGCCCCCCATCTTCTTGCACTTACCCTAAAGATCTCCCAATAGATATTACTCTAAAAATTGTAGATTGTAGCTGGGTGCAAACCCTGGATTATGAGGGTTTGCCTTTCCGTTGTCATGGGTGTTTCAATATTGGTCACATTGTTGCAAATTGCTCCAAATGCCAATTAGATGGCTAGGCCACATGGTGGAAAGATGTAACCTTCCATCACTATTATGTGGAAAGATGAGGACTCCTGAGATTGGAAGTTAAAAAGTTTATGTTGGATCACAACCCCTCCTTGCTGCAGTGGAAGGATCATCCCCCTTGGGATGGGAATCATTGAATCCTCAAAAATATTGGACTCTAAGCCTAAAAAAGATTGTCATCATGAATGGACGTTCTAGAAGTGACAAACAATGAATCACAGACTCAAGAGAGCAGAACCTTGGATAGTGGGGATGCAAATGAAAGCTGGACAATAATGCAAAGAAAAAAGAAAAAAGACTTGGCTTCCCACAACATGCATTTATATTCTCATACTAAAAGTAATGTTAATACTTAGATTTTTCTATAATGAGGATCTTGTTGGACAATGTAATGCACCCCTTTTTTCAAGGGTTTGATGCACTTTTTATTTTATTTTGGTTAATTTTATGGGTGCGGTCCCCAAACTGCAATTCACTGATAAAAATTTTGAAATCCCAAAAATAACCTAATTTCTTAAAATAAAATAACACTGAAATATTTCCTTAACTATAAAATTAAAATTTACAAAGCCTGCATATTTTTATTTATGTGTAGAACCATAAAGTATAGTTATAAAACAAATATAAACCTTAACAAGTGCCACGTAGTGGCCAGTACCTGCCTTGTAGTGTTGTTATTATAGTATTTGTTTTGTTTAGTTGTAATTTTTTTGTTGATTAGGTATTGGTTGTATAGACAAATTGCATTCCAATAATTGAAAATTTAATTTTTGAAGAGTGTTGAAATGTCTTAGGTAAATAAAATTGAAATCTCAAAAACAATCTAATTTGGTAAAAATAAAATAGGACTAAAATATTTCCTAACTATAAAACTAAACTTTTACAAAGTCTATTAAATAACACAAATATTTCCTTAAAATGTAATAATACTAATATTTTTATAATTTAAAATGCATTAAAATATTGTAAGTTTGAAGAATAAAATAAAAAATGCAATAACATCGCGAAATATTTTTTGTGATAATGTAGAATTTTAACTTTTGACTAAATAAAATTGAAATCCTAGATTTTTAACTCTTGACTAAATGAAATTGAAATCCCAGAAATAATCTAATTTCATAAAATAAAATGTGTAGAACCCTAACCCTAACTGGGTGTGGATAGATTTGAAATGTCTACCTAAAATATTAAAATGTAATAATATTGAATACCATTACAATTTAAAATGCATTAAAATATTGTATGTTTGAAGAATAATTACATAATATAACAAGAGCTGCACAGCAACTAAGTTTCTGCCAAAATATTCATGAATAGTGGTGTTTTAATTTGTTGTGTTTGTTTAGTTTTAGAAGTAATAATTCATATTTAAATATTTGTTATGTAGTATTTATATTTAATTGAACAAATTATTTTTCCAAGAAATAACTAATTTATGAGTTACATAACTAACTAAACTAAAATACTAAAAAAATGAAATATAATATTCCTCTTGACACATTCTATAGTAGCATCAAGGACCATCATGTCATGTCCATGTTAAGAAAAACTATTTAGATTAAAAAAATAGCTCTTAAGTAAATAAAATAGTTCTAAAGTAAAATAAAATAACTTTTAAGTAAATAAAATAACTCTTTTAAGTATTTAAATAAAATAACTATTTAGTAAATAAAATAGTTCTAAATGACATGTACATAAAAACTAAACTAAAAAGGGCCAGAGATATCCTTGTGGAGGTTCCTATTTTTAATTTACTTTATAGCATATAAAATGAAATAACTCTAAAATCTATGGATGTAAGATATCTAAACTAGGGACCACTCCCAATAAAATCTAAGTTAAGACCTCCCAAAATTAAAAAAGCTTATCATTAATGCATATTAGTCTACTTCAATGGCAATCTTTTTCAGTGGCAATCTTTTGCAAGTGAACATGGAAGAAAAGTTGAGGAATGCAATCATTTTAAGAAAAAAACTAATATTATGTTCATTATCATGGGTGAACATTTAGATATACATGTGCAGTTATAGTGTGAATCAAAAAAATATTTTGAATCTATAAGGGCATACTTGCATTACTTTCTATATCTGGGTGCCACAACTGCACATCAATTTCTGAGAAAAATAATCAGAGTCTAGACTGTTATTAACTGCATTGCTATCTTCTTGAAAACTTCTTTTTTTAGGGATAACTATAACTAATATGGGTGTGCATGGATTGCACCAACAACATCTATTTGTACAAATAGGTGGCCTTGATCCCAATAGTTTCTGTGTCCTCTTATCTTTTACACCCTTCACATATTTCTTCTACTGAAGAATCCAACACAATTCAATAGTTTCTGTCAGACTAAATTCATGAAGCTTTTATATTGCCAACTAAGGGAGAAAAGTTGTAGATAGATTTATATGATACACTTACCAGGAAAAACTGTGTGCTCATAAAATTTCAAATGTCTTGCCCCAACATCTACATAATTAGAAGACTCATCTGTATCAACTCTCCACCAAATAGTATTGCAAAGAGAAGAATACCCAATATATAATAGCACCTTAATAGAAATAATCAGACATTCATAATCTTCAATGCCTTTTAAACTCAACAAGCTTAAAAGAAGAAGAATAACCATCATCTTGAGTAGCTTAAAATCCAGTGCAAATTCCATTAAAGGTTGTTTTCTTTGACCGTCACTCTCCTTGCCAATTTACTATAGCAAACAAATCTCATTCGTATTAAATAGTGGGATAAGGATTCAACAAAGTCCCTCTCAACATAATCTAAATGTCCTAGACCATCACTCTCCTTGTCAATTTACTGCAGCAAACAAATTCATTCGTATTAAATAGTGGGATAAGGATTCAACAAAGTCCCTCTCAACATAATCTAAATGTCCTATCATAAATTTGATTTAGGAAATGTAGGGTATTTATAAAATTTTGGCATAAAAACGGTTTGGGTAGTTGAACTGTAATAGTTAGGTGAACTACACGGATTTTTAATATTTTGAATTTGTTACGAATAGGTTTTGATTTAGGTTTTTAGGTTTTCAAATAATAAATTAAATTCCTTAATTTTAATTTTTATTTACAGAGGAAAGATTTAATTATAATTAATTAAATCTTATGATTAAAGGTAGATTAGGGATTAAGGGAAATTTAATTAATTAGTTAAAATTAATTAAATCTTATTATTAAAGGTAGATTAGAGATTAAGGGAAATTTAATTAATTAATTAAATTTCATGTGAAGGGAGGACTTATGGAATTGATCACTGGTCAATTTTTCCTATCTATGCATTAATATATATTTTAAAATTTTGATGTATTAGTATATTATTTTCATAGATTAAGGATATTATCTATGTAAATGATATATTATTATTATTATTATTAATTATTAAATACATATATATAAATTTGGGATAAACTTATAAATTATATTTGTATTTAAATTCCTATTAGTATAAATATTGATTAGTAATAGGAATCTTATATAACTATAATATTTTTATTGTTTAATAATATTATCAATATTAATACTAATAGGAATTTAAATACATGTTTCTTAATATTTTTATTTTTATTTTAGTTATAATATATTTAAATCGGTTAATAGGTGAGATGCTAAAAAAAACTTTACTGCCTAATTTTTACCCATAAAGTCTCAAACTAGAAACTTAATAGTTTTAAGTATTAGTATATTATTATCATAGATTAAGGATATTATCTATCACATAACTTAATCACCTTTATCGGGTGAAAGTTTTCTATCAATTAGATTGAAGAAAAATTATTTTTCAAATATGTTTTGTTAAAATATTTGCATCTATACAATAGGAATAGCTAAATATTTTTTAAATAGAAAAATTATTTCAGTTCTCATTGGTTGCAAAAAGAATTATTAATAACTAGTTAACAATAGGCCTCGCCTAAGATATTAAAATGTAATAATATTGAATACTATTACAATTTAAAATGCATTAAAATATTGTAAGTTTGAAGAATAATTACATAATATAATAATAACAAAAACATATTCATATTTACATCACTACAGTAATTTAGTATTTTATCTTAGTCACTTAATTTTTTATTTAAGTAATAATAGTAAGTACTTTTAGACAACATGATTTTAATTATTTTAATTAATGTAATATTGTGGTTTAGTAATAATTTTGGGTGCATTCATTTAATAAAAGTATGTAATTTAGCTCCATTTAATTAGACATCAATGGTTAAGATCAAATGAACAGTTAAGAAATATTTTAGTGAAATTAGGTTATTTATGTGTAGAACCCTAAACTATAGTAATAATACTAATACTTTTATAATTTAAAATGCATTAAAATATTGTAAGTTTGAAGAATAAAATAAAAAATATAATTAAATTCATGATACTATAGATTTTAAAGTTTTGACTAAATAAAATAAATAATGTAATTACGTAAAATAAAATCTATAGAACACTAAAAACTAAATTAAAATTATATTACTTTTAGCTAATGAAGCAAAAAATTAATCGCCATCCATTTAGGCATGACTTAACTAGTGGGAGACAAAATTTGTGTTCATAATTTGTTTACTTGCCACGTACTCCCTTCAAATCAGAATTCTCTCTGCATTCCCGACAAACCGACAATCCACAGAGAAGAGGTCATTTTTTTTAGCCAATGACAATACAGATAAATCATTTCTAAATAATTTTTTGTTAAAAATTTATCATGTTCACATAGGAAAAGTACAAATTTATTTCAAATTTGTCCGACAAGAAAAATAATCCTATCTTTTGATTGGTTTGCAATCAATAGATTAATAACTAGATAAGTTGAACTCATTGCAATAGTACCAGCGGAAGGCAGGTACTAATAAAAAAAATGTCTCCCTAAGATATTATACTATTACAATTTAAAATGCAGCAACATTGTGTCACTTCATCTAAATATTTTCCATGATACTCTAGATTTTTTACTTTTGAGTAAAAAAATGAAATCTCAAAAATAACTTAATTTCATAAAATAATATAACACTTAAACATTTCCTTTACTATTAAATTAAACTTTACAAATGCATATTTTTATTTATGTGTAGAACCCTAAAGTATAGTTATAAAACAAATTTAAACCGACCTGATAATGGGCTAGTTTTTTAAGGAGTTTCCTTTAATGATGGTGTCATGTCCCTATAGTAACAAATTATAATCGAATCAATTATGCATGATTCATAATATATTATAAATAACAATTATAATTATTAGTACAATTACAAATATTAATAATTAAATATTATTATATTTATAAATAAATATACATAGTAAATATTATTATTATTATTATTATTATTATTATTATATAAATTATAATTGTCATCATAAATATAAATGTTAATAATTAAATATTATTATAATACCATATTACTATATTATAATAAAATATGAATTATAAATCAATTATTATTGTAGATATTACAAAATATATAATATATAATAAATATTAAAATGAAAGACCTTTTATAAAGGTATTACTATGCAAAAGCTAGTGAATATAAAATAAGACCAAAACTAGCGATTAACTATTATAAAGAGAGCAGATTATTTACGAATGGAGGTGACCGATTGGGAATATATCATGGTTAGCAACGGTTGTGTCTCTCCTAGTATATACGTAGGATATAAATGGGAGCACAACAATTCATGAGGAGTATGGGAAATAATCTGGTTATTACATATGAAACCTGGATCAATCTAAGGAAGAATAACATTCATTAGTAAGATCAACAATATACATTACAAATGGAAGGAATATCATGATATCAGATCCATAAACCTTTAAGAATCATAAATCTGCAATTTTACTATCGAAACATCCTCGGACTCAGGAATAATAGACCATTGAGTAGGAATTCAAGAAGCAATTCAAATCCATTCGAAGAACAAGTCTTCTAGTCATAAGGGAAGAATCAGATCAAGTATCAAAAAGAATATACAGCCATAAATATTAAACAAGAATCTTTGAAGATAACAACAAACGCAACATACAATAACAAAGGTTCCACTAAGACAATTCACTTCTGCAGATCGGACTTCATCACAGTCACTAGTGATATATATATTAGTAAGAAATAAAGGTATTTCTAATTCCCATCTGAATATTATCAGCCAACTTAAGTAACAATGATGAATGCATAATTAATGTTTTTATTATGTCAATGTAACACAAGTAGAAGGCTATGATCATGGTTGTTTCTAATTTGTTCTTGTCTTAATTAAGAAGTAAAAGTGATAAGTATTAAATAGAAATTATAGAGAGAGATTGTGGAAAAAATATCATTAGTAAGAATAGATTATTACTCATAGAACGAGAATACGAATGGTATTATGAATATGATACATGATCATTATTGAGAAGGTGTATTTAATAAATGATTAATATAGAGAACATCTTGAAGAGATGTGAGAGGCTAACATGTGATAGAAAATGTAATTCACACATATGGACTACCGGATTGAGAAATGGACCTCCTTGTTAATCCACCACACCACATAAGTGAGTCTAAGGGTTAGGCAATTGGCCAAGGTATAATAAGGCTTGAGTTGATAAGACTCTAACCCTCCAAGGCAAGTGAATAGTGCTTGTCCTAAAGGGGTGAAGAGTACTCAACTGAGATATGCCCTTATCTCAATTAGTGTAGAGTGTTAATTTGAGGTAAGTGGAGATAGGCCCTTATCTCAATTAGTGTAGAGTGCTAATATGAGGTAAGTGGAGATAGGCCCTTGTCTCAATTAGTGTAGAGTGCTAATTTGAGGCAAGTGGAGAAACACCCTTGTTCCAATTGGTGTAGAGTGCCAATATGGGCAACTGGAGAAAGGCCCTTGTTCCAATTGGTGTAGAGTGCCAATATGGGCAAGTGGAAATGGCCCTTGCTGCCAATTGGTGTAGAGTGCCAATATGGGACAAGTGATAGGCCTTTGACTCTAGTTGGTGAAGATTGCCATTCTAGATCAAAGGAAAGGACAATGGACCTATGGCAAGATTGTGCCCAAGGAACCCTCTCTTGTTGGGTCAATGATTGGATTAACATGTTGGTCCAAGTATAGTCTCTTCCGGAAGGAAATTATGATCTTGTATAGTGAAATAGAGAAAGGAATAATGCATATGCATTATGATTATAAGGTTTGATTTTATATAATTGTGATTTATATAGTGAGATAAGAAGGATTGAATTCTAATGTACTCTTTTACAAGTTGAAATTGTTTGAAAGGTTGTGAAAATTTTGACTTGCTAGAAGGGGACATTACAAGTGGTATCAGAGCAGTCATCCTACTATCATGTGTGTATATTTGTAACTTATGAAACTATCTAAATATTTTGTGTATGACATGTATTCTTTATGACTGTTAATATATGTATTGAACTCATTATTAATGATGCTATTAATGAATCTGGATATATTTAGTTTTTATAATTCTCATCAAGCAATCATGAGGAAGAGCGGTGATGCAGAGCCAAACACCCTGACATGCATTTCCCTTTGTATGTGCACATTTTACTTGCCTATCGGCAAGACCATGCACTATCGGCCGACCAAAATGACTTTCCTCCGATCGCATTCCTCACTCTGAGCTCTTCACTATCGGTATGACTCACTTCCATCAGCCACTTTGTAAACTATTTGACTGATACCATATCTCTCCTCATACATGCAAGGCTTGACTTGTTGCTGCCGGTTTCCCTTACCGCTGTTGTCGGTCACGCTTTGCATCTGACACAATGTATCTGCATAATGTATATGCTCAATATGCATTTGAAACATACAACCCGAATATACATTCGATGGGACCAACCATTGACTTTCTTTGTATCTAACTCAATGTACATTCACAACATGCATTTATATTATGCATTTGATGGGTTTGACCGAATGTTGACTTCTTTGTATGCCGATCAGAAGCTTCAACTTTCTCTCTCCCTTGTATCTTAACTCAATGCATAACCATAATGTATGTTCACTACATACAACTGCAACATGTACATGCGAGATACACATGACATACAACTACGATATATACACAGGAAGTATATCTAATGAAACAACTTGAATCTTCGCTGTCTTGAACCTCTGCAAACCCTGCGATTACCCAAATCTATTCCTCCGCCAATCTAACATAGATCTTCACCCTGCCAACCTAGCACATGATGGCGCTAGGATCTATCTGCATCCTACACACGATCCTGCAAGCACGAACACGAACAAAACAGAAAACAAAATGAAAACACTGTATAGCCATTCCACCGATTTTGAAGAAATCTAACCAGTGGAATGGGCTAAGAACCCATCCCGGCCTCAGAACAGGAAAATCGATTGCACAGAGAAAACTAAAGGAATCGAAAGATAGAAAGATGCACAGTACAGAATTTTATTATGCCTTTCAAAATGTGTATACAGATGCTCTATTTCTCAAATACAAATCACACTGTTTTGATCTCTCTTACATCACCACTGATTACATTTGATGATCTAGGGTATTTATCTACTTACCCTCAATAGTACTGAATTGACTCCAAGCGGCTGGGAGACAAATCCAAGCGGCTGGGAGATCTAACAACCTCCAACTACCTAACAACTTCCTAACTGTCTAACAACCCTTGTGATTACAGATCGACAAGTGTCCTTGGGACTTACAACATAAACCTAAATACAAACTAAAATAACATGCATTGGTCAAATAGACCTTATTACATTGAATGGTCATCTTAGGACCTTATTGGAAACATCAAAATGAACTGTAAACAGTTAATGCCTCATGGAGGCCACTGTGGATTGGGTGCTCCTACACCATACACCCCACCGCGAAATGAACTCATGCCACATGAGTTAGGTCTTTGTCTTTCTCCAGCTGTATACTCTGCTATCTCATGTCTTCACCATGATCTCTGGACTGCATTATAGGCTCTTCTCATACCTATCCTTTGCTTTCCATTCAGTCTTACTATCACATCTATCTGAACACCTACATAGGAAACCTTGGTAATGGCTTCTTGTACTGCTGCTATGGCAGAATCTGTTTGCCTTTCAACTCTTTGTGGTTCTAGAGGACAAACAATTGTCCCTACTATGATAACATCCTTGTCTTTCCAATCAATTGGTGGCTACTTGTAACCCTGCTCTTTGACCTTCTGCTGATCCATCTGATCTCCATCATCAAAAATTGAAATGGCCTTCAAATATTGATCCTTAGCAATCCCATTCCCTGAGGTATCCTCAACTGCCTTTATGCCTTCTACTGTAGGCATCTCCACAAACTCTTTCTTTCCCACTAAGATGACCTTGGCTGCCTTCTGTGCTACAGTATCCTCCTGCAATGGTGTCATCACGAAAGTCCTCCCATCCTTCTTGATGGTGTATGTGTTAGCATATCCATCATACAATGCTCTCCTATCAAATTGCCATGGCCTACCCAAAAGTAGGTGACAACATTCCATGGGCAATATGTCACACAAAACCCTATCCTGATATTCTCCAATCTGAAAATCAATATATGCTTGTTCATATACCAAAAGTGATTGACTATCACTAACCCAAGATGCTTTGTAAGGATTTTGATGAGGAATCCTTTCTAATTTCAGTTTATCCACCATTTCCTGAGATACCATGTTATCTGTTGAACCATAATCTATTACTACCTCACATAGTTTACCTTTAGTTTTGCATTTGGTCCTGAAAAGAGCTCTCCTTTGTATCATGTCCTTAGATATCTTCAAGAGTGTTCTCCTTAGCATCAATGATTCTCCATCTTCAACTGGGGCTGCACTTCCCATTGGAGAGTTAACACTTTCATCTACCTTTTCTTCTTGCATAAATTGAACTCTCTTTTCATTCCTCCTATCATCTCTTGATGATGAACCTTGCCTTTCTGGACATTTGAATGTTGTATGGCCAATTTCATTACAATGATAACATCTCCCAGTGAAAACATTAGAACATCTACCACCTCCAAATCTACCTCTTGTGCCTTTCCATCCACCTCTGAAATCAAACTGCTCTTATCTCTTACTAGTCTCTTTTTGGTTAGACTTACCACTAGGCCTCTGGTTAGGACTTCCTCCTCTAAAACTACCTCTAAAATTTCTGTCACCTCTTCCTCTACTCTTCTACTCACTCTTTCTCTTTATCTTCTCTGCAGCCCTTAAGGCCATTTGGAAATACTTATTCACTGTTTCTGGTGCTAAGATGTTGATCTCATCTTGGATGTTCATCCTTAGGCCATTCAAGTACTTGACCACCTTCTTTGACTCTTCTTCTTGTCTCTTTGACCTGAGACTGATTTTATGAAACTCTTATGTGTATGCATTTACATCAAGGTCTCTCTGTCTAAGGTTCTACAATTTCTTATATACATCTGCACATCATAGTCCAGGGGTAAGAACTGTGCCTTGAGTTTGGTCTTCATCCTTTCCCAATCGGTTATCATATTCTTCCCCTCCTTGACTCTCTCTCCTTGTTCATAGTTCCACCATGCAAGAGCAGATCCTTGCAATCTTGCCTTTGCCAACTTAACCCTCTTATCATCAGGGACTTCTTTGTATTCGAAATGATTGTTTAATGCCTCAATCTAGTCAATCACCTCTTCAGCTTCCATACTTCCACTATACATGGGTAATCCATCTATGGTGTCCCTATTGACTGACTTTAATGCATTTAAAAATGCCCTCTGGTCTGCTGGTATCTCCTCTATCTTTTTATTGGTTTCGGCAATTTCTGCATCACCTTCATCACTGTCACTTTCAGCTTCCCTCTCTTTGCCTTTGGACTGCTTGAACTCTCCCAACTTGGATGCAAGCATCTCCTCAATCAGCTTCTTAATGGTGTCCTGCAAAATACTTTTGGGAGGCATCCTCTCTGCCTCTGTCTCGCTTTCTTTGTCTGACATAAACATTCACAGACAACACCCAAATGCCAACACTCTTGCAAATCCTCAATTCAATTTTCCGCCCAAATCTTTTTTAGGCTCTGATACCACTATGATGCAGAGCTAAACACCCTGACCTGTATTTCCCTTTGTATGTCCACGTTTTACTTGCCTATCGGCAAGACTATGCACTATCGGCTGACCAAAATAACTTTCCTCTGATCGTATTCCTCACTCCGAGCTCTTCACTGTTGGCATGACTCACTTCCATCGGCCACTTTGTAAACTGTCCAACCGATACCATATCTCTCCTCATACATGCAAGGCTTGACTTGCTGTTGCCGGTTTCCCTTACCGCTGCTGCCAGTCACGCTTTGCATCCGACACAATGTATCTGTGCAATGTATATGCTCAATATACATTTGAAACATACAACCCGAATATACATTTGGTGGGACCAACCATTGACTTTCTTTGTATCTAACTCAATGTACATTCACAATGTACATTCACAACATGCATTTCAATTATGCATTCGATGGGTTTGACCGAACGTTGACTTCTTTGTATGCTGATCGGAAGCTTCAACTTTCTCTCTCCCTTGTATCTTAACTCAATGCATAACCATAATGTATGTTCACTACATACAACCACAACATGTACATGCAAGATACACATGACATACAACTACGATATATACACAAGATGTATATCTAATGAAACAACTCGAATCTTTGTTGTCTTGAACCTCTGCAAACCCTGCGATTACCCAGATCTATTCCTCCGCCAATCTAACACAGATCTTTACCCTACCAACCTAGCACATGATGGCGCTAGGATCTATCTGCATCCTACACACGATCCTACAAGCACGAACACAAACAAAACAGAAAACAAAACGAAAACATTGTATAGCCATTCCACCGATTTCAAAGAAATCCAACCGGTGGAATGGGCTAAGAACCCATCCCGGCCTCAAAACAGGAAAATTGATTGCACAGAGAAAACTAAAGGAATCGAAAGACAGAAAGATGCACAGTACAGAATTTTATTATGCCTTTCAAAATGTGTATATAGATGCTCTGTTTCTCAAATACAAATCATGTTGTTTTGATCTCTCTTACATCACCACTGATTACATTCAATGATCTAGGGTATTTATCTACTTACCCTCAGTAGTACTGAATTGGCTCCAAGCGACTGGGAGACAAATCCAAGTGGCTGGGAGATCTAACAACCTCCAACTGCCTAACAACTTCGTAACTGTCTAACAACCCTTGTGATTACAGATCGACAAGTGTCCTTGGGACTTACAACATAAACCTAAATACAAACTAAAATAACATGCATTGGTCAAATAGACCTTATTACATTGAATGGTCAGCTTAGGACCTTATTGGAAACATCAAAATGAACTATAAATTGGTAATGCCCCATGGAGGCCACTGTGGATTGGATGCTCTTGCACCAAGCGGGAGAAATACTAGTAGGGTGAGCAGATACTAGATTTATTTCTAAGTACGCCACTTTGAGCTGGCCACTTGGAGCTAAGGGGGTGAGTGACTGCCCTTGGGCTTAGAAAAGGAAATCTATGGGCCTCCTATTGTAGTATTTCCCCAATCCCCAAATGGATTGGTTGTTGAAGGAGTTTCAATCATAAGAGGTATGGATGAAGTAGCATAGATAGGGAAGGCAGGTACAAGTTTATCCACTAAGTACACCACCCCATGTTGGATAGCCGCGTGTTTGCCACTTGGGGCCAAGAGGGATGGTATATCTACTCTTGGGCTTAGGACAAATAGCTTCGGGTGGACCTACCATGTTTCTCATCCAAGTCCCAGTATGATTAAACTTCCACTATGGATTACGGATATGATGTAGTTTACATATTGTGTGTACTTTAGTATTACATGTGTTCATATGTATACTTGGTGACCTTGGAATGGTGGACGGGTCCACGGTGTAGTATGGGATGCACCGAATCCCCTTTCCAATTGTCCGATAGTATATTTCTATGCATTAATGCAAATTATGTCTATTCATTACCTTGTGACTTATGTATTCGAGTAGATACTCTATAACTTGTATTTGCATGTACGGGTATGCTCCATGTATGTATGCTTCATGTGTATACACCGCCTTACATCTGTTTATATGTATCATGATTCTATAAGTATTACTCCATGCTTTAACCTTACTTGTATGCTTCCTGCGTGTGTATTTATGTATATTCTTGTGTGTATTTACGTATTTTACTTTATGCTTCTTGTCTGTCTGTGTTTATGTGTATTCATGTGTGTATTTACGTTTCTTATCTATGTAATCTTGTGTATTTTCATGTATTGCTTCATACTTGTATGCTTCCTACTGGTATGCTTGCTCATATTGATGAATGTGTGTTTCTCATATCTAATATATATATTCTCGACATGTATACGTCAAGCTCCATATGTGTTCATACGCATGCTACTAGACAATTATGTTTGTTTTATGTGTATACTTCATTGAGTACATATTTGTATGCAAATGTATATTCTATGACTTTATATTTGTATACTCTAACTTGTATGCTCTATGATTTGGATACAAATGTATGCTCTATGAAGATGTATTTGTATGCAAGTGCATATTCTATGATTTGTATTTGTATGCAAGTGTGCACTCTCTGACTTGGAATTGGTATTCGAGTGAACACTCTGTGATTTGTATTTGTATTTGAGTGTATACTCTATGACTTATATTTGTATGTGATTGTATACTCTATGACTTGTATCCCTATGACTTATGATTGTATGCTCTATGCCTTGACTTTACAATTGTATTCAAGTGTATGCTCTATAACTTTGTACTTGTATCTGAGTGCATACTCTATGAATTTGTATTTGTATTTGAGTGTATACTGATCTATTACTTGTATTTGTATGATTTGTGATTGTATACTCCATGACTTGAAATTGTATTCATATTCGAATGCATACTCTTTGAATTGTATTTGAGTGTATTCTCTATGACTTATGTATTCAACTGTATACTTATGACTACATGTATTCGAGTGTATACTCCATGACTTTGTGTGTTCAAATGTATACTACATGATTTATGTGTGTATTCCATGACTTATGTAAGTTCAAATGCACACTTCATGACTTACTTGTACTCATGTGTATACTTTTCATGCGTATACTTGCGTGTTACATGAATGCTTCATGCCTTATGTATACTTCATGCTTTGTGTATCAAGTGTGTGCTGTGTGTTTATATTTTATGTTCATGCTTCATATACTTTGTGTATTAAGTGTATAAGCCATGTGTATGCTCCATGTATTATGTGTATTTACGCTTTGTGTTTCATATATAATTGTGTGCATATACTTCAATATGGATCTTCTCTCCGACAGTGCTTTCTAGAGAGAGCCTCACTCATCATAACATAGACAAAGTAATATTGCTCTCTCATCATTCTTTCTTGATTAACACAATCAGGGTTCACATTCTCTAAACACTATATATACACTATATTACCATTATCACCTACAATGATCAAAACATTATGCCCTGACTTTGAAATGTAAGTGCTAGGTTCACAACTTTGCCTTACTACTATTACCTCCATATTTCATTGATACAAGGTGATGACCTTAACCTAATCATGACCCATATTCTTCATGTTAATAGTTCATACAAACCTTGTATACCAAATGTTTCATACTATAGATTAGTCACCTTCTCCAGTCACAACAAAATGCGAAGATTACATCATGTCATGACCCTTAAGACAACCATAAAGAATCAAAAGATATTGTGGGCCCATAACCCACAAATCCCAGGATCATTCTCCATCATTGAGTGAGTATTCTTGATTTTTACAATAATTATAAGCCTTCTTGAAATCTAAATATATTCTTTCCTCCACAATCTATAATCAATTACTCCTCAAAACATGACTCTTCTCAACTTGAAGCCGATAACATATCAAGTCAGGGCTACAAGAATACTAACAAAATTCATAGAGATGGGTGGCTTTTTGAATTTTGATTGCTTGAGGACAAGCAATCTTCAGTGGGGAGGCCTGTCATGTCCCTATACTAACAAATTATAATCGAATCAATTATGCATGATTCATAGTATATTATAAATAACAATTATAATTATTAGTACAAATACAAATATTAATAATTAAATATTATTATAAGTATAAATAAATATACATAGTAAATATTATTATTATTATAATAATAATATAAATTATAATTGTCATCATAAATATAATGTTAATAATTAAATATTATTATAATACCATATTACTATATTATAATAAAATATGAATTATAAATCAATTATTATTATAGATATTACAAAATATATAATATCTAATAAATAGTAAAATGAAAGACATTTTATAAAGGTATTACTATGCAAAAGCCAGCGAATATAAAATAAGACTAAAACAAGTAAATAAAGACTAAAGCAACAAATCCTTTATATTACTTAAGCTGCATCAATTATAAATAAAGGCAGAGTTATTAATGAAACCAACGATTAACTATTATAAAGAGAGCAGATTATTTACAGATAGAGGTGACTGATTGGGAATATATGATGGTTACCAATGGTTGTGTCTCTCCTAGTATATACATAGGATATAAATGGGAGCACAACAATTCATGAGGAGTATGGGAAATAATCTGGTCATTACATATGAAACCCGGATCAATCTAAGGAAGAATAACATTCATTAGTAAGATCAAAAATATACATTACAGATGGAAGGAATATCATGATATCAAATCCATAAACCTTTAAGAATCATAAATTTACAATTTTACTATCGGAACATCCTCGGACTCAGGAATAACAGACCATTGAGTAGGAATTCAAGAAGCAATTCAAAGAACAAGTCTTCTAGTCATAAGAGAAGAATCAGATCGAGTATCAAAAAGAATATACAACCATAAATATTAAACAAGAATCTTTCACAGTCACCAGTGATATATATATACAAGTCTTCTAGTCATAAGAGAAGAATCAGATCGAGTATCAAAAAGAATATACAGCCATAAATATTAAACAAGAATCTTTCACAGTCACCAGTGATATATATATATATATATATATATCAGCAAGAATTAAAGGTATGTCTAATTCCCATCTAAATATTATCAACCAACTTAAGTAACAATGATGAATACATAAATAATGTTTTTATTATGGCAATGTAACATAAGTAGAATGCTATGATGATGCTTGTTTCTAATTTGTTCTTGTCTTAATTAAGAAGTGAAAGTGATAAGTATTAAATAGAAATTATAGAGAGAGATTGTGGAAAAAATATCATTAGTAAGAATAGATTATTACTCATAGAATGAGAATGCGAATGGTATTATGAATATGATACACGATCATTATTGAGAAGGTGTATTTAATGAATGATTAATATAGAGAACATCTTGAAGAGATGTGAAAGGCTAACATGTGATAGAAAATGTAATTCACACATATGGACTGCCGGATTGAGAAATGGACCTCCTTGTTAATTCATCACACCACATAAGTGAGTCTACGGGTTAGGCAATTGGCCAACGTATGATAAGGCTCGAGTTGATAAGACTCTAACCCTCCAAGGCAAGTGAAGAGTGCTTGTCCTAAAGGGGTGAAGAGTACTCAACCAAGATAGACCCTTATCTCAATTAGTGTAGAGTGCTAATTTGAGGTAAGTGGAGATAGGCCCTTATCTCAATTAGTGTAGAGTGCTAATCTAAGGTAAGTGGAGATAGGCCCTCGTCTCAATTAGTGTAGAGTGCTAATTTGAGGCAAGAGGAGAAACGTCGTTGTTCCAATTGGTGTAGAGTGCCAATATGGGCAAGTGGAAATGGTCCTTGTTTCCAATTGGTGTTGAGTGCCAATATGGGCAAGTGGAAATGGCCCTTGTTTCCAATTGGTGTAGAGTGCCAATATGGGGCAAGTGGATAGGCCTTTGACTCTAGTTGGTGAAGATTGCCTTTCTAGATCAAAGGAAAGGACAATGGACCTATGGAGAGATTGTCCCCAAGGAACCCTCTCTTGTTGGGTGAATGATTGGATTAACATGTTGGTCCAAGTATAGTCTCTTCCGAAAGGAAATTATGATCTTGTATAGTGAAATAGAGAAAGGAATAATGCATATAAGTTATGATTATAAGGTGTAATTTTATATAATTGTGATTTATATAGTGAGATAAGAAGGATTGCATTCTGATGTACTCTTTTACAAGTTGAAATTGTTTGAAAGGTTGCAAAAATTTTGACTTGCTAGAAGGGGACATTACAGATGGATTCTCGAGATCATTGAAGTGTGAGAGAAATGGTGGAGGGGATGTTTGGCAAGAAGGTATTTATTTCTAGAGGTGGCGTGTGGCAATCAAATGGATTTAAATTCATATGGTGGAGGTTGACTCTTTGGACACGACATCATTCCTTCTTCTTCATTCTCTTTTACACCTTATAGCCTCATGGCTTCCCCTAGAGTGGGAGTTGGTCTGGAAGGCAAGCACGGAGGAATTTTTAAGAGGAATGTTGATAAGGGCAAGAAGGTGGTGGTTGAGGCATCGCGGAGGCAAACCAGGCGGCATGTGAGTTGTACGACGGTGAGCAGGAGGATGAAGAGGAAATACACCGCTACGAAGAGGCTAAAGAAGCTCTCTGGAGAGGAGGCTATGGTGGTTTTTATCAATAGTCTTGAAGGAGAAATAAAGAATCTGATTCTTAAAGAATGGCTAGGAAGGCTTCTTAAAGTTGCTAAGGAAATAGATGGGAAGGAGGGCATCAATGTGAGGGAGGTAATGTCAAATCTTCTGCTAGATCCTGATAGCACGAGAGGGAGATGGAATGTGTTTGGAGTGGCACAGTTGCTCATGGTAGGAACAATGTTGTCCATTGCAACGTCCTCTGTGTTAACAGACAAAGATATGATCGAAGCAACTAAGCAGAATGAGGAGAACTTGGAGGTGGTGTTAGGCCATTTACATGATGTTATGTTAGGGGTTGTTGAGACCAAAAGAATTGTGGATGGAATTACATAGAAGCTTGGCATCACGATTCCAAAACGAGCTCAACCTGCATACTTCTATGCATGTGATAATGCTTGTGACAGTGTAGATTTGTTTGGTGATGGAGATAAATAGGTATTGTTAGGGTTCAAGTCTGTTATGAAATGATATGTTATGTTTTGATATAGATTGTTGAGAGTAGGCCGCTGTAATTTGCCCCTCTCTTTTTGTGTTGTTATTAGGGGGGTGTGTTCTTTGTTGCTTGGCTTTTCCTGTTAGTAGTTGCATAGTTAGAGGGGGTTATATGACTTATGCCTTGTTATGGAAGAATTCTAGGCTCTCTCCTTTTTTGAATGGGTCCCTGGTCCCTTAACCAGGTTTTTATTATAAAAAAATAAAACACATTTAAACCCTAATAATTTCTTTTATAAAACAACAGTGAAAAGAAACTAATAAATTAACTTTCATTTTGTAGAAAACAAAACAAAATTAACTGCACTTACCATTCAAATAATTTATGCACTTCTCTAGTATTTTTTTCCTTTTTTTTATTTGATTTGATATTTTTGTGATTTATGTTTCAAAATTTTTTTGGATCATTGAATTAGGCTTAGGGAACCATACCCCATTAAATTGAAAAACTAGAAAAAACTACTTTGGGCTGCTGAAAATGAGGGCCACAATTATAAAACAAAGTCTTTATATTGCAGAAAATATAGAAAACAACTACAATAGAAAAAGGGGGAAGATGATGATGAGGTTGATTTGAGGATTTGTGTTGATCCTCCTTTCACCACTAAACATTCAAGGACATTCAACCGAGTAGAGAACTCTACTATAGATCTCCTGTCACTTGAAACATAGGGGAATATTGGAATTGTGTAGATTTGTTATTCAGTTAAGTCTAATTATGCTCAAAACCCTAATTTCATGAAATCGTAAACAAACAGACAAATTATAGAAAACAAATCGCACATAGAGATATCAAATGACAACCAAATACATACCAGATTTTGAAGTTTGGTGTGCAAAAAATTTGGGGACTAATGAGCGAGCGCCCTAGTCTAGTGCCTCAGTTTTTGTCAGGATGCAGGAATGTTATCTGCAACACAGTTCTTCTATTCTGGAGATTTCACTGTTGCAGGATCTAGAGGACTAATGAGTGGGCGCTCGATTCCAAGTCCCTAATTTCTTCTTAGATCTGCAATTCTGACAGTCTGTACTGCTCTCCTGCAACTCCAATTCTTTCACTTCCAAAACTTGTAACCTACAATCACAGAAAAGTGGGTTGGGGGTTGTGGTGTTTAGAGGGTTGCTTGGGTCAAGCCCTAGAGAGACATTCAAGTCTTGCAAACACCGTTGTCAGATAAAGAATGCGTATCCCTATGGGATAGAGGCAAGATCCAAATGATAAATGATAGAAAACACAATTGATATCACCTTGTAGTGAAGATCTCATGGAAAGAAGATGCTCTTCATGTCATGAGGAGATGGATGCCAAATCTACAAATACAAACACAATGACAACACAAAATACTGCTCTATAACACAATGAATGCCTTGAATCATTTTCACATAAGCCACAAGTTCACAATGTCCATCTATCTTCCATCTAGTTTACAAATGAATCACTAATCATGCTTATATATACAACTACAAACATTCCCGCTAAGAATTTCATAATTCAAACTTAGGATGTCAGCATAGGACCTAATAATGGTCACAAAACCGACACCCAAAAATAGGTCCTAACCTAAAATAGGGTAGGACTAGGGCGCTGGTGCCCAATTCCTCTCCCTATTTCAGGTAGGATTTGTGTTAAGCTCACCTCCTAAGTCCCATTTTCCATGAAGCTTTAGGGTTTTCTCATCAAGAGTCACCATAATCATGCAAGATGACCTAAATGCATTCTAAAGGACCCATGAGCTAAACCTTAAGAGGGAAAAGCTCCCAAGGGGACATTTTTTGACATAACATTTAGCCCCCACTTTAATGTATGTATAAACGCAAGGCCAATACATGCATTAAAGTACGGTCAACAAGCACAACAAACACACCAAGCACAAAGAAGACATGCCAATCACAATGAAGACAATAACGGGCACGCAAAACACGGAGAAGATAGTTACAGCCACGCAAAACACATAGAAGACAACATTGAAGACATGCAAAATAGAGTGAATGCAGTGATTATTTTCTTTTTCTTTTTCTCATATATAAAATGTGAATGTAAGTGCAAGGAAAGTAAACACACCACCCATAATGCAGGAGGGACTCATTGCCACCAGTCTTTAAACTACATATGGGGAAACAGACACGCCAAACAAATCTCATAGTGTAGGAGGGACTCATCACCACCAGTCTTTAAGACTGCACTTGAGAACAAACATGCCATACAAATCCCAAAGCAAAGGAGGGACTCATCACCACCGGTCTTTAAATTATGCTTGGGAAAAAACATGTCATACACACACACATGGAAGACACGGAGAAAACACGGCAGACAAGCAATGGAGTGTACCTATTTCTAGGTTCATCACCATCTCAGGCACATTACAGGCACACACCGATGATTGGGCTTCACCACATCAATCATCGAAGATACACTTAAGGGTTAGGATAGTCTCAGATCCTCTCCCTACCTTTGCAAAGGACTTTTAGAAAATGACAGGATGTGCACTCTCTTCGAGAAATACACCATCCCCACCTCCATAGAGGGATTAAGATAAAAGGATATACGCGATATCCCACCTCTACAGAGGGCTTAAGTGATTGCAATAGATTCAAGTTTTACAAACACACTAAATGCTAGCATCTAAATCAGACAACTTCCCTTATGTATCCCCCCACCTTAAGGTGGTTGATATCGTGTACCGATATCAAGCACATTAAGGTAGAAATAAAACACACAAGGAAACACGAGCTCTCACAAAGCCCATGCCCCCCAGAGGTGAGATGTACTTTATGATCACCAAATGTTCCCACAAACACACAATTTCCTACAAGAAAAGGTGTTAGCATCCATATAATCATGATAAACAACAATGCATATGATCATTCACATAAAGAGCCGAGGTTATACTACGGATTTAGAGACCGAGTATAACCGTGGGGCTATACCGCAGAAATCTCAAAACTAAGTGTAACCAAGGCGAGATTCAAAGAAATGGTTTGTAAGTACAATAAGACAACATCAAGATATCACAGAGTGATTCAACTAGACAAGTGTCAGATAATGTATATCAACCCCATCGTCATGTATGGACTTGGTCCATTTTTTTATTTCTCACTGAAGGGACACTAGGTCCGTATCAGTATGATATGTTTTTCATCATCCACCCACTAGATAGAACCACTAGAGGAAGGGAAACAATAAATCGAGAGGAGAAACAAGTGCCTTAGGGATAGTCACGTAGAAGGGTACCCCCAAGTCACCAACTGCAATGCTATGTCCATAAGACACAACACACAACAATGAAAATAGAGGAGAAGCAATATAGAAGAATGATGATACAAATAGAAGGTCACAACAGAGGCAGTCTCCTAGTATCCTTGACCTTACAAGAGTATCAAGTGTCATCCCAAGAGGCCTAAACAACAAGTAACACATCACGGGGGAAACACAACATGAGAGGGGAGGTCACATACACGAGCTGATCATGCTACGACATAAGGTGACCACCAGGGTTAGAAATACTTACCTGTAAAGAAAAATCAGTCTAGAATTTGGAACTTGCGAGCATCTTGGAGAAATGCTCTATCAAGTTTTGTGTGAAGCTTGAGTGGTTCTTATGAGAGTCTTGTTTGTTGTCAGGAAGTCCATGCAATGCTTGTTTCTCAAATCCTTGTGTATATGAGACCTTTTGTTGCTTGTGAGGAGGAGAACCACTATTATTTCTAACTGATGACAATCTTCTTACTCTTTTCTAATTTTTAGCTAGCTTTCTTTGTTGAGTTTGTCTACCATAGTGACAAGGACTATCTTGTACTATTTCAATCTTTTAATTTGTTATAGTCTCTTATTTTGGTTGTTCTATTTGTCTTTCTGATGCACTTTGGTTATCTCTCGATCCTTGTAAAGATAATGGAGGAGGAGCCTCAGCATAAATACCCTTTCCCTGTGGACGAGGTGGGTTATCCAACTTTTCCTTATCCACTTCTATCATACCCACAATGTCATCATAATCCAAATAGTCATCTTCTACTTCCACTATATTTTGTTCTAACATGTTATTATCGATATGCTTAGGGAAAGGATTAGTAAAGATTTGCAAATTCTGATTCGGTGGAGCAACTGACTTATTTCCATTATCATTCACACCCAATACCTGTATAATATTTGAATCGATGAGGTCTTGTATTTCATGTTTAAGACACATACATCATTCAGTGTCATGTTCTTGTTGCCGATGAAAATGACAAAAGGCGTTAGCATCGAAATAAGGTCCTTGCATCTTATTAGGATCCAAAGGTTTAATAGGAGGAAGCTTTATGATATTATTACTCATGGTTTGATTCATGATAGAATGATAGGACTCATATATCAGAGTAAACTTTCTTTGCTAATATTGTGCCTTCTTTGGATTAGTGATAGCAGACACTTGGGAAAAGTTATTAGAATTCAGTCCATTAACCTTGATGAAACTCTTGTTATTCCTCTTAAAGTTGTTTTGTGATGGTCCACCCATGGATTGACCAACTTGAACTGATGAGTTTTGGTTTTCATACTGACTAGATGAAAGTCGATAATCATGAAGGGCAGTGCATAAATGTTGAAATGAGTTATACTTTATCAAGATAATCTTATCATGGATGTTAGGTTGTAGATTTGTAATAAACACCTCTGAACATCCTCATCCTTCATCTGATATTGAATTTGTGCATAGAGAGATTGATACCAACTAATAAACTCAGTTAACTTCTCTTTCAGACCTTGCTTGCAATGAACTAAATCGATCAAAGAGACTTGAGGTCCAATGTTTGCTTGAAAATGTTGTAAAAATTGATCAACTAAATGTGAAAAAGAGTGTATTGAATTCAGAGGTAAAGAGAAAAACCATTCTAGAGCCATATCTTTGAGAGAATGTGGGAAAATGTTTGCTAACAAGTCCTCTTCAAAGTAGAAATCACTACACATAGTCGTGAATGCCGCCACATGAGTATTAGGATCACCTTTTCCACCATATTTTTCAAAGCAAGGGGTCTCAAACCTCTCAGGCATAGGAGTTCTCAAGATTGCATAAGATAGGGGATTATGGGCATGATAAGTTGGTATATTAGGTTGTGAGGAATTAGTCAAGTTTATCACCTTTTGTTGTAAAGAATTCATTTCTTGCAAAAGTTGGCTTAGGATAGCATCATTGGGAGATGTGGTTTGCTGCGAGGAATTAGAAGAAAAGTGAGGAGGTGATTGAGCCTAAGTAATGATAAGTAGAGGCTATGAACAATTCAATGGTGGTTGGACATAGTGATAAGTGGAAGGTGGTTGCAAATAGTTGTATGTAAGAGGTGGCTGAGAATAAGTGGGATGGAGAGGTGGTTGAGAGTAATTATTCATAGAAGAGCTCACTTTAGGAACCAAATTATGATAGTTAAATCCCACAACTTTGTAATTTTGTGAATTTGTTCCATTAGATACTCCAATACTAGTGGTAGAATTACTACAAGCGTTTGCATTAGTGGTTAAAATGGTTGATGTAAATGTAGATATTCCCGTAGTCGGTATAGGTGTCAATACTTGCGTGTGAGACGGTGACAACATGTTCTTAATACCATTCTCACATTAAGTTGACATCATGACATTACTATGTACTATATGCATTAATCCTCGAACAACATTAATACCATCGTGTCCTTTTATCAATTCTCTTATGTTGTGAATCACAGGTACAACTTCTTCTGCGATCCTTTCAGTTTCAACAAATGCTTAAAAATCGGCTAACTCTTTGTCAAGTTTGTTTATTTTCTCATTAGGTACATGTGTTACCACCTCAATAGTCCTCAACATCATGAAATACTTTATCTTCCATAGTGGTTGTATGAGGTATAGTATCTTGCAAAATTTGTGTCTCTCCTTTTGTAAAGAAGGTATTCAATGGATTTTTAGAGGTAGGAATATTGTTTTCTTCGAAAGAACTAGATCCCATGAGTCTCCTACTTCTTCTTAAAGGGATATTTATATTAGGGAAGGGGATCATACGACTCATACAAAAGCATGCAACACTCAATACACAAACTAATAGAACAACCCTAAGAGAAAGATATGTTTAAGATCCAAAATGTTTGATTTTTTAACTTTTTTCAATGCAAATAAGTGAAAGAGGAGGTGTTGTAAGGAAATTAATCAGGGGAAGAAAATAATATGTCTGATATTAGTCCAATAAATCAATAATATCCTTCACAACATATCTTTGATGCAATCCTATAATGATGACAAGCCAAAACCTAGTGAAAATACACTAAAATATGCAAATTTTCACCAATTTTCAATGCAAAGGCCCAATAAAAAGGGTGTTGTAAATAATTTTAAGAGGGTTAATAGATTATAACCCTGATAACAGCCAATAAATGTAGAAAAATCCTTCACAACACGCCTATGATGCAATTCTAGAGAGACGATAAGGCTAAAATCTAGTGAAAATGCAAGGTTTTCAAACCCTAGACATGAAATTTTGCAAGGAAACCACTATGTTACAACACTACAATTAGAAATCAGTCCTAATGAGTGTTTTTATAGGGTAGTAAAATCTGAAACAAAATTTTGACTACAAACCCTAGCTAATGCAAAAATAGGTTATATGGAAAAATGGACAATTTCAAGCATTTTTTATCAAAATAAGCATGAAAATGCAATGTAAATGAATGGTGAATGAAAAATTTATGTATTTTAAATCAGATTTGATGATAATAACACAAATTTGTTGAAATTTAATGCCAACTAATTTAAATTATTTGAAAATGCAAGCTAAAAATGCCAATTTTTTCAATTTTTTCATTTTTTTGTAATTTTTTAAATGCAATAAGACGAATAATGAAATGAATGTAAATCTGAAGTGCAACATTTATCAAGGTACAAAATTTATTAAAACATAGGTTCACCAAAATGTTTAGTGTGAAAAAGGGGGAAGATGATGATGAGGTTGATTTGAGGGTTTGTGTTGATCCTCCTTTCACCACTAAACATTCAAGGACATTCAACTGAGTGGAGAACTCTACTACAGATCTCCTATCACTTGTAACATAGGGGAAGATTGGAATTATGTAGATTTGTTATTCAATTAAGTCCAATTATGCTCAAAACCCTAATTTCATGAAATTGTAAACAAACAGACAAATTATAGAAAATGAATCGCACACAGAGATATCAAATGACAACCAAATACATACCAAATTTCAAAGTTCAATGTGTGGAAAAGTTGAGGACTAATGAGCGGGTGCCCTAGTCTAGTGCCTCAATTTTTGTCAGGATCTGGGAATGTTATCTACAACACAGTTCTGTTGTTCCAGAGGTTTCACTGTTGCGGGATCTTGAGGACTAATGAGTGGGTGCCCGAGTCCAGGTCCATGTTTTCTTCTTAGATCTGTAATTCTAACAGTCTGTACTACTCTCCTACAACTCCACTTATTTCACTTCCAAAACATGTAACCTGTAATCACATAAAAGTGGGTTGGGGGTTGTGGTGTTTAGAGGCTTGCCTCGATCAAGCCCCAGAGAGACATTCAAGTCTTCTGAACACTGTTGTCAGATAAAGAGTACATATACCTATGGGATAGAGGCAAAATCTAAATGTTAAATGATATAAAACACAATTGATATCACCTTGTAGTGAAGATCTCATGGAAGGAAGATGCTCTTCATGCCATGAGGAGATGGGTGCCAAATCTGTAAATACAAACACAGTGACAAAACAAAATAATGCTCTGCAACACAATGAATGCCTTAAATCACTTTCACATAAGCCATAAGTTCTCAATGTCCATCTAGTTTCCATCTAGTTTACAAATGAATCACTAATCATGCTTATATATGCAACTACAAACATTCTTGCTAAGAATTTCATAATTCAAATTTAGGATGTCAGCATAGGACCTAATAACAGTCACAAAACCAACACCCAAAAATAGGTCCTGACCTAAAAAAGGGCAGGATTAGGGCGCAGGCGCCTAAGTCCTCCCCCCTATTTTAGGTAGGATTTGTGTTAATCTCACCTCCTGAGTCCCATTTGCCATGAAACTTTAGGGTTTTTTCATCGAGAGTCACCATAATCATGCAAGATGATCTAAATGCATTCTAAAGGACCCAAGAGCTAAACCTTAAAAGGGAAAAGTGTTAGAACAATGCAAATAACTGAGAGGGGGGTGAATCAGTTATTTTATGACTTTTCTCTTCCTTGCTTTCTTTTCTTATCTTAACATTTAGTGCTCTACTAAAACATGGAAGCAAAGACAAACATAAGAACTGAAAATGAAATCAACTAATAACACAATGATTTTTACATGGAAACCCTGTTAAGGGAAAAACCACGAGGTGACTAACCTAAGATTGTATTCTCTATTAAAAGAATGAGTACAAATTTGGCACTTGCCAATTAGGGCTCATTGCCCGAGCACACTGCTCACAAGAGGCCCACTGCCTACAAGAGACTCACTGTCTACAAATGTTTATAGATTGTACTAATGAGTTTGAACTGATGAACAACATCCACATATGCAAGAGTTCAATTTTGATTAGACTCAGTATACTGATCTAGCACATTTCATTCTTCCTCAGTGTAGTATCTCTCCTTTGTCATATTCCGGGCTTGGAGTACTATCTTTTACTTCCTTCTGCTCCTCTTCATACTTCCTTTATTTACTCTTCATCACACACTTACATGCTAGAATCCATCAGGTATATATATCCGCATCAAGGATTTTCATCAACTTTCTAGTCGGCAACAAGAACACTCAAGATATTTACAAGTTGTTGATCTGTCGACTGAATCCATGCTTGATTTGTGATGCGTATTAAAAGCTTAAGCATAGAAGTCATTAATCATGTCGGCCAACAATGTAAGATGCCACAAATTTCTTGATCAACACCTTTTGCACATCCGGATTGAAGCCTGATACTCTGTCGGTCAGTTCTTCCTCTATCTGCTCTACCTGACTAGAACCCAACACTCAGATGCTCATATCTATTTCATGCTTTATCACCAGAGGCTAAATCTTTGGGCTATAATAGTCATGATACCCCTCTTAACTTGTCCAAGTCCACAACTTACTGAGTTACACCATCTAAGAGATCCGGACCTAATTGTTGGACCTTGTTACATACTCTATTCTTGTTCACTGGACCAAAACAATCTTCAATCTGACTTCTGGTATAGGCATATTATGTACTACGGATGTGTGGGATAAACTTTGTTGCCATCAATGACAACACTTATGAAGCCACATAGTGTCTCTTTCCAACAATCTCCCCTTTTGGCATTGATGGCAACACTTAGTGAAAAATGGCTAAGTGTCGCAATAACTCCCCCTTTGTTGATGTTCTATCTCTTTACTGCTTTACCAGAGCTCCCCCTTTGTTGGATTCCTCATTTTTCACTATTCTTCACTCCCCCTTTGACATCAATGGCAAAGGGTGGAATCTGCATGCCAAAATTTTGCCAAAAAAAAAAGTTCTATACATGGCCACATAAGTATGTACAAATCTTATGTTATACTTATATATACTTACGTATATCCGCAAAGGTTGTCTTCAACTGGATGATTTCTATGGCCCAACTCCTCTTCATTATATCCAAAATGGAGATGTTTCCACTTAACAAAAACACATATGCTTCTGCTCTCCTTAAGTATGTTGGATCACTGGTTTGGATTGTATTTTATGCCTCTGTCAAAGCATCATGCATTGCCTCTAACTTACAGATGATTATCCTTTTGAGCTCACCCATTCTATCCATTATGTTCTGTTTCTCCTTAACTAGTTCTTTAATTTCATTTATTAAAGTAATAGCATGACATTCATGATTCACAAGAGAGGTAGCAAGGGGATCAAAATTCTGAGATAAGCTTGACAGTTTTTCTTCTTGTTCTTTCACTTTCTTTTCAATGTCCTCTGTCACTTTGGGCCAAGTTAAACAAAATTTGTAAATGCCCCCACAATCTTTAAGAGCGTTTTCAAGGCTCTTTATGCCAATGCCCAAGGTTCTTCTATCATTAGTAATTAGTCCTTGTACTTCACTGAACCTCTTCCCTAAGAACTCCTTCTGGACCTTAGTTTCTACAGATTTCTCTAAGGATTCAAAATGAGTGTTAACATAATTGAATAAGTTTTTCAGATTACTAGATTGAGAGGTAGAAGGATCCTTTTGATAGTTCAACATAATCTTCTCCAGTATCCCAGATGCAATCTCCAATAGCTCACAGTCCTCCATGTGAGATTTTAGAAGTTTCTCTTTTGCTTTGGCTTGAGCAAAAGATGCTATTTTCATTGTCTGAACCGGGGAGAGAAAGTCAGAATTCAGTGGCCCTTGAAATAACTCAAGTTCATCCAGGTCCATTATTTCTTTGTCCAGGAAGTTCTGTACTGTCTCTATGGTGTCTCTTGCCGATTCTACTTCCTTGCTTTTGGGGTCATCTGGACTGACTGATTTTGATAACTTAACATTAATCTTTTCTGCTTGTTCTTCTTCTTTTCCCTTATCCTCTTTTTCTTGATTCTTCTTTCCTTCTTTTCTACCTTCCCCTCCAGCTTCAATAGCTAGAATGTTTGTCATGGCTGCAGTGGGATCCGGAGAGATATCACCTGTGTTTGTTGCTTTATGAACTTCTTCTGCTAGAACAATGGAGTCTAAGTCCTCAAAGATTTCTTCATTTATTTTCTTTAATCCTTCGACATCCTTGTCAGAAGGTTCTTCATTGATATCATTTAATCCTTCAACATTCATGGTAGAAGTTTCTTCATCTAATTCCTCTACAATAGGAAGATTGAATCTCTTCAAGGCATTCTGTAGGATATCTTTTGTTTCACTTGCTACTTGGTCTATTTCTCCAAGCATGAGTTTATTCATTCTCGCCTTACTCTAGAACTCATCCTTACAATCCTTGAAAATCATGTCCATTTATTTTGGAGTGATAGAAGGATAAAGCTGTATCATTATTTGCTCCCGGATTTCTAAGTCTTTAACCTTTGCATTCACCTTTCTTTGTTCCAATACTTCTTCTAGGCTTTTTGGAATTAATGAAATCATTTCAATGAATGCTTTATTATAGATATTCAAATACCTTATAGTAGCTTCCTCCATAATTCTCTTGTTAGTATCATTGTATTCTTCATAGAACTCTGTCATCGGTATAGGTTCCCATCCACAGTAACTGCCTTGATGATGTCATCAATGGAAAGAGTGGGCTTTTCAAAAAATTCCTCTACCTTCTCTTCCTCATTTCTAAACTTTTCAGATGTTCTCTTCTTCTTCATTTTCTTGATTTCTTCATTTGATTTTGTTTCTTCATCATTCTTATGGCTTGTATATATCCTTGTGGCTTTGGTCTTCATCATCTTTTCTCCTTTTTTGGATGGCTTGATCTCTGGTATGGTAGATTTTGAGCTTTTAGAGGTGATAGGAGTAGATCTTTTGGAGGATCTAGTCCGAGAGGAGGTTTGCATGGTGCAGGAATAATTTCTTTCTTTACTTCTTGTTTTTCTTTCTCTGCCTTCTCCATTTTCTCTCTGTTAGCATCTACAAACTCCTTTGATAAGCCAAATCTTTTGGCAATTTCTTCAACTTCCTTTCTTACTTTTCTCTTCATATCAGGTTGTCTTAACTCCACATGTATCTTTATGCTTAGCTCTTCAAAGGTGCCAAACCTTTCTGCTTCAGTGTGCTTAAGTTGGCTCAGCAGATGTTGAATGTGTAAGATTTTTTCATCGACCTCATAGCCCATATACATTATCCATATAGTTCTCAGCTCAACTGCCTCCATTAGGCATTGATCTATATCAACCATGAAACAAACTATATCTTTGTATTTATCAACTATTGTTTGTGGTATTCTTTCTCTGGCATGCATCATGCTTTGGAAATTCTTAAAGTAACCCCAGAGGGCTGTGTTTTGTGCATGAACATCACCAAGTCCATATATGTAATCTCTGATCTAAATTGCAATAGGTTTATCATTTTGCCATACCCAACCATTTGATCCAGGCAGCTCATTCATATAATAGAAAAATAGACACATAATTAGACTACCATATTTAAAGGATTTTTTCTTATCCATTTTGATCTTCTGCAAGTTCTCCATCGGCTGATTTAGTAGAATCTCACACAGATCATAATCTACATTTTCCCTTAACATTTGATATGCATCATAGATTATTGTACCAGACACATAATTCTCCCTACTCGAGTGGTAGATTTTGTAGCCAATTATCATTGAAGCAAACTTGACATCCGGATCCATTATGCCATCTATCGTCATTGCCCTTTTGTCAAATTTTGATCTGGTGGCATCAGTTACCGTTTGGTTCTTCACATATTTGAGTGCGGGTAACCCACCTGATAAATGTAGTCCAGTTACTACCCTGATGACATCTTTAGTTATCTTGAATGGCCTCATCAGCCACACAAAATTATCATGCATCCTACTTAGAACATACCGGACCCAGTCGTCTTCTACAAAAGATGGAAAATGTATGCAATGTTCGAAGTGTTTATCCCGGAGAGTCTTGAATTTAGGTCTGAGTTCAAAATTTTCATCTATTAACTATTTCTGATAAATGTCGATCAACTTTGAGTCCCCAAAATCTTCAATGTTTGCATGGATATAAACCCTAATATCTTCTACATGCAAGACTCAATGCGGAATACCAGAAAACACACCCAAGGGATCAACTTCTAGAGATTTGTAAGGGTGTTTCTTGAATTTTGGTCTCGGCCTATCAGAAATATTGACAACCATTGGAGTAGCCATTCTTACAAGAGATCCAGAGAGAGTTATCAGAATGGAAGTACCTTTTCACCTTTTAGGGTTTGGAGTAGACACCAGAGTGATTCTCTAGTTGAATTCGATCTTTAGTTGAACTTAGGAGAATTGTAGGGTCTTCTTTACAGAGCTCTTCTTTTCTTATTCTTCGTGAGTGCAAGTGTGTAAGTAATGAGTGAAAATCCCTTTTATTCTTTTGTAAACCCTAATTTCCTTTTGTAATAAATGCACAAGTTAAGTCATCTGGTTACCCTGTATTTGAGAGAGATTTTCTTGAATCACTGTGCGGATCTTAAAATCATTGCCTGTGAGGGTTGACAACATAACTTCACCCTTTTTCAAACATCTCATAGGTCCGCAGATTAAATCATTTCAATTTTGGATCATACCGGATCTATTTGTGAAATTTTGTTTTATCAGATAGCTGCCGATACAGGATCTCCTCATAACTTTTTTAAAATCTGCATGCGGATTTGCCAAATTTTGATTGAATGACGTTCAAGTGAATATCCTCAAACCTTTTAAACCGCAACCTCTTATTCTAACTCAATGTGCCAAATTCAGGCACTCACTAGTTGGCTGGGTGAAAAAGATCTTCTCTGTAGCTCCCCCTAAGCCAGAGCTTACCTTTTAGTTTCCGGAAGGAATATCAGCACCGGATTTTGGTGCGGATCCATCCCCAGTATTCACTGTACTCTTTTTTACCCAAATCTTGCTCATCTCCTTTTGAACTTCATCTGCATTCACTTTACCTTTGCCCTTATCTTGTTTCTGATCATGTTCCACCGGATCTTTTCTATCCTGATTTCTACTTTTGCAGAATTTGGCAATAGACCGGATCTATTGCAATTGTAACATACAACATTTGATTGATATCCTCTTGATCTACATTGATTAGCCATATGTCCCATTCTATTGTATGCAAAGCATCTACCATTGAATGAATTATTTATTTACATATTTCTACATTCATGAGATTTGTGACCATACCTTTTGCAATTAAAACATTGTCCGGAGAAGGAGGGATTATTTTGATTCATTCTCCTCCTACACTGAGTTGCTTTATGACCGAAATTGTTGCAATTGAAGTAGTATCCATTGAAAGATGGATATTTTTGGGCATTTGGTTGCCTTACCGAAGATCTTCTTGGCTTGTTTCTTTGATTTTCTGATCCAGAGCTTTCACCTTTCTCATATCCTAAGCCACACTTATCATCTACCCTCTTTTGGTTTTCAAGAAGAACTTCAAGTTGGGTTGAGCTTATCTTGAATTTTTCTTTGTATTCATTTGCAGATTGAAGATCTTGTTTGAGAGAATCAATCTGGTTTTCAAGTTGTTCTTCATTGTATCTGGCTTCCTCAAGATCAGATTCAAGATGTCTAATTATTCTATCCATTTTGTGGTAGTCCTCTATTTTCTCCTTGAGAGATTGTTTTAGGTTATCTTCAATCTTTCTTTTCTCTTCAATTTCTTGGGTGAATTTCATAACTCCTAATTCCATTTCATGTCTCATCATAATGACTTCTTTTGAGAGTTTTTCACATAGCTTGGTTTTTTCATTCAGATCCTCATCAGTATTATTGGCTTCATTCTGATTTGCTAGTTTTTGAAGTAATTCCTTTCTCTTTTTCACAGAAATATTGAGTTTCTCTTTCAACTCATTGATGAAATCATCAGCTTCCATGAGTCGCTCTTTCAAATTATTGACCTCAGAGTGAGATTGTTCAAGATCATCTAGGGCAAACTGTAGTTGTTCTTTCATACCATATTCATCCATTGAGATTCCTGGATCTTCCTCAAGATGTTAGACTTTTCAGAGGAACTTGGCTCTGATACCAAATGTTAGAACAATGCAAATAACTGAGAGGGGGGGTGAATTAGTTATTTTATGACTTTTCTCTTGTTTTCTTTTCTTATATTAACATTTAGTGCTCTACTAAAACATGGAAGCAAAGACAAACATAAGAACTGAAAATGAAATCAACTCATAACACAATAATTTTTACATGGAAACCCTGTTAAGGGAAAAACCACGGGGTGACTAACCCAAGATTGTATTCTCTGTTAAAAGAATAAGGAGTACAAATTTGGCACTTGCCAATTAGGGCTCACTGCCCGAGCACACTGCTCACAAGAGGCCCATTGCCTACAAGAGACTCACTGTCTACAAATGTTTATAGATTGTACTAATGAGTTTGAACTGATGAACAACATCCACATATGCAAGAGTTTAGTTCCGGTTAGACTCAGTATACTGATCTGGCACATTTCATTCTTCCTCGGTGTAGTATCTCTCCTTTGTCACATTTCAGGCTTGGAGTACTATCTTTTACTTCCTTCTGCTCCTCTTCACACTTTCTTTATTTACTCTTCATCACACACTTACATGCTGGAATCCATCGGGTATATATATTCGCATCAAGGATTTTCATCAACTTTCTAGTCGACAACAAGAACACTCAAGATATTTGCAAGTTGTTGATCTGTCGGCTGAATCCATGCTTGATTTGTGATGCATATAAAAATCTTAAGCATAGAAGTCATTAATCATGTCGGCCAACAATGTAAGACGCCACAAATTGCTTGATCAACACCTTTTGCACATCCAAATTGAAGTCTGATACTCTATCGATCAATTCTTCCTCTGTCTGCTCTGCCTGACTGGAACCCAACACTCAGATGCTCATATCTTTTTCATGCTTTATCAACAGAGGCTAAATCTCTGGGATATAAGTCACGATACCCCTCTTAACTTGTCCAAGTTCGCAACTTACTGAGTTACACCATCTGAGAGATCCAAACCTAATTGTTAGACCTTGTTACATACTCTGTTCTTATTCACCGGACCAAAACAATCTTCAATCTGACTTCCGGTATAGGCATATTCTGTACTGCGGATGTGTGGGATAGACTTTGTTGCCATCAATGACAACACTTATGAAGCCACACAGTGTCTCTTGCCAACAAAAAGCCCCCAAGGGGACATTTTTCAACATAAAACATACATACTTCTACATATATACTTTCATATATTGCAATACATAATATAGATTATATAACCTTGGCCAACTTAGCTTCCTTCCTCTCCTGCACCTGCCATCTCCTTTAATTCATTGGAAGTTTCAGTTTCCATCTCACCAGACCAATCCACACATTTGTCATCCGCTATCATAGCCATCAGCTTCAAGAACTCCACCCCCCACTTTGCCTCACTCCTCCTATCTCCTCACTAACTCCGACTGCGGGAATAACAAAAGGAATCCACGACCCATTATAAACATGTAGGATAGTCGGCCATGGACCATCCTCGAGGCAAAATCCAATCCTCGGCACTACCAAGTCCAGTATCCTATGCAGGTTTCCGTCCAGTCTGCTTCGATTAAAGCCATAGTCATTTCCCTGACCATGTCCTTCAACTCCTTTAGGTCCAAAAATACACCTATGAATGTGGATGCGATCTCCAAGTTTAGCATGTATTTCTTTTGGCATGTCATGAAAGTAGACCTGAGAACCATTCAAATGATGTATAACACAATGGGAGATTTTACTTTGAAGACTTTCTTTAACCACTTTTTTGTGATACCTTCTCCGAAAGCCATTTGACATTTCTTAGCAGATAAGAACACTATTGTATCCATTATGTTTACACAATGCAAAATGGTTATGGAATTCTAGATGCTTCCTCTCTTCTCTGAGATTAGAAATAAGGAAAATCTTCACATGCGCCAACTATCATATTCACAACGCTCCCTCATCTCCATAGTACATCTTCCTGCCTCGGCCTTAACTGCCCATTATGTGAACTGGTAGTCCCTTGCAAATTACTCATTTAATTCCCACGTTTGGCTCCCATCCACCATCTTTTCGTTGAACGATACATTATGCAACCTATCCTCCTCTCTTGCCTTGTTGGCGTCCCTAGTGTCATCCCCATCGTCCACATGGATAAAAATAGTATTATTTTCCTTATCCTTAGTTATATGTGTAGAAGTCTCCTTGTCCATACCAAAAAATTTTGAAGCTTCTATATCTTGGTGGAGATAAATATCCAATTCAAGAATGTGTGAGATCCACTATTGAACCACTTATCTTGACTTCGTCTTCTAATTCAAATGCCACATTGGCAAACTTTTCAACGATTGTGTTAGCCTCCCTAAAGACATGGGTGACCCTATAATCTATGAATTTCTTCAATAATTCTAGTCCTCTGATCAAGACGTTGTTCAACTTCCAGCTTGGAGTCTCCCTACTCCAAATGGCATTAATTGTGATCAGAGAGTCTCCTTCGATGTGAATTATCCTGACCCCTAGTGTCAATCCCAGCTGCAACCCCATGATCAAAGCTTGGAACTCTGCCTCGTTATTGGTTTGGGTTCCAATTCATCTTGATTCGGTCCCAAACAATTTTCCATTCTCATCTCTTAAAACACACTCTCCACTGACCAATTACCTCTCGAGGCCCCATCAAAGTTCAACTTAACACATCTAGCCACTCTCCTCTTATTGTTACTTATATCATCCCTAGGGACCCCATGGGGTAGATTTATGTTTCAGTATTACTTGTATTAAAAGAGATTATTTACTTTATGTCGACTTTATTATTATGTGCATTTATTTAATAAAAATATGAGGAATATATATTTTAAATTTAATTATTATGTGCATTTAATAAAAGTATGTGGGTTATATATTTTAAATTTAAAAGAGTTATTTTATAATTTTTAAGTCATTCATTTAATAAAAGTATTAAAAGTATGTGTCTTCAATGTTCATACGAAACCATGTAAGAATTTTATGAATACAACAAAGAAAAAGTTGTATGCGAAGCTTCCTACATAATAAAAGCAAAGTTGGCAACAAATCTCTCCACTCCACGTAAGATTAAGAAAACAAAACAAAATTACTTGATAAAAAACAAATAAAACTGAATCATCTAGAAACTTAACGGATCTCACTTTTAGTGAACGCCAAATTATCTGGCGGCTGTTTTGACAAACATAGCAGCGGCCTAGAGTACAAAATCATTCGGCATTCCACGCTTTGATTTTTTCAATTACCATAGTCCCCTTCTCGTGTTCCAAATTGGCGGGACGGTGAAAAAGAAATTGATAAAAGTTGACGTTCCTGTACAAATTTTGTGACTCATCTGAGTATTGGGTATTTTAGTTTTGTGCAAATCAATAATTGGTTACAATAGAAGGGATCTCGACGATTTAGTGGTTGGGTGTGAAGGATGGATATACAGAAGAGAAGAGTGCAGCTTATGCTGTTCGTTGCAGGCCTCATCATTCTTAGCACGATAGGTATGGATATCCCCAATTTTAAATCCAATTTTTTTTGTTTTAGTCCAGTTATATATGGTTGGCTGTTAGTTGACAATGGAAGTTTGTTTTGGTTTTTGGGTTTTTAATAACTTTTTTCCTATTATTTTCATGCATCTAGACATTGCTAAAATTCACTGCTGGGATTTCAAATAAAATAATGAGATTAAAAAATCCACTAATTTGCCTATGAATTTGCCCATTTTGTTGATTCTCTCCCTTCCATCTTTAGACTATGATTATATTTTTCCGGATTTGAACTGGGAATTTCACTCTCACAGAGGCAGCGTGTTACCATTGTACCCCAGGCCAGAATCCTCCTATTCTAACTTACAGCCTCCATGTTTTAAAAAACAAAAATTGAACAGTTTTGGTAAATTGCCTCCTGAGCCCTGATGTTTTTTTTAAGATTGTTTAACAATTTTGGTAAATTTGTCCCTTTTCACCAAATTGGGAGCTTAGCTTGGGCATAAGTCGATTATCTATTTTGTCAAATTCACCTGGCCGTGTCAGTTGAAGTAGAAATCACTCTGAATTGGATACAGTATCTTATTCAATATTTCGCATTAACATGTGTCTCAGGGATTTGAACCTAGGGCTTGGCTATTTCATCACTTTTGGCTTATCCCAAATGATAACTGAATTTAGTTTAAAAAAAAGAAAACAATTGATTAGTAAATTCCCTTTGTAGGGTGTCCTAAGTCCTTTGGGCTTAGATGGCTGAGGGATACCTCTTCTGTCAATTTTACCGAAGACTTACACCTGGCCTCTTCTGTTGGGGTATATCACACCTAAAATTGAAATAATAGTTTACTTGTTCAACATTCAGCATTTATACATTTAAGTATTTGTATATTTAAACTTCCATCAAATTCATACAAGACTTGCACCTGGCCTCATTCATTGGGATACGCCACAACCAGAAGTGGATTGTAGGTTACTCATTCAACATCCAATATTTATGCATTTAAGCACCTAGCCTCATTCACTGGGGCATGCCAAAGCCTACATTGGATGTGGTAGTTTACCCATTCAACGTTCAATATTTATACATTTAAGTATCTAGCCTCATTCATTGGGCTACGCCACAACCAGAATTAGATGTGGTAGTTTATTCATTCAACATCACCTAGCCACATTCATTGGGGTATGCCAAAGCCTAAATTAGATGTGGTAGTTTGCCCATTCAACGTTCAATATTTATACATTAAGTATCTGGCCTCATTCATTGGGCTGCGCCACAACCAGACTTGGATGTGCTAGTTTACCCATTCAACAATCAATATCTTTACATTTAAGCACCTGGCCTCATTTATCAGGTACACCACAACCAGAATTGGATGTGGCTGTTTACCCATTCAACATTCAATATTTATATATTTAAGCATTCATTTATCGGGGTATATGACAACCAGAATTGGATGTAGTAGTTTACCCATTCAACATTAAATATTTATGCATTTAAGCATTTGTACACTTAAACATGTAACATGTCTCTAGGGGATTTGAACATGGGTCTCTACTATTGGTACTATGAAAACCCTAATGATTTGGTTAAACATTAAGGCAGAGCTCATAGAAAATATCGGGGTGGGCTTTGAACATTAATGTGGTTACACTAACTGACAGTTTAGGCAATTAGGTGTATGATTTTGGATCATTTTCTTTAGCTGGATGAGGCATTATTCCTTTCATGTTAATCTTACCAGTTTGGTTGGATTAGTAACTGCATTGAAAGCGAAGTATTCCAATTATCAAACTGAGCAGAGAAGATAGTGCATCAGGGTTTAAAAATTAAAACTATAAATAATGCAGAAGCAAAAGTTAAAAAAGAAAAAAATTCTGTTAACGTCCAGGGATGATGAAAATAAGTGAATGGAACTCTAAATGACAACCAGTAGAAGCAGTGGGATGGGGTATAAAGAAGATCCAAAAGAGACTGCAAGTTAAAAATAAACCAAAAGCACAACAATAAGTGGCAGTGCATATAAAAAATGGCAGTTGTTCAATTTTCAAATATTAGCTTCCACAATCTTTGGTCTTCAATAGGTGCATATAAAAAATGACAATTGTTCGATTTAAATGACCCTATCATATGGCTCCAATAGCACTCCAGATCAACACATTGTTCAAAACAAGCGCCCATCGTCCCAAGTGGTCAATGGTCCCATAATAGTCCTACAAAACAAAAGAAGTATCAAATTCCAATAAAACAGTAATAACCATTTCATTTATCTCTCTATAGTCCCTTCAACATCAAGAAAATTCAATTTGTGCATTGAACTTAGTTCAGAGAGAACAATTTTAAACTTTGCATTGAAGAAGACCAAAATTTCCTCTCAGTAACTCTCCTTTTCACAACATTCATTCCCCTGTTCATAAGTTACCACTGAGTCTCTGTGATAATGTATCATTATAGTCCATACTTAGAATCATTATTACTATTATGTGCAGGCTTAGTGTTTCAATGTTTGCAAATCATGCCGAATTTTATCTACAGGAAAGCCCCAGTTGCCTCAATTTATCTCTATGATCATATATCATCATGGTCCAAGGCTCAAATTATAAGCATTATTGTGCATATTAGGCTTACAATCTACAGGAAAGCCCCATTTGCCTCAATTTATCTCTATGATCATATATCATCATGGTCCAAGGCTCAAATTATTGGCATTATTGTGCACATTAGGCTTACAATCTACAGGAAAGCCCCATTTGCCTCAATTTATCTCTATGATCATTTATCATCATGGTCCAAGGCTCAAATTATTAGCATTATTGTGCATATTAGGCTTACAATTCAGTGCTAAATTAATAATCCAGGTTGAGCTCATAGTTGCAGTCATATTCATCATTTACAATTCATGGTAGAGCTCTTTTATTCACCACAGTCACAGGGCTTATAGCTTGCAATTTAAAGTTTTCAATGTTAGCCAGGTCTCCAGTCTAAAATCATGGTATACGGGCTTGTAAAGTGTTTTTACTCTGTGTTTGACTGTCAATGTTATTATCATCTAGATCCCATGTGGCAAAGTCTATCGTTTATTGCCGTTGATCTATGTCAATCAAAGGGCCCACAGAAGTTCAAGTGTTGTCAAAGTCTCAAAATGTTTTTGAGCAGCACAAAGCATTGGATGTGTTTCAATCCATCAGCATGAGAGATATCCCATACTCATTCCCCTCCATGTAGGATTCCATTATCCCACCACCTTTTACTTTATCTGTTGTTACTTGAAAATCAACGGTGCGGATAAATGACATTGAGATCAATGTTCAAGCCTTAAACACTTGAAACAAAGTTGCTCACTGTTATGTTTTGCTGTTTAAGCCTGCGGCTGACAGATGTCCATGTAGTTTATTGTATCAATTTATTGTTTAGTGTTTGATTCTCTCTGTCAATTGATGGTTCAAATTAATCCTAAGAAGATCAACAGCCCAGGTTTAAATGGTCAAAGCAAAGACGTGGGCCTTTATGTTATGCCGTTTAAATCCATAGATGACACATCTCATAAAACATTTTAAGTTATGTCATTGTTTGCAAAGCCTTTGTTATTCGAATAGCACATGATTTTAATAAAAGCCGTTGGCCCAATATTAACATAGAAACTATAATCATTGGGGCTCACCAATGAAATGAGTTAAAGCATGTGCAGATCCAACAGCTTGGCCAAATATAATGTCTCAGGTTTCAACGCACAAAACAAAGTTGCCAGATATTATATTTTGTCGTTTCAGCCCAATGAAGACATGTATTCTCATACAAGATCTACAGGGGAGATGCGATAAGTTATATTTGCTTTAATATGCCCCTCATGAAGACCCACTAAACAATACTTGCATTGGATGGCTCAGGTATCAATGGAAGACCGACGGTCCATGGCTAAAGCTTAGCCAAAGTTACTGGTGATTTATTTTTGTTGTTTAGCCAAGAGAACCAAAATTGATACGTAGGTTATCATGTAATATTCAGGGGGTGGCTGGTCCTCTTTATAATGTGAAGCAATAATCTTAAGTGATTTGAAATCAGCAATCCTACGTCAATGAACAATTAGAATAAAAGTACAGAGCCCGAAGTGAAACCCCATAGCAACATGGAAGGAGAAGTTCAAGCACACAGCATATATTGAAAATGTGAACACAGGGAGCCACCTAGACAAGATAAACCATACCAGGGGGCAAACCAAACATTGTTTCAATCATGGAAGACTGTAGGAAAAGTTAAAATTCATAAGCTAACATGTACACTGTCAGATCAGTTATCAACAGGCTTATGAATACTTGAAAGCGGTAACAGAGTACATTCAAGTAAAGCACACCAGGCTACTAGAATTTTGGAAAGGGTGTTGGGGCGTGTTGTGTAAGCCACAACAGATCTTATATTACTTCGTAAAATCAAAGGAATATTTTCTTGAAGTAATGTTCTTCTGAATTCTTTTGGTCTGAGATGCGAAAGTTCTGTATAATAAAATTAATGATTGATGTGATTGTACTAGTATAGAGAACATTTCATTGTGAGAGCTTCACTTTAAGTTTGAGCATCATGTTTAATTGTCTTAAGAGACTCAAAAACTACCTTAGGTTGTAGGAAATAAGTCTTAAGATTGCTTATTTGATTTCTTGAGGTCTTGTTTAAGAAAGTATGACTAGAGATTTTCTATCATAAGTAATCTGTGATTTATGCCAGGTGTTATAAATAAGAAACTTTCACTTTCTGAAGATCTGTGATTTATGCTTTCAAGGTTTTAATGCAGTATTATTGCAAGAAAGATATATCATTTAGGTTATCTTACTTAAAGGTCTTGCTTGAGCAAGTACAAGTACAAATATTCTGTAATAAATTAAAATTGTTTTTATAAATAAGAAACCTTCACCTTCTGAAGATCTTCTGTACTTGCATGTTTTAATGTAATATTGCTGCAAGCAAGATATATCCTACTATTCTGATTTTGAATACACTTCTAATCATGGACATGTAAATCTGTGACTTGGGGGGGTGCTCACCATCCTGTCCCCATGGTATTTTTCCTATTCAAATATCATTCCTAGTATTCAGGGTATACTTCTAGATGTCCTGTTTTTGTGTTCCTGTGTTTCCTTGTCCTCCCTAAAAGGGTATTTGGTGGACCATGGAACAGCTCGTAATTTAGGGTACTTGGTGGAACAGCTCGTAATTTATAGATAAGCTGTGATAGCTATGTTTGTTAAAAAATGAAATAGGAAAGGTTAAAAAAAGCATGAATAAGGTTGAGCAAGAAAAGTAAGGAAAAATTGATTAAAAAACGAAAGAATTCTTTCAAGCAAATATCCAAAAGCATCTAGAATGAAAATATAAATTTACAGTTGAGGGTCAACTAATCTTAGAGAGAAAGATTGGGTCAATGTTCACCCACTTTCTCCAAAAACATAAGGTTTGAATATGTGAGTGAAAAAAATGAGAAAATGTGGTTTTCTTTTTTATTTGGGGGTTTTTCATCTTCATGGTTTAAACCATAAAATGTAGGTGGCTTGCATCACCATTGGTTACTTTTACCTCGCTTTTACCTTGTATGAGCAAAGTCTAAAGGTTGAGTTTGATTCTTGCTTTTCTCCTACAGTAGGCATTGAACAAGAAACCAGTCATTGGTGTTATACTGGAGGCAATATGCTAATAAACTTATATCTGAATATACAACTAACATGAACGAATAAATATAGTTGTTGTGAGGCATGCAAAGAATCTTTTGGAATCTGACAAAGAAAACTAAAATGTTAAAAACATGTGAGCTCCACTTAGCTTTTTTTAGTTTCCTACTGTAACTGTATATTATACTCAGCTTCTATGGGTATGCAGCGGAAAAATGCAGGCAATTAGTAGGTGAAGATATGTCATCAAAAAGTGGGAAGTTTACATGGATCAACTGCTTTGACATGAGATCTGGAACACTAGCCTGTGTTACAAAAGAAGGGGTGAAGCTTTATGTTTATAATATCAGAGCAGCACATGTAGAAAAGACAAGGCAAATGGCTTTTCAAATTGCATTGAATGAGGCCATATCTGGAGGGTTAAGTGGGAATGCTGCAACAAAGCAAGCACGGAAGGCAGGTGATAAAGCAGCAAAGATGGCTACCAGACAAGCAAAGCGCATAATTGGGCCTATATTGTCATCGGGATGGGACTTCTTTGAAGCCTTGTACTATGGTGGAACCATCACAGAAGGGTGCATGAGAGGTTCTGGAACATTATTTGGTGCTTATATCGGAGGTTTTAGGGGGGAGCAATCTCTTGGTCGTCTGGGTTATCTTATTGGCAGCCAATTTGGAAGTTGGCTCGGGGGAAGGGTGGGGCTTATGGTCTATGATGTTATAGATGGAGTGCATTATTTGATGTACGGCGCTTCATAAACAGAATTCTGAAATGTCTATGAGACATTCGTAGATCATATACAACAGTGACGAATGAGTTAAAAAGAATTTATGGAGGTGAAGAATGAAACCTCAATCCAATAAATTCATGCCACATGGATAGTTCTTCAATTTCTGGAAAATGGGTTACAATTGCAAATGTATATCAACAATCAGTTCTGGTACACAGACTCTACTGATATGTAAAATATATATTCACTTGGGATTCAATTAGGTCAATTTGCAATTATTTTCCTTGTGAGGTATGCAAGGCTATTTGTCACGACATGTCTTATACTTGTAGACTTGTGCATTGTATAATTAACATTTTGATTCTTTAGTCATTGTTATGGGATCTATCCTAGATGCTTTGTTAATTGAAGTCAATCTGTAATGGTTGTATTTTGTCCCGGTTGTTTTACAATATTTTTTCTCAGCATCAATTTTCAACCAGAGTTGCCTGGAAATGGATACGGTATCAGATATGGATTCTGTGAATTTGCAAGATCTCATGATACAGATATGGTTAGATACTAAGTAACCAAATCGGAATCGGGTGTGGGCACAGGTACGTGGGTATGGTACGCCCCGATTCTGCAAAAAGAATGAGGGTTTGGGTACGTGTTCTGGGTACACATATACAAAAAAACATATAAAAATCATATATATATATATATATATATATTCAAACTTGAATATCATGATAGATAAACATTGTTCAATATTAAAATAATACAATTAGTAATCAACATCATATGGGTCATCATTAAGACCATCATCATCATCATCATCATTAGATGATGCAAGTAGATCAGGAGAACCACATGGAATCCCATTGCGTCTCAGACTAAAGTATGTTGGCTACTTGACTCCTCAAAAACTAAAGATTGTGCAAGAAAAGAAAGATCCAAGTTAGTTTACTCTAGGTCTACATCCCACAATTTAGTTGCCCATTGTACTCATCATTTTTGTGAGCAGGTGCAAGTTGGAATGCACATAAACTAGCTAATATGCTTTACTTGGTGCCAATTGGTTGCGCTTCACTAAGTGGATGGAGTATGTACTCCAATTTTGTTCAGATGAAGAAGAACTAACAACCTATTGAAGCAAATGGAGCTCTTGTTAGAGTTGTTAAATTAATAAATTGTAATTTGTAAACCAAACTTCAAATTTGAAAATAGTAATTTTTAAAATGAAAAAAGAAAGGTAAAAATTAATAAACTTGTGATAAAATTTTAATTGCAAGAACTTGTAGGTGTGGCAATTTATGGCCATTGAGGTACCACCAAGAGTGAACATCCTTTTTATACTTGTCACGGAGAGTAGAAACACTTTGACCAATGGAGGCTGCAAAACTAGCAAACTCACCCGTAATTGCATCCTCTATATTAAGATCAAGAAAGAGTTTAGTAAGTGTTTTCCTAAACCTTTCACTAACTTCTACATCATGATATGGTGGCACCCTTGTCGACATAGCAAGGATCTCTTCGTTGTAATATGTGGGAGTCGGTGCAAAGGCAAGAAGATGGAGTGGGGTGGTCATTTGACTGCACCTCTCTGAAAAAAGTTTTTTCAGGATCTTGCTCTTTTGCATTAATGAACATCTTCTCAATCATTGAATCAGTGTCATCATAAATCTCTCACAAACATAGCTTATCCATGTTAGTAAAGTGGATCATACTCATGATGGGCTTAGTGAAATTAAGAAGTGTTTGTGTGGTCTCACAACATGCCCTATTTCGCCTTAGCAAAATAGGAACCCAACTTTTTCTTTTGTCTCGCTTGTGTGCTTCCCTTCGGCCGGTATGGTAAAATGTCACCTCATAATCTAAGTCAAAATCCCAAGTCAGGATATCTCCCTATAAAAGTCATCACTGGATAGAGGATCTGATTCTAATCAACTTTGCCTTTTACATCATGTCTAAATTTGCTAAAATGAGCAAGTTATACCCATATGAAGTTTTGGTCAACTGGATATCCTGGTCAAAGGGATATGGATATTACGAGTGTGCAATATCATGTCTGCTCTTAATATCATGTCCACTCCTATCATCGGGTCCAGTCTTATTATTAAGCCTAGTTCTTATACTAACCCTTAGGCGCGCAAAACAGTGCATCCAATATCGAAACCACCATTATTAATTTGGGTAAAATCCATATTTGTCTCAACCGAATGGATATAATCACTTAGCTAAATATCCATATCCATGTCCGCTACCAACCTGTCAAATTTACCATGGCGAGTCATGAAACCGTCTATCGGATACGATATTTCGACATATATAACTAATCGCTAAATATCCATATCCACGCCCTATGGTGACCGTCAAATTTATTCCAATCGATGAACTCTCGATGGATGGATATATTGCATTGGATATTCAGAACGAGATGCTTCCCGAAATATCCATACCCATATGAATGTCCATATCTTACCTTAGGAATCGTATTCTGAATGCTCAATCCATTGACTTTTCAAATGGATATTTCTGCACCAGATATTTAACATCGAGCCCTTTATACATATCCATTTCCCAAATGATCATTGCATTCCACGTGTCCAACCGTTGACTTCTCAACTAGATATGGTGTAATGGATGTTTCGCAAGGGACATTTCATATATCCCGACCTTTGAGATCGAATGAGATCCCATTACTTACTTTCCCGATCAACAAGCTTTGACCATGACCTATCAATGACATCACTAGACCTATCTCCCACCATGATATTCACCTCATCCTTGGTCAAAGTCAACGGGATATTTTGCACTAGATATTCAGCGTTGGATGTCATATGTATATCTAGATCCATATCCCGTCTAGCATTAAATGCTATACAATAACATCATTAGCATTTTAAATTCAAAATGTGTTTTTGCCAGTGACACTTTGCCAACTATTGGATTTGCCCACGCCTAAATGGTAATGACACACCTAACTGCAAAGTTAACAGTTAATGCCCCCTATTTGACGAATTTTCTAAGGATAAAAGTTAATTTCATCAAGCATTGTCAATTATCAAAGCATTTTAATCGAAATTACAGAGAGTTGAAGGCGGCATTACAAGCGACTAAAGCATCATTACAGGGAACTAAAATAGTGTAGTGGCGCAGCTAAGAGATACCCATTGTATATCCATACTAAGGTTGATATCTTAGCTGCTAGGTATGAATACGACAAACCCTCTTTCATTTACCAGTTACAATATGTTTTTCTTACATTACTAGGGGGTAAATCTTTTGTTACAAGGGTAGTTTTTTAAGGTAAAACTGAATTCACAGGTGGGTTTTAATGGATTTCAAGTTACTCAGTGAATGAAAAGGTAATCTACTTGCGCTTGGGCACAAAATTTTAGAATTAATTATGGATGTCTATGTTATGCAGGACAAGGTGCAGAAGCGTCAAGATTGTCATAATGCCGAGTTTAAATCGGCCATGTTCCCCACTCCTAGCGAGGTCTAGTGTAAATTTAGCTATGCATTGGACACACATTGTGGGGAGATGAACTTGGATGCCTTTAAGGTAAGAATTTTGGTTGGAGACAATAACCACATATTGAAGAACGTGGTATCGACTGGGATGTTCCATGCCGCCAAATTCCTGTATGCAGCGGAGGCATTGGAGTTAGTCATCAAATGCGCCTAGAAATACAATGTAGCAAATAGGAGAGTTGAGCATTAGGGTGAGTATACCTTGTTTTCTTCGTTAAGGGGATCACAAAAGCTTTCAAATTGCCCAGAGTCTGGGATATTTTTGAAATAGATTGGGATGCACTAACTGTAGAGTTCAAAAATAACATCGCCGACTGCAGGAAGATCATATTCACATCATGGAGGGACCCAGAGAGTAAGGTCAAAGTTGTGGCCAAGATGGCCCATAATTTGTACAAATATGACTTCATCCCGGAAGTGCAGTACATGATTGCTCTGCTCAACAGAATGGCAGGGAAGAAAGATGCTGGGACTTTCAAGCCCTAGATGTTTGGTCAAAGATAAGAAAGTGGTAGCCCAATGGGCCAAGATCATTAGTGATTCTCTTCATGAGGGGATGATATCATGGAAGAATCGAAAGAGGATGTTCTATATGACATCCTATGTTGTTTATGCATGCGCATACAAGTCCCAATCCAACGGACTGCATACAATAGGAAAGTTACAATATCTACGTAACGAACAAGCAGTGTGGGAATATTACCCACAATTAGAAAGGAAGCAGTCTATTCAACATTATAAGGCTGTAAATGTTTGTTTTATCATGCACCTAGTCAGGCTAATGGAGGGTGATCAAGCAAAAAGGCTCTCAAAAGAAGCCCAAGAGTTGATACAACTGCATGGGGCATGGTTTATTCAGTTCCTCACCTACACATATATCAAAATGGAGGGCTTTGAAGGGAACCCATTCATGCTGCCATGGTACCCCACGGACAGGATAGTGCTGCTGGAGGTTACTAGACAGATCATTCCCTCTTATGAGGCATACATAAGGAAAAACAAGAGAGGGAATGTCTGGTTTCCAATGGAAATCAATTGGTACTCATGTTTAAAGATTGATAATGCTAAGAAGTCTGAAGCTGAATTACATATGAACTGCATTTGCAGTTATTTCCTTTGACTAGACATTATGACCCCCATCATAGAATGGAAAGGTTTGTGAACAAGAAGTTGCAGCATGTTACACATCTAGAGGATTTATGGGCCAATTGTATTGCTGAGGAAGATGTAAGGAAAAGAGGATACCAACACCTAACCCTTAATCAGATCCAAATGCTGGGATGTTTAGAGGTACCCCCTTAGGTGAAATCTGATGATGGGAATGTTCTGAATCCTGAATATGATGAGAAGCAGGTGTATAAAGCCCCATCGCTTCCAGACTGGAGCTTCCCCGAGGAGACATCCATAGACGTAATAACAGCAAGGGTCATGACCACTACCAAGAAGTGGGTTGAGAAGAAGCTGGGTGAACTAAAGGCTAAGGGTGTAGCCATTACATATGATAAGAAAAGGAAAATGAAGGACATGAAGGATTTGGAATATGATGACTTCCTAGTCCATAAGAGGATTATGGAAGCTAAACTTGTTGATCCTAGAACTTCTGCATCAAGAGAAGAATATATAGCAGAAGGCATAATTGTTGCCACAGTACCTTCACCCTCAAGGGATATGCCCTTGAGAGCTATCACTATTTCCACTAAGGCTGCAAAGGAGCATGGTGGAATAGACATATTACAAGGGGTAGCTATCCCCAAACAGAAAAGAGCCATGACACCGATGAGAGGCTCAACTTCTAGGCCAATGGATGTCCAGACTGAGGCCGTAGGGCCCACTAAAATGGAGTTGTTTGCTCAAAACCAGCTACAAGGAGCTTCATCATCAGTACATGCCTCACCACCCGCTATGCTCCAAACCCATCTAGCATAACAAATCAAGGATTTTCCTAATCCGACTGGAGGAGTGGTAAGAGAATTGCAACATAACATTCGGGCTCCTCAAATTATACAAGTAAAAAGAGAAATGGTTGAGGAAGCAAAGGCTGTGGTGCAGGTAATAACAAGAGAGTTGTCATTATCCTTAAGTCAGGTCATAGACTTAACGGATGATGAAGTCACAAGAGATGTGACCAACGACCCAGTTGGTTCACTTCTTACACCTTTAGTGCCCTCACATCAGGAACCACTTCAAGAAGAAGCGGTGGAAGGTCAACAAGAATAGGACATAGAGGAGATAGGGAATCCTGAGCCGGTAAAAGATCCTGAAGTGTAGGACATATCTGATACAGAAGGGATAGGATCGCCTCAAGAGCCAATCCAACTAGAGCAATTAGATGATTGGGTTGGGAAAAAACTAGCCCAGAGGTAATTGATTTATCCTATCCAGTAGGACCAAACATAGATGCAGCTGCTAAAGATACTACTTTGCTGGATAGGTAAGAGGAAGAAGGGGCACATGATATAGCCATGGGAGAAGCTGCCCAAGATATCCTCATGGAAGAGGCTGCTCAGGACATCCCTATGGATGAAGAAGCCAAACAAACTGAGGAGAATGTTGAATAAGCGACAAGTAGTGCAAACTGGGCAACACGATCCACAAGATACAGAAATACATCAAGAAGTTGAGAGTCCTGATGATAAACAACAAGAGGATCCTCATCAAGAGAAATAAATGCCTCAAAAGGAGGAGACTCATCAACAAGATGTCTTCAAAGAAGAAGCGCCACGATGAGAAGAGGTCCCAAAAGAGAATGTTCCTACATAGGAAGAAGGTCTGGATAAGGATAAGGACATGACTATGAAAGATGCTCACATTGGGCAATCAGGCTAGGAAGGACTAACACAAGATGTACCTGAGTGGCTCACATCTGAGGTGATGGAGCCTCATACAAATCGCATTCCATTTGATTTCAAATCTTTATTCTCAAGTGAGGAAATAAAGCCCAGGCACAAAGCAAGGGCAATATCTACAATAAAAAGAGATGCCACTACTGGACGTAGGACAACGCATTTGGTTGTACCTATTGTAGACAAGGCCAAAGGAGAAATCTTGGCTAATGAGTACCAAATAACTACAATGGATCTTGGACATGTGATGACTGAACAAGAAATTGAAGAACTTAAAAGTAGCACGAAGGCAACAACCGCTCACATCTCAAAGACTAAGCTAAAGAACAAGGAATTGAAAGGGCACATTCCCCAAATTCAGACATTTGTTAAGGGATTGGTCAGTCCGGGGACTCAACTAACAGAGGCTCCAGCTGCTCTGACAATAATAACTCGAGGAAATAAGTGATCTTGATGCAAGAAAACATCAAGCACAGGTAATGTAGATCTGGTTTGCCAAATTTATGGAGAATGGAGAGGAAGTAATTCAGACATCATTGTCTATTGGGATACTTTAGCACATATCAAGCCAAAGGCTGATACATTGAAGAAAGAATGTGCTATGAGGCTTGATTGGAATGATCAAGACCTCGATAAATTGAAGAGTGCCAGAAAGTTAGATGATCAAGTGTTTCTCAAACATCGCATCCTGACCTTGCAAACTATGCCTAAGATATATGCCTGGATAAAAGATTTGAAATTTGAAGCGGATATTCTAAAGGGATCTAGATTAAAGGTAGTGGATATAAGTGTAAAAGCACACAATCTTTTGACAAATGAATTAGAAATTATGGAGGAGTTGCTTGGTACTCTTATGGATGACAAAGAGACATCTGATGAGCAGGTCTCCATAGAGACATTCAAGGCTCGATTTGACCCAATCTTGAAAGATCCTATACATCATTTTTTAGAGACAACTATAGATCAAGTGATAGAATTGTCCATGAAGATAAAGGCATACAAAGGAAAATTGGATAACCAAACAAGCAAATTGGTATTCATAAGTGATCAACTGCAAATGCAAGAATATGCAAAAGTCAAAGCACAACAGTTTGATAGAATAGAGATGGATATAGCCATAAAGGCTTATGAGGTCTTCAAGAATCTAGATGCTGGAGGAATGCTAGTGAGCGAAGATTCATCTGAAGCAAAGGAATAGAATATTCACAAATATGCGAAGGTAAAAATGCTAGAGAATATTCTGTTGCCAACTGTCCTCCACCAAAGATTGCCAACTGGCAATCACGTGCCACATTTTCTGACCATTGATCCGTTGATGTATTGTAACCGATCTCAGGTCCTTGTTCTATAAAAGGACCTAGATCATTTTGTATTATAGAGATTGAATTGATGAACTTTTGAGCACTGAGATTGTTGATTTGGCAACTCTGTGACTTTTCTCATGGTTCTTTCTCACAATCAGTGTATATTTATATATCCTTTGCATATATAATGAAAATGAAGCTGTAGATTACCGTTCCATCATACATCTTAAGTAATCTTCTATGATTTATAGTCTGTAATGGTGAATTGTTGCGTTCTTTTGAAGTGTGTTCGCCTGATTGCTTGCTACTAATCAACTTTCCTTTGAAGATTTGCATCTCTTATATGTAGTTGTGAATGTGTTAGCTCCCGAATCAGCAGAGGGTTTGCCAGCTCCAATGCATAGGCAGATTCAGCCAACAGGTACAGGAGGTTGCGTGAGTTGCCTCCCCTTCACTTCTGGTTCTGCTGCACCAAGGGGGGTATCCCTATAGTTAAAGATGTAACATTGACTAGCCCAATGACAGAAAGATTTAGCTTGACAACAATAGGCAGAATACTCTCATGTGTGGACCAAGATGTGCATGATACATCACAAGGTTGGCAACATTCTTAGACATATTTATCTAGTTGTGGATGAGAGTATGCAGGGGTCCTATTCCTACTCCTACAAACTAACAAGATGGAAGATATGAAAAGATGGATTTTATGTTTTGGATGCAAGACAAGGGGTTTTGGATCATAACTACTAACCCAGGAGCAAACCGGTGCCTATCTCAGGGCAAGGAGTCAACTAGACGTATACAAGAGAATGGATTGCACTTTGGATTCAAGTTTCAAGGGGTTAGATTGATGCTTGCCTTACAAACATCACCCAAGAATAGGTATTTAGCTGCCTCTACTTACATATATCCCAACTGACATACAACCTTCTCCATACTTCACCTAAAACAATTTAATCCACTCTTTGAATGGAAGTTAGAGATGAAGCATGTGATACAGAAATCCATACCCTAGAACCTGAGAAACCCTTAGCAGCCAGATTCAAAAGAAGCAAAAGCATGCAACACATGGAGACAAGCAACTAAACACATGTATAAGAGCATTTTTCATATAGAACAACAATGAAACTGAAGATATCTGCAATGCACATTCATAATGCAACTCATAAACTCCAAAATGAGATAAAACAAGGAAATGCCATGTTTTTCGCTATTCACACAAAAATGCCTCGATCTTCAACCTCAACAAATGAGTAACACAGCCCCCTATATACAACAAGGAAGGTGTACTCAGCATTAATCACATGGCAATTCAAAATTCGCCAGATACAGTACATCATGAGAAATGGCGCTCAATATTGAATGCATCAGGTAAAGGAGGAGACAGGGTGGTTGAACTCGAGCCTTGTGCCGCCACCTGGGGATTTACAACTTCAATCGGGTACTTGATCCGTCCATGCCTTCGCCCATACCCTATAACATCTGCCATTAAAGGCATACCAATCCGCGGCCTTGGGAAATGCAGTAGACTGTGCACCTTTGAAATCTTCCCACCAAAAATCATGACCTGACTTTTCAAATCATGTGGGAACTAATTATCCCACATTCATCTCGCAGCGACCTCTTCAATACTTTATAAACTAGGTCATGAGCACATATGATGTCGCGCAATTTTACCTTGTGTGACCAATGAACCATCCGCCAAGATCCCATCATCATGCCCCATGCCATCGGCAAACTTCCTGCATGATATCCCGACATGCAATATCACCCTCATCGGAATATCACCCGATATGAAAAATATCACCCTGCGGAAAATATCACCCGGCTGACCAACCCCATTGGCGCAACTTGATACATCGGAGAAAAATCCTCCTCATCATATTCATACCAAATACCTCATTGATGAACCTCCGTACTTGCTCATGTCCTCATAGGCGATTGGCAGGGCCCCCATCATAGCTGCTGATAATAATTGTCGTGCCAAAGACCACATGATGCACCCCACCGGATCCTGATGACGTCACGATCATATTGACAAAATAGGGTGATATTCGTAAGATGACTGATGTTTGGAATATCACCCCCCACAAGAAAATCAGGTCGCCAGATAGGCAGATATCATCCTCATGTAAAATTGACGTTTGCACCTCGGGGTGATCAAGCGAACATGAGGCAATAAAACAACATAGGGGTGATCATAACAAAGATCACCCGACATTTGAAACATGACCCCCCTTCAGAATGTCAGGTCATTGAAACTTTGCAGCAGCATCGGGGTGATCATCCTTAAGAAGATTGATATTTAAAACATCACCCCCTGGGCAGAAGATCAGGTCACCTATGAAATATGACCCCCCGTAAGAATATTAGGGTGACAGAAACCCTGACTTAGAACTTTTTGGATTTTTTGGGAAGGTGCCTGCAAAATTAATTGCTTGAAACCCAAAAATTCATGCAGGCACCAACAGAATGTTTCTGGTGAAGTATGAGTAGATTCCCTTCATTTCATGAATATTTCAGGATATGTGTGTGCCTCACTGGTGAAACCGTAATATTTTAGGACTTTACTCCTCTAAACCCAATCTTTTACTCTTTACTCTACAGAATATACTGAATAAGTGCAAGAAATGACAAATCATATGCAAATAACCCTAAATCTCAATGAATTACATGTTATAAAGAACATCTCTAGGTAAATTCAAGATCTGTGTAAAGATTAGTTCAAGGAGAGATAGTTTCAGAAGAACTAATCAAAGTTAAACTCAATTTGTGATTATTTGTTTGGATTTCAACTAGATATTGTAGGATCTGATACAATTGTCAAGAATATATGCAATTAGGCACCATATACTGGATATTTGTGGAACTCAATTGAATCTAAGAAAGAATACAATTATGAAGGTGTAAGTCCCTGAAATGTAACAACATATCACAATGAACCCTGAGTGACTGTCAGATGGTCAAGACCTAACAAATGGAAACTTGAGACTACATATCTTGATGGATGATGTTGTCTTTCAATATGAATAGAGGTTTGTTGTGATGGATGATGTTGTCTTTCAATATGAATAGAGGTTTGTTGTGAAAACTTTTATTCATCTACATATCTTGATGGATGATGTTGTCTTTCAATATGAATAGAGGTTTGTTGTGAAAACTTTTATTCATCTGCATGTGACTAAATACCACATCAACAAGAAGATATTCTACCCAATCCCACCAATTGTCTTTTAGAATCATTTGTTTTACATTTGCTACCCTCTCATTGTTGGATTGCCTCCATATCGACCAGATTGGTTGATGACCATGCTAGAAAGTGCCTCTCGCACCTTCACAAGTCGTCTCAAGACAACTTTGGTGGATGTGGTCTTAGCAACCTATTTGAAAATTAAAAATTAAAAACAAAGAAGAATGGATTCTTAACTTTTTAAAAATAACTTATTAAACATAAGATAAAATTAATTGTTTGAATTGCTTTCAACAACTCTAATCGTGAGAATGGTCTAAAAATGGATTGTGGTATGTGGTGGTTTGTGATGAACATTTGGGTCTCTTCAGCCTCAACTTGAACTTGTTTGATTCAATCTATTTTCCTACCCAACTTTTGTAGCATGAGGTTGAGTGAGTGGACAACACAAGGTGTCCAAGATATATATGAGAACCATGTCTCAACCAACATACCAATTAATTTGCAATTCTTTGCATTGTTCATTATGACTTGGACAACATTTTGAGGATCCACTTCCTAAATGCACTGTAAAAGGATGCTAGTGATAAATTGTGCATCCTTCATCTGCCCCTCACAATCCATGACTTTCAAAACCATTGCCCCTTCAGGGCACACTACAATCACATTAATTAACAACATATTTCTTGCATCCTTCCATCCATCAGCAATGATGGACACCCATGTTTCTTTCCATAAGGCCCTAATGGGAGCCCATGAAGTTTTTATATGTTCAACCTCCTTTGACAATAAGGTGTTGCACACCTTCTCATACCCTAGGCCCATGTACCCCTTTGTAACTTCATTTACTCTTTTCATCGTATCTTGCCACTATGGTGATCAAACAACATTGAAGGACAAACCATTTGCATAAAGGCATCTTGTAACAGTTTGATCAGCAATTATCTTGCAATAATTTGATCAAGAATTTCTCTAGCATCATTTTAAATGCCCTCTCTAATGGTCCCTTCACTCTCTTCACATTAGCGGGCTATATCATTCCTACCAAAAAATGAGTAGTTCTCTACTACAACATCAAGGACAACACTATATATCAAAGAAGGTGGTTTTTCATGACCCACTTCCTCTAATCAAAGGATGCCCTGCTCTAAGGATAGCTCTTGCATTTCCTTCCGCTTTCTCTTTGATAACTTTTGTTATTTTATGATGTGGCATAGCTACACCATTCTTTCCTAGAGAGGCTTTGATTCCCTTTCAAGGAATGGCACACAAATGGGATTTCACCCAACTATACAAATTTGTATAACTTTGATCACACCCGCTACATATCCAAACAATTGTCTTATCCCCTGTGGTTTGTTGTATCATTTGTACATGCCTCCACAAAGGTGAACTTGGGTCAATTTTGAAGGATGACTGGCCAATGAAGCTTGAACAGTTGCCATTGTAGTACTATTATGTCACTAGCCAAATAATGCTTAGCTGATGGAGTTGCAACAACTTTGAAAATTAAAAAAAAATCATTTAAAAATAGTATATTTTATTATTTAATAGTTTCATTTAAATTTTTTTTTTTTTCTTATATATTTCATATTTGTTACTTATAGTTGTTATTGATATTGATTCTAATGCCCCAAGCTTATGCTCAAGACATTAATAGAAAAAAATCAGATGAACAATATTTTTGCGATAATAAAGTGGCATTACGTAAGCCACACAACACTCCTATGTGCTCAAGGTGTCATAATAACATATAATGACACACTTGGCATGCACACCAATACATTATGCAAGGTGACACAAGTGAAAGACTTAACGATACCATGGGACTAGACACCATGGTTGGCACAAAAAACAAGACATGGAGTGGAGTCAAGATCATCAAGGCCACTGAAAAACCCTTACAACCTTTCTACTAGGCCACCCCTCAAATATTTCAGAGTTTCAAAAAGAAAAAAGGTCAAAATTGTCAAAATTTTGGACTTCAAGGAAGGACTTGCACTTGGGTCGAGTTTCAGAAATGGAATGCAACTTACAATCTACAACACTAGTTCTGGTTCGGTTTTCAGCTTGCAGTTGCATTTTGCACCATATCAGGAATTAGATTCTATTTGCACACCACACTATGTGAAATGGTAAAACAACCCCCGACATCGACTCCAGGGAAAACTTTGAGCTCTAGAAATCTATTACAGTTTACACGTCTACAAAGTGTAAAGGTGTTGGAAACTTTCTAGTGTTGTCATTGATGTCAACTTCTAGCAAGTAGTTCACTTGGTTTCCAAGTGCTTTTGAGAAATTTTGAATAAAAAGGTATGCGGGGTGACAGAGGTGTGCTCAGTGTTGTGTTTCGTATTTCTTTCTAGTTGAAGATATGCTTGTGTGGTTTGGAAGTGTTTATCAGAGGTGTTATATCCAGAGTTTCAGGTTTTGGATCATGTGGAAGTGGAAGATGTGTTTGATAGAGTGGTTGCCTGTGTAGAAGACTGTCTGGGAGAAATGAGATTGGTCCGCATTTCTTTGCATTGAGGTTTCTTGTCCTGCGGATCTGGGAATGTTCTTATACATTCTATATCTACCTTTCCTTGAAATTTCTTGTGATGGGTTGCTTCGTAAGTTTAGTTCTTGTGTTGGTGTACAATGGCAGTGCATCCTGATGTGCATAATGAAGACATTCTTTGTTTCAAGTGGTTACGACAATGTTGCAAAAGATTTTGATGGTGTTGAATGTTATGGAAAGGTGTGTTGATGTTGTAGAGTGGTTCTTTGTGGTCTGCATGATGTTTTTGGACTTGGAGAAGCGTGGATGTGGTTGTTACCTCAGGTTTGGCCGACCAAGCTTGCTAGCACTATTTGCGGAGGTGCTTCATGGATTATGGATGTAATGAGCAGCATGGGGATACAGATTTGAGTCCTAGTTAACCCTTGGCATGGTCCACTTTCACTTCTTTCCACCGTGGAAGTGTTTAGTGCTGACCTATTTGGTGTTGCACGTTTGGGGTGCACACGTTTCATTAGGACCGACCTAACTAAGATTGATTTAGGTCATGGAAGGTATATATGCAAGATGAAGTTGAGTGGAGAATGGTAGGGAATATGTTGCGAATGTGAATTAGTTGTACATTAAAACATTAAACCCTAATGCTATTCCAATCTTCAAACTCTTAATATGCATTAACAGAATGTAAACATGTGAAGCATCAATGCAAACACATCCAAACACATAAGAACACCAGATTTACGTGGAAAACCCAAGAAGGGAAAAACCACGATGAGGATTAACTCACATATATATGAATAGCAACACTGAATACAAGTAGGCTCATTCCCAAGGGCTCACTGTCCAGAAGAGAGAATAATAGAAGGAAACTGTTACAAAGAGATTCATTATCCCAAAGCAACAAGAGAGATCCACCACTACAACTTCTTTCTATCCACAACCTTTGGCTCACTGCCTCCAGCAGCTTCAAGCAAACTGAAATGTAGACACCTACTCACTGCATCCAGGAGTCATAAGCATTTAAGCTCACACTCAACTCACTACCTTTGATTCACATTTACAACATCTTCTCTACCATTCTCCACTCAACTTCATCTTTCACATATACAATCCATAACCTAAACCAATCTCAATTAGGTTGTTCCTAATGAAACATGTGTACCTCAAACGTGCAACACCAAATAGGTCAGCACTAAACACTTTCGTAGTGAAAAGAAGTGAAAGTGGACCATGCCCAGGGGTAACTAGGACTCAAATCTGTATCCCCATGTTGTTCATTACACCCACAATCCACGAAGTACCTCCGCAAATAGCGCTAGCAATCTAGGTCGGCCAAACCTGAGCTAACAACCACATCCACGCTTCTCCAAGTCCAAAACATCATGCTGACCACAAAGAACCACTCTACAGCATCTGCACACCTTTCCATAACATTCAACACCATAAGAATCTTCTGCAACACTGCCACAACCCCCTAAAACAAAGAATGTCTTCATTATGCACATTAGGATGCACTGCCACTGAACACCAACACAAGAACTGAACTTGCGGAGCAACCCATCACAAGAAACTTCAAGGAAAGGTAGATATAGATTGCATAAGCACATTCCTAGATCCGCAAGACAAGAAACCTTAATGCGGACAAATGCGGAGCAATCTCATTTCTCCTAGATAGTCTTCTAAACAGGCAAACACTCTGTCAAACACATCTTCCACTTCCACACGATCTAAGACCTGAAACTCTAGATATAACACCTTTGATAAATACTTCCAAACCACACAAGCATATCTTCAACTAGGAAGAAATGAGGAGCACAACACTGAGCACACTTCTATCACAATGCATACCTTTTTATTCAAATTTTCTCAAAAGCACTTGGAAACCAAGTGAGCTACCTACTAGAAGTTGACATCAATGACAACACTAGCAAGTTTCTAACAATCTCCCCCTTTGTCATTGATGGCAACACCAACTTTTTGAAAAACCATCAAGACCTTAAGCAATCAATTAGTAGCTCAGTAGTACTCCCCCTGACTGGAACAACTCTTACTCTTCACACACTTACCTGCACAATCTTTCCTACACAAAGGTTTTTCAGCCACTTTAACTCTCTCCTCCTTTGACATCAATGGAATAGGGCAACACTTGCAACACCAGCAAGTACTTTCTCTCTCTCTACTACTTTCACTTTTCTGCACTCTCCCCCTTAGGGTCATAAGACATGCTTTACTGACTGTACCAACCAATAGCATCACTACCTACTCCCCCTGAGAGGTAGCCTTCAACATTAGTCTAGGACTAAGAATGTATCTTGAAAAGCTTCCCGGATAGATGCACACACTTATGCATCTAGTTAAAAGTAGGAGGGGCAATAACCCCTAACTTCTACCGGAGATACTCAAAAGTATCTTTAGGAAGAGCCTATTCTCTTTGAAAGGAAGCAAGGTATGCGGAACACACTTCTTACACTAATCTAATGAGGGGAGATGTATACAAATTCTTTTTAAACCTTACAATTACAGTGATGTTAAGACAATAACATAGAGATTTGAGTAATACACACACATAGAAAAGATAGAGACAAGATATACCGTGGCGAAAACCCTTTCGGGAGAAAAAGCCCACTCCAAAACTTGCACAATGTATTATCAAAACAATAAAAGTTTACAATACACTTGCAATGCAAGCTCTCAGGAGTCTTCAAGATGTCGATTCTGGAGATATTCCGACAGCATAACAGTACCTATCATTCAAACTATGCATCTCCTACTCCAAGCACCTGTTTTTATAGAGTTTACAAGGCAAAATTAGAAGCTTCTAGATATGGGTGTCCAACTTGGCCTCATGTCCCATTACCCTACACTTGCCACAACATGCCTTCCCAATGTGGGCACTTAATCCCAAGATAGGCTATGAGAGATGCTCTTACGCACCTTACAGCTGTCATAGAATCCGTCATACATGACAGCTCTTACAACTGTAAGAGAATCTATCATAACTGCCTAAAAATAGCATATTCCTCTTACAACATGTCATAACCCAATTTAGGAGCCCAAAGATGATCTTTGACACTTGTCTTCAACTGTCATAGAACCTTCCATTCTTGACTCTTACGCGTCATAGAATCTGTCATAGGAATCTGTCATAACACTTACACGTCATAAATCCTTACACATACCACAAGATGCTGACACATGGCAGAAAACCTCTACCACAATATGGGATGCCTATCCTCCATGTGAGGACAAAATCAACTTCCTTGTCACCTTCCATGTCACCTCCCAGTCACTGACAAGTCACCATGTCAAGTTACTAGATGGCGAAGCACAGTAAACAAGAGAGTTACTACACAGTAAAAAGTAAATGGCAGAAATTTACCAAGGTTGAGACACCTTAATTCCCAACATTCTCCCACTTTTCAAACACCTTGTAAGAGCCAATGGAAATAACAGGATTTAACTGCTATAGGCCGAGAGGCCCATAGACTCCGAACACCATCTGAACTTATTAGTGCCCACTAGTTTCGTTAATGCATCTGCAACATTCTTCAAAGTGTCTATCTTCTCCAATATCACCTTCCCATCTTCCACCATGTCTCACACAAAATGAAACTGTACATCAATATGTTTTGTTCTGGCATGGAAAGTCAGATTCTTTGCTAAGCAAATCGCACGCTGACTGTCACAATAGATAGTAATCTGTCTTGCATCAACACCAATATCTGAACACAACCTCTTAAGACAAATGGCTTCCTTGCAAGCATGAGTAGCTGCCATGTACTCAGCTTATGTTGTGGACAAAGCAACCACAAGTTGCCGCTTACTCATCCAACTGATTGCACCACCGAACATAGTAAACACATAAGCACTTATGGATCTCCTACTGTCAATGTCACCCTCCCAATCAGAATCCACAAATCCATGAATACTTACGGAATGCAGAGGTCCTAGAGGATTACCATGATAGCATAGGGAATACTCGGAAGTACCCCGCAAATATCTAAACACTCGTGTCATTGCATCCAAATATACCTGTCCAGGATTAGCCATAAACCGACTATGGACTCCCAATGCTTAGGAAATGTTTGGTCTTGTACAGACCATAGCATACATCAAGCTGCCAACAACACTAGAATAAGGTATTCTGCTCATATCCTCTGTCTCAGAAGGAGACTTTGGACAATCATTAATAGATAACTTTGTCCCCAAAGAAACAGGAACACGCAATGGTCTACAATCTGCCACGCTGAATCTCTCCAACACGATCTTCACATACTTACTCTGGCTTAACCAAAGTTTTATGTTTGCTCTGTCTCTTTTGATTTCCATTCCCAGAATGTACCTGGCTGCCCCTAAATTTTTCATCTCAAATTATGCTGACAACTAAGACTTCAAATCAGAAATCATATTCTTACCATTCTTGATTAACAACATATCATCAACATACAATGCAATAATGAGAATGCGATCATTGTCAAATTTGTAATACACACAATGATTTGATTTCGACCTCATAAATCCAATGGACAACACAAAGGCGTCAAATTTCAAGTACCACATCCTAGGAGATTGCTTCAAACCATACAAAGACTTCTTTAACTTGCAAACTAAATTTTCTTTACCTTTTTCTATGTAGTGCTCTGGCTATGACATGTAAATCTCTTCCTCCAAGTCACCATGAAGGAATGTCGTTTTCACATCCATCTGCTCCACTTCTAAGTCATAAGTTGCTGTAAGAGATAATAGGAACCGAATAGATGTCAACTTTGCAACAGGAGAGAAAATTTCACCATAATCAATTCCCTCCACTTGTGAATACCCCTTCACAACCAATCTGGCCTTGTACTTCTCAACACTGCCATCTACTCCAAATTTCTTCTTGAACACCCATTTACAACCAACAAGTTTCCATCCTTTAGGTAAAGGCACCAAGTCCCAAGTTTTATTCTTCTCCAAAGAAGCCATCTCATCTTCCATGGCCTCCTTTCAGGAACCTGCATTTTTCATGCCCATAGCCTCTGTCACAGTTCTAGGCTCATCAGTGTTAGTAATCAAGGCAAAAGCACAACTAGAATCTAGAAATGAATATCCAAACCTATCAGGTTGCTTCCTTGTTCATGTAAACCTCCTCAAAGGCTGAGGTTGAAATTTTGCTTCTTCTTCTGAGCTTTCAAAGCTGCTAGAGCTCTCATCATCAGGTCTCGCAGGGTCTTTTAGTTTAGTCTTCTGAGGGGTAGAAGGAAACTGAACCACATCTTCTTTATTTTCTTTCTCTTCTAGTTGTAGAACAATAGGAGAAGGTGTTAGCTCTCTGAAAATAACACTTCTGCTATACAACACTTTTTCATCCATAGGATCCCAAAGCTTGTACCCTTTCACACCAACACCATAGCCAATGAAGATACACTTAACAACCTTATTCTCTAATTTTAACCTCTTCTCCCTAGGCACATGAGCATATGACTCACAACCAAAAACACGAAGATGTCTTATAGAAGGCTTCTTACCAGACCACACCTCCGTGGGTGTCTTACCAACAAGAGCTAAGGTAGGAGACCTATTTACCAGGTAACAAGTAGTGGCAACAGCTTCAGCCCAAAACTTATGTTTGAGGCTGCTCCACTAAGCATGTTCCTAGCCTTCTCCATCAGCGTCATGTTCATCCTCTCTACAACTCCATTTTGCTGAGGAGTGTATGGAGTTGTCTTGTATCTTTGAATCCCATGTTCTTTATAGAACTTACCTAACTCTGCCAAACAAAACTCACCACCGTTGTCAGTTCTCAAACACTTAATCTTTTTACCAATCCGATTCTCTACAAAAGCTTTAAACTCTTTGAACTGACTAAAGACTTCAGATTTGCTCCTGATAAAATAAACCCATGTCCTTCTACTGTAATCATCTATGAATGATACAAAATATAACGATTTAGAATTCGAAGGAACATTTACAGGACCAAACACATCAAAATGAATAAGACCCAACACACCAGAAGACTTGTGAGAACTAGAGTAAAATTGAACACGTTTTTGTTTTCCATATATAAATGTTAGTAAAAGTCAAACTTGAGGTTACAATCATTTAACCCCTCGACAAGGTTTTTATTTTTCAAGGTTTTAAGACCCTTCTCACCAATGTGACCAAGTCTTTTAATGCCATAACATCATTGTCTTCTCAACAGGAAGTCTCACTTCCAAAGCATGAGCACCCTTAGGTACCCAAAATGCACTACCATCCGAAGTTGATACAATAGATCTATTCGCTGCTGGTTCCAATGGTGGGGATGAAGTGACTGTAGCTCTTTTCTTCGATTCAGAAGAACTATTGCACTAAGAAGTGCATGCCTCTAGTTGAAACAGAGTACCTCTTCGAGTATCCTTTGCAAGCACCATAGCTCCTCTGGTCATCTTGCATCCTCCTTTTGAGAAGACAACTTGCACACCTACATCATTCAATTTACTTATAAAAAGCAGGTTCTGTGCCAAGCCTGGGATGTGCATAACCCCAGAGATCCCCTTCACTCATCCATTAGGGAATCAGATTGTGACTCTTCCATGGCCAACTATCTTTCGATGATAGTCGTCACCCAGGTACACTCTTCCACCATCGAACTCCTCATACTTTGTAAACCACTCTCAATGTGAGTTCATGTGAAAAGAGGCACCAGAATCAGTTAGCCACACATCATTAGATGCATGGGTGGCCAAGGCAGCAATGAAAGCATCACCATCATCTTGTGATTTGTTAGAATTTGAATCTGAGACATTCTTCTTTTTCTTTTTCTCCTCTTTGCATTCATTTCAGAAATGGCCAAATTTACCACAATTCCAACAAATAGCCTTGGACTTTCTAGGAGATTTGGATCTACCACGGGATTTGGATCTGTCATTATCATATTTCTTGTCCTTCTTTTTCTCCCCTTTCTCCTTGGATCTTTCACGAACCGCAAGAACCTCTTTGGTTGACTCAGAAGACTTTCTCCACATCTCTTCAGATAACAGTGAAGACACCACTTCATCCATCTTGAAGGTAGATGTGATACTCCTGATGGCCATAACAAGATGGTCCCACAAATCCGACAAAGAACAAAGCAAGGTCATACAACAATCCTCCTCCATCTTCACACAAACGGATGTCAACTATGCAACAAGCATGTTAAAAGAATTCAGGTGATCTATAACAGATCCTCCATCCTCCATCCTCAGAGAATACAACTTCTTTCTCAGGAATAGCTTGTTCACCAAGGATTGGGCCTGATAAACATCTCCCAGCTTCTTCCAAAGTTCTTTTGCGGTCTTCTCCTCATGGACATTTAGCAAGACAGAGTCTCACAAGACCCTTAGCCTTCCAATCTTTGAGATCCCAATCAGCTTGCGACATTGCTACTGGTTTTACATCGGAAATAGTCTCCCATAGGTCTCGATCAACAAACATGTCTTCTATCTTAAGTTTCCACAACTTGAAATTACTGCCATTGAACTTTTCTACCTCGACTCTTCCGGAAGTGTCTGCCATCTCCTTCCTACAACAAGATTACAGAATACTCTGCATAGACTCCCACTCAATCAAAGATCAGCTCAGAAAACCCCTACCCAACAACTAGGACCAAAGGTGATCAGGCTTTGATACCAACTGAAAGGAAGCAAGGTACGAGGAACACACTTCCTACACTAATCTAATGAGGGGAGATGTATGCAAATTATTTTAAAACCTTATAGTTACAGTGATGTTAAGACAATAACATAGAGATTTCAGCAATACACACATACAAAAAAGATAAACACAAGATATACTCAGGGGAAAACCCTTTCGGGAGAAAAACGCCACACTCCAAAACTTGCACAATGTATTATCAAAATAATAACAATTTACAATACACTTGTAATGCAAGCTCTAAGGAGTCTTCAAGATGTCGATTCTGGAGATATTCCAATAGCATAACAATACATGTCAATCAAACTATACATCTCCTACTCCAAGCACTTGTTTATATAGAGTTTACAAGGCAAAATGAGAAGCTTCTAGAGATGGGCGTCCAACTTAGCCTCATAGCCCATTACCCACGCCTAGGGACACTTGTCCAACATTACAACAAGGTTTTTACACTTGTCACAACATGCCTTCCCAATGTGGGCGCCTAATCCCAAGATAGGCTATGACAGATGCTCTTACGCACCTTATAGCTGTCATAGAATCCGTCATACATGACAGCTCTTACAACTGTAAGAGAATCTGTCATAACTTCCTAAAATAGCATATTCCTCTTACAACATGTCATAACTCACCTTGGGCGCCCAAAGATGCTCTTTGACACTTGTCTTCACCTATCATAGAACCTTCCATTCTTGACTCTTATGCATCATAGAATAAGTCATAAGAATCTATCATAACACTTACACGTCATAACTCCTTACACATACCACAAGATACTGACACATGGCATAAAACCTCTACCACATTATGGGATGCCTATCCTCCATGTGAGGACAAAATCAACTTCCTTGTCACCTCCCAGTCACCGACAAGTCACCATGTCAAGTTACTAGATGATGGAGCATAGTAAACAAGAGAGTTACTACACAGTAAAAATTAATTACCACAGTAAAAAGTAAATGCCAGAAATTTACCAAGGTTGAGACACCTTAATTCCCAACACCCTTGAAGAAGCTTAACCGCTTGGGATAGATCCAGATGGTGCACAAGAAAGGTATTGAGGTTCCAGTGTTTGTTGGAACAAATTATGCTTTTTGGAAGACCAGGATGGAAAGCTTTCTTATTCATTAGGATATGACGTATGGAAGTTGAGAAAAAATATACTCTACCTACCAATGGTCTAAAGGATGAAGATGTGATTAAAGACTATGAGAACAATGGCAAGGCAAGGAGTGCTCTTCTGAATAGTCTTTCTGATTCTGAATTAGTGACGGTAATGAGCTACAAGACTGCTCATGAGATTTGAAAGAAGCTAGAAAGTACCTATGAAGGAGATGACAAGGTCAAGCAAGCAAAGATGTAGATTTTGAAGGCCGAGTTTGAAACCCTAAGGATGTTAGAGGATGAAAATATTGCAAGCTACATGCAAAGAGTGGATGAAGTTGTCAATTCCATCAATGGTCTAGGTGGGAAGCTAAGGGAAAAGGAGATGCAAGTTGATGAAGAAGAGGTTTCGGAAAGGATTCCTAAGACTCCCAAGTATGTGCACAAAAATCATTCTGAAGATCAGATCATTGGAGATAAGAACAAAGGCGTGTTAACAAGAAGGAAAATTGTTATGGTAGATGAACAGGTAAATTTATGTTTGTTGTCTAAAATAGAACCCAAAATAGTGAATGAAGCATGCAAAGATGAGCACTAGATCAAGGCTATGGAAGAAAAATTGATGTAGATTGAGAAGAATTAGACTTAGGAAGTTGTCCCAAGACCAATAGACAAAAATGTGATAGGAACTAAATGGGTCTTCCGAAACAAATTGAATGAGAATGGAGAAGTAGTCAGAAATAAGGCTAGGCTTGTGTGTAAAGGCTACTCACAAGTGGAAGGAATAGATTATGAGGAAACATTTACTCCAGTGGAAAGATTGGAGGCCATTAGAATGTTCTTGGCCTTTACAACTCATAAGGACTTCAAAGTCTATCAGATGGATGTGAAATCTGCATTCTTGAATAGAGAGTGGAAAGAGGAAGTATACATTGAACAACTGGAAGGCTTTCAGTTATCAGATGATCCAAATATGGTCTGCAAATTGAAGAAGGCATTGTATGGACTCAAATAGGCTCTTAGAGCTTGGTATGCAAAGTTGGATAGGTACCTGTTGTAGCAAGGATTCAAAAAGGGAACTGCAGATAGCAATCTGTACTTCAAAGTTGAAGAAGATCAAATTCTGATTGTAGAAGTATATGTTGATATAATCTTTAGAGGAAATGAAGGTATGTGCAAGAGATTTGTAGAAGAGATGTAAAAAGAGTTTGAAATGCCAATGTGTGCGGAAATGAACTTCTTCCTTGAGTTACAAATCAGTCAATTAGAAAAAGGTATTTTCATTTCACAGTCAAAGTATGCTAAGGAAATGTTGAAGAAGTTTGGAATGGAAGACTCCAAACCAGCATGTACTCCCATGACTATTGGTTGTAAGTTAAGCAAAGATGATGAATCTCCTATGGTTGATCACAACAAATACAGATCAATGATTGGTGAACTATTATACTTGATTGCTACTAGACTGGATATCATGCATGTAGTTTACCTTGTGGCTAGATTTCAATCAGATCCCAAAGTCACATGTTTCAGTAGTAAAAAGGATATTTAGATACTTGAAAGGCACTCTAGATTTTGGGTTATGGTATCCCAAGGATATTGATTTCTCTTTGAGTGCATATATAGATGCGGATTGGGTAGGATGTACAGATGATAGAAGAAGTACAAATGGTGGTGCTTTCTTTCTTAGAAGTGGACTAGTTTAATGGTTGAGTAAGAAGCAGGATTCAATGTCATTATCTACTATAGAGGCAGAGTACATTGCAGCAACATCTTGCTGCACACAGGTGTTATGGATGAAGCATACATTGAAGGATCTCAAAGTGTCATAATGAACCTATTCCTATATTATGTGATAATACAAGTGCTATCAATATTTCAAAGAATTCGGTACTGCATTCAAGAACAAAGCATATTTCAATCTGGTATCACTCCCTAAGAGAGAAGGTTGCAAAGAATGAGGTGAAATTAGAGTATGTGCCCAGTAAGGACCAAATTGCATATATATGTACAAAGGCTCTTCCTAAAGATACTTTTGAGTATCTATGGCATAAGTTAGCGGTTATTGCCCCTCCTACTTTTAACTAGATGCATAAGTGTGCATTTGTCTGGGAAGCTTTTCAAGATACATTCTTAGTCTTGGACTGATGTTGAAGGCTACCTCTCAGGGGGAGTAGTTAGTGATTCTATTGGTTGGTGTAGTCAGATGGAGCATATCTTATGACCCTAAGGGGGACAGTGTAGAAAAGTGAAAGTAGTTGAGAGAGCAAGTACTTGCTGGTGTTGCAAGTGTTGCCCTTTGCCATTGATGTCAAAGGGGGAGAGAGTTAAAGTGGCTGAAAAACCTTTGTGTAGGAAAGATTGTGCAGGTAAGTGTGTGAAGAGTAAGATTTGTTCCAGTCAGGGGGAGTACTACTGAGCTGCTAATTGATTGCTTAAGATCTTGATGGTTTTTCAGAAAGTTGGTGTTGCCATTAATGACAAAGGGGGAGATTGTTGGAAACTTGCTGGTGTTGTCATTGATGTCAACTTCTAGTAGGCAGTTCACTTGGTTTCCAAGTGCTTTTGAGAAAATTTAAATAAAAAGGTATGTAGTGTGATAGATGTTGTCATGCCCACATTTTCCATGCGGTCACAACACTCATCACACGTGTCATAGCCACATCTGTCATGTGGTTATGACACGAAACATCAAAAATTTTCTCACGCTTCCCTAGGAACCCCTCGCATGCGTAAGCATGCTCGGCGGTGTACGCTCAAGGCGAAAACTCTACAATTGTCGGTGGGGTACAAAGTACAATTGCGTTCATCCGGACGCACACAGTCCAACAAGGGGGTCTCTACGTCGCCGTTAACGTCGCTACAAGGTTTATATTATCAAGGTTCCTAACCTTAAATCTCGGCAGATTTCGGCAGCATAACACCCTACAGCGTAAGTGGGAATTACTCAACACTATACTTCTTACGGGGTTCCTTGATAGATTAACAACTTCCCACGATGCCTTGTTCCTAATAAACTAACTCGTGATCTCCCTATTGGGTCATTTTTTTAACAAAGCACGATTGTCTGTCTCCTCTCTTGTTTCCTGAAACATACTCCTCCTTCGAACTTAGCATTCTCAACAAGTTCATTCATTTGCCCTCTCTTCCATTTCCCTGGAACTTAATTTTGATTGTATTTCTATCATGATCACCTTAACTATTTCTCTGAAATTTATTTTGGTTATATTTCGGTCTCTCTCTCTTTTGTTCTCTAAGTTTTCTTTATGTTTATCCTGTCTTTTTCCTCATGTTTCTCATCAATCAGAGTTATCACTGTATTTCTAAATTACATTACTCCTAATTCCTGGATGGACCAAATCACATAAACTAGTTTACTACTTCGCTGGACTCCGTCTCTTAGTTTTCTCCGCTCTAGGGTTCACCTCTACGTTTGTAGTAATTGCACAATAATCTTGTTCCTAAGCAGGATTATCGGAAGGGTAAATCTACTTAGTTCTCTTATCCCAGTTGCGAAATGCCTCGCATTTTCTCCTCTGTGTTTTCCAATGTTAGTTTTTCTTCTTCTTTCTCTCTTTCATTTTTTTTTCTCAATTGGACGTTTACTATCTACAGTTGAGATTAAAATGGCCTCACATGGAATGTCTGTGATGGCTTCTTTAAGTTTATTTCCATAAAATAACAAAGTTACATCTTCAGATAACTTACAAAGAACTAACATTTCACTAATTTTTCCAATAACATAAATTTGATTTTACAACTTGATAATATAATTGAAAGACCATACACAACAACAATACTGAAGGGAAGAATTTCTCTCCTTCCCAGACAATAATTTATTACAACTTCAGAGGGAGAGAATCCCTCCATAAGCGGTCACAACACTCATCACACGTGTCATAGCCACATCTGTCATGTGGTTATGACACGAAATATCAAAAATTTTCTCACGCTTCCCTAGGAACCCCCTCGCATGCGTAAGCATGCTCGGCGGTGTACACTCAAGGCGAAAACTCTACAGTTGTCGGCGGGGTACAAAGTACAATTGCGTTCATCCGGACGCACACAGTCCAACAAGGGGGTCTCTACGTCGCCGTTAACGTCGCTACAAGGTTTATATTATCAAGGTTCCCAACCCTAAATCTCAGCAGATTTCGGCAGCATAACACCTTACGGCATAAGTGGGAATTACTCAACACTATACTTCTTACGGGGTTCCCTGATAGATTAACAACTTCCCACGATGCCTTGTTCCTAATAAACTGACTCGTGATCTCCCTATTGGGTCATTTTTTTAACAAAGCACGATTGTCTGTCTCCTCTCTTGTTTCCTGAAACATACTCCTCCTTCGAACTTAGCATTCTCAACAACTTCATTCATTTGCCCTCTCTTCCGTTTCCCTGGAACTTAATTTTGATTGTATTTCTATCATGATCACCTTAACTATTTCTCTGAAATTTATTTTGGTTATATTTCAGTCTCTCTCTCTTTTGTTCTCTAAGTTTTCTTTATGTTTATCCTGTCTTTTTCTTCATGTTTCTCATCAATCAGAGTTATCACTGTATTTCTAAATTACATTACTCCTAATTCCTGGATGGACCAAATCACATAAACTAGTTTACTACTTCGCTGGACTATGTCTCTTAGTTTTCTCCGCTCTAGGGTTCACCTCTACGTTTGTAGTAATTGCACAATAATCTTGTTCCTAAGCAGGATTATCGGAAAGGTAAATCTACTTAGTTCTCTTATCCCAGTTGGGAAATGCCTCGCATTTTCTCCTCTGTGTTTTCCAATGTTAGTTTTTCTTCTTCTTTCTCTCTTTCATTTTTTTTTTCTCAATTGGACGTTTACTATCTACAGTTGAGATTAAAATGGCCTCACATGGAATGTCTGTGATGGCTTCTTTAAGTTTATTTCCAGTGTCCTTTTTAAAAGGGTAACGCTTAATTTTCCTCTTCATTTTCCTGGTTATTAAATTTATGATCGTTGTGAAACTTCCAAGAAACTCTTCTTAAATCAATTATATATGAATATGTGTTGATCGGAAATTTTGTTTTGTTTACATTTATAGTTTATTCTCCCTTTGAAATTATTAATCTTCCTATTATAAGATTTTTTTTTCTTTTTTAACAAAATATAAATACCATTGTTATATTATGTTCCATTGTTATATTATTAAGCTTCTTATATAAGATTTGTTTTTTTTTTTTTTAGTAAAATTTAAATATATATATATTCCATTATTATTTTATATAAGAGGCTCTCCTCTTTATAAATCCCCTACCATGGAAACATATCATAATTTCTTTGGTTGTTTTGTTTAACACTTAAAAACCCTAACTGTGAATATCTTTTGTTTTTTTTTTTGAGTAGGGCAGAAAACAGGGGAAGCGGTGGCACCCATGGGTGGAGGGCGCAGTGAGCAATGGAGAGGCCGAACACAGAGGTGGGGGCACTAAAGGTGGTGGCGATGGTGTGAAGGGTGGAGGGCGGTATTCGGGCCGCAGCGGGAGGTGTGAGGGTAACTGCGGCGGCGGCGGCGCGAAGGGTGCGGAAGGAGGTGGCCGCGGGGTGGAGGTCTGGCAGGGGTGTGGTGGCACGAAGGCCGCGGTTGTGGAGAGGGTGTCGCAGGGGAAGTGATGGCCTGCGGGGTTTATGTCTGGCGGGGGTGTGGGCAGGGGCTCCCCCCCCCCCCCACACACCCTCCTTTGAATAGGGCCGGCGGTGGGGTTCAAACCCCACCGCCAATATATATATATATATATTTGTTTTTATTTGTTTATTTAAAACAAAAGCCCCTCTCTGTATTTTAAAGCTCCTCTCTGTATTTTAACAAAATTAAAAAAACAGCGAAATACATAATTTGTATTTATTTAAGTTTATCCAATTTTAATGCAGTATAAACAATTTAGAACTTAGTGATTTAACATATATATATATATATGATCTCTCATTTACACCATTTTTTTTTTAATTTATAAAAATCACAGTAATTTCATATCAAAGGTTAACAGAAATACAGTATTATTTAATGGGTATTGTCAAGTAATTTTGTAGGTTAGATAACGATTTAACATTATAATGAATCTATATACAATTGCCATATCAATGCATCACCAAAATGAATCAATCTCTAGTAATCTATATTTAACGAACTAACTTTTTTTTTTATAAATTTTATATACAATTGAATATTCCATGCATCACCCAAATTTAACAATCTTTAGTAATCTTCATACAAGGAATAGTTAAAATTTGTTTTCCTTCCTGATCTGATTTAACTTCAAGTCAGTAATTTTCTTCTAAAGCAAGAAGTAGGAGATAAACTACAGTTACACTTCTAAATTATTATTTTTTTTTAAATCTCAATCTCCATTTCCATAAAATAACAAAGTTACATCTTCAGATAACTTACAAAGAACTAACATTTCACTAATTTTTCCAATAACATAAATTTGATTTTACAACTTGATAATATAATTGAAAGACCATACACAACAACAATACTGAAGGGAAGAATTTCTCTCCTTCCCAGACAATAATTTGTTACAACTTCAGAGGGAGAGAATCCCTCCATAATGAACTTAAATAGGATGTAGCTCAATGAACCAAACTCTTCTTATAGCAAGGATGAAATTCTTTCTCCCTAAATATAGCACTCCTCCAATTCCAACCATAAGCTTCAAGAGGAAACCTGCGTATCAAAAACAAACAAAGAAGAAAACACCACTCATCTAGCTCTCCTCCCTACCGTAGACCCGCAAGAGGGTCACCCCCGAGCTAGGGAGATCATACTCACACCTGGGTAACTCAAGCAATCCACTTCACAACAGGGAACAACAACAAACCCAAAACACACAAACACCCGTGGGTAAATTACACAACACGAAAACTCAACAACAGTGAGCTTTACAAGGGGCAGGAGAGTGGACACACTCGACTCCAGAGTGTCACCTTTACAGAGAATATAACCAACACAATTTCTCTTGGCCTCAAACCAAGTTTGATCACAAAATTTTCCAAGGAATCTGCATTTGACTCTCAAGTCAAAGAACCAGTCACAAATACATACCCTCAAGGCTTTCAACATCCCAAAAGAACCTGGTATGCACCCGAGGAGGATCACTCCTCCCCTACCCCAAACTTGATGAGCATTTCTCCCAAGTGGGAGAAGCTCTGTCAACAACCCGACAACAGTTCCCACAAAAAACAAAACAAAAACATAGCAAATAAACAACTTTCACATACTTTTCATACAACAATCAGATATACGAAAGAAAGGTAAAAAACAAACCAACCTTACAAAGCCCTTCAAGGATGAAGCTGTTGTAGAGCTCCACTGAGATCTTCTCCAACCTAAGCCACCGACTCCCTCTTCCTTTTCCTCTCCAAAAGCTAACTTTCTTATTTTTTTGCAATAAAAATAAAACTCTCCCAAAATTCAACTAACTCCCCCTCCCTCCCAAAAAATGGAATCCAAATAACCCAAATCCTCTCAGTTTTGAGGAATGGGGAGGTGACACTTGTCACCTCCTCACTCTTCCCCAAAACACTATTATGTCCCAAGGGATGAGTGATGGCTTATGTCACTCACCCATCCCTAAAGTCCTCCTTATCCCTCTCCTCATGTCATTTCTCTTATGCATGGGAGAAATAAAAGGAAGTAAAGGAGGAAAAGACAGGTGACCCATGCCTCTTCTTCCTTCATTATGGATGACCACACAACTCATGGGGAATCTCACTAATGGTGAGGGTGACTTCAAGTCAATTCCTTTATAATGGATGGGTTTGTAGTCATCTCTTACCTTGGGGATTGAAGAGGGATGGGTTGGGTGTTGGTACAACCCATCATGTCCCCCCCATACCTCCAATTTTCGCCACTTAACTTCAGGGGGAAGTTAAGATGGCCATATGGAGTTTACTCAAGGGTTACCCATGCCAAATGGGGCCCTGGACCCATGGGGTATAACCCAGGGTCAACTTTAACCCATTCAGGACACCCATGGCCAAGGTAAAACACAAGAAAAGGCCTCAAAGATTTAAATAAAAGAAAGAAATTCAAATTCAACCTTTTTACAACACAAATCATAATATAGTGTTACAAGAGGGTAACCTAACCCACTCGACCTTATGAAAGACCACATTACAACATCACATCAAACACAGAGTGATCTTGGTTCCTCGTGGAACCAGATCGGCTTAACAAGGAATAACAATAACAAGGTGCGGAATGATCTCCGGAATCTGTGGTTTGATTAGTAATTCCTGCACACTAAATTACAAGATCAGTTTCACATATAATCATCATAGCCGAAGCAACTTCAAAACACGCATTACCATGACATAGTTCTAAATAGCATAAATGAAATCATATTTCTATTTTACATCATCACCTAATTAACTTTTCTTAAATGTAAACTTATCCAAACATCACCCAATTAGTTTTTCCGTTATCATAATAAAGTTTAATAGTTTTGACAAATCCGGGAACTACTATCCCACAAATATAAAAAAAGTATCAATAACAGTAATGTAAATAGTCACAAGAACAGAAGTAAAAAGGGTGGTCCTCACATCCTCTCCCCCTAAGACTGTACTTCCTCCTGGAAGTCGTCAAAAAGGTGAAGATAAAGGGTCTTCAGTCTCTCTGCATCTTCCCATGTCGCTATGACTTCGTCGTATAGGTCCCACTGGACCCTAACCTGGTCCAGCTCTCGACCTCGAAGGGCCAGCGTCCGACTAGCCAATATGCGAATTGGCTCCAACGCCAGCTGTCCGTCTGTCTCTAAGTTTTCTTTATGTTTATCCGGTCTTTTTCCTCATGTTTCTCATCAATCAGAGTTATCACTGTATTTCTAAATTACATTACTCCTAATTCCTGGATGGACCAAATCACATAAACTAGTTTACTACTTCGCTGGACTCCGTCTCTTAGTTTTCTCCGCTCTAGGGTTCACCTCTACGTTTGTAGTAATTGCACAATAATCTTGTTCCTAAGCAGGATTATCGGAAGGGTAAATCTACTTAGTTCTCTTATCCCAGTTGGGAAATGCCTCGCATTTTCTCCTCTGTGTTTTTCAATGTTAGTTTTTCTTCTTCTTTCTCTCTTTCATTTTTTTTTCTCAATTGGACGTTTACTATCTATAGTTGAGATTAAAATGGCCTCACATGGAATGTCTGTGATGGCTTCTTTAAGTTTATTTCCAGTGTCCTTTTTAAAAGGGTGACGCTTAATTTTCCTCTTCATTTTCCTGGTTATTAAATTTACGATCGTTGTGAAACTTCCGAGAAACTCTTCTTAAATCAATTATATATGAATATGTGTTGATCGTAAATTTTGTTTTGTTTACATTTATAGTTTATTCTCCCTTTGAAATTATTAATCTTCCGATTATAAGATTTTTTTTTTTTTGAACAAAATATAAATACCATTGTTATATTATGTTCCATTGTTATATTATTAAGCTTCCTATATAAGATTTGTTTTTTTTTTTTTTAGTAAAATTTAAATATATATATATATATACAATTATATTCCATTATTATTTTATATAAGAGGCTCTCCTCTTTATAAATCCCCTACCATGGAAACATATCATAATTTCTTTGGTTGTTTTGTTTAACACTTAAAAACCCTAACTGTGAATATCTTTTGTTTTTGTTTTATTTTGAGTAGGGCAAAAAATAGGGGAAGCGGCAGCACCCATGGGCGGAGGGCGCAGTGAGCAATGGAGAGGCCGAACGCAGAGGTGGGGGCGCTGAAGGTGGTGGCGATGGTGTGAAGGGTGGAGGGCGGTATTCGGGCCGCGGCGGGAGGTGTGAGGGTAGCTGCGGCGGCGGCAGCGCGGAGGGTGCGGAAGGAGGTGGCCGCGGGGTGGAGGTCTGGCGGGGGTGTGGTGGTGCGAAGGCCGCGGTTGTGGAGAGGGTGTCATGGGGGAAGTGATGGCCCGCGGGGTTTATGTCTGGCGGGGGTGTGGGGAGGGGGCGGAGCCCCCACCCACATCCCACGTAGTGAGGTGTGGGTGGGGGCTCCGCCCCTCCCCCCCCCCTTTGAATAGGGCCGGCGGTGGGGTTCAAACCCCACCGCCAATATATATATATTTGTTTTTATTTGTTTATTTAAAACAAAAGCCCCTCTCTGTATTTTAAAGCTCCTCTCTGTATTTTAACAAAATAAAAAAAAAACAGTGAAATACATAATTTGTATTTATTTAAGTTTATCCAATTTTAATGCGGTATAAACAATTTAGAACTTAGTGATTTAACATATATATATATATATATGATCTCTCATTTACACCATTTTTTTTAATTTATAAAAATCACAGTAATTTCATATCAAAGGTTAACAGAAATACAGTATTATTTAATGGGTATTGTCAAGTAATTTTGTAGGTTAGATAACGAGTTAACATTATAAGGAATCTATATACAATTGCCATATCAATGCATCACCAAAATGAATCAATCTCTAGTAATCTATATTTAACGAACTAACTTTTTTTTTAGAAATTTTATATACAATTGAATATTCCATGCATCACCCAAATTTAACAATCTTTAGTAATCTTCATACAAGGAATAGTTAAAATTTGGTTTCCTTCCTGATCTGATTTAACTTCAAGTCAGTAATTTTCTTCTAAAGCAAGAAGTAGGAGATAAATTACAGTTACACTTCTAAATTATTATTTTTTTATCTCAATCTCCATTTCCATAAAATAACAAAGTTACATCTTTAGATAACTTACAAAGAACTAACATTTCACTAATTTTTCCAATAACATAAATTTGATTTTACAACTTGATAATATAATTGAAAGACCATACACAACAACAATACTGAAGGGAAGAATTTCTCTCCTTCCCAGACAATAATTTGTTACAACTTCAGAGGGAGAGAATCCCTCCATAATGAACTTAAACAGGATGTAGCTCAATGAACCAAACTCTTCTTATAGCAAAGATGAAATTCTTTCTCCCTAAATACAGCACTCCTCCAATTCCAACCATAAGCTTCAAGAGGAAACCTGCGTATCAAAAACAAACAAAGAAGAAAACACCACTTATCTAGCTCTCCTCCCTACCGTAGACCTGCAAGAGGGTCACCCCCGAGCTAGGGAGATCATACTCACACCTGGGTATCTCAAGCAATCCACTTCACAACAGGGAACAACAACAAACCCAAAACACACAAACACCCGTGGGTAAATTACACAACACGAAAACTCAACAACAGTGAGCTTTACAAGGGGCAGGAGAGTGGACACACTCGACTCCAGAGTGTCACCTTTACAGAGAATATAACCAACACAATTTCTCTTGGCCTCAAACCAAGTTTGATCACAAAATTTTCCAAGGAATCTGCATTTGACTCTCAAGTCAAAGAACCAGTCACAAATACATACCCTCAAGGCTTTCAACATCCCAAAAGAACCTGGTATGCACTCGAGGAGGATCACTCCTCCCCTACCCCAAACTTGATGAGCATTTCTCCCAAGTGGGAGAAGCTCTGTCAACAACTCGACAATAGTTCCCACAAAAAACAAAACAAAAACATAGCAAATAAACAACTTTCACATACTTTTCATACAACAATCAGATATACGAAAGAAAGGTAAAAAACAAACCAACCTTACAAAGCCCTTCAAGGATGAAGCTGTTGTAGAGCTCCACTGAGATCTTCTCCAACCTAAGCGACCAACTCCCTCTTCCTTTTCCTCTCCAAAAGCTAACTTTCTTATTTTTTTGCAATAAAAATAAAACTCTCCCAAAATTCAACTAACTCCCTCTCCCTCCCAAAAAATGGAATCCAAATAACCCAAATCCTCTCAGTTTTGAGGAATGGGGAGGTGACACTTGTCACCTCCTCACTCTTCCCCAAAACACTATTATGTCCCAAGGGATGAGTGATGGCTTATGTCACTCACCCATCCCTAAAGTCCTCCTTATCCTTCTCCTCGTGTCATTTCTCTTACGCATGGGAGAAATAAAAGGAAGTAAAGGAGGAAAAGACAGGTGACCCATGCCTCTTCTTCCTTCCTTCATTATGGATGACCACACAACTCATGGGGAATCTCACTAATGGTGAGGGTGACTTCAAGTCAATTCCTCTATAATGGATGGGTTTGTAGTCATCTCTTACCTTGGGGATTGAAGAGGGATGGGTTGGGTGTTGGTACAACCCATCATGTCCCCCCCATACCTCCAATTTTCGCCACTTAACTTCAGGGGGAAGTTAAGATGGCCATATAGAGTTTACTCAAGGGTTACCCATGCCAAATGGGGCCCTGGACCCATGGGGTATAACCCAGGGTCAACTTTAACCCATTCAGGACACCCATGGCCAAGGTAAAGCACAAGAAAAGGCCTCAAAGATTTAAATAAAAGAAAGAAATTCAAATTCAACCTTTTTACAACACAAATCATAATATAGTGTTACAAGAGGGTAACCTAACCCACTCGACCTTATGAAAGACCACATTACAACATCACATCAAACACAGAGTGATCTTGGTTCCTCGTGGAACCAGATCGGCTTAACAAGGAATAACAATAACAAGGTGCGGAATGATCTCCGGAATCTGTGGTTTGATTAGTAATTCCTGCACACTAAATTACAAGATCAGTTTCACATATAATCATCATAGCCGAAGCAACTTCAAAACACGCATTACCATGACATAGTTCTAAATAGCATAAATGAAATCATATTTCTATTTTACATCATCACCTAATTAACTTTTCTTAAATGTAAACTTATCCAAACATCACCCAATTAGTTTTTCCATTATCATAATAAAGTTTAATAGTTTTGACAAATCCGGGAACTACTATCCCACAAATATAAAAAAAGTATCAATAACAGTAATGTAAATAGTCACAAGAACAAAAGTAAAAAGGGTGGTCCTCACAGATGTGTGCTCAGTATTGTGCTCCACATTTCTTTCTAGTTGAAGATATGCTTGTGCAATTTGCAAGTGTTTATTAGAGGTGTTATATCCAGAGTTTCAGGTTCTAGATCGTGTGGAAGTGGAAGATATGTTTGACAGAGTGGTTGCCTATGTAGAAGATTGTCTGTGAGAAATGAGATTGCTCCGCATTTCTCCACATTGAGGTTTATTGTCCTGCAGATTTGGGAATGTGCTTATAGAGTCTATATCTACCTTTCCTTGAAGTTTCTTGTGATGGGTTGCTCTGCAAATTCAGTTCTTGTGTTGGTGTTCAATGGCAATGCATCCTAATGCGCATAATGAAAACATTCTTTGTTTCAAGTGGTTGCAATAGTGTTACAGAAGATTATGATGGTGTTGAATGTTATAGAAAGGTGTGTGGATGTTGTAGAGTGGTTCTTTATGGTCCACATGATGGTTTTGGACTTGGAGAAGTGTGGATGTGGTTGTTAGCTTAGGTTTGGCCGACCTGACTTGGTAGAGCTATTTACGGAGGTACTTCGTGGATGTGGATGGAATGAGCAGCATGGGGATAAGGATTTGAGTCCTAGTTAACCCTTGGCATGGTCCACTTTCACTTCTTTCCACCACGAAAGTGTTTAGTGCAGACCTATTTGGTGTTGCACATTTGAGTGCACATGTTTCATTAGGACTGACCTAATTGATGTTGGTTTAGGTCATGGATGGTATATATGCAAGATGAAGTTGAGTGGAGAATGGTAGAGAAGATGTTGCGAATGTGAATTAAGGGTAGTGAGTTGAGTGTGAGCTTAAATGTTTATGACTCCCGGATGCAGTGAGCAGAAGATGTCTACATTTTAGTTTGCTTGAAGTTGCTAGAGGCAGTGAGCTGAAGGTTGCGGATAGAAAGAAGTTGCAGTGGTAGATCCCTCCTGTTGCTTTGAGATAGTGAATCTCTCTGTAACAGTTTTCTTCTATTCTTCTCTCTTCTGAACAGTGAGTCTTTCTGGGCAGTGAGCCTACTTGTATTCATTGTTGCTATTCATATGAGTTAATCCTCACTGTGGTTTTTCCCTTCTTGGGTTTTCCATGTAAATCTGGTGTTCTTATGTGTTTCGATGTTTTGCATTGATGCTTCATATGTTTACATTTTGTTAATGCATATTAAGAGTTTGAAGATTGGAATAGCATTGAGGGTTTAATGTTTTAATGTACAACTGATTCACCCCCCCTATCAGTTGTCCTGTGCATACTAACAAAAGGAACTTCAGTTCTCGACTCATGTAACAATATCAAACTTCAAAAACCATTTTCAATTTGCATGTCTACAAAGTGCAAATGAACTTTGAACTCCCAAACTACCTATGACCTCAAAAGTTGGAAACTGATTGCAACATGCATGATATGCAATATACGACAAGTCTCCAGACTCTAGACTTGTTGCACTTTGTGTTTCAGGGACTAACTGCAACTAGTAGTTCAAATTGGTAAACCCAGCTGGCAACTATATTTTGAGATGTGAACTCGATTTGCAAAAATAGAGAGTCGAAAAGTATCTAAAACAACAAGGGTCGCTTTTTCACTTAACAAGGCCTAACTTCCTTGATTTTCTTGTTGTCGAAAAATAATTTGGTCCAAACATTCAAAGAAGCATGGGCTCCAACTTGGCCATACAAGGACCTCCAAAAGGGCACAGTTCTCAAGGAACAAGGGAAATAACTATTTCGAATGAACAAGCACTCAAAATCATACTTACAAAATATGACAAAAGCATTACAAAATGCTATGCACGTTCTATTGAACATAGATATACTGAGAGGTGGGGTGAATCGGTATATGCCTAAAACTATTATCTTATATCAATTAGATGCAAACATCTTATTCAAACATCCGCAACAACATATAAATCATTTTAACCATGAATGGAATAGCAACAAAACATAAATAAGGAACAAAATGATCAACACACATAACACCAGATTTACATGGAAAACCCTGGAAGGGAAAAAACCATGGTGAGCTAGCTGCTTGTATCTATTGTCCAAATCTAGCCTCACAAATAAAAGATGATTACATTAACATTTATGAGCTTCAACCCAAAGGAAGTTGCAACTCCCTGTTTTATGATCTTCAACTCAAAGGATGCAACAACACCCTACAAAAGGTTTTATGGGATTCAACCCAAAGAATGCTACAACACACTAAAGTGCTACAACACTTAATTATAAATCAATTCAATGAATAGTTAAAGCACCAACTTATGTTGCAACTTGATCAACTCTGACGGTTGTTAAACATATTAGTGACCAACATTTTCAACACAATGATGCAACTCTTCCCGCTCTTCTTCTCTGCTTCTCTTCTTTGTTCTCCTTTTCAACTTGATTTCTCTGCTTTTCTTTTTCTTCTCAAATCAGCTATTATTTCATAAACATCCACAATCACTTATATGTCTCCTCAATGTAATTATCATTCACATTCTTCATCATGTTTTGTTTCATCTTTTACAGTTCACATTTCATATTATGTGGATCAGCTCATGTTACACATTCACTTTCGCATTGTTCACCACATTTTTTCCCAAAAAAACATTTCTCTTCATATATATATATATATATGTGTGTGTGTGTGTGTGTGTGTGTGTGTTTCACACTTCATCCAATCTTCAATATCTATGTCGGCCTTTGAAGTTTCTAAAAATATGTAAAAGTAGTGACTAGTTGGCTTAGTGTGAAGAGTCAAATAAGTGATTTTACCTTAAGTCTTATATCCCATGCATTAGCCTAGACCTATTTTCCAATCTTTAATGAGTTACAATAGGCACACACCATAAGAAATTGGCACAAGCACACTCAACCCAAATAGGTCAGCTCTAAAAGATGAAACATGTAGAACCAAAACATGTCAGCTCCAAGAAAAAATATAAAGATGATGGAGTGAACAGTTCACATGTGGAGTACACCAGAAGCATTAGCAACACTTCAACAACAATTCCAAAATATATTATTTCATGTTCAACCACCAGACACTGGCACATATGATCAAGCATTGAAACCTTAATCCTCTAGCAAAAGTTAGACACACTGTTCTTACTTCCAATATTGCAAAACACCTTGCAAAGATCCAAAATGCTTGAAACTTGAATAGAACATCTAAAATACCTTCATTAGTCCTTAGTCCAAACCGCAAAGCTATAACTTCAATTGTGGAGAAATGTGGAGAAGAATACATTCTTCCTTATGACTGTTTAAACATCGAAGCCCTATTTTCCAAATTGCTAAACCAAAAACACTCTTTCGCAAGTCCAAATGACATGAAATGTGAAACATACATTCATCATACCATTGTCTACATGTCCTCAAATCCACAAAGTCATATCTTCAATAGCGGTAAATTGCAAAGCAAAATACGGATCCAAAACTCTTACAAAGATACACTAAGTATATATTCTGAAGTATACCGGATCACATCTCAACAACTTGAAAATGCAAAAGAGAACACATATAGTATTCTTCTTCTTCCAATGGCATTAATGCAGCATCTGTGCAATACTTGTGTCTAAGGACAACACTTCTTGTGCATGACATCAATACAACATATACCGTCAATATTCAAACACAGTTGACATCAATGATAACCAATGTAGTCAATCTCCAATGCATTCTCCAGACACTGTTAACATCAATGACAATCAATGCCAACAATCTCCCCCTTTGTCATTGATGGCAACACATGCCAAAAATCATACCATTGTCTACATATCCTTAAGAGAACTCCCAGAAGATGTATTGTTTGTCTCCTTGTTTTCCCTTTCGAGACCAACAATCCTTCTTCAAGTGTCCTGGCTTTCCACAGTGCCAACAATCCATTCTTCCTCTAGATTTAGATCTACCTTTCTTCAACTTCCTTTGTGACTTCCCACGATTTGTTGGGCTTTTCCCTCTTTCCTTTGTTCTTCCCCTGTTCTCTACAGTCAAAGCATTACCCGATGTTGAACTCTCACCTGTGATTTTCCATCGCATTTCCTCACTAAGGAGAACACCAACAACATCATCAAATTTCAAAGTATTTAAACCAGAGACAAAGTTACTTACAACCATTACCAAGCTATTCCAGCTTTCTAGCAAAGAACATAAAACCAAGAGAGCCCTCACCTCTTCATCAAATTTCACTTTTATAGAAGTTAACTGACTGGTAATCATATTAAACTCATTTAAATGATCTGACACAGATCCACCTTCAATCATTTTCAAACTAAACAAATGCTTCATAAGAAATACCTTATTTGAGGCTAAGGGTTTTTTATACAATTTAGCCAAAGCTTTCATAAGTTCATCTATTGTCTTCACTTCTGTTATATTGAACACCACAGATGGTGCCAGGCACAACCGAATGGTTCCTAGTGCCTTTCTGTCCAAAAGTTCTAATCCTCATCAGTCATTGTTTCCGGTTTCTTAGCTTTTCCTTCCAACGGCCTCCATAAATCCTTCTTGTAGAGATAATCCTCCATCTGCATCTTCCATAACTGATAGTTTTTCCCATTGAATTTATCTACCTTCAATTTACCCTCATCCACCATTGCTTCCACTTAACCGTGAGACTCCCACTCAACCGTGAGACTTTCCTGCAAATGATAATTAAACACAACTTGCTCTAATTCCAGTTGTTAGGGTTCAAGCAGATCGAAGCAATAAACACTAACAATTATATGTAGATTAAATAACCCAAATATAACAATGAAGAACAACACAAAAGAGATCAACACAAAAATTTAATGTGGTTCACCCAAAATGGGCTACATCCACAGAAACTTAGCCATCCAATGATTTTATTATCCAGTGCAAAACAAATTACAATCTCATGAATTCCACACCGCAACATACATCCCAGCCGCTTATAACAAGTTTTTTGGAAGCTTCTCAAATTAGGGTTTTACAATGTCATTTTTCTTTTATTAGTTAACAAAAATTAACAATCGACTCTGAATGGGCAAAAAAGAGGGAAAAAAATTTTCGGGGGCTGTGCCCTTGAACCCTCGCTCAAGGCCCGACCCGGCCCCCGGAAAGGATACATTATGTGTGTACAATACTTGCATGATTAGTGGCCACATACCAACAAAAAGAATATACTTTGGAATTGTTGTTTAAGTGCTAATAATGCTTCTGGTTTACTCCGCATGTGAAGTGTTCACTCAATCATCTTTACATTTTTGCTTGAAGCTGACATGTTTTGGTTCTACATGTTTCGTCTTTTAGAGCCGACCTATTTGGGTTGAGTGTGCTTGTGCCAATTTGTTGTGGCGTGTGGTTGCTGTAACTCATTAAAGATTGGAAAATAGGTCCAGGCTAATGCATGGGATATAAGACTTAAGGTAAAATCACTTATATGACTCTTCACACTAAGCCGACTGGTCACTACTTTTACGTCTTTTTAGAAACTTTAAAAGTCGACATAGATATTGAAGATTGGATTAAGTGTGAAGCATATATATATATATATATATATATATATATATATATATATATGAAGAGAAATGTTTTGTTGGGAAAAAAAATGCGGTGAACAATGCAAAAGTGAATGTGTAACAAGAGATGATCCGCAAAATATGAAATATGAACTGTAAAAGATGAAACAAAACATGATGAAGAATGTGAATGATAGTTACATTGAGGAGACATATCAGTGATTGTGGATGTTTATGAAATAATAGTTGAGTTGAGTAGAAAAAGAAAAACAGAGTAGTCAAGTTAAAAAGTAGAACATAGCAGAAAAGCAGAAAATAGAGTAGTCAAGTTGAAAAGAACATAGAAGAAAAACAAAGAAGCAGAGCAAAAAGAGTTGCATCATTGTGTTGAAAATGTTGATGGTCATTGATGTGTTTAACAACCATCAGATTTGATCAAATTGTAGATAAGTTGGTAATTTAACTGTTCGTTGAATTGATTTGTAATTAAGTGTTGTAGTACTTTAGAGTGTTGTAGCATCCTTTGGGTTGAAGCCCATAAAACCTTTTGTAGGGTGTTGTTGCATCCTTTGAGTTTAAGCTCATAAAACAGGGAGTTGCAACTTCTTTTGGGTTGAAGCCCATAAATGTTAATGTAATAATCTTTTATTTGTGAGGTTGGATTTGGACAGTAGATCCAAGCAACTAGCTCACTGTAGTTTTTCCCTTCTAGGGGTTTCCACATAAATCTAGTGTTATGTGTGTTGATCATTTTGTTGCTTATTTATGTTTTGTTGTTGTTCCATTCATGGTTAAAATGATTGAGATGTTGTTGTAGATGTTTGCATCTAATTGATATAAGATAATGTTTTAGGCATATATTGATTCACCCCCCTCTCATTACATCTGTGTTCAACAATTGGTATCAGAGCCAAGTGCCTTTGTGAAGCTTAACAGCTGAGGAAGATCCTGTATTTGAACACATGGAACCTGAAGCTATGTCTGATGATGTGTTTATTCCAGAACCAGATCTAGAAGCAATGAAACCTGAAGGTTGGGACCTCAACCTAGATGAAGTAGCTCTTGAAGGAGAACTCCGGTCAGCCCTTGAGGATCTGGATAAATCAAGAGAACTAAACAGGGAATATGAGGCCATGCTTGAAAAATCAAAGGGGATAATTGTAAAATGGAAGACACAAGCTAAAGAATCAAAAGTAGAAATTGGCAAACTAAAAGCTCAAGTAGAAGGAGATAAAGGATGTGACGTTGAACTCAAGGAGACAGAAGACATAATCTCTGGTTTGAAAGTCATGGTTGAAGAAGGAAAAAGGACTGAAGATTGCTTAAATATGAAGCTCAAAGAGAAAGCAGCTGAATGTTCAAAACTTGAGGAAGTTGTCAATCTGAGAAAGGAACTTGAAGAAGTAAAAGATCATGCTAACAAGAGTCTGAAGTTAAAAAGCAGCTCCAACATCCTAGATGAGATCATCAGCAGTCAAAGACCTCCATTCAATAAGGCTGGTATTGGATTTGAAAAAGGAAAAAGCTCAAACTTTGAAATTCTAGAAGGCATGTTTTAAACAAAGAAATTAGAACCTATTCCTGAGAAAACTGAAGACAAAAGGCCTATGATGAATGATAATATTACAAAGGTTGGTAACCAGAAGATAAATTTCAAGAGAACTCCCAGACAAACTGCAAATCCCAGGTTCTTTCAATCCTTTCATGGTTATTGTTTTCCCTGTAATAAATATAGACATAAGTCTACTAACTGTAGATCTAAGGAAAGAAGAAACAACAACATGAGAAAGAATTCTTTCATGTCTCCCGAGTATAATGCTAGATTCTCTCATTCCTTTTATGGATATTTCTTTGTATGCAACAAGTTTGGCCACAGGGCTATTGATTGGCAATCCAAGGTAAATAATTATGGAAAGAAGAATACTCGTGCATCAAAAAAAATATAATGAAATGAGCTACAAGTGTAATGGATTTGGACACAAAGCAAATTTTTGCAAAAATGGTTTCAAGAAACCATTTGGTCAACATCAGGAAATGGCAGAAGAAAAGAAAGTCAAATAGGTGTGGAAAAAGAAACCAAAGAAGACTCATGACACAAGGTTGGAAGACATATTGCTTCTGCCTTGGGTAGAAGATTTCATTGTTGATTAAAAGAAATGGCATGGGTTAGGGGGAGAAATTCAGGGTATATTAACTTAATCCCCTGATTAGTTGAGGCTTCTTTTAACAGAAGCAGGTCATACAAAATGATTGACATGGAATACTCAAGGGAGGATATAGGAAAGACAATGAAGTTTCATATCCCCAAAACTCCAGAGAAAAAGCCTTCAATGTGGCAGATTGTAGAATGATTTAGGGTTTCAATGGTAGAGCATCTACCCAAAAAGGAAGTGCATTTATGGCAAAAAGTTAGATCTATTTATGCGATTGTCATATGATTTGATCTCATTTTGCATTTGAATCTTTTGAAGATCTTTTCTAAGGAGAAAAGGAGCACTTGAAGCGTTTGGTATCTTGGAGCAGCAAAGCATAAAAGTGAAACACTATAAACAAATTTTATAGGTATTCTTCAGATTGCTTAACCCTAGTTCCTGTTATCATGGTTGTTTATGATGGTTGTCCCTTTTACCCCTCAATTGATCAACATTGTTGATGAATCCCAACCAAAATACAAGAAGTATTCATATAAGGCAACAAAAGTTGATAGAAACAAAACATTATCAAATGTTCCTGCATCTGTGGTATATACAGAAGATGTTAGGATATATATTCATGAAAAATTAGATGAGATAGACCGTGTCAAGTTTGAAACCCTAAGGTATAAACTGTTGGATGATGATTATATTCATTACAAACCTGAGTATGTCAACATTGGAGCAAAACATTTGGATGTGTGGAAAGATTTTCTAGATTTCTGTGATGAGCACAATTGGGTTAGGTATATCCTTAGTAGAATTCATGATGAGTTCATGTACCTTGACAAACCCCACCAGATAACAAAAGAAACTATTAGGGCAGTAATAGGGTTATGTTCCACCGGACCCGTATCGTAGCTAAAATCAATCAAAAATGAAAAAGTCACTGAATTGACAGGTGCCAAATTTGGCAAGAGGGATTTAACTATTGATGACATTTGAAGAAGGATTGTTGGTCTCAAAAGGGAAAACAAGGAGACAAACAACATGATGATAGTAAGGAAGCTAATGTTGTAAGTAATAAATTATAGATGCTTTAATTATGTGTTTACATAATGCTAATGATTCTTGGGTAATAGATTCAAGGGCTTCATTTCATGTCACACCCCATAGGAAATATTTTGTAGATTATGTTCAAGGTGATTTTGACCAAGTATATTTGGGTGATGATGAACTCTGTTAGCTTGTTGGAAAAGGAAAGATAAAAATAAAGTTACACAATGGAAATGAATGGTTGCTACAGGAGGTAAGGCATGTTCCAAATTTGAGAAAGAATTTAATCTCTGTAGGACAACTAGGTAGTGAAGGCTGCGTAGTTACCTTTTTAGACAAAGTCTGGAAGCTCACTAAAGGTGCATTAGTAGTAGCTAAAGGTGAAAAGGTAGGCACATTGTATTTGTGTACTAGTAATACTTATTCTACCTTAGCTGCTATAGAAACAGTTGCTACTGAGATAGTTATAGCACTTGCTACAGGGACAGAAACATAATTGTGGCACCATAGACTTGGGCACATGAGTGAAAGGGATGAAGATCCTTCACTCTAGAAAGTTGCTACTAGGTCTGAAGAAGATTGACTTAGAGTTCTACAAAAAATGTGTTTACGGAAAATAGAAAAGAGTCCAATTTCTCAAAGTTGAGAAAGAGAAGAAGAGTGAGAAATTAGATCTTGTGCATTTAGATGTATGGGGACCAACTCAGGTATCGTCTGTTGGTGGCTCTTGCAATTATGTTACTTTTATTGATGATGCAACTAGGAAAACATGGGTGTATTTCCTAAAACAAAAATCAGAAGTATTTGAAACTTTTAAAAAGTGGAAAGCTTTGGTTGAGAATGAGAGAGGAAAAAAGTTGAAGTGTCTTAGATCTGATAATGGAGGCGAGTATTGCAGAAAAGAATTTGAAAATTACTATTCATATAATGGAATTCGTAGGTAGAAAATGGTTCCTAGAACACCACAAGAAAATGGTGTGTCTAAGAGGATGAATAGGACCATTATGGAGTGTGCAAGGAGCATGAGATTTCATGTTGGACTACCCTTACACTTCTAGGCAGATGTACGTACCGATGTTTATTTAATAAATAGGGGACCTTCAAATCCTTTGGATGGTGGCATTCCAGAGGAGGCATGGATGGGCAAAAAGGTAAACTACTCATATCTAAAAACCTTTGGTTGTGAAGCTTTTGTCCATGTTGATATTGAAAATAGAACCAAACTTGAGGCTAAGTCTAAAAAATGTACCTTCATCAGATATGAAGTAGATGAATTTGGTTATCGGTGATGGGATTATGAAGATCACAAAATCATTAGGAGCAGAGATGTTATATTCAATGAGAAGGTCATGTATAAGGATCAGCTATAGGAAAATAAGCATGAACAGGGCAAAAAGGAATATGTGGTGCTGGATGAGATTCCAAAAAATAAAATACCAGTGGTACCTGATGCTTAGCAACAACAAGTTATCCCATAGACTCCTGCAAGTGTTAGACATTCTACAAGGATAACTAGACCTCCAGAAAGATTTTCTCCATCATTATATTCTATATTATTAACTGATTCTGGTGAACCTAAAGGTTATGAATAAGCAATGCAGGTAGATACCAAAAAGCAGTGGGAGCTAGGCATGAAAGAGGATATGGATTCCTTGTTGTAGAATCATACTTGGGACTTAGTCCAATTGCCTGCAGGTAAAAAAGCATTGCCAAATAAATGGGTTTACAGGTTGAAGGAAGAAGATGGAGGCAAGAAAAGATACAAGGCCAGACTCGTGGTAAAAGGTTTTGCACAAAAAAAGGTATAGATTTTGATGAAATATTTCCTCTGGTTGTAAAGATGACTTCTATTAGAACTATTCTAAGTCTTGTGGCTATGGAAGACTTGCATCTTGAACAGCTAGATGTGAAAATGATATTTCTCCATGGGGATTTGGAAGAGGAAATATAATTGCAGAAACCACAGGGATATGAGGTCAAGGGTAAGGAGGAATTTGTGTGCAAGTTAAAGAAGAGTTTGTATGGCCTGAAGCAAGAACCTCGACAATAGTATTTGAAATTTGATAGTTTTATGGCTAAACAAGGTTACAAAAGACGTCATTTTGATTATTGTGTTTATTTTAAGAAATTGGGTAATGGCAACTATATTATCATGTTGCTTGTTGATGGCATGCTTGTTGCCAGGTCTAACATGCAGCATATTAATGAACTTAAGCAGAAATTAGCAAATTCATTTGCTATGAAGGATTTGGGTGCAACAAAACAAATCCTTGGTATGAGGATCACACGGGACAAGACAAATAGAAAATTATTTTTGTCTCAAAGTGAGTATGTAGAGAAGGTGTTGAAAAGGTTTAACATGCAGAATGCAAAAGTAGTTAGTACACCTTTATTTAGCCATTTTAAGTTGACTAAGGAGATGTGTTTAAAGACACAAGAGGAGGAAGACAAAATGTCTAAGATACCATATGCATCAGTAGTTAGTAGCTTGATGTATGCAATGGTATGCACAAGGCCAGATATTGCACATGCAGTGGGAGTTGTGAGCAGGTATATGAGCAATCCAGAATGGAACATTGGAATGTGGTAAAATGGATTCTCAATATCTGAGAGGTACTACTTCAAAAAAACTATGTTTTGGAGGAACAAATTCTGCTCTAAAAGGATATGTTGACTCTGATCTGGCAGGTGATATTAATAATAGGAGTACTACAGGGTATGTTTTTACTGTAGGAGGTACTGCAGTCAGTTGGATTTCAAGGCTGCAAAAGGTTGATGCACTTTCCACCACTGAAGCTGAGTATGTTGTTGCTACGGAAGCTAGGAAGGAGATGATTTGGTTAGAACATTTTTTGGAGCAATTGGGGCAACGACAAGAAGATAGCCCTTTGTACACTAATAGCCAGAGTGTCATTCATCTTGCTAAGAATTCAGCTCTGCATTCAAAAACTAAGCACATACAGCTCAGATACCACTTCATCCAGTCAGTTTTGGAGGATGGACAGTTGAAGCTAGAGAAAATTCACACAAATGAGAATTCTGCAGATATGTTCACAAAGGCGGTTACATGGGAGAAATTGATTTCCTCATCAGTTTTCGTTGGCCTTCACGACTCATAATAGTGGACATAAGAAACCAACCAGGCTTGTAATCTAGTGGGAGCTGCAAGTGCAATGGTGTCATACAGGATCAATCTCCAAGTGGGAGATTGTTTGGTGTGGAGCCTGATTAGTCTCCAAGTGGAAGATTGTTGGTATGTGGCAACTGATCATGCAAGTATTGTACACACGTAACGTATACTTTTCGAGGTTTGGGGCTGGGTCGAGCCCCAAGCGGGGGTTTGGGGGTGTAGCCCCTGAAATTTTTTTTCCCTCTTTTTGCCCGTTCGGAGTCAGTTGTTAATTTTTGTTAACCGACAAAAGAAAAATGACATTGTAAAACCCTAATTCGAGAAGCTTCCAAAAATCTTGTTATAAGCGGCTGGGATGTATGTTGTGGTGTGGAATTTGTGAGATTGTAATTTGTTTTGCACTGGATAATAAAATCATCAAATGGCTGAGTTTTTGTGGATGTAGCCCATTTTGGGTGAACCACATTAAATTTCTACGTTGATCTCTTTTGTGTTGTTCTGCATTGTTATATTTGGGTTATTTAATCTGCATATAATTATTAGTATTTATTGCTTCAATCTTCTTAAACCCTAACACTTTCATGTTCAACCACTAGACACTGGCACATATGATCAAGTATTGAAACCTTAATACTCTAGCAAAAGTTAGATACACTATTCTTACTTTCAATATTGCAAAACACCTTGCGAAGATCTAAAACACTTGAAACTTGAATAGAACATGTAAAATACCATCATTAGTCCTCAGTCCAAACTGCAAAGCTATAACTTTACCTATGAAGAAATGTGGAGCAAAATACGTTCTCCCTTATGATTGTTTAAACATTGAAGCCCTGTTTTCCAAACTGCTAAACCAAAAACACTCTTCCACAAGTCCAAACGACATGAAATGTGAAAAATATATCCATCATACCATTGTCTACATATCCTCAAATCCGCAAATCCATATCTTCAATAGTAGTAAATTGTGGAGCAAAATGCAGATCCAAAACACTTACAAAGATACACTAAGTATATATTCTGAAGTATACTATATCACATCTCAACAACTTGAAAATGCAAGAGAGAACACATATAGTAGTCTTCTTCTTCCAATGACATTAATGCAGCATCTGTGCAATACTTGTGTCTAAGGACAACACTTCTTCATGTGCATGACATCAATACAACATATACCGTCAATCTTCAAACACAATTGACATCAATGATAGCCAATGTAGTCAATCTCCAATGCAGTCTCCAGACACTATTAACATCAATGACAATCAATGCCAACATGTTCAACGCCAATGTCGACACATGGCAAAAGAAAAATAGGATCATCACCACCTATATGGGTGGAATGCAATCCAACATTAAGGATAATCACCACCTATTACAAAGGTCTCATGAACTCAGTTTACAATGTTTACAAAATTACAACAAATGAGAGATACAAATGCATAATATACTAAGAAGTCCAACACACTCTCCAATTAACATCCTCCAAGATCCCTTGCTCACAATAGTGGTTTAGTGTCACCCAACCATGTGGTGGCCTGAGGCCCACCTCACTGTCCTAGGAGACGGTTGATTTGGGTACAATCACACTCACACAAAACAAGGATAACATGGCAACACTCATGCCAATCAAATGCATACAACATCACATGTGGCAACTCACACCAAATCAAAGCATATTAGATAACATGTGGCACACATGTCATTCAATGCATATAAATGATCATGAATTGTGTCAAATACAACATCCGACTGAAGGAAAGGATGTAGATCCTAGAGATAAGACAAAGAGTGTCATCATAGTAGCACAACAACTATGCAGCCTATAATAAATGACATTCACCAACTTCCAAGGGTTGTGACATGTCCTTCATGACCAAGATGAACACATATAAGGTATTCAATCAAGGCATAGGTATCTTTATTAATCATTTTATTACCCCAATGTGTATTATATTACCACTTAATTAAAAATCTACCCTGCTCAATCTTCACGTATTACTCTAGATCATGGCAAATGGTGAGAGACTACTCTATACCTCAATCCTAAAAGTCCAATGCTTCAAATTTATAATTTGAGTGTGACACAAAAATCAATGCAACAATCCATGACACTTTGCCAAAAGACGTAGAATTACATGTACACAAGGAGTCATCTCACTCCACAAAATAATTTATTCAAATACTTGGTTATTAAATTATTTTTTTCCATTTCGAAGATTGAGAAAAACCATAAAAACACCAAAACCATCATTGATGAACTTGAAATAAAACTCAAATTTTTATTTTTTAAATTACAATTAATTTCAAAAATTCAAGTGTGCCCTTTTGCTCTAAAATGCACAACATACTTTTCCAATCAGTTTTTCTAAATTTTGTAAAACACATATTTTAGAAAATTTTGCCATAACTTGGCTACAAAATACATATTTTTAAAAATTGAAAATACAAAATTTAAACAAAAAATAAAAGCTAAATTATTTTTCTAATAACAAGGCCATATGCCTCCACCTAATGTGGGTATGGCAAATGAAAGAATTTTTCATTTAAAACACACATTAAACAAGAAGATTACCTCTTTCCAAGTTTGCAACAATGGAGGAAATTTCTCTCTTGAGCAACACACACCCATGCAACTCTTATCAAAGGGATCTTTTTTGTGGTAACATTGTTTTTGAATAATTGCAGGTTTAAAAATTAGAGGTTGGTGGCATCATTTTTCCCTCATACTTTGTAACATTGTAAGGGGCTGAATGAAATAATGATGATAGATTTTTCACATCTACTCGTTGTTTGAAGCATGTGGATTAGTAAGGTTATCAGCCATTAGTATGTGTGACATTATTTCTAATCACATTAGTAGCCACTAAGATTGTTGTGGAGTACATAATTGATGCATCTTCCACCTCCTTTCATTAATGGCTTTGATGTGACTAAAGCTTATTTGTGGGCTATTAATTAGCTGATAGGCTATTAGTGGGAGCTTTTTGCTCCCAAAAAAATTAGACGCCGGAATTGTCAGACGCAGGAAAATCGTCTGACTGCCACCATGTTTCCTTAGTGGGGCATCCTATCACAGAGCATATGTTATAGATTTGATTTTTCCAGTCGCGTCTACATCCAAAAATTGGTTCAAGACCATAAAGTTGAGCTATTATGACTCCAAATGACCACATATCAATGGCAAAATTGTAGGACGATAATTTAAGCAGAAGCTCAAGCGCTTTATAAGCTATAGTCGCAACATTTGGATCCAAGGGCTCTTTCTTTTCCAGTTTTTCCTTAATTTTAATGGCAAACCCAAAATATGATATTTTGATATTGTTCCCCTTTAGTAGAAGGTTTTTAGGCTTGAGATCATGATAACAATAGCCTAGCCTATGCATGTATTCGAGACCTTTCAAAATCTTAAAACACAGCCTCTTTACTGTTCTACTCAAGGAGGGTTCCTTCCTTGTCTTAATGATGCTCCATAGATCAGAATCCATATAATCCAGCACTATATGCAGATGTCCTCCTTCCTCGTAGGTATCCTACAGTGACACAATATTAGGGTGTTGAAGTGCACGTAGACACTTTTCTTACTCCTCGAACAAGGATTCATAAAAGCCATCATTCTTTTTCTTATGTAGTCTTTTCACCACCACCACGTCCTCAGTCCATTAGTTAATGGCCTTCCAGACACTTCCATAACCACCTTCTCCCAACTTCTCAATGGGCTGATATTTACCCATCTTTTTTGTTCCTCTGGATAACAAGAGTACCTTAAAATTAAAACTTCGTATAGTTAGGAGTTGCATGCTTAGTTGCAAAGGTTGCAACTCCAAGATTATTTTTATAAATTATTATAAATAATTATTTCTAATCACTTAAGTTTGCTTTATGTTAACATTAGAAAGTATGTTGTAACTTGAAGCAAGTATATTTAATCTTTAAATATATTTTTTTAAACTAATATTTTAATATTTGGAAATCAAGAATTTTTTTAATGATGTAAAAGTAACTTGCACATTTAACCAAAGATCTCAGATGCACCTCTTAGCCTAAAATCATTTTCTCTCTCTTTTGGTTGGATGCTTCAAGCAACACAGCCTAAAGGGGTGCACTATAGAGCATGAGCATCCTTGAAATTAAATGTCACATCTGAAGGGCATTTATTGTACCAGTCTCCCAGGAACTGTAACCAGATTCTTCCCTTTGTTTCACATACCATTCAGGTTGGGAAAGCTAGAGTTGAAAGTTGTCTTCAACTCTATTGAGCTCGCTAGTTATATCTTGGTTTTCTTCGCTCACTACACTAATCTAGGTTCTCTTTATGTTTACTTTACATGATCTAGTTCTTCTATTATTCTTTATGTTCGGAATCAAGGTCTTTGACTCTCTCTGTTGTCTTGGTTGTTTTCCATTGTAATTGTGAATTTGTGTGTTGCTTCTAATACCTAACTATAGGTTTCTATGTATATCTACATTTATAGTGGTACTTGTGAAGTCTATTATGTATGTATTAGTGATCCCTATTCCTGATTTATTTATTTCCATAGTCTTATTGAGGTTGGGTATTATTATTTTCATTTACTCATTTTTTTCGTTAATCTAGTAGTTGCACATGTGAAAGGGCTTAATGAAAGCAATATAAGATCATCTAAGGTGGGAAATCTTCTTTAATGCAAAACAATACAATAGCTTTCTATTTCAATTATATCATCATGTATGGGGTTATTGTTCCAGTGTTAGAAAAACAAAAACGTCATTCTATATGACGCTTTCAACTACCATATACTTATTTTTATTATGCTATTTTTCCTTAAATGGGACTTGTGTCATAATTGGACATTGTATGTTACTTTGGATTCCATTTTGGGAACTTTAAGAGTTAGGCATGTTAGGTGAATGGGGTAGTTTGATAAATTTTCTAGATGATGTTAAATTAATTTGTGGCATGGGTATTGAAGTAAGGTGCTTGAAGAGCCTTGTCCTTCCCTCTAATAAAACATGGTCTAATGGTGAGTGTTCTCGAATACGAACTCAAACCTTGTGACATAGGTAAAAACAATGTAGATCAATGAGAATAATTCCTATTGCTTGACCTTCATTTTGTCTTAAAAATAATGCAGATTTTTTTTAAAGAGCAGCGACAACTAGGAACCAGTTGCCACTACTTACCACCTATAATTTCATTTGTCTTCTTTAAACTAGTATCCAACTTAATGCAATAAACACATTAAAAAGGGCACTGGAAGCCATGCCAACAATTTCTTGGTCGATTTATTCCTTAATATTTTTATAAGTTATTTCCCAATGTCTTACGTGCAAAGCTGCATTTCAGATTTATGATTACAAATTGATACACCTTAATTATATACAATTACAAATATGTTATTTCTAAATATTCCTATGGTTATAGATGATTTATTGGTACGGTTGTTCTTAAATATCATCCACTTCAATGGTCAAAGGTCAATTTTGACCAATAAAAATAAGACAAATATTTACCACTTTTTGTTGTGAATGAGGTGTAAAATTGCTATTGGTTGTTTGACCATTGAAGTGGATGATATTTAGGTAGATTGTATTGATACACCCTATCGGCTACTCTGTTGCGCATAAATTTTGTGCAACTGCTAGTACCTATTTCAGTGTCATTTTTTCCCATTCCTGATTTTCATCCCTATTTTGCGTGATGGAGCACAAGCCAAAGAACAAGCATTTGCTTATCCCAGTCCAAAAATGGGAGCTTCCTGAGCTTGGATATTTTCACTCTGCTTTATTAGTGAATGTGTTTAAAATAGATTGTCCTTTGGTGGGAGATACTATTCAACTTCTCATAGGTTGGGAAATTCTAAATGATTCGCCATGAATTCTCTATTTCTCACAAGTACTTACCCTCTTCTTATCGAATGTAATGGATCTCTTGCATAATTTGACACTCTTGAGAAGGATTGTTGCTTTGTATGTTCATGATCATCTTATTAATGAAGAAGTTCTAGATGAAGTAATGAGAAATTATGATCTTTTTACTAGTCGTGCCCTGGTTGGGGGTTTATTTTCTCTTAAGGATTTGCAAAATAATTCGATTGTTATATATACATACAATGTCGTAAAGTATGGTCTGCAATTTCACTATAAATTTGTTGTTGAAAATGCACTTCGTGCACACTACTTAGAACTTGAGCCCATCCTAGTTGAACAAGTGCAGGAATTTTATCAAGCCCTCTGATTGCTCCTTAATCATGATCCCCACCCACCAACACCTGATGGAGATGACTCTGATGGCGATATCCCAAACTTAAATGTTGATGAAAACATTGTTATAATTGAAGGTGATCCTCAGAACAATGTTGCAGACCTAGACTTTGATTAGTAGTCTTCATGTTTCTAAGGTTTTTGACTAGTTTTCTGATCCTCTGTGATGTAATGGTCGTGTATATACTTGTATGGCAATTTTGTGAGACATTTTGTTTGTAAGCCTATGGATACTGATAGCTAAATCTGTAACAGGCCTCCCTAAACTTGTAATTATATTTTATATATAATATATATTTCAAGGTGCTTGCACCTTTTTATGAAAAAAGAACTATTATCTACTTGCAAGCATTCTCACTCAAGGCACAAGCAATTCAAATACAACTTCAAGTAATTTCATCCATTCTTTCTCTCCAAGTCAATTTTTTTTTCAAAAGAGTAAGAAAAAGGGTTGGAGCAAGCAAAATGCAAAAATTAGAAGTGTAGTAAATAAAACCTTCCCTTTTCCTTTTATCCCCTTTCTCTTTTCCCATTTCTATTTTTCTACTTTCTTTATTTCAAATATTCACTTTTTGCCAAAATAACATTTTCAAAATAAATAAATCAATAAATTGATTAAATAAAATTGAACAACTAATTTAATTTAAATTGATATTTTCTAATAGCCAAAATAGGTCAATCAATTTAAATTAAATTATATTTTTAAACTAGCAATTTTATTTCACTAAGATAAATATTTTATTTTGAAGTAATCAATTTCAATCAATTTTCTTCTAGAGAAGTAAAATAATGTAATAGACTTTTTTCCAGTAAGGTGTAAATAATATCTTTTTCACAAACATGAAAAAGATGTATTTTCAAAATAAATTTAAATGCAATGTAAAAGATAAAATAAATACACACAAAGGACTTATACATGCTTTACCTGTTTCCGCAACATGCGGACTCAAAACATCAAGCATACTTGCTCCACATAATAATAGCAGAAGCAACATAATACACTCAACATGGTATAAATCATAACATCACATATAATTGTAAATCATATGCGACTAGCACGATCTAGGAAACAAGATGCATAATGAACAATAATTCATACTATTGAAATAGATATAATAATAACTTTATCAAATATAGTGAAAACACTAAAGCTGAAACACTATAATGATTTAACATACAAAGGCACAACATATGCATCTCATAATGCATAGTCAAAAATATAATGCCAGTACAAAACCTCATTGGGAACACATCAATGATCATACAAAACATCTCCACAAAAGCATCTAGAATACACCATCACAACACCTCAATCAAAAAGTTCAGTGCAATGGCTCATAACACATGAATCACATAGTGCACTCATAAAACATATAAATTGAAAGGCACACAAGGCATACACTAGTGAGATTACATTGATCTATAAATTCTTGTATGATTTAAATTTTAATTTGTAATCCTATTGTAAATCAATCCTAATCAAACAGGGATGGGTTAATAATAATTTAATAAATTTTTGACATTTGTTGTTATTTGATCTTGCATTAGAATTTCAATTTATTAGAAAAAAATTAAAAAGCAATATTAAATAATTCAAGAATAAAAATTTTAATTAAAAAAAAAAAAACTTAAATTTGTTAGTTCGAGCTTCAATGTTGTGGCCAATGCAAAGCTATGAAGTGATTAATTTGCAGCCAACAGGTATGAGGGTGCAACATTGAGGAAATAGAAGGAAAATGTATGTAAATCACGTTAATGTTTTTCATCATTTTTCCTCCTGCGGTGAATAAAAATCACAACACAAAATGAAATGACAATGTCAGGGCTTTTACAGGTCATAAAGTCAAAAAAACTACTTCAAAATGCATGCCTGCAGGTTGAAACAGTCAAGAGTTCGTTTGGAATCGCCGTGTCATCGACACAATCGTGCAAAATCGATAGGTCAAACTTGGATTCGTTTCAAGAGCAAAAAAAGCCTACCCTAGTTAAATCCACGGTCAATTTGAACCAGCATCCAATTATGGGACGTTTCATACTCAAAATCGACCTGCAAAACTGGTGATTCGGTAACACAAGTTAGATACCGTAATTATTAAAATATACATATATTCAATTATTTATACATCTAAGGGTATAGAATTTATATATATATATAAAGTTTATAATATATATAAATTTTTATATTATGTTTGTGCCTAAGGTGATCTAAATATAGATTTATATGTATATGCATGTGTGGGTGTGTGTAAGCATGTTTGTGCGGGTGCATGTGAGGGTGGGCGGGGTAAGATACATGGATGTGTGCAATTTTTTTTATGTTTTATTTTTTTTATAAATTTTGAATGTTTTACTTTTTTCATAAAAATTGTAAGCATCAAATATAACCCAAATATAGGCTCATATATGGATACATCTAGATATGATATCCATGCAGTTTTTGAGAGTATTATATCGATATAATATTTAGTATGCATGTATGTGTATCCAAAGAGGGGAGGGGAAGTATCCGATAATTTTGTTTTTAATCCTATGAATGTTTTAGTGTTGTATCATGAAATTCAAGAAACTTTTATTTTTACAAGGGGATATCAAGAAAAAAAAGTTTTTGGATGGACTGGAATGTAGCTAGAGAACTTTCACAAAAGTGTCAAAAAAGGGCAATGAACAAAACAATTCTTCCATATGCTCCATTTAAACATGTTTATAAAGTTAAGACTCATCTTTGACATTCATTTCAAACCATCATGCAATATTTACTAATGTTTAAGGAACTAGAATTAATGTGTCATATGTCCTTGTCTCAAATGTTAAGAGCATAATCCATGTTGTAATAATAATTAATCAAGTATGTATATATCTAATACAAAATATTGCCAAACATGAAGATGAGGAATTTGTACTCAAGGGTTTGTTAAAGATGGTTTTGTGAAACTTTGGTTTCCTCTAAAAAGTCAAGGGTTATGTTATTTAGAGGAGAAAAATACATACCTTGCCCCTTTAACCTTGCATTTTACACTTACTTGTGGTCCTATCTTAAATGCATTGTCCTAACACTCAATTTGGCTTGTTTTACACATAAGTTGGTTGGAAATAATTGCATGTCTATGATGCTATTGTATTTTATGTATCTTTTTCCTCCCATTGTTCAATGTATGCTCTTTACGATGCATGTATATGTTATAAAACCCTAACTTGGATTTGTTTGATGATGTTTACACATGAATGTTTTCTAATATATTCATGTTGTACTTGCTTATACATGATGCTAGCGCAAGTTTTAATTTATTTCATATACACTTGAGTACACATAGTTCAAAATGGTATGCATGGTTTTTAATAGATTCATTATACTTGCTTATACATGATACTTGCTCAAGGTTTAATTTATTTCATATGCACTTGATTACACATGTTTCACAATGGTATAGTATATTTGTTAGTGTTATCTTTTTGTATACCATTGTTTACAAGATGTTTGTATACATGGGTTCATTGCATGGCCTAGAGAGTGTCTATTTCATGTTTTACATCCTTCATCCTCCATTCCTTAGAACCAACAATGGACACTCCTTTGATAAATAATTATAAATAATATATGTATGTCCATCCTCACAATTCTATTGTTTCTCCTTTTCATCATATATCAAATAAAATCCTCCAATTCACATGCATAATTGATGAAATTTATGTCTTCCCATCACATGATGTTTTTATGCTTAATAATGATGATATTTTTCATGCAACTCATGATAACACTATCGATGCTATTGATGATTCACTATTTCATGATAAATAGGTTCACATTGTTTATAATACACTTGAATTATTAAAGATCCAACGATTAATTCATTGAGTGGACATAAAGATGCATATTTACATGTTAAATCATTATATATATACATACATACATACATACATACATACATACATACATACATACATACATACATACATACATACATACATACATACATATATATATATATATATATATACTATCACATGCATGATGATACTTTCATAATGAATGCATTTCAACCTACTTCAATTGATGAGGCTTTCCAATAGTTTGATATGTCTCATATTTCGTTACTCTTGCATTTCCCCTGCATTGAGTACTTCACTCCTTTCCCTAGAGTGTACCTTCATGGTGATTCTAACCTTGAAACCTCTAGTGGTCATTCCTTAAGGGATGTTACGGATCCATCTAAGCTTTCTGATGATACAATGTATTTAGATGCTTATAATGATCCTATTGCAAAATGTACTATATACCTTATCATAACTCATAATCTTTTGACATCCATAGCATACATGTCTATCATGTTCTCCCATGTGCATGTCCAATTCTCCAACATGAGCAAATAAATAGCATGGAAATAAATGAAGAACTTTATTGTGAGATACTTCAATCTTTGTTTGGATTATTTGAGGATGGTGTCCAAGACATTGATGATAAATCGATTACATCTTCCTTAACACTACTTACTCTTACTCACAACACAACTCCTAATAATATTTCTCATGTGCCTTTACAAATTAAGTATGTTAATCAATGCATGCCCATTGATGATCATGAAGGCATTCTCAATTATTGTAACAATCATGAGTTCTTTAATCCTCTTTTACCTAGGGTGATTATGTTCATATAAGAAGGGATTCAAAATGCTCCAACTACTATCTTTCAAACAATGTGAGCTTTGCATTACTGACTCTAGAGCTAGGCATGAGGAGGATATTTGTCAATATTAGTGGGTCATCAGGAGCAGCAGTGGGATGTGAAGCATGCCACTAAAGGGCATATAGAGGCATCTAAACTCATGAGAAATATTATATGCTTGCATCTATTGATGTTTGAGAGTTCTACTAAGGGAACTGAGGCAAAGGCTTGGTGTTTGGATTTGGACAAATGTTTTGGGATGCAATCTTATGAGAGCAATCTCAAGGCTAGGTTTTTTATCTTGCTATTACATGGTTTTGCTTCCACCTAGTGGCACCAAGAGGACTAGAAACACCACCTCTCTCTTGCTACAATCACATGGGAGATATTCTTAAAGAGGTTTAGAGCAAGGTATGTGTCTAAGTACTTCAAGTAGCATCATATAGATGAATTCCATGACCAACAACAAAGCATAACAGTGGCTTAGTATGAGAACCATTTCTTTAAGTGTAAACAATGTGTGGATTACATTGGTAACGAGAAGCTTCTTGTCAATAGGTTTGTGAGAGGCCTAAGCTCCAACATTGTTGTTACAATCTACATGATAGGACTTGAGATGTTTGTGATTATTGTAGAGAATGTAAAGGTGGCAGTGGAGAACTCGGTTAAAGGAAAAAGAGATTGGTATAAAGTTTCTTTCTAGTAGGACTTTGGGTTTCAAGGATCATCTCAACCCCCATCTAGGGGTAGTTTTAGAACTTCATATATTCCTCCTAGTACATTGCAACCACTACAATAGTATCAAAGGCCTAAGCCTTAATAAGGCCTCCAAGCCATAAAGAGTGTTGGCTCTCAAACATGTATCTCAACAAACCCTAAAGACCAACACCAAAACCTTAGACCAAGGATAATGTCATCAAAGGTGATGGTCAAGACTTATGCTTAGACATTGACATGAATGGCCTAGTTACTATGAACATGAGTAAAATCACCTAGACTTTGGGCTCATCTAGACTCAACAGGGTGTTCTTAGAGGTGTCCTCAATAGGACAATCATAGAATGATGATAAAACAATTCAAAAACATTCAACAAATATACACAATATGTGATAAGCCCCAAAACTTGTCACTAAGCCTATTGCACAATATTTGCTTGTAAAAGGGTATGTGCACAGAAATGGAGGACCAAAAGGGGGTCAAAAGTGGCCACATTTTTTTTTTCTAAAATCAGTAAAAACTGATCTTGGATGAGAAATTGAAGATAGCTACGCTCAAGATTAGAAGAAGTGATAAGAAGAAGATTTGTAGTGCTCAAAATCTAGGAAGATTTGTAGTGCTCAAAATCTAGTTTCTAAACTACTATTTTTTTCTAAAATTGGTGGAGATTAAGAGGTTCAAATAGGGGGAGAACACAAAGTGATCATCTTTTTGTCAAAAAATATAACATAGCATCTGGTGTGCTCCCCCTAAAATGTTGATTTTTTTTTAAGTATTTCACAAATCACTTCATTGGAAAATTAGCTAACATCATGTACTTTTTATCTATTTTTTCTGCTAATTTTTTAATGAATATATGTTTTTTTATGAATTTTCAAAGTGGACACATCCTAAAAAATAAAAATTTGACCTTGCTCCCCCCTAATTTTTTTGAAAACTAATAAAAATTAATTTTTTTCAATGTGTATAGAATAGAGTTTAGAATCTAAAAATGTAATTTGTTTCAAATTTTGATGAATGCATAAAAAATGACACCAGAAATACTATACATAAGTTTTCTGCAAAAAAAAAACACATTAGCAAAAGAAATTGAAGATGAAAACCTTAATGTTATCAAATTTTAGAAAAAATTACATGGTTAGAAAGCTAATAAAAAAATTGAATTCATCCTCGTATTTTTTATATTAACATTGAAAACGTGTAAACTTGATGGAGAGCACACTCGAGATTCAATTGATTTTCTATGTTTTGTCGAAAACATGTTTTCAACATCTAAAAGGTAGGTCCAACCCTTTGGGTTGGAATTTTCCAAAGCAATATAAAATGTGCTCGCATTTTAGATCAGTTAAAATGTTGAGCAACAACCTACAAAAATGCACATCACATGATTTTGGACCCACATTTTGTGTTTATTTCCCTACTCTGTGCTTGTTCTGACATACAAACACACTTTTGATGCTTTTGAGGATCTACAATCATTGGTTGACAAAAAAATTTCACTTTGTATTAGATTGTATCAATGTATAAGATTCCAATTACATGTTTTAAATCAAATTTGATATTGCAAATCATTGTTTTCATGTTTTGAGGAATTGGAATACTTGATTGACAAAATTAACTAAATTTTTGTCTTACATTGACAAAAAAACACTCTAATTGCATGTTTTGTATTTGAATTTGATAAATTGTCAATTATTGTTTATGTTTTTTGACCATTTGTTTTAGATTGATATAGAATTCAATATCATGCCAAGGAAATGACCAAAAATTCAAACATCGAACGAGCATGAAGTCGAGAATGCAAAGAAAAGAGAACGAATGAGACAACTTCATGAAAATAAGAAATTGAACTCCATAAATGAAGATCAACCATCTTTACCAATTGAATTAGATCATCAAGCATCCAAGAGAGAGAAGGATTTGGAGAAACAAAGGGAACGAATGCAAAAACTTCATGTAAGTAAGAAATTGAATGAGGGAGTTGAAGGTATGTCATCTTTTCCATCTCAATTTGATATTGTAGAAAATGCTCAATCATCGATTGAAAATGATGATGCATTTTCAAATTATGTCAATAAAGATGTTACACCAATCGATCAAGTGTTGAATGAGAAAAGTTTATCTAATGATTCAAGTTTGCCATTGAGAACACCTAGAATTTTGCATAAAAAGCTTAAGTTTTTTTATTGAAATTGATTAGAATATTATAAAACCAATGCCTGATAAGATTCTTAAACGTACTTGTAGAAGAAATGTGAATATATGGAAAATATTTTTTGAAAATATAAGTGAAACTAGAAGATGTCAATTGTTTATTGAAATGATGAAAACTCTTAAGTTTAGGCCAATCATTGAGATTCTTGGTCTAAGAACATCAAATAGCAATAGCAAAAAATCTATTGTAAAAAATCTAATCAATGCATATCAAAGCATTCGTTCCACCTCATGCACCAAAGATAGTAATGCAACATGACATTTCATTACATCAACTATAGTGGGCAATCAAACAAATAAATCTCACTTGATAAGGAAAACAACTCAAGCACTAAAGATAAGTAGAAAAACATTGATGAAAATCGTTGGGAGGCATGAAAGAGTTGAGGACACAAATAGAAATGAACTATGGACATTTTCCAGTAGACTCTCAAGAAAAAATAAAGCCATAGTTGACGCCTTAAAATCTCTAATTGGGAAAATTTGGAGAAATAACACAAGAGTATCTCCTAATCAAAGGGATGTAAAAAAGAGAATTGGTTGTCAAAATAATGAGCCACATCCAAAACATTTTTTAGTTATGACTCAAACACAATTTTTCTCTAAATTTGTAGAGAGTTATCATCAAATTCAAATTAGTCAAAGGCATTTTGAAATGGAAAAACCTTTTTATGTCAAAATAAATCACAGACACTCAACTTCTTGTTGTAGAGTTCACATAGAATTTTCTATGGATTATGATGTTTTTCAACAAATATGTGTATCTTTGCATAGTAATGATATTTTGCATGAGTGTATGATAGAAGCTCCACTTAAAATCAGCAAGAGATTTAATTTCAATCATTTTTGTGAAAGAGTAGATCGATAGTTGTTTTATAAGAAATCATGTTTGGATAGAACATGTGATAGTTTCGATGGTTTACAACATTTGAGAACTTGTGTACACATGGAGAATACACATGCAATTGGAAATGAACTAGTACCTTTTGGGAAATATAAGTTAGTGGCATACATTCTAAAAGATGGTAAAAAGGAAAAAAAAAGTGTGAATTGGTGAGTGAAGAAATACCAGTATCTACATTTATGCCTATTTTTTGAAAAAAGGTAGTGTATGAGTATGTAAGGTATACACATAGAGCTCGATGGTTGGACTTGAAATTCAAGTTATGCAAGGACACATTTCCTCTTCATATGATTGTGTCAATTATAGACTTTGTAAATAATTATACACTACAACCACAAAATGAGGTTCAATCACAATACTACAACTCCACTCATGTTACTATATTTATGCATATAATATTCATTCATGCACTCGACATTATAGAGGAAGATAGAAAGATCTTGAGGGAGTATCATTTTATATTAGTAATGATCACACACATTCTATAGAGTTTGTGCAAGGTTGCTTTCAAATGTTCTATGGTAATTTGAGTAGCAGGAACATCATGTTTGGTAAGCATACCATACATGGTCAGATAATTATGAATTACAATTTAAGAATTCACAGATGTTCTATTGGTTGAGTAGGATGCATATAATGAGTGGTGTTCTTGACATATATGGAATTTATTTGGGGTTGGGAATAGAAAAGGGGAGTATGATGGTGTTGGAGCATGTATTAAAAGAGCCTTAGCATGAGAAGAGTTGAAGTACAAAGACAGTGTAAAGTTGATAGATGCACCATCCATCATCAAATGGTGTAACTTTATAATGGGTCTAGGTAATGAAGGTAAGCCTATAGTTTGTAGATATTTTTGGTTGATATAAGAATCTAACATTGCAAAATATGAAGATTGTTGTGTAGTGACAAGATTAAGTGAGTTCCACTCTTTTAGAATCTCAATTATAGCTTTATGGACTATTCATAAGAGGAAGATGGCCTGATTTTGTTCCTCATGTACAGATTTTGCTTGGAATAAGTATGAGTCAAAATAATGGGTCGATGAATGATGCGCTAGAAATTTAAGCCCACTTGAGATGTATCAACTTCTAGGAGCACTACAACTCATGTAGATGTTCGAATGAAGGTGTTTTCCAAAGTTCATGTCCATTCCTCTTCAAAAATCCAATATCCCAAGTTTGGGACTCACTATTATGAGTCCATCCATGATCAATAGATATTTACCTTTCTTGAAAAGGAAGAAAATCTCCTAAACCTCTAAAGGAAGTGACTTAACATATGATGAGGCTTTGACTGAGAACATTGATTATAAGAATGAGAACATTGATAAAAATGCAGCTCTAAGAAAAAAGGGCATTATTTAGGTGAAAGGAAATAAAATCACCAAAGGACTCATTTCCTTGGAAGATTTGTTTGATAAACATGGCAAGTATATCAAAAGGAAAGTCCAAGAGGAAGTATAGAGCTATACAAAGTATGAAGAATTAACATTGGTTCACAACAAGATCCAAAGTATGTAAAGATTGGGAAATGCTACACTCCCAAAGAAAAGCATAGATTGATATCCATACTCATGAGATATGGTGATATTTTTACATTGTGTTATGTAGATTTAAAATCTTTGAGACCAAAAGAATGCAACATTGAATTTCATTCAAGCTAAGAATAGTCCCTTTTTTAGGTAGAAGCAAAGGCATTTCAATCCAAAAATTGCTATCTTTAACATAATTCAATCCAAAAATTTCATTTTGAACCAAGTTCCTTCTATGTCTAGATTGACTTGATTATTATGCCTAGAACTATAACTACAATATTTGAGTTTAGGATGTAGAACTTGAATTGTTTCACCACTTTAACCACAATATATGTATGTTTTTCAATGGGTGAATAATTGAGTTCATTACTTTTTAGGTCACAACTCATGAATGAAATTGGAGATTCAATCTGATCCTTATTCTTTTGCATGTGTATGGCTGATAGGGTATGATGAGACATAACAATTTATGATAAGATCCTTTTTGAAATAAATATATACAAGTATTAGGGTGTTAGCAATAGCTGTCTTGATTTCTTCAAAATCATTTTTACCATCCACACTCTATTTGGAGGCAAATTTTTGACTCAACATATTAGCAATTTGTTCAGTGAGTTTAGAAAAATTAGGAATAAGTCTCCTTAGGAATAAAGAATGCATGCACACCTAGCTTGCTTGTTTGAAATATTAATTTCTAATTGACCTTAAGCCAATTGGGTTCAATTTCGATTCCTTAAATACAATGTGGCTGAGCAACTTCCCTTTAGTAACAACAAATATAGACTTCTTTGGATTAAGTGATATGTTGTGGGCTTTGCATCTTTCAAGCACTAGTTCTAGATAATCAATTTGATCTTCTCATTTAGTTGAGAAGACCATGAGATCATCAAGATAAATAACTATAATTTTATTTCTCAAGTCACCAAAAGAAAGGTTTGTTTCCCTCTAAAAGTGACACCCACATTGATTAATCCAAATGGCATTCTATTGTAAGTGAAGGTACCCCAAGGAGTTATGAAGGCCATTTTTTGTTGTTCTTTAAAAGCCACTCCAATTTGGTTATAACTTGAGAACCCATCCAACATGGACATTATTTTTTGAATTCAAAATAATTTGTAAGATTTGATCCATAATTGGCAAGGGTTAATTATCTTTTAGAGATGCCTAATTCAAATTACAGAAATTAACACAAATTAAGATTACTCCATTCTTCTTTTGCATGGGTACTAGATTTGCAACCCATGTGGAATAATGAATCAAAAAAATTATTCATGGGTACTATATTATGAAAGTATAAGAATATGACCTTGAAATTAAGCCAACCAAACTTGTTTGTGGGTGAGGTTTGTGTCAACCCATTGCAAAGAATTAAACAAAGACCAAAAATTTAGGTGAGAAAAGAATTAGAACTCCCCTTAGTACTCCTTATTAGTTGAACTAATGAATGGTATTCTGACATCTCATAGTGCCTGATATACAAAGAATGTCCTTCAAATCTTAGTATCAAAGAGAAATGATCCATCAAACTTAGAGCTCCCAAGTACATCATTTGGGAGAACACGTCATTTAAAAAGGAATGGATGGAACCTTCTTGAGATGTGTAGATAAAGAGAAATAGAAAACATTATTGGAAGCATTTCATAATCAAGCTTGTGGAAGGCATTTCTCCTCATTAGTCACCACTTTCAAGATATTGTGGGCTCATTACTATTGGCCATCCATTTTCAAAGATCTTCAAGATTGGGTGTCAAGGTGTGAAGCATGTCAATAGTTTGTTAGAAAACCAAATCTTGTAGTGTCATCATTGAGGCCGATTGTGATTGAAGAGCCATTCCAAGAGTGGCAGTTTGATTTTATTAGAACTTTGAATCCACATTCCAATGTTGGACACACTCATGTCCTCACTGCAGCTAACTACTTCATCAAATGGGTCAAAGCAATTCATGTGAGGCAAACAAATTCAAAAGTAGTATGTAATTTCATCAAAGAGAACATTCTTGTATGATTTAGAGTTCCACTAAAAATAGTAATGGATAATGGATTAAATTTTTTCTCTTATGAATTGATGGCTTTCTATTACAAGTATGGTATCTCACTCTCTCATTCTTCTAACTATTACCCCCAAGATAATGGTTAGGTGGAGTTGAGCAACAAAACATTATCGTAATAATTTGCAAGCTCTTGTAGATGAGAACCAGAGGAATTGGCACAAGAAGTTATATGATGCACTTTAGGTAAGGCATATTACTCCAAAGAAGGCAATTGGCACTTCATCTTTTAAGTTGTTGCATTGAGTTGATGTCACAATTCTGATTTCTCTATAATTGGGTGCACTTCAATTGGCACAAATTATTGAGGATGAGGAATTCAAGGATCCTCTCAAAAACAGGATCATGTAGTTGTCCAAGTTGGAAGAAGAAAGAGAAATAGTGATTGGTCACATTGTTGTGCATCAAAAGAAGGTCAAAGAGGATTTTTATCACAAGGCCATGCAATGTGATTTTCAAATTAGAGTCCTTGTAATTTTGTGAGATAAAAGAAGAGAGTAAAAGGGAAACCATGATAAATTTGACTCTTTGTGGATGGGTCCTTTCAAAATTCAACATTTTTGTGGCTACAATACATAATACTTGGCTTACCGAGATGGCATACATTTCCCATTGCCCTATAGTGAGCAATACTTAAAGCACTTAAGATAGTGAAGGTGGGTTTTCCCCTACCATCTATATAGGTGATTTAAGATTTTGTTGAATTTAGACCTATTTTGCAGTGCATCAATTTTTTGTTCAGTCCCATTTTTGGTGTCTCAGTCTCTCTCTCTCTTTTATTTGTGTCTTGTGTCATGTTTGTGTCAAAGTGTATTGACCCTATGGCTCAATGGATAAGGTACTGGTCAAAACTTGAGATTTTGGGGTTCATTTGATGTCCTTGCAGTCAATTGCCCAATTAGAGCTAGTTATTATACTAAAATTTTGATGATACCCAATTAAAATTTTGAGTCCTCCAGGTGAAAGTTTATTAGTTGAATTGGTCTTCTTCATGGTTATGTATGTGTCTAGAGTCATTTATAAAGTCCTATTGTAATGAAATTTTGATAGTGTCCAAGTCAATTTTTTGAGCATTTTGAAATAAAATTCTAGTCGTCAAATGTTTGTGGCCAAAGATGATTTAATCATGGGTCAATCATTTTAGAGTGCCAAAAATTTATCTAAGAAAACTCGTAAAGGTTGCTTGTTGGGAGATCGAGGTTCCCATGCACTTTTGCACTTTGTACAAATGTTTAGGAGAACCCTAAAACCCTAAAAATAAAGAGAAGTGACAAAGCAAATAGGGGAATCAGAGTTTGCTTGCAGATTTACACTTTGTGAAAAAGTGTAGCAAAGCCCAAAACCTAGACATAACTTAAGTCATTAGGATTTTTCAAACCATTCACACTTTTCCATTTCATACCCAATCTCCCTAAAACCTCGATTTAACCTAAGCTAACAAATCCTTCATTAAGGCTCTTCATGGAGGCATTGTTTTGATGGTGGAGTGTAGGCCATGGCCCCAGATGCTTGATTAGGGTTTGCCCTTCTATTGCAAACGATGCTTCTCTGTTGGACACTTGGCCTCGGAGTGTCCCCATTCCCACCGCAAGGTTGGTGCGTCGTGGTGGTGGTGGAATGATCGCGTTGAACACTTGATAGTAAAAGACCCTGAGGACTCGGGATGAAGAATCCCCTCAAGATGACATGTCTCCTCAGGATGATGGTCTTTCTCCTTCAGCACCCCCTGCAATGAATCTCATGTTTGAGACGAAGTCGCCTGTGGTTGGTTCTTCTATGGGGTTTCCTTCTCTGGTTTCGGGCTGAGTAGATTTCCCCTCCGAGGCACACTACGATGGGACTCGTGATCTTGATGTATCTTCAGACATAAAGCAGTCTACGACCTCCCTTAGCCTTCAATCTCCCTCTTATCAGGAGACATCACTGGTGGAGGCAACTTTGGAGGATATCCCCTCTCATAGATCAGTGGACCTTTTTAATGATATAACCTGGACAATGGTCCAAAGAAGGAAAAAAGGTCACTCTAAATTTGTCAAAGGGGTGAGGGTCTCTAGGACTGGGTCAGGAGTTGTTTATCTTTTTGACCTGGTTGTTTGTTTTTATGGTTTGTGGTTCTTTTTGATACTGTGACTGTTGTTTAGTTGTGGTTCGGCTTCTTTTGACCATTGTTTTGCTTTGTAAAAGGTTCCAGATCCTTTCAAAATCTGCTTATCCTTTAATAAAAAATGAAGCCTTCATTAAAATCAACCAGTACTAGTTCATTTGTAGATTCTTGAAGGTTTGTCTGGTAAAGAAGATGATAAAGACATACGTGATGAAGAGAGAAAATGATTTTACGAAGTGCATCCAACATGATAAAAGTTCAAAGCATCCATTGTGTCAAGACTTCTTTGGCAGTAAAAAGAGAACAAAATTAACTTCTCATGGTAATTCTGATGACATGGAGACTGGAGGCGATGACAACAATAATAATGAACCGCAGCATACGAACCAAAAGGAAATGTATTCGCATTGCATGGTTTGTTCAACATTCAGACACCATAGAAATCCTTGGCTTGGAAAGGGGAATTTTCTTTCTTTTGCATCTTGAAATCCCAGTAATAAAGAAAGTGCAGGTTGGACATGGTTTTGCACTAGCGGGAGCAGGAGCCGAAGATTGGAGTGAAGGGGTTTGATGCGCAGAGGGCTTCATGGTATGCAATGATTGCAGCACCTACACAAAATGGATTTGTTAATAAGGCCTTGGAGGCATTTATGAAATGCAATTGGCAGAGTTTAAGACAGACTCTACAACCTTTGCAGGCATCCTCTCAAACTGTGCGAAGCTGGGAGTTTTTTAATAAGGTATATGCATCCATGGCACTCTACTTAAACATCATCTACTTTAATGATTAAACAGTCAATAGTAATTTTATACCTTATCCACAACAAAAAGTGGTAAATATTTGTCTTACTTTTATTGGCCAAAATTGACATTTGACCGTCGAAGTAGATGATGTTTAAGATTAGCATCCATCCCAACATATTTGAAAGAGCGTTCTGTCTCTACTTAAACATCATCCACTTCAATGGTCAAACAATCAATAACAATTTTACACCTTATCCACAACAAAAAGTGGTAAATATTTGTCCTATTTTTATTGGTTAAAATTGACTTTTGACTGTTGAAGTAAATAATGTTTAAAAACAGCTACAGGTTCTTGTTTGATGTGATAGTTGTTACTTGTTAAAACTCTTATAAATGCATGCAAAGTGTTGAAGTATACAAAAGGCATGTGAACTGTTTGACAGAATGCCTCAAAGAAATGTAATTTCATGGAATGCCTTGGTTGCAGAATTTGCACAGTTAGTATTTGCTAATTCCCACAAGCCAGATGTGGCCTCCTAGAGTGTAATTATTCCAGATATTTGTGGATGAAGACACGGAAAGTATTCTCTAAAGTGCAATGCATGCACATTGACGAGATGAACTCACCCTTGTAAGTGCATTGTGGATTTGTACCAACCTTGGATGTGCTCAACAAGGAGAGGTACATTATGAGAATTGGGAGGAGGCTTTTAGATGCTTTTATCAAATGTTACAGGCAAGCATAAAACCAGACCAGTTTGTTTTTACTTGTATTCTAAAGGCTTGTACCGGCATACCAAGCCTAGAGCAGGGAAATCAATTTCATGCTCATATTATGCAATCACGATTTGAGCTAGTCATATGTGTAGAAGTGCTATTGTTGACATGTATGCTAGATGTGGAAACATAGAAGATGCACGTCAAGTATCCAACTAGATGTCTGAACAAAATTTGATCTAATGAATTCAGATTTATGGCTACGCACAAAGTGGGCATGGCATCCAAGATCTCAAAATCTTTGAGGAATCAACATAGATAGATAGAAAGCCAAATCATATAACCTTTGTGGGTGTTCTCTCTGCACACAACCACGCAGGCCTCATAGAGGAAAGCCTCCACTATTTTCATTTCATGAGCCGTGATTACTCCAACAATGGAACATTATGCCTGCATGGTTGGCCTTCTTGGGTGTGCTGGGTGGCTGGATTCGACAGAGGACTTCATCAATAAAATGGCATTGGAACCTGATGCTATTGTGTGGGGAGCATTCTTAGGCGCTCAAAGTATACAGAAAAACACCTCCTTCATCTGGAACCACAATGTGCAAGAACACATGCTATTGTCAAGCATCTATGCAAAAGCTGGCAAGTGGTATGATGCAGCGCATGTGAGAATATTAATCAAAGATAAAAGATTATTTAAACAGCCAGTATGCATCTAAGTTTAGGTCAAGGATAAGATACACAGCCAGGATGCATCTAAATTTAGGTTAAGGATAAGATACATACATTTATTGTGGATGATAGATCTCACTCACAAACAGAGGAAATTTAAACCCAAGTTGGAGACATTATCAGCAAAAAATGGATGCTGAAAAGTATGTGGTGTTAAGTTTTCCAAATCAGATATACTGTTGTATATTTGTTTCTTGCTTGATCTGTTGTCCATACCTCATCCTTGATTTGATCTTGCATATGTATTATGGGAGGAGGTGCCTTTGTGGTAGGGTCGCACCCCTTCATCCAATGCCTATACAGATCTTAACCTCTCCTAGCTACACAAGCATCAACACTCCCTCTTAGCTAGGGAGGTATAGCAAAGTCTTCCTTGAGTCCTACTCAAGGGTATCATGTCTTGTCGTGGATTCTCTCAACATGACGTCCACTATGGCTACTCCCATGTGTGGAAAAGAGTTCATCACGGAGTCACTCAATGTGATATCGTCATGGAGTCACTCAACATGACATCCACCATGGCTACTCCCATGCATGGAAAGAAACACATGTACAAGTGTCCATCATGGAGTCTCTCAACGTGATGTCATCACGGAGTCTCTCAACATGATGTCCACCATGGCTACTCTCATGTGTGGAAAAAACACAAATACAAAGAATTCATCACGGAGTCTCTCAACATGATGTTGTCATGGAGTCTCTCAACATGATATCCATCATGGCTACTCCCAGAGGGTGGGAAGAATTTATCACGGAGTCTCTCAACGTGATATCATCATGGAGTCATTCAACATGATGTCCACCATGGCTACTCCCAGAGGGTGGGAAGAATTTATCATGGAGTCTCTCAACGTGATATCATCATGGAGTCATTCAACATGATGTCCACCATGGCTACTCCCATGAGTGGAAGAAAACAAGTGTACAAATGCCCATCACGGAGTCACTCAACGTGATGTTGTCATGAAGTCTCTCAACATGACGTCCACCATGGCTACTCCCAGAGGGTGGATAAACACAAGTACAAGGGAATCATCACGAAGTCTCTCAACGTGATGTCCACAATGGCTACTCCCATTAGTGGAAAAAATACATCGTCATGGAGTCACTCAACATGACATCCACCATGGCTACTCCCAGAGGGTGGAAAGAACCACATCTCCGTCTCAGAGATGGACAAGGGCTTTCACCTCAAATTTCTCCGTCTTCAAAGAAAAATGCATTAACAAGGGCTTTCACCTCAAATTTCTCCATCGTAGAGAAAAAATGCATTAACAAGAGCTTTCACCTCAAATTTCTTCGTCTCAGAGAAAAAATGCATTAACAAGGGCTTTCACCTCAAATTTCTCCGTCTTAGAGAAAAATGCATTAACAAGGGCTTTCACCTCAAATTTCTCCGTCTCAGAGAAAAATGCATTAACAAGGGCTTCCACCTCAAATTTCTCCGTCTCAGAGAAAAATGCATTAACAAGGGCTTTCACCTCAAATTTCTTTGTCTCAGAGAAAAATGCATTAACAAGGAATCTTCATGATGATGTGACTCCCTCTGAAGCTCCAAGTACTAGCATCAACCTCTTGACCTCCTTGTCCAAGGTTGCCTTTGTTGGTTTGTCAGACTCCCTCTTAGTTGTGAGTCCCAGACTTCACAACCCCTTGTAAGATCCTTGCCTTGACTTATCTCTGTCAAAGATATATATCTTTCTTATCCACTTGATCCAAACTCCAATTCTCTTAGAAGATCTACTTGTGACTCCTCTATGAGTTCAAACATTTAGGCATACTTTCTCTAGTTTCAATGTTGCAGTGAATTTTGCAAGCACCAAGCAAAATCCCCCACACAGAAGCAAGATCTTCTAATTGTGTCTTTCTGATAAAGTCAAAGGCTTCCTTGAAGTGTCCAGCATTGCCGAGAATGTTTCATTTGTTCAAAGATTTTAAGGGCTTCCTTGCCACGGCCATGAATGGCATATCCTACTATCATTGCCATCCACGACACAACATCTTGTGGACGCATTTTGTCAAACAATTTATGTGCCTTTTCTAGGTTGCCACATTTTCCATACATATCAATAAGGGCACTGACTAGGTATATCAAATTGAAGTCCACTTTCCACTATTTGGTCATGGATTTCCATACCCTGTTATAGAGCTCTGAGACTTGCACATGCCGAAAGAATGCTAGCAAAGGTTTTCTCAACAGCTCAGTCATTGTCCATTCTATAGTTGTGGCAGATGTCTCTTTCATGTGATCAATTGTGACAGGGGTAAGGGAATATGTGGCTACAGTAACTTAATGTTATCATGGTGTTGACATTTACTTCACCGATTTCAACATTTTTTTGTTTTCCCAAACCCAATACGTATTGAAATGGCAACCATCACCTTATTCTGAGAAAGAAAGAAATCCCAAATCTATCATCATATTTCGCCAATTCTGTCATCATAACCATTTTCTCTGCAACGACCCACGATTACGACACTTCAATAAAGCATGTGTTGATCCATGGGCCATTCATTTTATTCATCTTGAATCCTAAAATGGAGATAGCAGATGATTTGGTGGAGGAGATAATGAAGCTCCTTCCCTTGGAATGCCTCTTCCCTTTCCGCCTAGTTTGCAAGGAATGGAACCGCCTCTTGCGCAGTGTGTGAGTAGAGGCAGCCAAAAAGCAACTGGATCTCCTCATCTGCTTACCAAATGCAAAAGCGGGTTGCCTTCTTTATTCCTTCCTTACATGCCAATGGCGGATGCTTTTTTTTTCCTTCCTCCTAATGCCGGAATGCACCATCAAAGGATGTGGGGAAGGCCTCATTTGGCTCGACATTCCTCCAGTTTCTACTTCCTGCATGTTAATTTCCATCTGTAAACCTGAACCTGCTGTGATACCATGTTAAGACATGGACCAGCTAGGACTCAAACCTAGGACCTTCCATACGCTGCTGGAGTGCTCTACCACTGAGCTACTAGCCCCTCTTGGACCAGTCCATCATCAGTTTAGGTGTGGCTTATTTCCAACACCAACATCCCCCCTTAAGCCACACCTCTCGTGTGCTTGGGGCTCCTAGCCTGGGCCTAGCTCTGATACCATGTTGAAACATAGACTAGCTAGGACTCGAACCTATGACCTTCCATTCACTGCTGGAGTGCTCTACCATTGAGCTACTGGCCCCTCTTGGACCAGTCCATCGTCGGTCCGGGTGTGGCTTATTTCCAACACCAACACCCCCCCTTAAGCCACACCTCTCGTGTGCTTAGGGCTCCTAGCATGGGCCTGGCTCTGATACCATGTTGAGACATGGACCAGCTAGGACTCAAACCTAGGACCTTCCATACGCTGTTGGAGTGCTCTACCACTGAGCTACTAGCCCCTCTTGGACTAGTCCATCGTTGGTCCGGGTGTAGCTTATTTCCAACACCAACATGTGGAAATTGATGGAGGCTCTGAGAGGTGCTAAGGTTAGTGGAACGACTAAAAATTGGAAAAAATAAAGCTAGAAATGGTAGATCAAGAAGTCCTCGTCATAGGACGTGGCCAAAGGTCATGAATAAAATGGCTCCAAGTTTAATAAAGTATTTTTAAATAGGTCATTATTTTGTTTGTATATTGGGCAGTTTTATGGTTGCAAAGGACTTTTTTGGCATTGTTCATAAGTATTGTACAAGAGAAAGACAATACACTTTGTCCTCTAAATTTTAGAGAAATAGTAAAAATCGATTGGTTGAACTTTGTGTCATCAATTTATTATTTAAGTTTTAAAGTTAAAATCCTAAAATAAAAATCAATTGGTTGAACTTTGTGTCATCAATTTATTTTTTAAGTTTTAAAGTTAAAATCCTAACTTTTTCCATACAAATAATGTAGGTTTTTGGATTTTAATAAAACAAGCCACCTCTTAAAATAGAGGAGGGTATAAATTGTCAAGGTGCCAATTTTCATACCAATAGTGTCTCAAAGAGTTATCAGCATGATATATATATATAATTTAGCTACTCATTAATAACAGGTAACAATTTAGATGTGCAAAGACTCTCTCCAAATGAATTTAATAGTTGTCATTGATCACTATTAACTAGTTCAATCTATGATTGAGCAACATCCTCCTCAAATCCAATGTATGCATAAACAACCTACTCAATGAATAGCTTGTTAATGCTCAATTCTTGTGTTAGTATCCTATGCATATATAAACTCAACCCAAAATGGTTCACCTTTCAAAGAAATTGATTAAACTTCAACATTTTGATGCATTATCAAGTCACTGGTTATTATGTTTTGCCAACACATCACCAAAGATGTGTGGGAACAAAGATTGCATGGAGCCATCCAAAATGTGTGAGCTTAGAAGCAAATTGTGCCCTCAATAATGTGCACACAAACAACTATCTACACATGTTAAGGAACTCGTGTGTAACTTCAAAAGTCAATACATCTAGACAAATCACACTAAAAGTCTCTGAATAGAGTAACCAGTGTGTGGATCAAGAACCCATGCACTAAATACAACAAAGAAAAAGGAAACACTACGCACAACCAAAACTATTCATTAAGGTCATGAAGTCGTCGTCATAGGACGTGGCAAAGGTCGTGAATAAAATGGGTCAAGTTTAATAAGTATTTAAATACTACATTATTTTGTTTGTATATTGAGCAGTTTTATGATTGCAAAGGACTTTTGGGCATTTTTCATAAGAATTGTACAAGAGAAAGACAATACACTTTGCACTCTAAATTTTAGATAAATAATAAAAATCAATTGGTTGAATTTTGTGTCATCAATTTGTTTTTTTAAGTTTTAAGTTAAGATCTAAACTTTTTTGCATATAAACTAGCAGCACAAAGTCTAGCGCAAGGATAGATAAAATGTTAAATAAGAATATTATAATTTAAATTTTCTGAATGATAATATTATTTATACACCTATATAGTTACTATTTAAAGATTATTTTATTTACTACATATATATAGACACATAATTTTTTAATTTTATTTTATCTATAGTATTTACTTTTCTTTTTTTATTTACGTAAAAGTTATTTTATTTATTTAACACTTTCTTAATATTTAATAAATATATCCACATATTTTTTATAACATTATTTTAATTAAGAAATATAATCCCCATACTTATAATATTTTAATGGGAGTCGTTGCAGCAATAGAAATCCACTCCATACTATGTAGCTAAAAGGCCGAAATAAGCGATTATTAGTCTTTTTGAAATAAGCTTGTGAAGCTTTTTCTGGATAATATTATGGCAAAGTATTGCAAAATAAAATAAAATGGATCCCTTAACATGCTAATTCTTAAACATTCAAAAAATTCATTGGCTTGTGGGTTTATTTTGCTTTTACATGCATTTAAAATTATTATCAGTTTGGAATTTTAAATTTATAAAATGCTTCGTTGATACATTGAGGAAATCAACAAAGAAGGATATTTTTTTGGCACATTTTAGATAGATTTTCTAAAGATAGATATGATAGTTATAAATCTTAAAGATTATATAAAGGTTTGTATGTACATCTCATTAATCCTTTTTTTAATTTTAAATATATGTTGGCTATGTTTTGTTTTTATGTACACTAATTTTTTAAAAAAAGAAATTTTATTATTATTTTTTTAATAATTAATTAAAAAATTAAAAATAGAAATTTTATTAAATACAATAGTATTTGATAACTTTGGTATCACATGATGCTCCTTTGCTTCTCCTAAAATGTATATATCCTAGGGTGAAAATTTCAAAACGAATGTATTTGAAATTATATTGTGTATTGTTCAAGTAGTTGGTTTAAATACAAGTGAAATCAAATTATGTCAATTTGTACAAACACAAAAGATTAAAACATAATAGTTTTGCATGATTAGGATCTACAACATAGATGCAAGTTGGCTACCGTAAGAAGCATTTCATAAACATAATTACGATGGTTTTCCAGTAAATATTTGGAAATAATAAAATTTCACCACATGCCTACCTGGAATTTAAACATTTAAAATGTTTCCAAAAGATTGTCTGTCAAGGACATGTCATCATCAAGGCTCTTTACGTTATCACTGCAAATGAATAAAAGCAATATTAAAATGATGATTAATCTAAATTTTATTTAGCTATTGACCCAAAAAATAAGCTAAATGAAAGAGAAGTCTTACTTTAAGTGAGCCTTCATAAATCCTAGAACATCTTCCCCTTACAACTGTGGTTCCTTTTACATTCATAATGTGATCTATATACTGGTCCCGTATATGTGCTGACTACGAACCATGTCTCAATATTATATCAACCATGGCAGTAGGTGGAACACATGTTTTGATGCACTTTGTGTGAAATTCCCAGATATCTCAAAGACAAATTTCCAAGCACAAAAAGAATGAATTTGCATCAACTGAAGATCATCGTTCATTATCAAATGCATAGATATACAAATATATAAATCCTCCATAGTAGAGGAATCTCAGGAGGAAAATCAGGTGAAAGAGGCGATAAAAATAGAGAACTGCAGTATAACCTCCGTTAGCACATTGCATGACAGGAAATGAAGGTAGTGAAATAGAGAGTGTTTCACCGAACTAACTGTTGTTGCTGAGTGTGAGTGTGCATTAGTTAGCTTATTGTCAGAAGAGGAAAACTGAAGCTAACACCCCCCTTAAGTCTAACTAAGGAGACGAAAAAAAAAGGAGGAAAGAGGAAAAACCCTGTGGGAACAACCCCCCCCCCCCCCCTAAAATCTGATCAAGGAGACAAAAGCCAATATAGCCAACAAAGATGAGCCCTGGCATCAAGGCCATTTTAGGTACCCATGTACATATAAATTTGCCCCACAAATATAGAGAGAATATAAGAAAAGAAGATATGAATCCCCCCATAATGAAAAAGTTCCTGTGCCAATGATGAACGCCTGAAGATAGAATATGATCCACTGCCTACAAACGACATTTCTCCCCTTAGGAAGAAAAGGATCCACTGGTGATTGGAGAAGCCAATCCAAAAATATGGGTGATATTGGAATCCAAATCCAGATGATGTGTGCATCTGAAAATTGCTCACATGTCCACAAGTCGGAAAGCAATGATGGTGATCCAAGATCCTTAGAAGACTAATATAGAGCAAGCTGCAAAGGCAATGAAGATGGTGGGCCAACAGCGTTGATGTGGCTATCAACAAAGAGGAGAGATAACTCCTCAAATGTGTCCTCTAAATCTGAAATGTGAGTCCCCATAAATAAGTTTGAAACTCCTGTCAAGAGATCATCCCGGAAAGTTAAATTAGGAAGACTATGGATGCCCTGCTGCAAGAAGCCATTGGAATCTTTCGAAGAAGCAACATAGAGCTCAGAAGTAGCAACAGATGCAAGGACAAAAGAGTGGTCCTCAAAGAGAAGACATATGTCCTCAATGGTGTCATCTAGATCTGATATGAGGGATTCTACAAACAAAAAAGAAATGTCTAGTAGAAATTGGTCCCAATCAAGAAGACAAGAATAATCTCGTTGCTCAGGAATGTTGGAAGTACATAATGAAGGTGGATCAACTATCTCTGACAAAGAATCAAGAACCTCTGAAGCAACCACAACCTCATCTGAAGTCTCAAAAATGTCCAAAGGATCACTAGCATGGTTTTTCTTCTCTGAAGAATAAAGAGGCACATCAGAGTTGGAAACAGAAGCATCGAGACATGGTGCAAGATCATGGTCTCCATATGAGTCTCGAATGTAGGTCCAAAGAGCATAAGGGCACTCAAGATGGATAAGAGACTCCAAAAAGTCATCATCTAGATGCCCAAAAATAACTCTAAAGACTCTAGCCCTATAGCCTTTCCAAATGATATACTCACAACGTGTGTCGGGAATAGGAACATCATTATAGAGATACGGCAATAGATTGTGCTCACTAAGATGAGTGAGGATATATTCACTCCACTGCCTATAGTTCCCTTTCTCCAAATAAAAAACCCATTATAGCTATAAATTCTTAAAAAAACACAAAGATAGTACCTTCCATATGTAGAAACCTCCAAAATAGATGATGGTGTCAAACAAAGAAATGGCAGGCAGGTTATAGAAGCAAGTCAAAGGGTTTCAGATGCCATTTTCACCTTGGTTGATGCCTCTGCATAGCCCCTTTGTTGACCATCGCCTTGCTGTTAGCATCCTCTCTGTAATTTGAGAGCATAAAAAAATGCGTGAGCTTGAAACAAACATCTACCATAGTCAAAGAAGCAGCTTTCGCTGAGCTGTTGTGATGGCATCAAAAAAGTAGGTTGTGAACTAGCTCAAATGTCTCATAGCAGAAGAGTCAGGGATGCATTCTTTATGGCCTGATATTGTTTTTGAACAACTCTGATACCATATGAAATTCCCAGAGATCTCAAAGACAAATTTCCAAGCACAAAAAGAATGAATTTGCATCAACTGAAGATCATTGTTCATTAACAAATGCATAGATATACAAATATATAAAGCCTCCGTAGCAGAAGAATCTCAGGAGGAAAAGTAGGTGAAAGAGGCGGTAAAAACAGAGAACTGTAGTATAACCTCTGTTAGCACATTGCATGACAGGAAATGAAGGCGGTGAAATAGAGTGTTTCACTGAACTAACTGTTGTTGCTGAGTGTGAGTGTGCATTAATTAGCTTATTGTCAGAAGAGGAAAACTGACGCTAACACTTTGTTGTGTCTTGCATAATTAATCAACAATTGATGAAATACGTAATAAGCACTAATAATAAATGGCATAATGGAGAGAAGGAAGCTGGATTATTTTAATAAATAATAAAACAAGGATACTTTTATTGCTGGGAAAGAAAAACATCAACTGTGTATTTTTTATTAAGTGTAAGACAAACAGCTATGTAAACACCGAAAATGTGCCTCGAAGACAAAAAGCCTAAATCATTTTTTGATTCATTTTTAATTAAAGTGAAGAAACGGTCAGGAACTGACGTCTCTCCCAAAGAATTAAACTCATTTATGTATTGAGTGGTTTTTGACTACCGAAAAAATGGGAAAATAGTGTTTGACTGCCGGATTATCTTAATTTTGGCGGTCTTAATTCCGGCAGCTTCATTCTCGTACAATTGTCTATTGGCTAAATATAGGTTTTTGGATTTTAATAAAGGAACCACCTCTTAAAACTAGTAGTTGGACAAAATTTATGCGCAATGAAGTAGTCGATAGGGTGAAATGTTACATAATCTTATTTTAAATAAGAATAAGAGTATGATCATGCTATAATGGGGTTTGGGTTTTTTTTCTGGTCAACAATCCACATTTAAAAAGCTAAGGAACATTCATTAGAAACATAAAGCCAGACATAAGCAGGAAAAGATAGAGCAGAGCATTGCCTCAATTCATACAATTTTATAGCTAGGTATTGATTATGATTTTTTTTAATATTTTATTTTGTATATCAGTTTGATATATCCATAATTTGATTTAAAATGCTTGTTTCATTTTTAAAACTACTTGCATCAAAAGACTATAAACACTATTGACAGAATGCTTTGATTTTAAAGCTACTTGCATCAATTAAAATACCAAAGCTTTATTAAACTTCATAGTTGTATCTCTTATCAGTCCCTATCCATGCCAATATGACTATAGTAATCGATTTAGAATTAGTGAGGGCAAGATGAACCAATACCATTTTGATTTTTAGTTAAGGTTGAGCATTGTGGATATGGATTTGACATGTCACTTTCATTAATTGCATTGGTTTTTAATTTTTTTGGTCTGCACGTTATGATGATTTTCACAAGACTTATAAGACAAAATAAAGGTCAAGCAACAGGAATTATTCTCATTGATCTAATTATTCTTTTAATTTTAGTACCATATTTAGGAATTGCATTACAGTGTACATCTTGAAGATTTTGGTGCATCTAAAAATTGAATTTCACTTGGATACATGAACAAATGGATGAAGTTGTTGATGACGGCATGGTTCGGTGGTTAAGTCGCTTGGTTGTAGTGGCGGCCACCAGAGTTCAAACCCCCGCTGGGCCAACGAGCTCGCAAGGCTTTACACCTTTGCTGGGCTAATGAGCTCGTGGGTCTGAAGTGTTCGTGCTAGGGGATGAGGTCCCCCATGTTGTGGCCTCACTGGTTCATTGCTTCGGGCAAAAGCATTCGCGTGGAGCTGGAGGGCATGTCGCACCAACGTCTCCGGTCACGTTAAAAAGTTTACCAGGCACATTATCTTAAAAAAAAAACAAATGGATGAAGTCTTCTACATTTTAAACGGGCTCTTGGAAAGGGTATGGTGATTACTGACTTTGTAATAGGATGTCGTAGGTTTGATTGGCATGGCTTCCAGTGCCCTTTTTAATGTGTTTCTTGCATTAAGATGGATACCATCTTTTAAAAAATAAATGAAATTATAGGTGGTAAGTAGCGGCAGCTGGTTCCTAGCTATCGCTACTCTTTAAAAAAAAATCCGCGCATTGTTTTTACCTATGTCACAAGGTTTGAGTTTGTGTTTGAGTTCAGCAACGATAAAACTTAGATTAAGTTCGTGAAAAAATAAAAAATAAATAAATTATGATTACATTTGACTAATGTAAATTTGTAAATTTTTTAAATATAAAGATAAATCCATAAAATTATATAAATAAATAAACATTAGTAAATATATTAAATATATTAATAATTAAAGATCTAAATTAAATATTTTAAAATATTAAATTTTAATGCATTAAATTTTATAAAATACTAATAGGCTATTTTAGTATACTATGAGAAAAGAATTTAAACAAAGTATTGGGAATGAGAAGATAATTAATATTATATCTATATACTACAGTTAACTATTTATTAAATAATATTAAAATAATCTTTGATTCAACAATATAATATATTTTTTATATTAAACTATAATTAATTATTCAATTAAAATCAATCTTAAAAATAATTTATATTAATATTTCATATATAATTTTTTTTATACATCAAAATGGCGCTAAGGGGGGCCATACCCGAAACCACAAAAAAAAACAAGACTAAGAAACATTCAGTCATATTACAAACAAAACCAAAATTGGCCTATAGCTAGTATGAAACCTTGCTGCCCTGTTTCAATCTTCCACCACTACTAGCTCCATCCCTTCAATTCTACTGGCTTCTTCTTCTATTCCTGACATCAATGGTGCAGCTGGCAAAGCCAAGGGTAATTCCACTATCCTCCTGTTGAAGCCAGAAGCCTCCTTAAACATAGTCACGAAACCACTTACTTCCAGCATCCTCACCTCTTTATCTTCACCCACACTCTAGACGATGAAAGGGATGGACACAATCCATTATAATGGGCTATCAAAGTTGGCCAAACACTGGTTGTAGGGTTCAGGCCCAACCCTAGCACAACCCACTTCAAAACCGTCTCCATCCCCACTCTCCATCGGGCTTTAACCATCCGCTGCATCAGCCATTTTACCACCCACCACTCCTCACACGCCTGTAAAATCCACGCCATAGCCATTGCTGCAACATCGTTGTTCACACAGAACTTGTTGTTGGAAAATAGGAACCGAGGGCCCAATAATCCTTTCACCACCTCCAAGGCTCCGTCATCACTAATATTGAAAACCAGTTTGAGCCTTCAGTTTGATACCGTGCCTCTAAAGGCCATCTGTCGCTCCTTCGCCTCCAGAACAATCGTCGTTTCCATCTCTTGCTATGCTTCTCAGGAGCTTTCTTGCTCAATAAAAGACTCCATGCCACCATTTCTTCCTGCCATGATGTCTCTGCCAAGCATTAACTCTGTTGCCTTATCAACTTAATATCTCTATCCTACGAGTGTGCAAGAGATCCAATCGGCCAACCAATTCTTCCGATGCAGATTCAGAGCTTTTATCAATGGCTTGTTTAGAAAGTTTGTCGACCTCCATATTTCCCTCCCTATACACATGGGAAACTTTGAAATCCTTTAGGAAACTAATGCTTTCCCAAATTCGCCTTATGACCCCTTGAATTTTTCAATTGGGGGTTTCTGTCTTTTGAATAGCATTTACAATGATTAGGGAATCTCCCTTTAGGTGTAATCTGCGATGGCCCTTCCTCCTACATAAATCAACACCCATCCAAGCCGCTTGTGCCTATGCTTCATTGTTTGTTCCAAATGGAAGTGGTCTAGCATCCTTTGCCAGAATTGTACCCAAATGGTCTCACAAGATGTAACCCACTCCTGAGGGACCTGAGTTCCCTCGCGCGGCCCCATCAAAGTTCACTCTCACCCATCCTTCATCCGGTGGCCTCCATTTTACATCTTTCCTCACCACTACTAAAGGCTCAACCCTAAGGTGCCCCATAAATGGGGGATATTCCATATATAATTAATTATTATATTATAAATAATATATATATATAACTTTAATAGTATATAATAAACTACTTATCAACAATACTTTAATATTAAAATTAATTCACTAATAATCATTTAGGGTTTGTTAGAATTGAACAACAATATGCTAACATAAATTCATTTTTTTTGTTATGCAGTCCAAGCTCTTTGGAATGAATCTACACCTTCCACGTCTAGAAAATTGAGTCAATTTAGTGAATGCCGATTAAAATAGAGTTTATGATAACCGTGTTGCCTACAGATATAGGACAACAAATGACCTGACACACCGACGAAGGAAGGTAAAAAATAGTAGAAAAATGGCAAAACAACAGATAACGACAGATTTTTCTAGCCAAAGCAACCAAGTAGGATGACACATTTCCAAGAGCAAAAGGTCCCACTAATAGTATGAACAACCTACTCAATGCATAGTTTGTCAATGCTCAATTCTTGTGTTAGTATCCAATGCATATATAGACTCAACTCAAAATGGTTCACCTTCCAAAGCAATTGATTCAACTTCCAATGCATGGTTTGAATAAATAAATGATAGATGTCAACATTTTGACTTATTATCAAGTCAATAGTTATTATGTTTTGCCAACACATCACCAAAGATGTGTGGGAACAAAGATTGCATGGAACCACCCAAAGTGCATGAGCTCAAAAGTAAATTGTGCCATCAAGAATGTGCACACAAACAACTATCTCTCGCATGTGAAGGAACTCGTACAACTTCAAAAGTCAATATGTCTAAACAAATCATACCAAAAGTCTCTAAATAAAGTAACTAGTGTGTGGATCAAGAACCCATGCACTAAATACAACAAAGAAAATGAAGCAATATACACAACCAAAACTTACACCCCAACACATTTTTGGGTGATGGAAGATTACGCAACCCCTATGATGCTCTTACATCACATATTTATCTTTATTTATCTTTCTAGAGTAGATTTTCTTTTTTGGCAGAGAACCACATTAGAAGATGGAGATTATATAAAAGAATGTGGCATAGATCAATAGATCAATTTGTTGAAATGATATGTAATTTTTTATTTATAAGTGTGACATAACAATTTTACATTTATTAGATGATTCTCTCCATTATAAATGTAATGTTCTTATATTTAGGAAGCAAATTTTCAAGGCTATTAGAAGACGTCAAATTGACTTAGGAATATGGGAAAGGTTGGCATGTGCTAGTTAAGTAAATCAATGTGTCAAATAAAAATATAGATTATGGTTATTTTTTAAAATTTTATTTATTTTATACCCTATTAAAATTATTTGTTTTCTAAAACCTCAACAATTTTTTTTAAATTATTTTTGTTTTTTAATTATAAAATATATAAATCCAAATTAATTTTAATTATTACTCATTCATATATATATAAGAAGATGAAGGGTTTGGTCTACTAGTGAAGTTGAAAGGTTTTGAATGAATCCATCAGAGATCAAGTCTTTCTGAGTGCAAGGCCAAGGCCCCCAACACCATAAGAGATGAGATCTTATGGATGATCTCCATAAAAAAAAATAGATTTCTCAATAGTAATATTTTATAAAAAGGTTTTTAATTTAGTGTCATTAATATTAATGTTTTCAAAATGATATGAAATAGTGTCATTAATATTAATGTTTTCAAAATGATATGAAATTTAAAGTTTGCAAAATTAAGATTTACTAGATTCAACAATATACAAAATTATTATTTTTAAAATTAGAGTTTGTTAATTTTGAAATTAAATGTTTAGAAATATTTTTTTTAAATTAATATTTACGAAATCAATTTTTTTACGTTAAGGTTAAGAAATTGAAATTAAGACTTTCAAAATTAAAATTTGTCTAAATAGATCTTTATTAAATTTAAGATTACTAGAAGTTTACTCATTATAGAATTAAGGTTTTCATAATTAAAATTTTCAAATTTAAAATTTATGATGTATTTTCTAAATTAAGGTTTTCAAAACTAGAAATTTGAAATCTTATATTTTTAAAATTTGACTCTATTAAATTTAAAATTATCATATACAAAAGTATTTTAAAATTAGAATTTAATAAATTCAAAATTACCATATGCAAACGTATTTTTGAAATTAGAGTTCGCTAAATTCAAAATTATCATTTCTAAGTTTGCTAGTTTTAATGTTAATATTTTACAAATTAAGGTATGGTTCAATTAAAGTTAGTAAAATTAAGGATTTGAAATTTAATATTTTTAAGTTATGGAAATTAAAGTTAGTAAACTTAAGGATTTGAAATTTAATATTTTTAAGTTATGGGTTTTGAAATTATTAGGGTTTTCAAAATTAGAGTTTATTAGTTTTGAAATTAAGATTTCCAATATTAATATTTTTTAAATTAATTTTTTTTAAATTAGGGTTTTGGAAATTCAATTTTTTTTTAAATTAAAGTTTTAAAAATCACACAATATAAAATTTAAGATTTTTGGAAATAAGGTTTTTGTGTTTCATAACTACCATATACAAGGCATTTATTGGAGATATTGTTTTAATAGTGGAGGATAGGTCGTGGACTCAACCAATTGATTATGAGGGTCTCCCCTTTAATTGTAGACGATTCTTTTCCATCAATCATATGGCTTCTGATTGTCATCCTTCTCGTTGCAAGGTGGGCTCAGATACGTGGTGGAGGAATGCCCTCGCTGACCACTTGACTATTCTTGATTATGACTTTCAAGATGACAAGACCTTTTCCCCTATTTTCCCTACAGTAGATCTCATACCTATTGCAGTTTCCCCTAGGGGTGGTGCAGATTCGGCTTGATTCCTACCATGAGCTCTTCTTCAAAATTGTCTATGTTTGCTCCCTCATCAGTTTCCACTCCCCCACAACTCGTTGCATTGGGACCCCAACTCTAACTACGTCTACTTATTCTATGCGGGTTTCAACTTCCATGGATAGATATTTTCCATCCTTGCAGGAGGTAGCTTTGGTGGAGGTTGTGATAAAGGATTCCCCTCCTATCTCCTCTCTCCTCAATCATATGATTTAGATATTGATGTTTCCTCAACAATTGTTCATCGCGGGAAGAAGGGTCTTCCCAAGTTTGTGTCAAACTCTCACCCCTGGGTCTGGGGGTGCAGATTGCTAATTTAAGATCTAATATTGTATAGGTTGGTCCTTTGTGTTTTGGGAGCTCTTGTTCCCAGGGGTAACTTGGCTACAACTTTGTAAGGTTCCGGGTCCTATCAAAATCTAAGGTTTGTGCAGGGTTATTGGTCCCTCTAAAATGAGGGCAACTTGGCTACAACTTTGTAAGGTTTCAAGTCCTGTCAAAACATGAGGTTTGTACAAGGTTTATGGTCCCTCTAAAACCAACTTATCTTAATCAAAACTACCATATACAAAATTAAAGTTTCTAAATTTTAAATTTTCTAGTTTTGAAAGTAAAATCTTTAATATTAATGGTTTCCACATTGATAGTTTTAAAAATAGTTTTTACAATAATTTAAATTAAGTTTTTTTTTACTTTATTTATATAAAAAGATAAATAAGAATTAAGGTTTCAAAAAATGAAATAATATTGTTTTAAATTATATATTGGAAATTTAGAACTTGTAAAATAAGAGATTAAATTTTTAATAGTACTATATACAAAATTAGAAAATACAAAAATTAAATGGTTAATTTGATTTTTCCTTTTATTAGTTTTTTTTTCTTATTTCTATTTAAATAATAAAAAATAAATTTTACACAACCACTTTTAATGACTTACTTTTGTCTCTATTTATGACTTAAAATTGTAAAAAAAACCTTCCAGATTTTCCCAACATCACTTATTGCCTAATAGTTGTATTGCCTTTAATTTCTCATTTTTAAATCTTTCTTCTTTTTTACACATAAACCTTCTATAAGTTATTAATATGTATACTTATTCTCATCATCTTCATTGTCGTAAAGGTTTAATATATGGATTTATTAGTACATGCCTTCGGCAGTACTATTGCAATCATTGTGGTTTATCTAGTGATTAATCTAACAAGAGTAAACCAATCAAAATACAGTATAAATTTTCTTGCCAGGCAAATTTGAATTAAATTTAAACTTTTCCTATGTGAACATGTTGCCCCAAATTTTTAACCCAAATTTTTTTTAATTTTTGCGCCTAAGAACTGATACAATCATCGCTTTGCCCAAGTTCGGTCATTTTCCTGTCCCAAAATTTTTGAAGTCTCGAAACCCTTTTTATAAGTCTTTGTTGTTGGGAAGTTTTCAAATTCGTGAATCTTTTGTTTACCCGACTCATGTTCTTAATTTTGAGAAATGGTCAACTTCCCGACTTCTCCTTTGTGTCGGGGAAGTTCAAAGCTTTTGAACATTACTATAATAGTTCGAAGAATCTCCTTCATTGTCGAGAACTTGCAAGTTTTGTGAAATCCTACTCTAAGTTCAAAGTTCTGAGTCTACTCCAACTGCCGACTAGTCTGCATCTTTGTGGTGCCCGTTTTTCAAGGTATTGCTAGCTCATCAGGTTGCTCATGTGGTGTGCGATGAGAATGTCTTTTCAAAAGCTATGGAGTGTAAGTTCAAATCTTGAGACCTGTTTCCCGAGATATAAAATTAATGATGCATTAATGACAAGTGTAATGAAGCTCATTAAGATGGTGGCACAACGTTAATAAGTTGAAAGGCATCATTACTTACTGACGTAATTAGGTGAAGGTGGCGGTGCTCTCTGTGTTTAGTTTTCTTGCCAACCAAGCTATTTTTCAGAATGGGACTTCCAGCAAATGATGAAATATGGGATGATGAACCTATGTTTGTTCTGCAACCTAATTTACAATGGCCTGAGGAGGAGCAGATCAACATCATTTCTCAACTGCGCATAGTCGCATGGAAGGAGAAAACCAGTTATGCTGAATACTGCAGGACAATTGACGTCCTAGAAGAAGAAGAAGAACGTGCTGAGTTGCGCCAGCTTTTTATGGAGATACGCCTAGAATTAGGAGAAGATTAATGCCACATATCTTGCATATTTGAAGTCTTTTTGTATTTAGCAATGATTACTACAATTTTGGTATTATGTAACCATTTCCTATTTTGAGGAGTCACTTTCTTGATTATGGTTACTCAAAAAGGATCATTTTTGAATAGTTATAATTTTTCAGGAAGTTATATAAGGAGAGAGGAATTCCCATAAAAGACATCTTTTTCCGGTGGCTATCTGTGAACAGTGGGGAAGAAGAGCAATTTTATTTTGTATTAATTCCCAGTTATGCTTTTCTTAGCTCTATTCATGTATAGAAGCATTACAGAAACTTTGAGTTTTGGTTATATCGAAGAAACAAAGAATTACTTACAGAACTTTGTGTCTCCAAGTGTCTTGTGTGATTGCAATTGTTCTTATGTCAATTAGTAATCTGTCTTCAATATTGCTTCTTTTATGTTGACATGTGTTAAGGTGGAATATAACTATATCTCTCAATTAATTTATCCTTGTTCACGAATGTTGGATAAGTGGGTTGTGTATCATTTATCTACATTCATTTCTTTTCGTAATTAGTCATGCACATATATTTCATGGTGATGGGTAGATGTTAACACACCTTTCCTGCTTTCTGGTTAAAAGCACACCCCATGTTTTATTCATTGCATATCTTAAGAGGGAGTTGTACCTCTAAAATTCAAAGGAAGGTTGTCAATTCAATGACAACTTCTCTAATTGTTAGAACTGTTTGTTCTTCTTCTTGGGCGTCTTGAGTCATTTTCTACATTTATTCTCGAAGGACAAATCCGTCAACTAATAGATTTTTGGCGACTCTACTGGGGATTCGAAAGTGGAGAACAGTGCCTTCTTTTTCCCAGATATTTAAAGGTGCCTCCCCAAAGACGGAGGCTGGTGACTCTGTTTGATGAATGTGCTCAGAAACATTTATGTTCCAATGAAGACCTATGCTGATTTAATTTTCAGATTTGCATTATGGCATTGGTTTCCTCCCAGCCATGGGGAAATCACTTTGGACCCCTCTTTTTGTCTCAATTTTCACCTCTGTCTGAAGGATCAAGAAAACACTTCCCGAAATTCAATGGAGAGAATCATCAAGATGCTGAAAATCACATTCCGGCATTCATAGTTGCATGCGGCATTTTGGGGGTAAGTGAAGAAGATGTTTTTATCCAGTTATTTATTGAATCTCTTGTTGGGCCCATAGCAGATTGGTTTTACTGTTTAGAAGAGAAGTGCATAACAAATTGGGATTCATTGAAGAAGTTTTTAGCGAGATATAAGGGTCTGGTTGTTGAAGTTGCTTTGCTGAGGCAATTTTTTAACATTCAAAAGTGAAATAGTGAATCCATCAGAGAGTTCATAGACAAATTCAACCGGCTGTTTAGAAGAATTCCTGCATCTACTCAACCGAGTAAGCAACTCCAGCTATGTACTTTTATTTCTGCATTGCATCTAGATGTTCAGTTTGAATTGAAGCAGAGTAAAGTAAACAATATAAAGGTTGCTTAGCAAGAGGCTGTGAAAATAGAAGATGATCTAATACTAAGTGGTATATGGAAAGTAAAGCATATCGCAGATAATCTGTTTCATGAACCTATGAGGATGCCTATTATGTATAAACAAAATCTCAAGCCTATAGGTTCCCATAATATCCTATCTCCTTTTGTTGAATGTTCTAATCTCTCTGTTTTTTATTCCAAATGATTTGGTAGAAATGAGGTAAGTACTGCGGGAATTAAATCTCATGTGAATAGGAGAGTTGAAGCTTATTATTTGCACTATGAGGAAGATAATGATAAATCTGTAGTTTTCCCATGCAATACGGAAGATGAGCAACCTAAAGCTATACAGAGTGAAGAGGATATCAAAAAGGTATTATCAAAGGAATCCAATGTCACTCTCATTCCAAGGTGGTGCCTGGAGGAATCAAATGATGAATTTTTATGTGGGGTCTTGGATGGAGATGGTTACATTACTAAAATTAAAATGGATGTAGCCACTGATGTCTCCCATGATATGAAAGAAGATATGAATAGTTCTGCGTTTTCTCCTGAATCAGAAATTTTTAATTTTGATGAAAAAGATCAAGTGATAGAAAATACTCCTCATGAGGCTGAAAAAGAGTTTTTAAAGTAGAGTTCATACATGGAAGGTTTTGTCTCTAATAATATTGGTTTAGCATTTGATAAAGTAGACAAAGAAGAGCCTAACAAGAGAGTGGATAAAATGCATTCCCAATCTACTTATCCTCCCAGTAATAATGGAGACTTCTCTTCTTCCACAATTCCAGCACAAAATGATCAGGTACTTGATGATCCTGCACAAGTAAGCTTTTTAAAGAATTTGATGGTAATATGCAATTTTAGTCTAATAAAGTACACTCAACCTTGCTTAGAACTTTGCAAGAAATTGAACAAAGAGATGGGAAAGATACGCATTTTCTTGCTTGCAGCCATGAAGAATCTCATCCTTGGCATAAAGAGGACCACGATATGAAAGCTAAAAATTATTTTGAAATGCCCTCCGAAGCAATGAAAGCATGTGAAGAAAAGGGTAAGATGAAGTTGTTTCTCTAATGCATAAACAGCCAAAGGAGGAAAGGAATAGTCAAGTTGATGAAGGTCCGCAACCCCAAGAACTTTCAGAAGATCTAGATGGTGACCTCCTTTGTGAAAAAGATGTTGTGCTCTTTCATATACTTAAAGAAAAAGGCCTTGCTAAAAGTGATGAAATGGATGATAGCTATGACAAGAGTGAGCCTCATGTTGTTTACACTCCAAATTGGTGCCTGAATGCAAGTGGGGATGAATTTTTGTGTGGATAAGAAGTTGCAATGTCTAATCTACAAGATATAAATAGAAATGATGAAGTGTTTCATGAAGTTATTAGGCCAAATCTTGTAGAGGAAAATGAAATTATTCTAGTTGGAGGTGACTTTTAGCCTAATGAAAGTATTGTTTGCAGTTCAGATTTTCAGTCTAGTCCGCTTCCAATTTTACATGATACATACATGGCTAATGGTTGGTCATCCAATGGTTCAAGTGGTTGCTTTCAGAAATGGGATATCAGCTTACCTGCTGCAGACAGAGATGATTTACATGCAGAAAAATGAGGGGATATCCAGAGAAGGTTCTGTATCTCATAATCTTTGTGTGGGGTGTCCAATTCGAGGGTTGACCCATGCTTGCTCACAAAATCAAGTGCATTTTGATATCACATATGAGGTTATATAGGCAGATGTTGGTAATCATATGCTGGGTAATGCTGATATGAGTCATTCTATTGCAGAAGTATACAGTGAGGGGCGGCTGGTGGAGCATCTGATTTTATCTAAAAAAAATTTACATGGTGTTGTTCACATTCCTCTGATTATGATAATCATCAATTGGTTTTCATTCGCTTGCGGGCTCCTCATTCACCAAACATTGTTGTGCACTGGTAGCTATTTCTCCCAGTCAATTAATGGGTTTGCGTGACAATCCTGAAGTCTCTGGAGGTAGGGTCTTCCCGACCATGTACATATTAGGAGTTTTTGTTATGCTGGTAGTGTAGTTGTTTCCTTTTCCTGTTATTTTCTATTTTTGGCTTGCTCTAGCTCCTTTGTCTACTGTGCTCTTTGACTTTGCTACCCAATGGATTTATGCACTAGTCCATGCTTGATGTTCTAGGTTCCTTGCTTCGTCCTTTGCAATCCTCTTCCCCAATCAGAGCCTATTGTTGCCCCAAAATTTTAACCCAAATTTTTTAAAAAAATTGCACCTAAGAACTGATACAATGATCACTTTTCCCTAGTCTGGTCATTTCCTATCCCAAAAATTTTGAAGTCTCGAAACCCTTTTTATAAGTCTTTGTTGTCGAGCAGTTTTCAAATTCGTGAATCTTTTGTTTACCCGACTCATGCTCTTAATTTTGAGAAATGGCTAACTTCCTGACTTCTCCTTTGTGTCGGGGAAGTTCAAACCTTCTGAACATTACTCTAATAGTTTGAAGAATCTCCTTCATTGTCGGGAACTTGCAAGTTTTGTGAAATCCTACTCTAAGTTCAAAGTTCTAAGTCTACTCCGACCGCCGACTAGTCTGCATCTTTGCGGTGCCCATTTTTCAAGGTATTACCAGCTCATCAAGTTGCTCGTGTGGTGTGCGATGAGAATGTCTTTTCAAAAGTTGCGGAGTGTAACTTCAAATCTTGAGACCTGTTTCTTGAGATATAAAATTAATGATGCATTAATGACAAGTGTAATGAAGCTCATTAAGATGGTGGCACAACGTTAATAAGTTGGAAAGACATCATTACTTACTAACCTAATTAAGTGAAGGTGGCGGTGCTCTCTATGTTCAATTTTCTTGCCAACCAAGCTATTTTTTAGAATGGAACTTCCAGCAAACAATGAAATCTGGGATGATGAACCTATGCCTATTCTACAACCTAATTTACAATGGCCTGAGGAGGAGCAGATCGACATCATTTCTCAGTTGCGCATAGTCACATGGAAGGAGAAAACCAGTTATGCTGAATACTACAGGACAATTGATGTCCTAGAAGAAGAAGAAGAACGTGCCGAGCTGCGCTAGCCTTTTATGGAGATACGCCTAGAATTAGGAGAAGATTAATGCCACTTGTCTTGCATATTTGAAGTCTTTTTGTATTTAGCGATGATTACTACAATTTTGGTATTTTGTAACTGTTTCCTATTTTGAGGAGTCACTTTCTTGATTACGGTTACTCAAAAAGGATTGTTTTTGAATAGTTATAATTTTTCAGGAAGTTATATAAGGAGAGAGGAATTCCCATGAAAGGCATCTTTTTCTGGTGGCTGTTTGTGAACAATGGGGAAGAAGAGCAAGTTTATTTTGTATTAATTCCCAGTTATACTTTTCTTAGCTCTGTTCATGTATAGAAGCATTACAGAAACTTTGAGTTTTGGTTATATTGAAGAAACGAAGAATTACTTACAGAACTTTGTGTCTCCAAGTGTCTTGTGTGATTGCAATTGTTCTTATGTCAATTAGTAATTTGTCTTCAATATTTCTTCTTTTATGTTGACATGTGTTAAGGTGGAATATAACTGTATCTCTCAATTAATTTATCCTTGTTCACGAATGTTGGATAAGTGGGTTGTGTATCGTTTATCTACATTCATTTCTTTCCGTAATCAGTCATGCACATCTATTTCATGGTGATGGGTAGATGTTAACACACCTTTCCTGCTTTCTGGTTAAAGGCACACCCCATGTTTTATTCATTGCATATCTTAAGAGGGAGTTGTACCTCTAAAATTCAGAGAAAGGTTGTCAATTCAATGACAACTTCGCCAATTGTTAGAGCTGTTTGTTCTTCTTCTTGGGTGTCTTGAGTCATTTTCTACATTTATTCTCAAAGGACAAATCCATCAACTAATAGAATAGGAGAAAATTTTAACAAAAAAAATGGAGAAATTATTTATCTCTATTGTGATTGGCTCAAAAAAATGACCTCTTCTCGGCAAATTGTCGGAGTAAACACCTAAAATTGAGGAGGTAATTCCGGTTAGAAGGGAGGAGGTGGCAATGATAACAATTTAATTTTTTTTAGTGAAACAAACACCTAAAAATGAGGAGACAAATCTAGTTACAAGGGAGGAGGTGGCAATAGAAAGGTTAGAAGAGAGGAGGTGGTAATGGTAACAATTTAATTTTTTTTTAGTAAAACAAACACCTAAAAATGAGGAGACAAACTTGGTTACAAGGGAAAAGGTGGCAATGGAAAGCAAATAACTTTTTAAATTTTTTTATGACTGAGTCAATATTTGCAGGAATTTGGTTATGAAATAATTCATTTATGCTTATTAAATTGTTATAGTATTATTATTATTATTATTATTATTATTATTATTATTATTATTATTATTATCCAAATAATTTTTTAAATATTTTTATGAGTGAGTCAATATTTACAAAAATTTAGTTATGAAACAATTCATTTTTGCTTATTGGTTATTAAAATGTTATATGATTATTATCATTATTATAATTATAAAAGTAATATTTATATTATTATAATATATAATGATTTAATAATTTTTTTAGTTTTCTATAGTTTTTTTATTATTTTGGGTATAAAAATATTAAAAATAACTAACAAATTAATTTATTTTTATTAATATTAATATTATTATTTTATTCTCTAATGTTTGCTAAATATTAAAATTTAGTAACAAATTAATTTATTAAATTATTATTATTATTATATTATTGTAATATTTATATTATAATTTATTATGATATACTTTATTTGTCACAATTCTATAGTTATTTTATTCTTTTATGTATAAAAATATATAAATTACTAACAATTTTTTTAATTAATAATATTGTTATTATTATAATATTGTGTAATATTATATTGTTATTATTGAATAAAACAATATAATTCTTAATAATAATAATAATTTCGTAATATGATAGTTTAATTTGTATTCAATAAAATAATATAATTCTTAATAATAATAAGAATAAGAATAATAATTATTGTTATAATAATAATAATAACAATAATATTTAGATGCGATTATTGATTTTACATATGAATGGAATTATAATTTTTGTACTAACAAATTAATATGTTTGATTAATAATGAGTGACTAAATTAAAATATTGTTGTGATATAAATGTTTATATATTATTATTATTAATTATTATTATGAGTGAGTAAATTTTTGCGGGCATTTAGTTATGAAACAAGTAATTTTTGTTTATTAAAGGAATTTTTTTTTAAAGTTGGACAAATATTATTTGTTTTCTTCAAATGTGTATTGTTTCACTCATAGAAATCTATATTCTCTTAACAATATAACAGTTTGATTTAATTTAACTTGATATTAAATCGGGGTGATAAAATTTCAAATGGGCGCAGAGCGAGAAGGCATTTTTCTGTGCGCAGATGGTCATTTGGCTACAGATCCCTTGTCGGATGGATCGCGCCCTGGTATTGACGTGGTACAGACACTACAACAAATCCCTGTGAATAGCTCCCTTTTTTTACTCCATTTTTGGCTTCCACCCATTGTTTTTATGTATTTTTCTCCAATTTTTTGAAAAAGTCAGCACTATTTATTGGGATGGTGCTATTTTTGGCATTTTTTGCACCAATCAAAACCCGTAGGTGCTAATTTAGGCGCAATGTAGTGCCTAATTTACCGCCGACTTTAGCTCTAACATTAGCGCCTACTTGAGCGCCACTATTAGCGCCTACATTAGCGTTGACGTTAGCCTCAACTTTAGCATCGACTTTACCACCTAATTTAGTACCAACTTTAGCGTCCATTTTGGCACCTTCATTAGCATCACCTTTCGCACCTACATTAGCACTGCCGTTAGCACCTACATTACCGCCAACTCTAGCGCTGACTTTAACGCCTACCTGTGTTAGATAAATGTCACATGGTGGAGGATGGTATCAGGATGAGTGATGATTGTTGTGGCAATGTTATGGTCAAATGTGTTATGAAAATGAGGTGGCATGGGTAGTGGGCTATCAATATTGGGAAAGGGGTTAGGGAGGATGTAATGGAGGAAGGGATGTGTGTCATGTTATGATGTCTATATATGGATATATATATATGGAGAGAGAGAGAGAGAGAGAGAGAGAGAGAGAGATTGGAAGATTATAGAGAGAGATAGATAGATAGCAATAGAGAGAAACTAATTTGTGCCTAGTTATGATGGATGATTATAGAAATTATAATGAGTATGATATGAACTTGATATGAACTAGTATAAAGAAACTAATTTGTGTGTAGTTATGATTTCAATAAAATTTAATTGATGTGCAATTTAATCAATTACATCTCTCTATAATTAGAAGTCCTCGCTATTCCGTCCACCTTGTGTAGCTATTCCATCAAAGGAGCCACTAATGCATAGAGTTAAAATAATGTTGTCAATTGTCATTTGAGAATTAATTACTTTCTACACAATTAATGAAAATAACTTTTGCAATGAAATGTACAATTATATATATGCTCACACAATGACTCTTCCAAAGCCACTAAGTTTTGATTTAATAGCTACAAGAATCATAATAAAATCTGCCATGACTTGTTAATTACAATTGTATTTCCCCTTCTGATACCCATGACTACATCTATTCTTGTACATTTTGTTCCATGTTCCAGAAGTAAAAAATTAATTGCATACCAATAACAACGTCCTTGCAAAAATATAGATAAGTACAGTTTATATAACCAAATTAACACTATTATCACCTTCAAATCTAACTACATTAGAGGTCATTTATTTGCAACCCCTTTCTTTTCTCATTGATATATCTATTTGTTGTATGTTTTGAATTCTATTTTTGGTCATTTGTTGACATTAATAGAATTATTTAGAAGGGTTTAATGTATCTAACATCTTGATAATTTTCTTTCTTGCAAACTAAACCAGTTTGCTATGTATTTACAAATTCTCTACGCACTTAACTTTTTCAAAATAGTCTTTTGAAAATAGTTTAAATCTTTTCCAAATCTCTAGACAACTAGAATTGAGGTAAAACGTTGCCTTATTGCCTCAAGACTAAAGATGGTAAACAATATATAGTTACAAGGAACAGTATGCATTCTACTTTATAAGTAATTCACAAATGTCATCTAAGCCAACTACCATATGACTTGTTGAAGCTTATTTTATTTTACTGTTCTAATGCATACAACCTTAGACATATGTCTCCCATCATGAACTAGAACAACTACCATATAAATTACATAACTCATTTTGTATAAGCACAAAATAATCTTGCACAGTTGATTGTTTCATGTTTAGTTTGCATCAATGACCTACTCTTAATTCATGTTTAGTCAGGGTGATTTGAAGGAAGATCAAAGTTGCACTCCAAGTAGATGTGTGGATAAAGAAGGGCTTAGCAGAATATGGAAACCTTTAGATTTTTTTATTTTTGTTTTTCCATTTCAAAACTATTTGTTTTCTTTCTTTACTAATGAACATTTTTTCATAAGCCCTTTCCTACACTCAAATCTTCAGTTTTAAACTCACTTGCATGGAAGATGCATTAAAGGTATCAATTATATATGTTCCATGATTTAAATCCATTATTTTATAGTTCTCAGTATGACAGAAATAAGGATGTTGTTGCTTCTTAGACTTGTTGCACACCTTGCACTAGGTCCACAAGCTGGTGGAATGGTATCCGAGGACACAATGGCTCTCATATCATATTTTTTTTGTAAGGAATCAATTTAAAATGGTCTGAGTCCTAGCTTTCATTCATTCCATCACAATAATGTTATATCACAGTCTTCAGATATGTGTATAGTTTATGTGCATGGTAGCAACCATTTAGTAATAATTCCTCACACACCACATTGTAACTGAGATGTGTGAATGCCCTAAAACTATACAGGTTCAGTCCAAACACTATCATAAGATCATGCTTGATAAGATCATGGATACATCATAGTTTAGGTTTCTGAATGCTTAAGTCCTCCTTTGTCAGATGTTGTAGTTGCAACTACCCTGTTAGACATGTATGCAAAATATGGAAGCATAGACAAGGCACGTGAACTATTTGATAGAATGCCTCAAATAAATGTGGTCTCATGGATTGCAATGACTATAGCATATGCACAAAATGGATTTGTTGAAAAGGCTTTAGAAATTTTAAAGCAAATACAATTGGCTGGTGTAAAGCCAAATTCCACAACCTTTGCCAGCATCCTCCCTGCCTGTGTCAAAATGGGAGCTTTGGAATAGGGTATGGACATCCATCAAAACATAAAGGATAGAGGAATTTTGTCAGATGTTCTAGTTGCAACTACCATATTAGACATGTATGCAAAATGTGGAACCATAGACAAGGCACATGAACTGTTTGACAAAATGCCTCAAAGAAATGTGGTCTAATGGACTGCAATGATTGCATGATATGCACAAAATATGGAATCATAGACAAAAAAAATGTGAACTGTTTGACAGAATTAAAATATGTTGTAGTTATTAAATCCTCAATCATAACTTCCTCGCAATGAATCAAGGCCATTGTAGAGTTAAGCCTAAGGTTTCTTCTTTTTTCAAAATGAGGATTAGGTTGAGACCTTGACATTAAAGCAAAATATAAAGCAATGAAAAGGAAATTGCATCCAAGTAATCCTAATTTTTTCTGCCAACAATTCATACCAAAGATTGAACAATTTAAGGATATTGCAACAGATAATTTGTATTGACACAAATAATATTAGTGAAGCATTAGAAAGTTTAGGCCATAAGAATCATCCTTTTTTAAACATGGATTGCAAATAATTCTAAAAATTTAGAAGTCTTGGTCATTAACATTATTGTCTGCTACAATTGCATCAAGTGTATCATTGTCAATGTTCATATGTTCTTTCAAGTATTTAATATTATCATCATCCTCATCTTGACCTGCATCATCTTCATCATCATTGAAATTTGATTGTAGACCATCTATATTGTTACCAGATGTATTTGGATCATCATTTTCTATACCATCCATATTGTTGTCTTCCATAACATCATCTAACTCTGGATTGTTGTCTTCTTGTGCCTAAACATAACCATCTTCAACATTATCATGGATGTCAATTTCTTCGATGTTCTCTAATCCCTCTCATTTTGTTGGCCATCATTGTTTTGCTCAGCATCCACTAATGCATCGTCAAATACATGCCTTAATCTTGGAATCCAAAATATCTTCATAGAAAAATACCTGCACATGAACAACATACATATATTAGACGTATGGTATAACAATTTTATTGATTAATAAACACATGTATATAATTGCAATAAACTATGAATTAATAGATTAATGATCACTACTGCTTCTTTTTTGAGTTAAAGAAATACCTACTCACAATGAATTGGTAGAACATAAGGCTCCTTATCCTCCGGTAGGAAACATGAGGAATCTATAGAAAACAATCCACTATGGGTATCATGTCTTCGTGTCCTCTCAAATGCTTCATACCATCTACACTTAAAAACACAACATTTAAAAGAGCAGAAATCTAACTCAATAATTTCTTGTATTTTCCCAACATATTGTAGATTCCCTTCAATTATATTCTTATTTTTTGAGCTTGATTGACTGGATTGCTTGAAGTCAACCATGATGCCACAATTGAAGAATCGTCTCTTTACATCTACACTTTCTACACGATAATGTCGACCATATGACCACATTGTTGGATATTTCCTCACCTATGAAAGACCATTTATTTTAGTTAAAACAAATATAATGACGAATATTAAAATAGTTAATAGTGTCAAAACTGTAAGGAAACAACATTTTGTAAAATTCTAACTGTACCTTTCTTTCACATCCTCTAGACATGTTGATTTCGTCTTCTGTTATGTTTGAATCTATACCTGCATCTTCTATTTGATTTTGAATTTGTTTAGTAACCCATTCTAGTGTGCAATCTTTGCCCCATTCCCCAAGAAGATCAGTGGGAAGTGGAGTATTCCTTGGGTTCAATCTCTTAAACTGTCTCCTTGCTTCTAACACTTCTTCTCTCTTTTTATCATACAGATCGATCTATTTGTTCATAAAGTCCATGTGGTATAGAATGAACTTGTCAAGTATAGCACTTTCGTTTACACCTATTACATGTCAACATGTTTATTTCAAACTCAAATGTCATGTTGTTAATTTGACAAATAAATTACAGAGTCAATTAATGATTGCAAGAAAAACAACCACACTGATCATGAATTTACTTACTAATTTCTACTTGAACACCATTAGATTGTGGTTTTTCTCCATCAATAATATCTGATGCTCATTCTTCAACCCAGAAGCATGGTCCATCTTCAAAATCCTTACCAAGGAATTCACACAGGAAGAAAAATGCTTCATTCAATACATACCCTTCAGCCATGCAACCCTCTGGATATGCCTTTTGTCAGACATATCTTTTTAGAGTTTTCATATACCTCTCAAAGAAAAACATCCACCTCATTGATACGACACCCGCCAATTCAATGTCACCGACTAGATGTATAAGTAAATGGACTTGTAGGTCCATGGAACTTGTAGGGAGATCCTTCTCAAATACACATACAATTTCTACAATTTCCTTCTTCCATTTTGGCACTTCACATTCGTGGATCTCCTTGGAGGTCGTCCACCTAATATAATAATAGTAAATTAGTATGAACCTTTAGTCAAAAATTAAAATGTAATATAATATCTCTATGTCTCTCACACATGAACATTCCATATAACCACATACCTTGTAAATGCTAACAATCGATTTATGGCATTTCTTAAGTCAACTGTAAGATAGGAATCTCCCCTAATTGCCAATGGCATGATATGCTATCAAACACATTTATGAAAAGGTGATTAGTAATTTTCCTCACACAACAAAATATCAGAATATATTTAGTACTTAATCAATGTTAGCAGTAAATGTTAAATGATGATATATAATACCTTCATAAAATTATGAAAATCATGTGTTTTAAATCCTATGATATGTCCATCAACTATAAAATCTTTAGCCAATGACGACCCATAGCCAGTAGGTGTCTTTATTGAACGGATGACATTTTTTAGTTGGTCTAGCTCCTTTTTTTTCAAAATCCATGGAGCTTCTGCATATGTTTCATTTTCCCTGTTTGGCCACAAATGTTTTCTATCAATTTTGGTACACGAAAGAGCAATATCTCTCCTCGAAGACAAGGTGTCCTCTTTGCCTGATATGTGTCAAAACATAGAATCTGGGACATTTTTGAAGATGTGCATAGGATCTAATAGGTGAGATATTAATAGATCCTTCCAGTAAGGGAGCTCATAAAATATGGATTTCCTTTTCATTCCTTGTGGCGTATTAACTACAACTTGTTCTGGTTCTTCAATTGAATCACCTCGATCAAAAAGATCCTCCCAAGCTTTCAATTTAGCATCTTCATACTTCTTAAGCCAATCACCTGGACCTATAATCATGGGAGGGCCTCTATTTTCAACTTTTCCATCAAATTGATTCTTCAGGCAATTTCTAAACTTATGATCTAGTGGTAGAAAAACCTTGTTGTTTGTGTAAATAAATTTATGTAGATCTTTAAAATATCGCCCTTGAAATTGTTCTGCACATCTTGGACATGCAAATATCCCCTTTGTTTGAAGCCCTGCATTTCAATAAGTAATGTTAATAATATCAAAAAAATAGTATAAAACTAAGTATGAAAGTTGGGATGGAAATAAATTATGAGTTAAATACGTAAATATTTTATCTTACCAGAACAAACACCAAGTCCTGGGAAATCATGAATAGTCCAACATAGAACACCATACAACATGAAGGACCTATTTGATGGGGGACATGATATGTCATACATTCTTATGCCTTTCCATAGCAATTGCATCTCATCAATAAAAGGCGCAAGATAAACATCCATATTTTTAACTTGATGTTTTCCTGGAATAATGAGAGTCAGCATAAGGTGCTCGTTTCTAACACTCATCCATGGGGGAATATTGTATATTATCAATTCGACTGGCCAAACACTATAATTTGAGCTTAGGAAAGAGAATGGGCACACTCCATCAATTGCAAGACCAAACCTGATACTACGGGGTTCATCTTTGAATTTTCTTGGCCATTTTTCCTCTGTGTTTCATAGCTTTGGAGTCGCCTGGAATTCGCATGAATCCATCTTTACTCCTATTTTTTGCATGCCAGTCCATCAATTATGTAAGTGACTTGCAATGAAACATTCGTTGAAGTCTAGGTATAATTAGCATGTGATGTAAAACCTTCTTTGAAACTGTAGGACCTTGTACATCTGTACAATATCTCTTCTCTTTGCATACATCGCATTCTACCTTGTTTTCATATTCATCTCTGTATAAAATACATTCATTTTTACATGAATGAATTTGCTTATATTCAATCCCCAACTCAACCAACAACAGACGCGCCTCTCTGCAGGTTGATGGCAACACATTCTCTTCAGGGAATATTTTAGTTTTTAGTGCCCTGTAAGATTGCCATAGATTAAGTCAATTAAATGTTTGACTTATGATGAACATGTTTCATATGTCAATCTATACTAGGATTATTTATATACAATATATGGTTTTAAATTCCCCTTAAAGAAATAAAAATGGAAGTTGATGAATGTTTACGAATTATGTACACCAATTTATAATGCAAAGTAAGAAATGGATTTCATCTCACTTTAGTAGGGTAGTGAATCCTTTGTCTGACCAAACAAATAGTGACTTGATTTCTAATAATATTAATGTGCATCCCAGTTTTGAAGTTCTACTTGCACCCGATTTGAACACGGGTGTCTTCGCTGCTTGCTTGATGGAGTCTTTCAGGTTGTTATCATCAACATTATGTTGGTGGTAATTACCCCTGCTATCATCGTTACTATCAACTATATGATCATTATTTTCATCATTGTTTCCATCCCCAAAGAAACCTATAAGCATTTCATTCAATCCTTCTTCATGCACTGCATTTTCACTATCATGATCATGATCATCATTAAGGCTAGCTAGCATGTCATCAGTGTATGCAGATCTCAGCAGCAATTCAAATTTCTCAACTGCTAGTATTCTCTTCAATGTTGCTCTTTTCTACCTGGTATGGTTTAAAGGATGGTTTGGATCATCCCGTCCAAACCTTAATAACCCAGTTGGATCTTGGGTATTAGTATGTGTTTCATCAACATCTTCTACCTATCAACAAACACAAGCATTATTTAATGTTTGGCAACAATTGTACTAAATTCAAAATGTATCAATTTCAAAGAAATATAATCAAATATGGCTTAAAAAATAAAAATATAAATTATATGAACATATATACATCAATTGAATAATGGAACATTATTTTATAGACTACCTTTTTTATACAATAATTTAAAGAAAACACAATTTTGACAACATAGTTTATAAAGCATCAGTCCACACTCATTTATTATTCTTTGGTTTTCTACCCTTAAGAACATCCTTAGGGAGACCTTGTTCTTCCCTTTTCTTTCGTACAGGAGTGCATTTTAAGAAGGGGTAATCAATCAATAACTCATCCCCAATGGTAAGGACCATAATAGCTTCAACCATTATCAATCTATCAAACTCTCTTTCCATATCTCCATCTTTATCATTTATAACCTCAACAAATTGACAATTCGGTCTTACATTAGTGTCCCTTCCCTTACTACTATTTATAAATCCTGCAATATTTTTGTGTGTGTATGCACGTCCATCTATATACATAAGATGACCTCTATTCATTTCTTTTCCACTTTTCAATTGGAGACAATGTGTATACATATTCGAATTTAGACCATATGCTGACATGCTAGGCTTATATTCTGCTAGACTTCTCCATTCACCACTATAATATGATGGACCTTAATATGGCATTAATCTCCTAGTGGTTTGTTCTGAATTGTTTCTATGTTTAGATCCCACATGTACATTTTGGACGACAAAGAGGCCTAGATTCGCTCCATGAATATTGGAGGGTCATATCATGTAGCTGTATCCCCAAAATTGAAACACCTCGTACACTCTAGGTAGTTGTTGATCACTAGGCCAAGTGCAATATAGTCAATGAGCAATTGTCTCTTTATAATCTCAAACTCAAGGGCAAGTCATCATCTCCATCACATTCATTCTCATAGGGCATGTAGTCCACCTTCCCCTTGTCTTTAAGCAAATTATGTATCTTTAAACTGGTTCTTGTTCTGTTACTTGTTTTCAATTCCTCATCTTCGGAGCTGGTATATTGGTACATATTTTTGTTAGATGTATCATCTGATGAATGATCATTGCCCTCTAGGCTAGAGTCAGTGATCTAGGAAAATTTAAACCAAGAACTTTATCCTGCAAGTATCCATTAAGAAAAAAATTAGTTATTTAAATAATATAAAACAATGTTTAAATGAAGTATACATGTTATTTATATGAAATTGGAAAATTCCTTACCATAATTCCTATTGGATTTGAATCAATTGTAGGAGGCATACTACCAACTGGAAGCTCATCATATACGTAATGTCTTTGTACAATCATTCATTTGAATTGTTTCTTTCCACGACATACAGAACATCCACAAACAACAATTTTCTCAAAGTATTCATCCCATGTACTATACTCCTGACCAACCTCTTATTCAGTGCAATCATTTGTTGTGTCTGTAGGATCCATTGTCATATCCTCTTCCACCCACTGTCGTCTATGTGATTTAACAGTTTTAGGTCCACATCCACGTACATATCTTTTTCTTTTGCTAGTTGAACACTCAGGCTCTACATTTGCTCCAATCTCCATCTAAAATAATCAACATGTATTAATTTATGTCAAGATTGGATAATACATTATAAATTTCAATAATACTATGAAAAAAGATGGAGGTATCACAAAATGCCATCAGATCATTTTTTCCTAAGTTAAGTCAAAATTTGAGTACCTGATGTCTCGCTTCATCCGTTGTGTCCTCATTTGAAATGACATGATCTCTTGCCATGGCCTCGTCTGGCCCCTATAATACACAACATAGTAAATAATGTTTAGGACACTAGTTATATCATTTTAACGAATATGCTATCCAACACAAAACCTCACTTTAGTCATAAATGTGACATATTCATATCATGTTTTGGCCATCCTAATTTTCAAACTTTTCCCTTGATCATAGAATCACATTTAATAATCATTCCTGTGCATTTTCAACCAATAAGTTTGACCTCGGAGGCCTCATGGACAAAAAATGACTTTATCTCCTCTATGTTGTAGCATTTGTGAATTCATAAACACCTTCCTCCTTTGGTTGAGGTTGCTTTCTCTTCTTACCTCTATTGTATCTACAGATTCCGTTGTCATATCTATTTCTACCTACTTTCCTCTCTGTGATTTAGTAGTTCTACGTCATCCATGTCCTCTCTCCATGGCCTCCTCTAGATCCTGTAATACACAAGAATGACAATAGTCATGTTAGGTTTCAAAAACGCTGGTTGGAGACCACAAGGGGTTGCCAGGCCCTTGATACATTTTGGGCTAACGAACAAGACCAATTAGTATAATTGAATCTTCTACTCTTTTGGCACTGCCAGACCTAGGTGGGTGTACTTATGTAAATGAGGCAGACTTAAACTGTGTGTTTCCTAATCTAGCAATCTTATCCACAATGGCAATTGAAAATGGAAAGATATAGTTCTAATTTGATATAAATTGTATAAGCAATATCAAGGTAAATCTTATGTTTAATTGATAGAAATTTTTAAGTAAAATGAAACGGGTAAGACTAGTACCTTGTTGGGTAAATGGAGTCAAATGAAAATATGAAGATGAGTGGCTTGTATTGGGTAGTAATTCTAACTATTTGGCACACTAATATTGGTTTATAACTTGTATAAACATGCAAGGAAATAATTGACAGACTCTTCTTAATAATCTAACTGACACAACCAGGTTACTTGTAATTTATCAAAAGGATTTTTAATCCCTACTTGAAGGAACCAATTGAATAAATCAAACAAGAATAGTAAATGATATCACTTTGGAGACAGAATGCCAACCCTAATTATATGGTTCTTCTTACTAATCCAATTAATATTCCCAGATTACTGTGATTGACTACAAGGATTTAATTCCTTTGAGGAAACCAATTAATCATATCACACAAATACAACAAATGTGCATTGATAAATTGAGTATATACTTGATATATCAATTTAAATAATAAGGAAGCACTAAAATGGAGACAACCAAATAATTGAATAACTTCAACAAACAATTGATACCAATATGGCACCACAGAATCAGAGATCTTCTATTAACTTCTTCAAAATTGTGCTTGCAACATGGTCTTTGAGTTTGTAAATATTATGGAACTTTTCTACTATCTACTACTACCCCTTGTCCTTTTGGACCGTACCCTATATATATAGGGAGCGGACAATTTCAAATTAGTTATAACTTTTCATAACAACTTTTCAAAATTTGTTGAGAAATGTAAACATAAATTAACTAATAACAAAGCACACTTTGTTAATCCCTGTAGGAGCACCCGTGACCGTTGGTCTGGCAAGGCGCCCCAACTCCGTGATAGGTGCTTGTCATTCTTCATCAGGACCCAAATATTTCTCCCGCTATTTGTCAATTGTCAGATTAGTAGGCCATTTAAATTCTTGGGCAGTCATGATGCTGGTGAGATGATTCTTCCACCTATTATCTAGAAGATTTCTGACATCCACCACAAATTTGGTATAGCCATTGTCTAACTGAATGATCCCATCAAGCAAAGTATTGAATTCATTGAGATTGATATCTCCTCCGTTCTATATATAAGCCATACATTAAGTAATCATCTGATCAAATTCCCCTTTCCATTCATCTATGCTTTTCATTTGGTTACCCTCCTTGATAATCATTAGGCTAAAATGACATTTGATAACATCAAATGTGCTCTTCTTATTTTCTACCTTCCTCTTGACATCCAAAAGATACTTATATTCTTCAATTATTTTTTTTACCATCTCCTAAGTAAGCTTAATCCTTGGAGGAGCATCTATATCTCTGTGGGTAGCTTTACATAAGGTAGTTAATGTGTGGAAAGTAGGTTGCCATATTCTTTGCAATTTCTCGAGAATAGGTAAATTATTCTCTATCTGTTCTATAGCTTTGATCAAATTACTAAAATGCTCATGCACTCCACTTAATTTATCTTTCAACATATAAACCCTATGTTCTAATATTTTTCTGAGGGTTTCCACAATATGAGGTTTGACATTACTTGTGTTATGTTGCTTTAATTTATCAATCTCATCCTTTAACTGCTGAATTTGTGGATCTTTTTCTTTTACTGGTGGGTGATATACCACTATTTCAGCTCCTCTGACAATGCTAGGCACTTGTACTTGATGCTTCAGTCTTACATTTTCAATAAACATTTTTTTTATCTCATCATTCGACAACCTTAATCTTCTTTCATATTCATGTATTTCCCTTTCCATATTCTCTACTATATCTTTGGTAAACATAGTAGAGTGCATGGTCAAGGTGGCAGCCTCAGTGGGAGTTGTGTCTCTCATTGTCTGGACCATTGCTAATCCCCTCATTTCCTGCACCACATCAAGAATGCGAGGCTTCCTCATGTTTTTTATTTTGTCCACAGTGCCAAGGTTTTTGTAGTAGGACTATACCCAGTTCCTGACACTCCTTCTGATGAATCAAACTCTGCTACCAGCATGGGGTCATCCTGAGATCTGATTTGGTCTAATAGAAATACCTTAGATAACTCCATCCCAGGTATGATCAATATGTTGCTCTTCAACACCATTTCCCTAGCCTCTACAGAAGTAATATTTATATTATCAATATTAAGATCAGCATATGTCTGTGCTTGGATTTCAGCATGCATGGATTCATCAACCCCTATGAGATTGATCTTCAATTTTTCATCATATTGTTGCATTTTCATTTTTAAAAATCCCCGAATTCAACAGTGTTAATAAAGTTATCATCTTCTAAGAACCGTAGAGAGGTGACCAACCTTTTGTCTTCCTGTATTTCATCTGTTTTATCATCTGGAAGTCTAACCTCTGGGTCTGGTGGTTGTTGATTCTTCTACTGTTCTTCCACCCCACTTATCTCTATTAATGCTAAAGTAGCCTCATCCTACTCATTGTCACTGGAGTCATACTCCACCAATGGCTCAATCTTCTATCTCTTTGCATGTGGTTCATTAGTGGGAGAAGGAGGGGATAACTATGGAGGAGATGCTTGGGATGTAGAAACTTCTGGTGTTGGTTGATGAGGTGTAGGGGGTGGGACCATTCCTTCCTCCTGGGCCATTTTGAATAGTTGGTCAAATTTACTAATCACCAGTTGCATTATTTTGATGAGGTTGGGTACTTTAGCAAAATACCCCTTGAAACTTGGATCTTTGCTTTTCTTTCTATTCTCTAGTTTCGTCATAGTCTCCCACCTCTTTCTAGTTCACATTACTTCATCAAAGAAAACTAAAATTCTTATTACATCCTCATCAGGATCAAAGTCATGTGAGATAGCCCTTTTTGTGAGCAGAGTTCTCCTAATCATGTTTATGTGCCCCTCAGGGTCACAAACTCTTTCTTTCACACTTTTGAGAGGATAACTTAACTTCATGAATTTTTGTAATTCCTCCAATGTGTCAGAACCTATGGACAAATCCTCAAATACTGTCAAATCAAGTAAAAATGTACCCTTCCTCTAATTCCTCTTGAGGTCAAACTCCATCCATAACATTTGTCACATAAATTCTAAAAAGTAGATCCTAGGAGGGGGAAACTTCGGAAGTATATGTGGGGCTTGATTGCACCCATATACCCTAATGATAGTATGCTCAGGCATGTAGAAGAAATCTGCATAGTTATGGGTATATCCTTTTTCTGGAAAGCATTGTGCAGGCCTTAGAACCTCCATGATGGATTGAGGCATCCTTTGGGGTGTAAAACCAAGGGCTCTCAATACCCTGCAAACAAAATCGTCTCTGAAAATAACATAATTGCATTCATTCCATCTATTGTCCCAAATATGGCACCAATTCTGGACAAGGATCCTTTCTCCACATAGATGAGTGCACAATTTCATCCTAGTAGTCCATTTGGTTTCATTCTGGTGCAAAATTAAATGACACAATATACAGTACCTTCTGGATGTAAGGGGCACCTTGGCTTCCCTGACTTGTATTAAACCATCATGTATTTGGTTTTCAATCAAAGAGGCAAAATCAAATTCCATATTGGTTTCTGGGTGCTGAATTATCATTGCCATGCACATTAGACCTATCTGTATGCAATTCTCTACATCTATCCCCAGTACCTGGCATAATGCATAGTAGCTCTTTTGGAAATAGACCTGGAACTCTGCAACTAGGAAGGGTTCTGCTTTAGAGGATGGAATGGGTATTACCCTGTTTCCATCACCTCTCTTCATGTGCACTGGGAGTTCATCAATTTTGTAAGTCTTTCTAAGCCTCTTATATTCTTGTTCTAGTTTATCCAAATTAATCTCAGTTATGGCCTGTTTATTCAACTCGAAACACCTTATGCTGGCATCTCTAGAGATATCAACCAAACACTCTCCATTTGGCAACCTTACTGTCTTGGTTGGAGTATGATATCTTGAAGCAAGAGCTTTAACTAGGTCAATATCAACAAAAACATCTGAGACAATCAATTTAACTAAGTCTAGATTCTAAGGGTTTGAAATGGGACTCTTTTCTACTCTGGTCTTATAGAAATACCAGTACAAGCCCCATCCCGACTATGGTATTTTAGGCTACATCCCTGAGCTGAATCTATGAATATCTTCTTTGGACCCTTGTCAACTGACCCAGGTAAGAGAGAAAGTAAAGGTTGCTGTAATGGTTTTTTATTACTTTTGGTTTCCTCTTTTTTAGTGCCAGTTTGTTAGGGTTAGCTGGCAGAAGATATCAATTAAATACAAATAAAGATTAAACAAAGAAATGGAAATACATAGAAATAATAATAGCGAGAGACAAGTTTTAACGTGGTTCACCCAAACTCGGGCTACATCCACCAAACAGAGAGTCCAATATTATTATTCAGTAAATCAAACCAATTACAATCAGCAATCCCTACAACTCAATACCACTGCAAAATGCTACAATACAATAATACCAAAACCCTAACCCTTAGCCACTTTTTATCAAGCTGCCCCTTGACCCCGTCTTGGGGGCATTGCCCCCAAACCCCCGCAAGGGGCGTTGCCCCTTGACCCCGTAGGAATTTGGGGGGAAACCGCGCTGATAAAAGTGGGGTAAATATAACCTCTGAGTCTGGTTAGGCTCCATATAACAACAATCTCCCACTTGGAGACTGATCAGACTCCACACCATATCATCTCCCACTTGGAGACTGATCATAACACCATTGACCCTGTAGCTCCCACTGGAAATAAGCACCCTGGACTCTGCTATTCTGTTTTTGTTGTTTTCAGTCTAGAAGACTAACCGAAGCTGAAGAGGAGCTCAGCTTCTCCCTTGTTACTGCCTTTGTAAACATATCTGCTGGATTGTCATCTGTATGTATCTTTGCCAGCTGTAACTGTCCATCATCCAATACCGACCGAATGAAGTGATACCTCAATTGTATGTGTTTGGTCTTTGAATGCAAGGCAGAATTCTTGGCAAGATGTATGGCACTCTGGCTATCTGTAAACAAATAATTGTTAACCTGTTGTGTGCCCAATTCTTTCATGAAAGATTGCAGCCATATCATCTCCTTGCTTGCCTCTATTGTAGCTACATATTCTGCCTCTGTGGTGGATAAAGAAACCACCTTTTGTAACCTGGAAATCCAACTCACCACTGTTCCACCTACAGTAAAGACATAACCTATAGTACTCCGTCTGGTATCAATATCCCCTGCCAAATCTGAGTCTACATAACCTGCTAAATCAGTATTAGAGCCCCCAAAATATAAGTGTTTATTAGATGTACCTCTCAAATATCAGAGAATCCATTTTACCGCATTCCAATGCTCTAAGCCGGGATGACTCATATACCTGCTAACGACTCCTACAGCATGTGCAATATCTGGTCTGGTGCATACCATGGCATACATTAAACTTCCTATAGCTGAAGCATATGGTACCTTGGACATTTTCTCTTCCTCCTCTTGTGTCTTAGGACACATCTCCTTAGTCAATTTCAAATGACTAGGCAAAGGTGTGCTGACAGCTTTTGCATTCTCCATGTGGAATCTCTGCAACACCTTTTCAACATAAGTAGCCTGAGATAGAGTCAATTTTCTGTTCTTCCTATCTCTGCAAATTTTCATACCAAGGATTTGTTTTTCTGCCCCCAAATCCTTCATAGCAAATGACTGTGCTAACTGTTGTTTTAACTCTCTTATGTGATCCATGTTAGACCCAGCTACAAGCATGTCATCAACATATAAACACAAAATAATGTAGCTGTCATTATCCAACCTCTTAAAATAAACACAATGGTCAGAATTACACCTGTTGTAGCCTTGCTCAGCCATAAAACTGTCAAATTTCAAATACCATTGCCGAGGTGCTTGTTTTAGGCCATACAAACTCTTCTTCAATCTACACACTTGTTTCTCCTTACCTTTGCCCTCAAATCCTTGGGGCTGTTCCATTTATATCTCCTCCAAATCACCATGGAGAAAGGCAGTTTTAACATCTAGCTGTTCCAAATGTAAATCTTCAGCAGCCACAATACTTAAAATAATACGAATAGAAGTCATCTTGACAACCGGAGAAAATATCTCATCAAAATCAATGCCCTTTTTCTGTGCAAATCCTTTTGCAACTAACCTGGCCTTAAATCTTTTCTTACCTCCATCTTCCTCTTTCAGCCTATAAACCCATTTATTTGGTAAAGCCTTTTTACCTGCAGGTAACTTACATAATTCCCAAATCTGATTTTTCAGCAAGGAGTCCATTTCTTCTTTCATTGCAAGCTCCCACTGAACCTGTGTATCCACCTACATAGCTTCATCATACCCTTCTGGTTCACCAGCATCTGTTAAAAAAATAGAATACAAAGAGGGAGGAAACCTTTCAGGAGGTCTACTTATCCTTATTGACCGTCTAACATTCACTAGAGTTTGTGGTATTTCTGGTTGCTGTTGCGAAGCATGAGGAACCACTGGAACATCACTATTTGGAGTATCGTCTAGCACCACATAATCCTTTTCTTTCTTCTCATACTGCTGTAACTGATCCTTGTACAACACCTTCTCATTAAATATAACATCCCTGCTTCTCACAATTTTTTGATTTTCAAAATCCCAAAGCCTATAACCAAATTCATCAATGCCATATCCAACAAAGGTACACCTTTTTAATTTTGCGTCCAGCTTGGTTCTATTTTCAGAATCTATATGTGCAAATGCTTCACAGCCGAAGGTTTTCAGAAAAGAATAACTCACCTTCTTGCCTGTCCATGCTTCCTCTGGAATACCACAGCCCAAAGGAACTGAAGGACCTCTGTTAATTAAATATACAGCAGTGTTGACAGCCTCTGCCCACATGTTTAAAGGCAGCCCAACATACAATCTCATGGTCCTTGCATGCTCCATTATTGTCCTATTCATGTGTTCAGCCATTCCATTTTCCTGTGGAGTCCCTGGAACCATTTTCTGCCTACAAATTCCATTAAAGGAACAATAATCTTCAAATTCTTTGCTGCAATACTCATCGCCATTATCAGATCTAAGACATTTTAATCTTTTACCCGTCTCATTCTCAACCAAGCTTCTCCATTTCTTAAATGTTTCAAATACATCAGATTTCTATCTAAGGAAATAAATCTAGACCTTCCTAGTTGCATCATCTATGAATGTAACATAATACCGAGAGCCACCAAGAGAAGATACCTGAGCTGGTCCCCATACATCTGTATGCACAAGCTCCAATTTTTCATTTTTCTTTTGCTTCCCATCCTTGAGAAAATTGACTCTCTTTTGTTTTCCATACACACAACTTTCACAAAAATTCATATTAATACATTTTAGACTTGGTAAAACTTTCTTAGAATGAAGTACCTTCATACCTTTTTCACTCATATGCCCAAGTCTGTTATGCCATAGTGTTGTCTCAGAACTTGCAGCAACTTTTCCAGTCTCTTCCTGCAAACCTGTAGCAACTGTTCCTGAACTTGTTTGTTTTTTCTCTGTAACAGCTAAAGTAGAAGGAACAGTATGACCTGTACAAAGATATAAGGTGCCTACTTTCACACATTTTGCTACTACTAAGGCACCTTTTGAAACCTTCCAATTTTTATCAGTAAATGTAACAGTGCAACCTTGTTTAGTTAGCTGCCCTACTGAAATTAAATTCCTACTGAGCCTTGGAACATGCCTTACCTCTTGTAGTAGCCAATGATTCCCATTCTGCAACTTAATCTTGATTCTTCCCTTTCCAACAATCTGATAGGGTTCGTTATCTCCCAAATAAACCAGCCCAAAATCCCCTTGGACATAATCAAGAAAATAATTTCTATGGGGCATAGCATGAAATGAGGCCCCTGAATCTAAAACCCATGAATCATCAGCATTATCTAGGGAAAGAATCAAAGCGTCATCTTCAGATTTATTACTTACCACATTTGCTTCCTTATTGCCTTCTTGTTTGTCTCCTTTGTTCTTCCGAGACCAGCAATCTTTCTTCAGATGACCTGGTTTTCCACAGTACCAGCAATCCTTCTATCCTCTGGTTTGGGATCTTTTGTCCTTTGATTTTCCTCGTGACTTCCCATGACCTCCAGAACCTTTTCCTCTCTCCTTTGATCTGCCCCTGCTTTCTGCATTCAAAACACTGCCTGATTTGGATCCACCTAAGCTTTTCTTATGAATTTCCTCACTTAGAATAACACCAACAACATCATCAAATTTTAGGGTATTTGAACCAGAAACAGAGTTACTAACCGTCATTACCAAACTATCCCAGCTTTCAGGCAATGAACATAATATCAAGAGAGATCTAACTTCTTCATCAAATTTTACATTTATAGAAGTCAATTGACTGACAATCGTATTAAATTCATTTAAATGACCTGTCACAGATCCACCTTCAACCATTTTCAAATTAAACAACTGCTTCATGAGAAATACCTTATTTGAGGCTGAGGGTTTTTCATACAATTTAGCCAAAGCTTTCATCAGACCATCTGTTGTCTTCGCTTTCGTTATATTGAATGCCACCGACGGTGCCAGGCACAACTGAATGGTTCCCAGTGCCTTTCTGTCAAGAAGATTTCAATCCTCATCAGACATTGTTGTCAGTTTCTTGGCTACTCCTTCCAACGGCCTCCATAAATCCTTTTGATAGAGGTAATCCTCCATCTGCATCTTCCATAATTGATAGTTCTGCCCATTGAATTTATCGACCTTCAATTTACCATTGTCCGCCATTGCTCCCACTCAACCGTGAGACTTTCCTGCAGACAATAATCGAACACAACTTGGCTCTGATACCACTTGTTAGGGTTAGCCAGCAAAAGATATCAATTAAATGCAAATAAAGATTAAACAGAGAAATGGAAATACATAGAAATAATAATAGTGAGAGACAAGTTTTAACGTGGTTCACCCAAACTCAAGCTACATCCACCAAACAGAGAGTCCAATATTATTATCCAGTAAATCAAACTGATTACAATCAACAATCCCTGCAACTCAATACCGCTGCAAAATGCTACAATACAATAATACCAAAACCCTAACCCTTAGCCACTTTTTATCAAGCTACCCCTTGACCCCGTCTTGGGGGCACTGCCCCCAAACCCCCGTAAGGGGCGCTGCCCCTTGACCCCGTAGGAATTTGGGGGGAAACCACGCCGATAAAAGTGGGGTAAATATAACCTCCGAGTCTAATTAGGCTCCATATAACAACACAGTTTCCTTCTTAGGTGCCATTTCCTTTATAAATTTACAGGAGTTCTATGAAGAAACCTTACCTGGAATTATTGCTTCTGAGAATCTCCAACACGACTCTTTCTATGCAAGTCTGAATGATGGATTTTTGTTCTTCTTATTTCAGAGGCCAACGCACAATTGATTCTTTGCTCATTCAATTTGCACGATTTCAATCTCTATGTAGATTTCAAATCTTTGAATTTTGATGTGATGTGACTTGTATGCATTAAATAGAGTGATAGCTTTAAATACCGCGTCACCTCAACTTGTTCCTTTTACCCACACGGTACCGCGGTGTGTCAAAAGACTCACCTTTTATGTTACTATGCTACCACACGGTAAAACTTTATATCCACGATATCATGGGTTAGCTTTTGGTGCCTTTATTAATTGTACCTTTTTACCTCAGGCATTTCTTTAGACCCTCGCGGTATTCCGGTGTCACCTTTCTACTGCTGACAGTGTTGCTATCCATCGAGGTATAGCAGTGTAACCACAAATACTATCTCCATGGTTACCTCCCAACCGTAATCTACCTTCCCATTCCTTATGGTATCATAGTAAGGCATCTTTTGTCTTCTAGCAGTACATTGTGGTATCGCCAACATAATATTTACATGCTTCAGTATTACGGTATAGTAGTTCTTTTCACCGTGGTACCGCGGCCTTCTCAATAGTGTTCAGCGGTAGGGAGGTATAATGTGAGTAATGTGCTTAAATAATGTTCACCGTATAATGGGAGGTATAATTTAATTAAATAAAATTTACTAATATAAGTGAAAGAAGACAATAGTTAATGTGATGAAATTTCAATAAGAAGTTAGTGGATTAAATAACTTATAAATTAATAGATAATAAAAAATATCTAACAAATTCTATAATTTCTTCATAAAGTTTTTCAACATGCTATGTAGGGAAAATAATGGATTATGATGTGGATTATGTCAGACTTATGCCAAAGCATAGACCATAGGGATGGTATGTGGAGGGTATGTAGGATAGTGGATAAATGATGGTAGATTTTTTGGCTTTATCAGCAGAGTCATCTAATTTTGCATTTCTGGATCCCTTGAGGATGGTGGAATGAGTGGAAGCTTTAAGTTTAGCTTTAAGATTAGGGTTGAGGGTTGAGGGATTAGGGTTTAAGGTATAGTGTTGAGGGTTGAGGGTTTACGGTTTACGGTTTACGGTTTATGGTTTACGGTTTAGAATTGAGGGATTAGGGTTAAGGGCATAGTATTGTTTAGGGTCGAGGATTTAGGGATAGGGTTTAAGGTTTAGCGATAAGGGATTAGGGTTTAGGGTTGAGGGATTAGGGTTTAGTGTTGAGGGATTAGAGTTTAAGATATAGTGTTTAGGGTTGAGGGTTTAGGGTTTAGTGTTGAGGGATTAGAGTTTAATGTATAGTGTTTAGGGTTGAGGGTTTAAGGATAGAGTTTAGGGTTTAAGGTTTAAGGGTTGAGGCTTCAAGCTTTAGGGTGGAGGGATTAAGGTTTAAGGTATAGTGTTTAGGGTTGAGGGTTGAAAGTTGCGTTACGCTACACTGAAAGGTTATGGTCCCATTAGAGAACGATGTCCTCGTGCATGGACCATGTCGAGTGCCCTCATCGATGTTGGTAAGGGATACATGAAAGGCAAATGGATTAGGCAGATAGTGGATTATGACATGGATTCTAGAGGGGAGAAAAGTGGATTATGACGTGGATTATGTAGGGAAAATAGTGGATTATGTCAGACTTATGCCAAAGCATGGACCATAGGGATGGTATGTGGAGGGTATGTAGGATGGTGGATGAATGATGGTAGATTTTTTAGCTTTATCAGTAGAGGCATCTAATTTTGCATTTTTGGATCCCTTGAGGATGGTGCAATGAGTGGAAGCTTTAAGTTTAGCTTTAAGATTAGGGTTGAGGGTTGAGGATTGAGGGATTAGGGTCTAAGGTATAGTGTTTAGGGTTTAGGGTTTAGGGTTTAGAGTTGAGGGATTAGGGTTTAAGGCATAGTATTGTTTAGGGTTGAGGGTTTAGGGATAGGATTTAGGATTTAAGGTTCAAGTGTTGAGGGTTGAGGCTTTAGGGATAGGGTTTAAGGTTTAGTGATAAGGGATTAGGGTTTAGAGTTGAGGGATTAGGGTTTAGTGTTGAGGGATTAGAGTTTAAGATATACATTAAAGGCAGATGGATTAGGCAGATAGTGGATTATGAGGTGGATTCTAGAGGGGAGAAAAGTGGATTATGGCGTGGATTATGTAGGGAAAATAGTGGATTATGATGTAGATTATGTCAGACTTATGCCAAAGCATAGACCATAGGGATGGTATGTGGAGGGTATGTAGGATAGTGGATAAATGATGGTAGATTTATTGTGGAATGGAAGGGAACCATAACCAATGGTTGCACACATCCCCATAAGTTTAGCTTTTCTAGATCCCTTGGGGATGGTGGAATGAGTAGAAGTTTTAAGTTTAGCTTTAAGGTATAGTGTTGAGGGTTGAGGGTTTACGATTTACGGTTTAGAGTTGAGGGATTAGGGTTTAAGGCATAGTACTATTTAGGGTCGAGGGTTTAGGGATAGGGTTTAGGATTAGTGTTGAGAGTTGAGGCTTTAGGGATAGGGTTTAAGGTTTAGCGATAAGGGAATAGGGTTTAGGGTTGAGGGATTAGGGTTTAGTGTTGAGGGATTAGAGTTTAAGATATACATGGAAGACAAATGGATTAGGCAGATAGTGGATTATTATGTGGATTCTAGAGGGGAGAAAAGTGATTATGACATGGATTATGTAGGGAAAATAGTGGATTATGATGTGGATTATGTTAGACTTATGCCAAAGCATGGACCATAGGGATTGTATGTGGAGGGTATGTAGGATAGTGGATAAATGATGGTAGATTTATTGCGGAATGGAAGGGAACCGTAACCAATGGTTGCACACATCCCCATAAGTTTAGCTTTTCTGGATCCCTTGGGGATGGTGGAATGAGTGGAAGCTTTATGTTTAGCTTTAAGATTAGGGTTGAGGATTGAGGGATTAGGGTTTAGTGTTGAGGGATTAGAGTTTAAGATATAGTGTTTAGGGTTGAGGATTTAGGGTTTACTGTTGAGGGATTAGAGTTTAAGGTATAGTGTTTAGGGTTGATGGTTTAGGGATAGGGTTTAGGGTCTAAGGTTTAAGGGTTGAGGCTTCAGGCTTTAGGGATAGCATTTACGGTTGAGGGATTAGGGTGGAGGGATTAGGGTTTAAGGTATAGTGTTTAGGGTTGAGGCTTGAAGGTTGCGTTATGCTGCACTGAAAGGTTATGGTCCCATTAAAGAATGATGTTCTTGTGCATGGACCATGTCGAGTGCCCTCATCGATGTTGGTAAGGGATACATGGAAGGCAAATGGATTAGGCAGATAGTGGATTATGACATGGATGCTAGAGGGGAGAAAAGTGGATTATGACGTGGATTATGTAGGCAAAATAGTGGATTATGATGTGGATTATGTCAGACTTATGCCAAAGCATGGACATAGGGATGGTATGTGGAGGGTATGTAGGATGGTGGATAAAAAATGGTAGATTTTTTGGCTTTATCAGTAGAGGCATCTAATTTTGCATTTTTGGATCCCTTGAGGATGGTGGAATGAGTGGAAGCTTTAAGTTTAGCTTTAAGATTAGGGTTGAGGGTTGAGGGATTAGGGTTTAAGGTATAGTGTTGAGGGTTGAGGGTTTAGGGTTTAGGGCTTAGGGTTGAGGGATTAGGGATAGGGTTTAGGATTTAAGGTTCAAGTGTTGAGGATTGAGGCTTTAGGGATAGGGTTTAAGGTTTAGCGATAAGGTATTAGGGTTTAGGGTTGAGGGATTAGGGTTTAGTGTTGAGAGATTAGAGTTTAAGATATACATGGATGGCAAATGGATTAGACAGATAGTGGATTATGACATGGATTCTAGAGGGGAGGAAAGTGGATTATGACATGGATTATGTAGGGAAAATAGTGGATTATGTCAGACTTATGCCAAAGCATGGACCATAGGGATGGTATGTGGAGGGTATGTAGGATAGTGGATAAATGATGGTAGATTTATTGTGGAATGGAAGGGAACCATAACCAATGGTTGCACACATCCCCATAAGTTTCACTTTTATGGATCCCTTGGGGATGGTGGAATGAGTGGAAGTTTTAAGTTTAGCTTTAAGATTAGGGTTGAGGGTTGAGGGTTTAGGGTTTATGGTTTACGGTTTAGAGTTGAGGGATTAGGGTTTAAGGCATATTATTGTTTAGGGTCAAGGGTTTAGGGATAGGGTTTAGGATTTAAGGTTCAAGTGTTGAGGGTTGAGGCTTTAGGGATAGGGTTTAAGGTTTAGCGATAAGGGATTAGGGTTTAAGATATACATGGAAGGCAAATGGATTAGGTAGATAGTGGATTATGACGTGGATTCTAGAGGGGAGAACAATGGATTATGACATGGATTATGTAGGGAAAATAGTGGATTATGATGTGGATTATGTCAGACTTATGCCAAAGCATGGACCATAGGGATGGTATGTGGAGGGTATGTAGGATAGTGGATAAATGATGGTAGATTTATTGCAGAATGGAAGGGAACTATAACCAATGGTTGCACACATCCCCATAAGTTTAGCTTTTCTAGATCCCTTGGGGATGGTGGAATGAGTGGAAGCTTTAAGTTTATCTTTAAGATTAGGGTTGAGGGTTGAGGGGTGAGGGATTAGGGTTTAAGGTATAGTGTTAAGGGTTGAGGGTTTAGGGTTTAGGGTTTAAGGTTTACGGTTTACGGTTGAGCGATTAGGGTTTAAGGCATAGTACTGTTTAGGGTCGAGGGTTTAGGGATAGGGTTTAGGATTTAAGGTTCAAGTGTTGAGGGTTGAGGCTTTAGGTATGTGGATTATGTTAGACTTATTCCAAAGCATGGACCATAGGGATGGTGTGTGGAGGGTATGTAGGATAATGGGTAAATGATGGTAGATTTATTGCAGAATGGAAGGGAACCATAACCAATGGTTGCACACATCCCCATAAGTTTAGCTTTTCTGGATCCCTTGGGGATGGTGGAATGAGTGGAAGCTTTAAGATTAGGGTTGAGGGTTGAGGGTTGAGGGATTAGGGTTTAGTGTTGAGGGATTAGAGTTTAAGATATAGTGTTTAGGGTTGAGGATTTAGTGGATTGTGACGTGGATTCTAGAGGGGAGAAAAGTGGATTATGACATGGATTATGTAGGGAAAATAATGGATTATGATGTGGATTATGTCAGAATTATGCCAAAGCATGGACCATAGGGATGGTATGTGGAGGGTATGTAGGATAGTGGATAAATGATGGTAGATTTATTGAGGAATGGAAGGAACCATAACCAATGGTTGCACACATCCCCATAAAAGTTGAAGCTTGTGATGCGGAGGTGGTGTAGGGTGCAATGGAGATGTTTGCTTAGGAGATGGATGATGAAGGGCTTTAGGAACCCACATAGACTTAGGCATTTTGTTACTTTTGTTTTGCTTATGGGATGGAATGTTTTGACACTTTTGAGCGGAATGGGAATTTGAGGTGGGAGTAGATGGTTGGGATTTTTTAGAGGTAGATGCCTCATTTCACTTGATTTCTTGTTGCTTATGTACCCATACCATTTTGGTTTTGGACTTTGCTTGTGGAGGTATGGGCTTGGATAACCTTTTAGATTGATTTTTCTTTGACTCTTTGTTTTTATGTCCCGAGGCATGACGCCCCTTAGGATATTTGGCTTTATCAGTAGAGGCATTTAATTTTGCATTTTTGGATCCCTTGGGGATAGTGGAATGAGTGGAAGCTTTAAGTTTATCTTTAAGATTAGGGTTGAGGGATTAGGGTTTAAGGTATAGTGTTTAGCATTCAGGGTTGAAGGTTGCGTTACTCTGCACTGAAAGGTTACGGTTCCATTAGAGATCAATGTCCTCATGCATGGACCATGTCAAGTGCCCTCATCGATGTTGGTAAGGGATACATGGAAGGCAAATGGATTAGGTAGATAGTGGATTATGACATGGATTCAAGAGGGGAGAAAAGTTGATTATGACGTGGATTATGTAGAGAAAATAGTGGATTATGGTGGACTTATGCCAAAGCATGGACCATAGAGATGGTATGTGGAGGGTATGTAGTATAGTGGATGAATGATGGTAGATTTATTATGGAATGGAAGGGAATCATAACCAATGGTTGCACACATCCCCATAAAAGTTAAAGCTTGTGATGTGGAGGTGGTGTAAGGTGCAATGGATATGTTTGCTTAGGATATGGATGATGATGGTGCTAAATTAGGCGCACTTGGCGCTAGTTTTGGTGTCCCAAAGAGATTACATTTAGGGCTAAAATTTGGCGCAAAAGTCAAAGTTAGAAACGCCAACTTTAGCGCCAACTAATGAATCCAAAAAAAAATTTAAAATTCACGCCAGCATTAAAACATACCACACAAAAAAAACACATAATTTAATACATTTAAGCCCACAACATAGTGTACTATGCCTTTGTTTTAGGTTTCCTGTGAAGCGACGACTTTATTATGTGAAAACGGAAGTTTCTGGAAAGTTTCTACAATGGATCTGTGAATTTATATTTTATTTATTTTTGGGGTTTCTGAAAAGTTTCTACATCCAAAAGATAAAAAATTGCTTTAGCTAGCTGCTAAATTTGGGGTTTCTAGCTACCTCATCCATTCAATCAAGCTTGTTCATCTACCTTTTAGCAAGTAAGTTCCAATTGCTGAGCAATTAACTCTTGACCTAGTTTTTTATCAATTTTGATATAATTTTGAGCTCAAAGAAAGTTGTTCTAAGATGTTGTACTCACGCTTTAGGGTAAATTTGAGTAGTAATGTTGTTACTTATCCTTGCTTGCAGTATAACTTGCATTTACCATTTTTGGAAGGCCTGTCGAATAAGGTCTCTTTGTACATCATACCCAAAATACAAGCTGTTAAGATTTGTTTTTGGCTACATATTTGTTTTTGGCTATGATTGGTCAAGCACGCTGTTAATTCATACTTGGCTACAATTGCCTCCACAGACTAGATGAAAATAATTTGCCCTAGGTCACCTCAAAATGTCAAGCAATAGAGAGAAGGGAGCAAACTCTAGCCACAATCAGGTAATTCACTGTCAATTTATAGATTTGTAAATGTTTCTATTGTTTCTTTGATTTTTAGTATTTAGTTTTCTATTTCTAAATTTAAAAGAACAATTTTATTTTATATATATATAGGGACATGATACTGACAAAGATAAAGAGGCATTGGCTTCCATATTGGGGGTAGAGGCAATGAGTAAATTGGATGGTGTTGACTTGGCAATGCTTGCCAGATACATAGAATAATGATCTAGTAAAGCCCCTGAAACATTGTAACCAAATCAACGGTGTTAAAGGGAATCAATTGATTCCCCAACCAGTCATGGATCAGGCAAAAGATCCAGGAGGAAATCAATAATAGTAACCTCTAAGAATGTGGAACAAGGAGTAGAGACTTCCAATGTCCCAACCACTCCTGGGACATAGACTTCTTCAACCACCACACCATATTTTACATCTTGCATTGGTAGCTACGATACCAAGATAGAATACGATGTAGTTTCAGGGGAAGTACGAATGACAGATGATGGAAAAATGTTTGTGAATAGGTTGAAGGAATCATGCCTTCAACAATTCAAAGACCATCTACATTTGCCATTCTCAAAGATACCCATGCACCTGCAAAAAGCAGTTATCCAAGACATGGAGACTGAATTTGGCACAAGTTGGTCTGTAAAGAAAATAAAGCTACGAATGTCTCAAAACTTCAAGAGATTTTGGTGCAACCAAACAAAAAAGATAAAAGAAATCCCTCCCAAGCAAAGGCTCAAAAAAAGACCAATTGATGTAAGTCTCAAAGTATGGAAAGAGCTTGTAAAAGCATATGAGAAGTCCAATGCACAGAGGAAGTCTGGTGAGGAGAGTACACAGGTATTTGAATTTTCTCATAAGATTATATCAAATTTATTAAACGATTTTTAAATTTTATTTGTGCTTTACCTAAATTGAATTAGTATATGTTTCAAGACAAGGCCTCCAAGGCTAGGCTTGACAAACTTCGTGCCACTCATCATAGTGGCCAAAAAGGTTTACAGGCCTTGATCTGTACATTTGTAAGTATATTTAATATGTTGATATTTTTTTTTATTTCCTAGGAAAAAATAAATGATTGCATATTAATTAGTTTAACTAGTCCATGTGCCATGTTTTGACAGGAGGAGAAATATGGCCGACAACCAACACAATTTGAAAAGGAAATGTTACAAAGCAAAAAGTGGACCAATTTTGTAATCTCGATGGAGAACGAGGTATCAATAGTTGATTTTCAATAACTTAGTTGGATATTTTTTTTATCAGTAAAACACTATGGGAGCCCAAAATATATTTATCCAAAAAATCATAATTACAGAGAGTAGCATAATTACAAAGTATATGCTATTTAAAAAATATTGGCTTAACTGTGTGTCGGTGCCCAACTAGGTTAGGGTTTTAAGGTTGAGCATTTGCAAGATTTTTCATTCAAACCCTGAAATTTCTGAGTCATGGGGTCTTGCGCTTTATTTTCTAATTTTGAGTTGACCTCCTGTAGCGGGTTCTTGGTTACACTAGTTGTATTTTCATGCTTAGGCTCTCATTGGTTGACTGGCCCTTATGCATTGCTTTACCGCTTTATCCCATCGTGTTTAAGAAAAAATGTTAAGTTTAAAATCACTCTATGTAGTGGTGAAATCTGTCGAAATGTATGTGTGTTTGTATGTACAAGTCCAAATGTACATTGGCGGGCCAAAAATGTCAATCGGCTTTGAAAAAGTGAAGAAATGTGATTGTATGCATTTTAAATGCATATCAGGTTTGTATATGCATTGAGGAATCTTTCATAGATTCTTGGAATATTCTGCAGTTATATGTTGAGTTTGCTTGTATATCGGGTTTGTATGTTTAGACATACAATGGCTAGATACAAAGGGGAACATGCAAACAAAAGATGCATTGGCAGCATACAGGAAAGATATGCAAAGTGGAATGTACATTGGGTGGATACAAGGGTGACTGTATGTCCGACATACATTGGAGATGTACAGTGCAAATATACAAGGGGTCTTGTATATTTGGCAACATACAAAGCAGCAGGAGATACATTTGGTGGGCTCCATAAGGTTGTAGATGCATTCACTTGTCAGTTTGCACATACAATGGGAATTGCTAGTATGTTCAAAAGTAAGTTCGCATTTACAAAAACAGATGCAAAGCAGACGTGACAAGAGGGTTAACTGCATTGGCGAAATGGATTAAGTCCGCAGTTGTATGGTGGGCTTGTATGTTCCCAATGCACATTCGAACATACAAGTAGAAGATACAAGTGAAATATACAAGTGGAAGTGGTCAAAAAGTCAACAATTTCAAATGCATGGTGGGGCCCGCAGGATGTATGTTTTGGATTGTATATGCCGATTTACAAGCCAATGTGCAATGAAAAAGATACAAGCCAGATTTCAAAAGGAGGTGCATTCTGATTCATAATGATTTGAAGCCCACGGCTTGTATGTATGTGTGTGTTGTATATCGCAGATATACAAAGGCGAGATATACAAGCCAGACCCAAATAGGTTTTCAACTTGTTTCATAAAGGTTTGGGGTCCGCCTTCTATGTAAGGTGATTGTATATGCTTTTGCATATACAAAGGGGTGAAAAAGGTAAAAATGCATGCTACAATGGAAAAATCAGTGATGGCAAGGAAGCATCTACGTGGCACATTCTCATTGGCCAGTGACTTGCATGTTTGATTTAAGCCGTAGATTTGGGGGATGCAGGGAAGGATCGACGGTTGTGTTCAAATGTTTGATGGCGAGGGTTTTCCCATGCATATGCAGTGGCATTCTTGGTGGGAAAATTGTTTATGCATTTGTTGCTATGTTTCCACGATGGCTGTGAGTTGGTATGCCATTAATGGCTATTTATGGAGGTATGGGTCATTGATTGACAGCAACCTACCAAATTTGATGAAGAAAATCTTCAAGCGGCGGTGTTGTTCCTGATTTTACCTGCTCTTCCCTCTTTGTCCCCCCTGCTGCATTGATTGATTTGGGCGCCATTCTTGGTGCATTGTATTTTGGCAGGAATTTTAAGAATACCTTGTAATTATTGATGAGTACACAGCCCTGCTATAAAAGGCAAACTGTGTTACTCATTTGTTGTTGTTGAAAACTGGACAAATTTTGGTGTTGTGATAAGGTACAACTTCGTTGGTGGCTCTGTTTTGGGTGTCTTGTGAGTTTATGAATCACATGTTATATGTCTTATGCATAAATTTTTTGGTTTCATGCTGTTTTATATGAGTAATGCTTCATTGCATGTATTCTGTTATTTGTCTCCAAATTGAATGTTTTCTTCTTCTGAATCTAAACAGCTAAGGGGTGTTTAAGATTCTAGGACATGGGTTTGCTATGTTGAATGCTTAGTCTTTTACTTCTGCTCAATAAGTAGATTAAATGTTTTGGGTTAAGTGTTGGGAAGAATATATTGCAGTGAGGATGTTTGTAAGCAGAGATAACTGAATACTCAGTTTTGAGAAGTATCTATAAGGCAGACACTAAAAATCCCCTTGAAATCTAGTCATTGATATATGTTTATGGCAACCATTCACATGTGTATGTCTATTGACTCCGAGCCTTGAGATAGGCACCAATCTAGTCTTGTATTGAGGTTACAACCAAGGTCCTAGTTTTGCATCCAAAAACCAAAAATCAAACTCAAACTTTGAATACAACCTTTTAGGACTTTAGAAGTAGTTTTAGGACTAAAATCCTCTGATTCACAACTAAGCATAGGCCCAAAGCTAGCCCCTTTGCACTTATTTAACAATTTTGGTCTGCATAAGAGAGGATTTATCTGCTTTGTGTCAACATCCCACCAAGTTATTAAGCACATTTCACAGATGTTGACTAGGGAATACACCACTTGGTTCTATAGAGCCTAAAGAAGAAGAGGAGATATTTATAGAGTCTATCTCCTGTATTGTTGGCCACTAGCCCAGAAATCCTATTTATCAATGATGGCTACCTTGTAGGGATAACTGGGAAGCATCCAGTTGGGAAAAAGAACCAATAGATTTGGCGACTCCGCTGGGGATTGAATGTAAGAACCCTAGTTTAAATTAAAATAATTCCTAATAGTAGGTGGTGACTCCGAACAATCTCCCAACTGGTAAAGTAAAAATTTGTATGCAAGGGAGAAGATCCCTGCGTAATCCTCTTTCTGAAAAATTACCTAAAAAAATGATGTACAGGAAAAAAGGGACTGTTCAAGCCAGTCAAGAGGGTTCTCCCAAAAGTAATGATAACACTCAAGACAATCCAGGATCTTCAGAGCGGTCAATACCTTATTTTTCAAACACTGAGGCTGAAATCCAGAATGTATATGAAAGACAATAAGGTGTTAATTTGAGAGTGAGATCAAAGGTGTTTCAGGAACGCCCTTTCTTAGATCCCTCTGACAGATTTGAAGAGACTGAGTCCCCAAGAGATGATGATGATGACCAATATGGAAAGGGACCATCCTCTTCTATGCCCAAAGATGAACAATTAGCTAAAGAAATTAAAAGCTTAAGAGCTGAATTAGAATATTTACAAGCTATGAAGATTAGAGATGATATAAGACAAAAAGTGCAAGCCCTAAGAACTGCTCAACATGATGCAGTCCCCACCCTTAATAATGCAAATGTCTTGAGAAACCAGAATAGAAATGAAATCCAGTATCAACAGAATGATCAAAGACAGAATGTAAACAATGTTAGGGTACCATTAAATAATGTGAGAAATCAGAATGCAAATAGGAATGCTAATGTTAATCAGTTTGGTAGACAACCTATGCAGCTGGATAGATTCAAGCAGCTTATTTTTTATGGTATTCCTGGCTACCCTAATCCCATTGACAAACATGTGAGGCCGCAGGTGCCAAAGTTTTCAGGAAATAATACTATGTCAGGTGAGGATCATTTAAAGGCTTTTCAGAATGTTATGGACAAATTTGAGGTTGCGCATGAGGATGTTTTTATGAAGTTGTTTATGCAATCCTTAGTTGATGAAGCTAGAGAATGGTATAAAAGTCTACCTGACCGGAGTGTTTCATCATGGGATGATTTTAGACAGATTTTTAAGGAATAGTATGGTGACAAAACTGACCCAAGCTTTTTTGTAAATGAATTCACTAGCATCACTAAGGGGTCGAATGAGCAGGTTGCATATTTTAATGCCAGATTTACTAAAGTGTTGAAAAATTGCCTCCTCACATGAGACCTAATGAACCAATGTGCATGGTGTTGTACATAAATGCTTTTGATGCTAAAACAGCCTATGGATTAAGAGATAAGGGTCCTACTAGCCTCAGGGATGCTTTCAGGATTGCAACAAATATTGAAAATAATAGGAAAGCATCTGGTAAGACAAATAGAAGGGATGATGTAAAGATTCTGCAAAATCCAAATAAGCCTCAAAGTACTCAAGGTAATGCATCTACTTCTGAGGATAAATTAGATAAATTGACAATTGTTGTTAAGGACTTAAGTTATAGACTTGCTAAAAATGAAAAAGGAATAGGTCTTGATAGGCAAGTTTACCAGAGACAAGAAAAGAGACCATCATTGCATGATATGTCGTATAACACTAATTGGCATAATGGTAAACCCGTTCTCCCACATAACAACAACACAAATCAAAGAGCCCATAATACAAAGGAGACTCCTAACCCTTTGAAGAAGGCTGTAAATATTGTTGATGACACCCCATGGTGCATAATATGTCAAATGCCTCACTCACAGTCGCAATGTATGATTGCTCAGTCTTTATATAATAATGTTGTTGCCTGTGATGAGTGTAATGAGTCACACTGTATGGAGGATGATAATGTAAATATGTTGTCCACAAATAGGGAGTGTTCTTCCTATGATGTAGACGAAGCTACGAGTTATGGGACTCAGGTTTGCCAACAGTTTCCCTGTGATGAAGATGATGAAGATAACTATGCATATGCTCAGGACCCACACATTTTTATAAATAATTTGAGAAGGCCTTCTGATGAATAAATTAGAGCTCTCACAGGTGCGGCAGTAGCTCAGGTCAAAAGCAATTACAACCTTAGAGGGAAAGCTCAGGTAAGTGGCCCACGTCAATCAAAAAGCACCTTTGTAAATCAACCAACGCATAATCATAAACTGGTTGGACCACAAAAGATGCAGTGGAATAGTAACAAGAACTTTAAGCAAAAAATAGGTCATGATTCTCAAGGACCATAAAATAAAATTCCCCAAAGTGAGGATCAAAATAAGGATTCTCAGGTCATGGATAACAGTCAGAGGGCCGCTAAGATTAAAGCTGGATCAACTCAGGATAAAAGTAAAACCACGGCTCAAGCTACAACTGTTATACAAAATTATGCTCCCTTTGACATAACTCAAGTTTTATCCCAAGTGAAGATCTCTATTCCGTTGATGGAGATGATGAAAGTTAAAGAATTCAGGAATAAGGCACTGTCCTTAATTTCAGGAGTAGCTGGTCAGGCTAAGCAAAATGTTGAGGGTCAAGGTAAGAAACAGGCCTTGTGTACTGAAGAGGATGAGGTTCCTGAAGTTTATCTAGGGGTGACCATGACAAAATGCCCTTCACATGTGGAGCCGTTTTATGTCTACCTTGTTATTAATGGAAAAACAATCAGGAATTATATGGTTGATTCTAAAGCATCAACAAATATTATGCCTCTGGCTATCATGCAGCAAGCTAGATTGAAAATAGACAAGGCATGTGGAAAATGCTATGCAATGGATGCTAGGGAGGTACTAGTTATTGGAATCATGAAGAATGTGGATTTAGATTAGCAACATATCTAGAAAAAACATACAAAATGAACATAACAAAGGTTGACATAAAGCCACAATATGGTATGCTGTTGTCGAGAAGATGGGCAGCATTGATTGGAGGAAGTATGCAGTTAGATCTATCATATGCCATGATTCCAATTAATGGCAAAGATGTCAAATTGGTCAGAGAAGAAAGATCATCAGAAACAGTTGAGGATCAAGATTCAGAGGAATATGTCTGTTTTGTGGATACGGACTGTGAAAATTTTAGAGTTGTCTCAAGCGATCAAGGAGGCGAAAGGAAGGATATTTGCATTCAAGAGCTGGACGAACAGGGTCTCTGGACTATGTATTTTGATGGAGCTTGTTCAAAGGAAGGCTCTGGTGCTGGAGTTGTGTTTTTGTCTCCAGCTGGTAAGCTTCTAAAGTTCTCTTTTCTGTTAAAGTTTGTCTACACGAATAATATTGCAGAATATGAGGCTCTGTTGCTAGGATTGAATGTTGCTCTGAAGCATGGAATTAAAATGATAAGAGTGTTTGGAGACTCAGAGTTAATTATTTCCCAAGTGAGAGATAAGTATGCTTCAAAAAATAAGAGGTTAAAACAATATAAGCATGTTGTGTGGCATACAATTGAATTGTTTGATGCATTTTCAATAGACTGGATAGAAAGATCAAAGAATGTCATGGCAGATTTTTTGGCTAATGTGGCTATTAGACCAGATGATATAACTATGTCTGATGTTACAAATGTTGAGGTTAAACCTAGACCTACAATACCAGATAATATATGCAGCTAGAAGGTGTTTGATGATGATAGGGATTTGATGAAATTTTTGCACTGCATAGATGAGTATGAGAATCAGGAGATTGATTTTCAAAATTTTGTAGAGGTTGTAAATGGAAAAGAAACTCTTATGGGGAAAGAAGTGATTCAGCTTAAAACAAATAAACTCCCCAGAGGGTTGGTTGCTTTAGAAAGAGCATTTGACAATAGAGACCAATTTGTTACAAAGGCATCTCCTACTAACAAGGATGACTTGGAAGAGATAAACTTGGGGACACATCAGGCCCCCAAAAGGGTATATATTGGCAAACAGCTCAAGCCACATATCAAGAGTATGCTGATAGCATTATTAAAAAAGTATAAGCATGTTTTTGCATGGTCATATGAGGACCTAAAAGCTTATAGAGAAGATTTATTCCAGCATGAGATTCCTTTGAAGCCTGGGGCTAAGCCATTCAGACAAAAACAAAGACCTATTAACCCAACCATAGCTCCAAAAATGCAGCAAGAGCTTGTGAAGCTTAGGGAAGCTGGAATAATTGTGCCTATTAGACACTCAACTTGGGTGTCCAATCTTGTCCCAATTAGAAAGAAAAATGGTGACATAAGACTTTGTGTTGATTTCATAAATTTAAATGTATCTTCTTTGAAGGATAATTATCCATTGCCTAACATGGAGGCTATGCTGTAGAAGGTAACTGGTTGTGAGCTTTTATCCATGATGGATGGATTCTCAAGATACAATCAGGTGAAGGTAAAAGAATCTGAACAATACAAGACTACTTTCACCACTCCATGGGGAACTTATGTGTCTGTACAAATGCCATTTGGATTGACAAATGCAGGTGCTACTTTTCAGAGGGCCATGGATGTTGCTTTTGCAGGAGTGATTGACTCAATTTTGGCTATGTATCAAGATGACCTAACTGCTTATTCAAAGAGAGAGGAGCAACATTGCATATACCTTGAGAAAATTTTCATCAGAGCATTGGAATATGGTATTTCACTTAAGCCAAAGAAATGTGCTTTTGGGGTAGTTGAAGGGAAATTATTGGGACACATTGTTTCCAAAGATGGAGTCAGGATTGATCCTGAAAGGGTTGCTGCAATTGACAGAATTCAGATCCCTAGAACTGTGAAAGGCATTCAGTCTTTCTTTGGGCAAATTAATTTTGTTAGAAGATTTGTTCCCAACTTTACAGAGACTACAAAAGATATTTCTAAAATGTTGAAGAAGGGTGCAACTGTCAAATGGGGAGATGAAGCAACCAGATCATTTCAGAATATCAAAGAAGCTATAAAGATGGCTCCTGTGTTGAAGTCTCCTATTTTTTCTAAGCCATTTCAATTGTTTTCATTGGCTTCTTTTCACACTATTGTTGCATGCTTATTGCAGAAAAATGAAGATGGTTTTGAGCAGCCTATTGCCTTCTTTAGCATGTCATTGCAGGCAGCAGAGTTGAAGTATGATATTATGGAGAAGTAGGCATATGCATTAGTTAGAGCAGTCAAGAGCTTCAGGCCATACTTAGTAGGGTCTCAAATAGTTGCATATGTGCCCCATGCAGCAGTTAAAGATATCTTCACTCAGCAGGAAATGACAGGAAGAAGATGTAGATGGATAAACAAATTACAAGAGTTCAACATAGAGATACAAATCACAAAACTGGTAAGGGGACAGGGTCTGGCTAAGATGATGACATAGTCAAATCTGGAAGCATGCTAAGTGAATGTAGTTCAAAATGAAATTATTAATATGTCAGGATCTGAATGGTACAAGGATATTTGCTATTATTTGCAAAATTTGAATTGTCCTTCCCATCTCAGTGATAGTCAAAGAAGGACATTGAAATTACATGCTATCAAATACATTATTGCGCAAGGTGAATTATATTGGAAGAATCCTGATGGTGTGCTACTTAGATGTGTAGATGAAAATCAAGCTACTGATATTTTACATGGTATGCACAAAGGAGTGTGTGGTGGGCATTACACTGCTAAAACAACAGCTCACAAAATTCTTAGAGCAGGCTATTGGTGGCCCACCCTTTTCTCAGATGCACAAAGAATGGTTAGAAAATGTGATCCATGTCAAAGGTTCTCAGGAAAACTCAAATATGAAGGTGCATTACCTCTTAGAACTGTAACTGTAGAAGCTCCATTCCAGCAGTGGGGAATTGATTTTATGGGGGAAATTTTAGAAAAATCAAGTGGACATAGTTGGATTTTGGTTGCCACTAACTATTTTACCAAATGGATTGAAGCCATTCCAACTAAAAAATCTACAAGCAGGGTGGTGATGGATTTCATTCTGGAACATATTATTATCAGATTTAGAGTGCCAGTCAAAGTGGTCACAAACAATGCCATGTGTTTCAGATCAGGTGAGTTTGTTGATTTTTGCAATAACTATGGGATTAGTTTGTCATATGCATCACCATATCATCCACAGGGAAATGGTCAAGCAGAGTCAAGTAACAGAAGCCTCATGAAAATCATCAAAAGAATGGTAGACAAAAACAAGAGGGCATGGGATTCAAAGTTAAAGTTGGCATTATGGGTTGACTGGGTAACAGTGAAGAAATCAATCGGAAGGTCACCTTTTGAGTTAGTATATGGTGCAGCAGCTAAGTTACCTGTGAATAATCTCTTGCCAATCTATAGATTCATTCAAGAAAATGATGAAGAGATTGAAGATTCAATGACTGAAAGGATAAATCAGCTGGTTGCATTAGATGAAATCAGAAGAGAAACACACAAGATAAACATCAAGAAGCAGCAGAGAGTGAAATATCTATTTGATAAAAGAACTACAGAAAGAAAATTCCAGATAAGTGATTTGGTCCTTGTCTGGAATGCAAGGAATCAAGATAAGGGCAAGCATGATAAATTTGAGCCCTTATGGGTGGGCCCATATCAAATTAGCAACACTCATGAAGATGATTCCTACTTTCTCCAGGCCCTGAATGGTGAACTACTGGAATTGCCTGTGCACGGTAAATTCCTTAAAGCTTTTTTCTCATAAATGAAATATCTTATATGCACACTGTAAATTAGATGTAAATGGTCTGTATATACCTTGTATAGTCGGTGTTGTTTTGTGTTTTGTGTTTTGCCTAGTCTGTCCCGGAGTGATCTGGTTCTCGCTACAACCTTACGCTTGCACGTCCCAGTCGGAGCCTATGTTGGTGCCCAACTAGGGTTAGGGTTTTAAGTTGAGCATTTGTAGGATTTTTCATTCAAACCCTAAAATTTCTGAGTCATGGGGTCTTGCGATTTATTTCCTAATTTTGAGTTGACCTCCTGTAGCGGGTTCCTGGTTGCACTAGTTGTATTTTCATGCTTAGGCTCTCATTGGTTGACTGGCCCTTATGCAATGCTTTACCACTTTATCCCGTCGCATTTAAGAAAAAATGCTAAGTTTAAAATCACTCTATGTAGCTGTGAAATCTGTCGAAATGTATGTGTCTTTGTATGTACAAGTCCAAATGTACATTGGCGGGCCAAAAATGTCAATCGGCTTTGAAAAAGTGAAGAAATGTGATTGTATGCATTTTAAATGCATATCGGGTTTATATATGCAATGAGGAATCTTTTGCAGATTCTTGGAATATTCTACAGTTGTATGTTGAGTTTGCTTGTATATCAGGTTTGTATGTCTAGACATACAACAGCTAGATACAAAGGGGAACATGCAAACAAAAGATGCATTGGCAGCATACAAGGAAGATATGCAAAGCCGAATGTACATCAGGATACAAGGGTGAATGTATGTCCGACATACATTAGAGATGTATAGTGCAAATATACAAGGGGTCTTGTATATTTGGCAACATACAAAGCAGCAGGAGATACATTTGGTGGGCTCCACAAGGTTGTAGATGCATTCGCTTGTCGGTTTGCACATACAAAGGGAATTGCTAGTATGTTCAAAAGTAAGTTTGCATATACAAAAGCAGATGCAAAGCGGATGCGACAAGAGGGTTAACTGCATTGGCGAAATGGATTAAGTCCACGGTTGTATGGTGGGCTTGTATGTTCCCAATGCACATTCGAACATACAAGTAGAAGATATGGTGCATGAGCACCAAGATATCTAGGTTTTACTTGATCTTCAAGTATTTTGTTTTGGTTTAATAAGGTCCTTGAGACTATATCCATGTTGTAATAAGGCTTGAATGCCCTAAATGTAAGGGACTATATCCAAATATCTAAAAACTACTGTCATGTTGTAGGTCTTGTACCTAGGGGACAGTCATGGAAGCTTTCTTGTTTTGTAAAGCCTTGTCCAGGCATAGTTATGAAGTTAAGGCATGTAAAAGCCTTGCTGATATTGTTATGTCTCAAACAAAACCTAAGAAAATCCTCAAACCACCGATGAGGAAGTTGTAAGTGGTTAAACATAACCAAATAAGGCATTTTGTTGTCATAACAAAAGTAGTTGCAGTAGGTATTCGATGGTTATGCCAAGCCCATCGACCAGACTATTTGTTAACCACCTTGAGGAGATTGGTGAAGGCTTTTTAATGCCTTAGACATGAGGAGGGTGAGGGACATGAAGGAGTTTAAACAATAAGCAAAAAGTTTTCTGCCCTTTTTTGTATTTTTCTGAATTCTTGTGCATTAAAAACTCGTACTTCTGTGTGGTACGGTTTTGTTATGTAACCTTGAACATTTGGGAGTGTAGTGTGATGAGTTAACTAAAAAATAAGACAAAATTTGGACCCATGATATTGAGGAGGAGGCAGTGTATGACCATTGGACAGTAAACTACTTTTTAACCCTGTTGTTTCTTTCAGATATTTGTTGTTTTCTACAATAATCCGTACCTGTACGGCCTGGTGGTGGTTGGTGTCCATGTTGGATGATTAGAGGAGTGAGTTGTCTTTACTTTGCAGGTTATTTGAAGCCTTGACATTCTTCCATAGCACTGTATTTCCTCTTTGTCTGAAAGTGGTTTAATAACCCTGAATTAGGGTTCTGTCAGTAAATTCATGATGTTTTACTCATTCCACTAAACTACCATGTCTTGTAATCAGTGGAATGAGTTAAGAAGAGTCTATTTTAATGCTTTGTAAGATTGTTTTGGGTAGAAGACTATGTTTGTTGTGTTTTTGTTGAGTTCACTTAGCAAGTCCATGTGCTAAGTGACTGTCATGAGTTACCACAGTGGTGTCTTTTGGAACGGTCAGTCAAAACCATAAAGGGAAGGTGAATTCCATGGTTTTAGGGCATCATTGACATGTTCAAATGGTCAGGAGGGTCCCAAACCAACATCTGAGGGCACTTGCTTCACAGAATAGGCCTATTTAGGGCTAGAAGACACTAGGAGGATTATTGGTTGAGGCACATTTTCCAAAGTAACCTATACCCATCTTGAGGTATGTTGTAGGGAAGCATAATGGGTATCTTTTGCATGTCTTAGATTGTTATTTGAATTTCTGTCTCAAAAGATAAGGGGATTGTTCTCTTTTTCTAGGGCTACAAGCCATTTAGAGGATTTGTGAAGCAAGTACATATTTCGGGAGTGATCTGCCTTAACCAATGGGTGGGATGAGTTGGTACCCCAATCTAACCTTTCCATGAACAAACAAAGATCCCTTTCTGTTGTTCCCACTTTTCCATGAAGGACTTGGTTTTTGGACCTATAGGTTGTGGTTGAACCTTGTTGAATCCATTCCTCTTCTTGCATCCCAATTGTCTCTGCGTCATAGTGGTATCAGAGCCACAAGTAGGTCCTTGAGGGAGTAGTAGGATCTTGTGAAATAGTAAGGGTTTATGAGAGTTGTAAGGATGCCTCCTAAGAATCAGATGGCTAGGGAGAAAAATGAACTGAGGGAAGCCTTAGAGGCTAGAGAAAAAGAGTTGAGGGATAGAAGAGAACAGGATGCTACAAGGGAAAGAGAGTTAAGGCAAGTGAGAAGAGAGAATGCATCAATCTTGGCAAGGTTGGAAGCATTGGAAAAGAATCCTAGAAGGGATGAACAAAATGATTTAGAAGGAGATGAGGAGGCAGATGAGAATCCTCCTGAGGATGAATTGGATCCTGAAGAAAAGAAATTTGTGAGATTGCTGAAGGCAGTTCAAGGTAGTGGAACAAAGGCAAACATAGAGTTACCTATCTATCAGGGGAAGATGGATAGTGAAGAGGTATTAGGGTGGATAGATGCCCTTGAAAATTTCTTTGAGTATGAGGAAATGAGTGATGAGAAGAAGGCTAAATTTGCAAAACAAAACTGAGAGGGATAGCACTTACATGGTGTAGTGTGCAAACAGAAAGAGTGGCTAGAGGTGGCACAAGAATCACTTCTTGGGGTAGGATGAAGGATATGATGAAGGATCAGTTTCTTCCATCCGATTACTCCATTCAAACAAAGAAGATGAGGCAGAATTTGAAACAAAAGGACATGGATGTTATGTCCTATACTGAGCAATTTCATAAGCTTAGTATTAGGGGAGGATTGGAAGATGAAGAAGAGAAAGTGGCAAGATATCTTAATGGGCTTAGGTATAACTTGCAAGATGAGATTGGTTTGACTATACCAAAATCACTTGGAGAATGTTTTCAGTTAGCCATAAGGGCTGAAGAGAGGGTGAAGAGGAAGCAAGAAAGACAAGGAGGTAGTGGTAGAGGATATAGAGGTAGGGGCAGACCTACTAATGAAGGACAAAGCAGCAATGAGAAAGGTAAAGAGTTTTCTATAGATCAGAGAGGTGGATATAGAGGTAGAGGTAGGTTTGGATCAGGTAGAGGAGTATTCACATGTAGATGTTATCATTGCAATGAAGTGGGACACACATCTTTCAAATGTCCTAAGAAGGATGATGTTGATAAGAGCAAGGATAGAAGAGTTCACTTGGCACAAGAGGAGGAGAAGCAAGAAGACCAGGAAATGTCATTAGCCTCTCCAGTAATGGTTGGAGAAATGCTCATGGTAGAAAAAGGGAAAATGCAGCAAACACCAAAGGTATCCATTTTTAAAACTAATTGTTTAAGCCATGGAAAAATATGCAAGTTGATTATAGATTCAAGTTCACATGATAATTTAGTCTCTTGGGATATCGTGCACAAGTTGGGATTGAAAACATTTGATCATCCTAGTCCTTACAATGTCACTTGGGTAAGTCAAGAGCAGCAAGTAAGGGTTAGTAAGAAGGCATATGTTGATTTTTCAATTGGTCAATATCATGATTCTATTTTATGTGATGTCATTTCAATGACATGTGGGCATGTAATTTTGGGTAGACCATGGCAGCATTTAAGAAGGACAATTCATGATGGTTATACTAATAACTATTTAGTGCACAAAGATGGTAAAAAGTTCAAACTAATGCCTTTACCTTGTGAAGACAAGAAGGAACATGTTACTATCTATTTTGGAGAGAAATTGAAGTTGGATGTGCAGGTTAAGGATGACTAGAAACAGCCAGAACAGTTGCAGTAGAGGAAGGTGGATGACAGTCCTAAAGAACAGCAGGTTTGGGACTTGAGTTATGTCAAGATTGGGGACATTGACTGTCCTATAAGGAGGCAGAAGAAGGAAGGTAGACAGTAGATAGTACAGGGAGGAACAAATTAGAACCTCCAGTTGGGAAGAATAGAAGCATTGCAGCAGCAGGCTCCTAGACAAGGACATCAAAATATGTTTTGGAATACTAACACTTGTGGTAAGAATCATGCAGGTTGGAGAAGGAGAAGGATAACCCTTGGCGAGTTCCTGTTTCCTATCACAAGTCAAAGGAACATTCCAAAAAGATTGAAGAATGTCTGGAGCAGATCACATAACTCTTGGGACAAGAGTTTTCATCATGCCGGGGAGTATGGTGTAGGAGCACCAAGATATCTAGGTTTTACTTGATCTTCAAGTATTTTGTTTTGGTTTAATAAGGTCCTTGAGACCATCTCCATGTTGTAATAAGGCTTGAATGCCATGCTTGTAAAAGGACTATGTCCAATTAACTAGAACTTATTCTCATGTTGTAAGTCCTAAGGAGGATAGTCATATTGTAAAGGCAGTCATATGTTTCCTTAAGTTTGTAGCCCTCCTAGAGTGTGTAGGAGGCAACCCTCATGGTTGGAAGCATGTCAAAGGTTAGAAGGTTTGTTAGAACCTTGTCCAAGGTTAAACCAAATGTTGGAAAGCATTATTAAACACAAAACTGTCGATACAAAACTGTAATTTGTTGTAGACCGGGCAGTTGATGGTTGGGGAATAGTTTTTCACTCCCTCCATCGATCCAACTACCCTCCAACATGTAGAAGGCATCAGAGAAGGCTTCAAAAAGCCTTGAAACTATTCATTTTGCAGAGTGAAGAAAGATTGAGGTGAAACAAATAAAGAAATAACCGTTCTCTTGCATTTTCTATGTTTTTTCTGTTGTTACCAGCCCGTACCTAATCCTGTACGGAACAGTCATAGCCCATGAGTATAATGGATGATTAGAGGATTGAGATAGATTTGATTTAAGCATTGTTTGAGGTCTTGACAGTAAACTAGGTTGGTTTTATATTGACTATTGTAAACCCTGAGTTAGGGCTTCTACTGAACAACTCGATGGATTTCTCCTCATTCCACTGATCTTTTCTATTAATGATCAGTGGAATGGAATGTATAGTAGATGGTTCAAGGTCTTGTGAGGATTTTGGAGGCAGGAGAATGGTTTGGACTGAATTGGCCATGTAGATGACCCTGCAGAACCATGTGTTGAGACTTGGAGATGAACAGCAATAGCTAGGTGGTAACATTTGACTGTGTTCAGTGGACAATCAAAGAAATGCCAAGCATTGTGACCAACACAAAGGGCTCCTGATCTAACCATGGCCCTGTGACAAGAAGTAGGAAGAGACTTCTCTGAGAAATCAGTCCACTGTGCCTTATTCTGTCTCTGTCAGTCCTCCCAGGAGACAGCCACCATAAGGAAGGCACTAGGTATGTTTGGTATGTTATTACTTTGTCAATGAAGGCATTAGGTATGTTAGGCATGTTATTGATTTGCCATGTAGTATGAGATTGAGTTGTATTAATGAAGATCATCCCAAGGAGAACACTGTGACTATCTCTCTAATAAAACAGAAATGTGTGACTATCTTTAGAAGACATAGTTGAGACTGCTGTCCTACAGACCCTGCACAGTGGATTGGATGGGATCTTGGATTGAGTTAGGTATCTTGTGATATGTCCTGAAGTCCCCTCATTTTTGTGTCATGAACAAGTACATTATTGAGTTACAACTCTTCCTCATGAGAGGTTTGATCTCTATCAAAAGAAAACAGTAACCTTGAGAATCATTCCATTGAAGGTTTGAAGTGTCTTTCTCAGTATCTAGGTTCTCTGCATCAAGATACAAGTGAAATATACAAGCAAAAGTGGTCAAAAAGTCAACAGTTTCAAATGCATGGTGGGGCCCACAGGATGTATGTTTTGGATTGTATATGCCGATATACAAGCCAATGTGCAATGAAAAAGATACAAGCCGAATTTCAAAAGGAGGTGCATTCTGATTCATAATGATTTGAAGCCCACGGCTTGTATGTATGTGTGTGTTGTATATCACGGATATACAAAGGAGAGATATACAAGCTGGACCCAAATAGGTTTTCAACCTGTTTCATAAAGGTTTGGGGTCTGCCTTGTATGTAAGGTGATTGTATATGCTTTTGCATATACAAAGGGGCAAAAAAGGTAAAAATGCATGCTCCAATGGAAAAGTCAGCGATGGCAAGGAAGCATCTACGTGGCACATTCTCATTGGCCAGTGACTTGCTTTTTTGATTTAAGCTATAGATCTGGGGGATGCAGGGAAGGATTGACGACTTTGTTCAAATGTTTGATGGTGAGGGTTTCCCCATGCATATGCAGTGGCATTCCTGGCGGGAAATTGTTTATGCATCCACTGCTGCATTTCCACGGTGGCTACAAGTTGGAATGCCATTAATGGCTATTTACGGAGGTATGGGTTGTTGATTGACAGCAACCTACCAAATTTGATGAAGAAAATCTTTAGGCGGCGGTGATATTCCTGATTTTACCTGCTCTTCCCTCTTTGTCCCCCCTACTGCATTGATTGATTTGGGCGCCATTCTTGGTGCATTGTATTTTGGCCGAAATTTTGAGAATACCTTGTAATTATTGCTGAGTACACAGCCCTGCTATAAAAGGCAGACTGTGTTACTCATTTGTTGTTGTTGAAAACTGGACAAATTTTGGTGTTGTGATAAGATACAACTTCGTTGGTGGCTCTGTTTTGGGTGTCTTGTGAGTTTATGAATCACATGTTATATGTCTTATGCATAAATTTTCTGGTTTCATGTTGTTTTATATGAGTAATGCTTCATTGCATGTATTCTATTATTTATCTCCAAATTGAATGTTTTCTTCTTCTGAATCTAAACAACTAAGGGGTGTTTAAGATTCTAGGACATGGGTTTGCTATGTTGAATGCTTAGTCTTTTACTTCTGCTCAAGGAGTAGATTAAATGTTTTGGGTTAAGTGTTGGGAAGAATATATTGCAGTGAGGATGTTTGTAAGCAGAGATAACTAAATACTCAGTTTTGGGAAGTATCTGTAAGGCAGACACTAAAAATCCCCTTGAAATCTAGTCATTGATATATGTTTACGGTAACCATTCACATGTGTATGTCTATTGACTCTGAGCCCTAAGATAGGCACCAATCTAGTCTTGTATTGAGGTTACAACCAAGGTCCTAGTTTTGCATCCAAAAACCAAAAATCAAACTTAGACTTTGAATACAACCTTTTAGGACTTTAGAAGTAGTTTTAGGACTAAAATCCTCTGATTCACAACTGAGCATAGGCCCAAAGCTAGCCCCTTTGCACTTATTTCATAATTTTGGTGTGCATAAGAGAGGATTTATCTTCTTTGTGTCAACATCCCACCAAGTTATTAAGCACATTTCACAAATGTTGAATAGGGAATACCCCCCTTGGTTCTGCAAAGCCTAAAGAAGAAGAGGAGATATTTATAAAGTCTATCTCCTGTACTATTGGCCCCTAGCCCAGAAATCCTATTGATCAATGATGACTACCTTGTAGGGATAACTAGGAAGCATCTAGTTGAGAAAAAGAACCAACACTATGAAAAGCCAAGTATAAGCACTATAGACTATATACTATATCAGAACAAAACAAGATTGGAAAAAGCTATCCCAGAAGAATAAATTAACCATCATGATAAAAGTCCCGAGCTGCTACCATGGCTGCAAAACCTTCCAACCAAGCCTATAAATCAGCCACCACCATGCCAATAGCATGTTGGACAAAGTCACACCTGCGCAAAGCCCAGATACGATGCCGCCAAAGCTTCTACCCAGACAGGTCAGGGAGAAAAGGAAGCTGTACCATAGTCGCCTCTAGATCAAGGAGCTTAGGAAGATCACTAGCCCACAGAATGCCAGTCGCCAAATCCGCAAACACTGCTATCTCGACATCACCTTCTAAAATTGAATCTTTAAAAGTCTGTCTAAGACATACTAAGACATCAAGTTTAGGAGTGCCCAAATCCAAGAGAGACACCATGAAATGGGAGGAAATGCCCGTATTCACCTGGTACCTATCCACTGAGACCAAAAACTCTTTGCCCAAAATCATCTTCACAGCCTCCAGAAAGAACTTATGCTTAATTTTGCATATGGTTTTTAAACGAAGATCTAAGATTTTTCCAAGAAAGGTTGCTTGCATGCGTGAGCACTTGAGGCAAATTGGAGAATCCATAATCACCAGAAAGTTTAAGAATAAGAAAATAACCCCACCACTCCATCATATTAAAAGATCCCTGTGAGAGATCAAAAAATGAAAAGGGCAAGTGAAATAAATGTAAGTCTACATGTTCGGCTATCGTCCCTTCTCACAAGTGTGAGACGTCCTTCAAGTCCTCTGCAAGGACAAATCATAATATGAAGGAATAATGACATCTGCCAAAATAAAATGGTAGAAGTACCCACCATACTGCTATCCAGACTCACACGAAGGAGTAATAAAATCTCTAGCTCATCACCTAACCCACACCATGGCAAGCCAACGACCACCCTGGCAGAGAGGTGGCCAAAAGATAAAAGGGAGATGAAAGACTTAAGATTGACTGTGGGAAAAGAACTTAACACCATCAGCACCCCAATTAGCCAACTTATCTGCATCTAAGTTGGCCTCCCTATATACATGGTTCAACGTAACCTCATCAAAGAATTTTAAAAGATCCAAAGCCTGCTCCAAAAAAGCTCTCAACTTCCAGTTTACGATTTGACCTGACCTTAATGCATTGATGACCAAAGAGGAGTCTCCTTCAACTGCTAATCGTACAACCAGCTCCTGAGGGATCCAGATTGCCTCTAGAGGCTCCATCAAAATTAAGTTTGATCCAACCCCTTTCTGAAGCAGCCCACTTAGCTGTCCTTCTAGCAACCTCTGAAGCTTTATCCCCAGGCCCAACATGGGCTGGGACCATCTAAGCTCCTCAGCTCAATCAGGGATTTCCTACCAACTTTTTTGATTCCATAACACCCAAAGTCTGGTTTTGATTTATCAAAAGCAAGATCTGCTGGAGCCCCAGCTTGGTTGAATTTATTTGCTCATCATCCATCCCAAAAAAACCTTCATTTTCTTTGCTCTCAAGTTCACCTTCCTCTAACAACTATTTAGATAGAATTTGTCTATTGATTTCTAGTCTTGGATTGATAGTAGACCCCTACATATCAGCACCAAGATAATTCCTGAAAAGTTCTAAAATCTCACTCACAATACCCACACTGGAATTCTCCTCCCCCTCCATAGGAACTGTAGACTCCTTGATTGGCATTTTAGCTTCATCAACCTTGAGCTGACTCTCAACACTGAAGGCCAACTCCACAAGACCCTCCTTGGAGACTATTGAAGTCTGAGACCCTAAACCCTTCAGCTCTAGATTAATATCTTTATGGATAGTTTCCATTTCTTGAAGAAGCTGTCTGAGATCCACTGCAGAATGTGAAGGAAAATAAGGATCCTCTTCCATACAATGATTCCCAATGTCTAAGTAACAAGCCACCTCTAAGACCATTTTAGAGTCCTGAATAGAACCCATGACCTCTTGATCCTGGGTAGCAAAACCTGGTTCAAAAGGCCCTGAGGCAGCCACACCCAACTTGATTTCCTTGGGCTAAACTTGTGGTTGAGATAAGACATTAACTTTCACCACATCACTAAACCCTGAGCCTCCAGCACCTACCGCTTTTTGAAAGAGACATTATTGGATCTAAAGCCCTACCCTTTTTGAAACCCTCTGCTTCCATCTTCCCAAGGAAGATAAGATCTCTAATTCCCCATAAGTCCCAGCAAAGGAATCTGTCTCTATCAACACATTTGGCTCTAACCCAACCTGCCTGTTCACAAAGTCCTCATCTATCCCCAGATAAGGGCCCAAAGCATCCCCTATTTTGAACATGGCCTCAACACACCAGTACTTCGAAGGAAGCCCAACAAATGTCAGCCAAGTGGGAATCTTCTTGATAACATATTTCCATGGATCAAAGTTTGGTTTCTAGTCTATACAATGAAAACTAGACCCATTGAAGGAAATAGGGTTTACATACAATATTTTGTGTTTCAAACCTTGGTCTAAGCATTCTATCAGAAGAAAGGAGTTAGGAAGTGGTCTAACACTAACCTTTTTCTCAAAAGTACTCAGCCACCAATCTATCTCCTCTTGTAGAGATCCTTCTTCTCCACACCATTTTGCAAAAAGGGATCTCTCCTATAGCTGAAGCATCCTAGGAGTAAAGGTCTCGGAAGGAAGCAAAAAAAATTGCTCCCTTGAATCTTTTGGTTGAGGCCCATTCGAGGAAACTTTAAGCTCTCTAAAGGCTTGCTTATTGTTTGCAAAGTAGCATTAATTTCTTATTTTAACTGTGGAAACATCTTGTTGACACTAGTATGGTGTTGACTAAGGAATTATCTTGTAAACACTAGAAAGGTCTATGTGTGTTAATCATAGACTGTAACCCTACATTTGGAAGGAAATTGTTACTGTATATGTGATATATAATGTACAGTGGTATCTGGTCTATGGCATGACATCTTTAGTAGGAGGTACCTTCATATTTTTGTACCATCATGTCTGGGCTAAGGTACCGTAAAGTTAAGTGTGCATTGTATGGTGCTATTGTATTGGAGGTTACTGTATGCAAATCTACAGTGACATAAGGAGACTCAACTCTCGTCATTTCATTGCACAAAGTGAGTGATAAAACAACTACCTAGTTTAAAATTGACCCTTCTTTAAGCAACATATGTAGCAATGAGACTTAGGATTCTTAAAAATGAGAAGCATCCTTCTCCCCATACAACCTGCTAACTAGGGCCTCTCTATTTACGTGCATGGTTGACCTCCTTGCCGTTGTTGGCTATCTTGAAGACACCCTAAACTTTATCATTGAGATACCTGTTAAATCTATGTTGGTTGTATGCATGTGTTTTCTTGGTGCTTGTAGATCACATATGAATATAGGCTTAGGAGTATTTACAGCAACACTACTTTTTGATTTGGATCCTAAAAATGTTGCACAACGTATGTTCTCTCAAACATCTATCCACAAGTGGGCAGGTGTGGTGAGGTAAGGAGATTGATGAAAGATAGAGGAATTAAAAAAATGCCCGGATGTAGTTGGATTGAAGGGCAAAAAATGGTACCTACTTTTTTATGTAGGAGACAGATCACATCCATAGACAAAGGAGACCTATGCAAAGTTAGAGAAATTGTCTTGGAAGATGAAGGTGGAAAGTATTTTCCAAATTCAAGAATTTACTTAATGCTGTGGAAGGATGGGAAAAAGAATTATTTCTCTACCACCATGGTGAAAAGTTGACAATTGCATTTGGTTTGTTAAACATGCCCCATGGAACAACTATTAGACTTTTATCTTAAGGTTACTCATGAACCTTTAGATAAATAATTATTAAAAATAAACTGTGCATTCATTAATGACATTTAAGAGAATTTAATACTGCTACTTAAAAACTCTTTAATGTTTCTGTCTAATGCAGGTATTAAATTAATAGTGAAAAAGAACATACATTGACCACACAATTTGTCACACATAGTTAAATTGTATAACAATTTTTTTTATGATTTTTAGTAATGTTTATTACAATTGTTGCATGTTTTACATCATTGGAATGACATATTAGCTGTAACTTTTTTGAAATTTTATTATGGTATGTGCACTTTGATATGATGTAATATGATTATGGTTTCATTTCATATGTTGGAATATTAGATATATAACAGAAAAATAAATTATTACATGAAATAAATAATAACTTTTCATTTTAAATATTTTTTTTTGCAGAACACGGGTCTTCCAGAAGATGATGATCCTGATGATATATATCTAGATTATATTGGTTCTGGTACAGATGACATGGCAGAGGATGATGATGATGTAGATACAGAAGACAACGAGGCCAATGACGATGATGATGATGACGATGATGATCATGATGATGATCATGACGGTGACGATGATGATGAGGCAGTTGCTGGTAGTAGCCAGTGACATTCATGATCATATAGACTGCATCATGGATCATTGTTGATATATCGTTATGATGCCTCTTTTCATGGTTACTATCATATGTATCATTTTCATAGCCTGCAGTACCATATTATTGAGTTTATCATTTTCACATGTATCAATTTGACTTATATCATTTAGACATGTATCATCTTGACTTGTATAATTTTGAGATACATAATTTATCATTTTTACTTATATCATTTGTACATGTATCATTTTGACTTATGTCGACTATTGGACATGTATCATTTTGACATGTTATTGATCTACTGGCATATTTGACTTTCACTTGTTTTAGTTATATATGATGATGATCTTATCAGTATTGACTTGTCAATTTTTATATATTGAAAGTGGTCGATAATTTTTGGATGGATATTTATTATGTATGATGATTTTAATTTACTGCTCAGGATGGATGTTGTAAAATTCAATTAAATTATAGATATTTGACTCACTTATTTTAATTATGGATGATGATCATGTTATAATAATTATCTTGTTATTTAATCATGAGTTAAATAATTAAATTACTTACTTTATAATCATATGAGTTATTTAAGAGGCATGATATATTTAACTAATTAAATTGAAATAAAACATATTAAATTAATAAATGTAAGAAAAATAATAAGCATTTTTAGAAGCAACAAAAGACACAAAAATGGAAGCAAAATTGGAAGCAACAAGTGATGTTATATTGGAAGCATAAAAGGAAGCAAATCTAGAAGCAAAATTGGAAGCAACAGTGGAAGCAAAACTGGAAGCAAAATTAGAAGCAAAACCGGAAGCAAAATTGGAAGCCAAATTAGAAGTAAAACTGGAAGCAAACTAGAAGCAAAATTGGAAGCAAAATTGGAAGCAAACTTGGAAGCAAAACCGGAAGCAAAAGTGGAAGCAAAACTAGAAGCAAAACTGGAAGCAAACCTGGAAGTGAAATTGGAAGCAAAACCAGAAGCAAAATTGGAAGCAAAATTGGAAGTAAAACTAGAAGCAAAACTAGAAACAAAACCAAAAGCAAAACCAGAAGCAAAACTAGAAGCAAAATTGGAAGCAAACCTAGAAAAAAAACTGGAAGCAAACCCGGAAGCAAAACCAAAAGCAAAATAGGAAGCAAAAGTAGAAGTAAAACCAGAAGCAAAACTGAAAGCAAAATTGGAAGCAAACCTAGAAGCGAAACCAGAAGCAAAACTGGAAGCAAAAGCGGAAGCCAACCTAGAAGCAAAACCAAAAGCAAAATTGGAAGCAAAACTAGAAGTAAAATAGGAAGTAACACAAGAAGCAAAACCAGAAGCAAAATTGGAAGCCAAACTGGAAGCAACAAAATCTGGCGCTAACTTTGGCATTAATCCTGGCACCAAATATCGGCGCTAAACCCAATGCTAACTACGGTGCTAAATCTGATGTTACAATCGGCACTAACCCTGGCGCAATTGTGAGATGCAATTAGGCGCCGAGTTTTGCGCCGGCAGAAGTGTCCAATTCATGGTCTCAAATGCACTAAAATCTGGCACTATTTTAGGCGTTAATTGCTTGTTTTGTTGTAGTGAGAAGGAGGGCACCCTGGGGTCTGGTGGTGGTCGAGCAAGGAATTTCCTCTGAGTTAGCAGGTGCTGGGGTTCAGACCCTCAAGGATTTGATTAATGTCTCAGATTTGAGTGCTAAGACTGTTGCTATTGGCAAGCTTGTTGAGGAGTTTCGGGCTCCTGGGGGCCCAAAGAAATCTATGTCTACCGCTGTGACTGGTGCTAGCTCTCGGTCTCACTCTCCCCAGCTCAATTCTCGGCCTATCCCTTGTGCCCGAGAGTCTCTGGTGGTGGTGTGTGGACCTGAAGTCACTGAAAATGAAGATTTTTATTGTAATACCGGTGTGATCTACAAATTCAATGGTCTCTGGCCCTCTTTGCCTAATCTCCACAATTGGGTGATGGAGTCTTGGAAACCACTGGTTGAAGATAAGATTGAGTTGTTTCCCTTTACAAGAGGATTTTTTATTGTGACATTTGCTTCTTTGGAGCATAGAGACTTAGTGCTCGATGGCAAGGTTTGGTTGTGGGGGGAGCACTCCCTCTCCATCAAGCCATGGACTCTCTCCTTCAATCCACTAATTGAGCCGCTTAATATCAGACCTATTTGGGTCTGCCTCCCAAATCTCCCAGTCCAATTCTGGGAGGATACTTGTTATGAGAGCATTGGTAATGCCATTAGACGCTTCCTCAAGGTCAATTCTACAACCTCCTTCATGGGGCATTCCACGGTTGCTTGCATCCTTGTGGACATTGACATTTCTAAACCCCTTCATGGGGATGTGGTCTTGATGGTAGGGGAAAGGCCTTGGAAACAACTTTTGGATTATGAGGGTATTCCTTTTCGATGCAGAAGGTGTTTTCCTACCGGTCATTTAGCCTCTGGTTGTCCTCTCTCGCGGCACAAGGGGGCTGCTACTTGGTGGAAGGATGCTCTCGTGGATCACCTGATAATCAGTGCTACGCCGGAGGACTATTCGTCTCATGGGGATGGTTCCTCTATGGAGTTAGAGCTTTCTGCTGCTCCTATTGCTTTTACTTCTTCTGTTGTTGATGTGTCTCCCGTGTCTGGGGTTGTTGTTGTTGTTGGTGTGCGGTTTGTTGGTGTCCCATCTATTGTTGGTGTGTCATTTGAGGTAGGGGCTATTGTTGTTGCTGGTGTGCCCTCTAGTGTGCCATCTAAGGCAGAGGTTGTTGTTGCTGGTGGGTCATCTACGGCTGGGGGTGTTGTTGTTCCCTCTTTTAGCGAGGCCTCCTTGGTTGAGGTGTTGGGTGAGGTTCCCCTCTCACCCCGTTCGAAGGATTTGGATTTGGTTGACTCTTGGACTGTGGTCCAAAGAAAAAAGGAAGGTCTCCCCAGTTCTGTTGTAGCTTTGCATCCTCGGGTCCGGGGAGTGACGTTTATTAGCTCAGGATCTATTGTGTAGATCCTCTGGCCAGTTTTTATTTTTCAGCAGGGCTGATGTGCTTGTGCTGCTGGTCTTTTTTGTGTTGTCTAAGTACTGTTAGTGCTCTGTTGTCCTGCCCCCTGGACTTGGTTTTGTAATAGGGCTCGGTACCCTTGTTTTGCCACTTATCTAATCAAAAACATTTTGATTTAATTTATTCCTAGTTTATATATTCTTCAAATGTGTAGTTTGTTCACCAAATATAAACTTAGAAATAAAAATTTATGGTACAAGTAAAAAACAATCTTAAAATTATTAACTATTTATTATTTTAAAATTAAGAAGGAAACAGTTTATAGTTCGTTATTTTTTTGGCAACCGTTTTAAGGAGTAGTTATTTGCTTGGAGTTGGATTATTCAAAGAAATAAATGTATGAATGTTATTCTGAACATAGAAATAAGAGGTCTGTAATGTTTTTCATAATACATTATTTTTGTTTTTTATTTCAACTGATAACAAGTTAATAATATTTGTGTTATTATTTTCATTTTGATTTTATGTGATTTTGTTTTAATTGTAATTGTAGTTGTATAGGTAGCCATTATTTTGGGTGGATTTCATCTATACAAAGTCAGGAGAGGACAAGGATCACCAATTGATTCAGCTACAGTGGTTGTCGTACCTATTAATCACCAATTGATTCAACTGCAGTGGTTGTCTTAACTATTACATTGGATTTTCTTTGAATCATTCATATTTGATAGGGGTTTGTGTTGCACTAAAAGACTCTCAAATGTCTTGAAACAATGTTGGATAGGGGTTTGTGTTGCACTAAAAGACTCTTATGAATGGTTTCCTATGTTTTGGAAGAAGATTAGTGCATCTCCTTATGGATATGAGAAACTTAGTTTAGCTACTCGAAAATTTATCACATGTACTCTCTTCAGGTTCAGTTATCTAACATTTTGTGTAATAGTTGTCTTTACCATTGTGATCTTGGCAATACAAAGTAAATAGTGAGAATTTGTTAACCACATGTTGCTCTTTAAAGGGCTCAATTGCATGATTTAGTCATATCTTATTATCGTTTTCTTCTCATGAATTCTTGAATAATTTTTTCGTACTGCTTTTTAGTTTTACTTTGTCCATAGTTGTATTTGAAAACCATATTCTAAAAGGTAGTGCTTTAAATTAAATTAATAAGTGTTTATACAACCCTTGATTGATACCAAAGATGGAAAATTTTAGAAGAAAATAGAGATATTGTATTTAATTTTGATTATAATATTATTATAAATTTATTATAATTATTATATTACTATAATATTATATTTTTATTATAATTATAATAAAATATTTTTATTTATATTATTATTACAATATTAAATATAATAATATTATATTTGTATAATTGCATTATTATAATATTATATATTATTATATTATATTTATGTTTATTATTATATTATATTATTATATAATATTATTATAATACTATTATATCAATTAATATAGTATATCAAATGTTATAATAAATATTAATAAGAAAATATGTAAGCAAAATTTGGGAGAATCCTCTGAGGAGGAATGGCTACTTCCTTCTTTAGAAAGTACAATGGAATTTAGGGAAATCCAAGTTTTTTTTGGTGGTGGCTTTGTGATTAAGGATTCCTTAGGTACAATGTCATATAAAGGGTCTTATTTACAGGGACACACTAATAATGAAGTTGGATGGGGAGCTTCAATTACAAGTCTAGGAGCAATGATATCATGGAACCAATCTAAATTGACAATGGAAGAAGATTCGATGGTTGTGATAAATGTTATCATAATGTGAAAACATGGTAAAAATTAGAAGCATGACTCTTTTTTAGATCTTCCTAAGATATAAAATGGGTCAGATGGCCTAGGTTATTATGATAAAAAGGTCAAATTTTATTTTCTTACTAATTAAAAAGGGTTAGAGATATTTCATATATATTGTTGGCGACGCAATGCTAATGTGGCAATTTTATCATTGGGTTGTTATGATGGTGGAGTAAGAGTTTGCAGAGAGGGCCCAATAGTGGTGTGGATAGCAATAATTGTCATAGTACATGTAAATTGAAAGCCTAATAATTTAAAAGTATGGTACTAGTAACTATAAGGGAGAACCCAATAGTTGAATAAAATATGCCCATTAGATTCAAAAAACAACAAATCATATGATGCAACATTGACACAATAAAAAACATGACTTAATGCACAACTATTGGTCTAACTTTTGGGGGGTCTATTTTGACCGCCAGCCGTAAACAGCCAATGAGTTGTAACTCACCGACTGTACGGATGGGTCGACAGGTTCTTCAATTGACACTATCTAACGACTAAAATTGTTTGACTCACCTCGACTGTCCATGTCGTACTCTTCGTTGACTTTATTTCTTCCATCTTCTACCAGTCGTACGAACGTCAACCACCCGATCACTTACAACGCACCGGCTAGTTAAGACATTCCTATTATGACACCTCAACAAAAGGCAGGTTGATGACATTTTTTCTATGGCTATGCAGGTGAAACAAAATATTTGAATTGTCCACATCCCTAACTACTCAAGAATATTTTTTAGTGTCAATGTTACACATACATCCTATAAAATTAGTGCACCACTATTGGACCGTCTCTAATTGACTCTTGTACGACACTTTAAAGAGAGATTGTCTGGAGATTGGTGGGGAGCAACATTCATACAAGATGGTATGTGGAATGTTGGTAAGGTGGTGGCAGTGAGGTGCATCTGGTTATTAGGTGCTTTGGCAAGGAGCGTTGTTAGTGTTTGTTTTGGGAAGTATGGCCGAGAAGCAAATGATGGAGCAAGATGGTATCCAGAGTGTAGATAGGGCGAGTATCGGATAGTCATCTCCAATGCATTTTTTCCTGCAACGAGCCAGTCACCATAGGGTTTCTAAAGAGTGTTAGGAGAACATGCTTTGCTAACAGGGAGACATTCTAAGGCCACCATTAACAGGGATTTCATCACCAATTTGGCGTATTATCTTCTTAACGCTGCCAACCGCTTATGGTTTTTAAAACTTTTCATCTCGTACCAATTCACAGACACATTCCTGGTTAATGCGAAGGCGATGTTAGAGCAGGAGGCAAAATCAGTGGCTAGAGGATTGGAAGGTGAAGGCTCAGCCTTCATGCCTATACAAGGTACTGAATCTCAAAAGTTCATTGCTGAGTTGAGTAGAATTGGTTGTTTGCAGGCTTTCTACGATGGTGAGAATAGAGTTTTTGGAGGGCTACACATGCATCACCACCGTGACCATACCTATTTTATACAGTTTTTCAGTTCACAAAGCTCGTCATAAATGGAAGGTTTGTTGTGGTGTGAGATTTCCTTCGCTAGCGGGCCATGATAGAGGACGTTAGTTGGGTGCTAAGGAACAATGGGTGGCTGAGAATGTAGTTGCTTTCCCTGTCCCAAGGGAGCACTCGCCCGAATGCAGTGGTGATTTCTGTTTATTGGTCTGGTTTGAGTAGTTTTTTTTATTAGCATAAGGGAGAGGATTCACTATATTATTTGTGGATTTAATACCTAATATTTTTAATTACGTTGAGAGGTGTTCTACAATCACAGCAGGGGTGGAGTTGAAGAGTTGAAAGATTCCAAGATTCGGTGTAATTTTATTACGTCGAGAAGCGTTCTACAATCACAACAGGGGTGGAGTTGAAGAGCTAAAAGATTCTGAGATTCCATGTAATTTTATAAGATTCCAATCTAAAAAAAATTATATGCATGAGATTATTAAGATAGAGGATCATAATAAAACGCCACAATAAATACACCACTCTCAAATATGCTTTTGCTATTTTAAACCAAAATGCAAATATTCTAGCTATGAGTAATTTATAAATGTTTTAATGGGAAATGAAACGCTTACATTCTAGCTGTCATTAACTTATAAAAAATAAAAAAATAAAAACTAAAAAAGAAATTGGAAGATATATCTCGGCATATTGTAGATATATTTTTTTAAATATAAATATACTAGTAGTATAGCGCTGGTAGTTGTGACTTCAAAGTTGTTAGTGTTGACCATGAATACTTATAATGGAATGAAATATATTCTTTAGATTTAAAAAGCAACAAATCATGTAATGTCACATCAGTGCACCAATAAAACATGGCTTAATGCACAACTATTATAACTTGATGCACAACTATGGTCTACCCTTGTTTTTGGGTCTTTTTGGACACCACAACAAAAAAATACTGATGTGGCCCTAAAACCGTAGTTATAAGCACCAAGTAACCCCATGTCCCCATGCCGCTGCTTAAGTTATTTTTCTGCTTAAATTTAAGAAGTTGGAGTGACACCATGAAAATTTACAATTATGGGAAAAAGATAGTATAGAATCTTTCCCTATTTTTGTGGAGCAGCTACTGCGATGTAAGAGCATCTAGTGGTGTAAAGGCAATCTTGCACAGCCCAAAAAAAAGATGATGATTCAAAATTTTTGATGTGGTTTTCATTTATTTTCAAAATTTCTATTTCTAGTTCCATAATCACTTGAATATTGATGTAGAACTTTCAGTTTTTCTAAAATGCTTAAAATAGCAAACTACTATTTTTGAAAAGTTTGCATTTGGACATGTATGTAATCAAAAATTTATATGAAGCTTTGTAAATGAAAAAATAAGACCTTTGGCGAAGGAATCGGACAAAGATCATTTGTGGGCTGGAAAGATATTAAAGTTTCCATTACTCGAAAACCCCCTAAAAATTATTTAAAGTCAAGTTTGAGGCACAAAATGGCCCCAAAAATGGGTGGAATCATTAGAGCGTATTCTTAGCACGTAGAGGACTCCACGAGCTTTCTGACGCTTCAAACGGTTCATCAATCGAACACTCGGACCAAAAGTTGTGGCTTCTGGAAGTTGACATATTTTTGGAGGGAGATGCAAAATTCAAAATTTGGTTATATGGACCACCAAAAAGGGCTATTTATAACCATTTTTTGGAACCCTTGTTAGTAGTAGAGATAAGGAGGAAAGTGTAGAGTCAAGAAAATGTGGGAAAATAGAAACACTAGCAGATTTGGGGCTACAGAGGGTAGAAGGTTCCAGAGTCTAGAGATAGGAAGTTGTAATGTGTTGCAGCCTGTGGAGGATTCATCCTCTAATTGTATTTGAGCTTCTATAATGTAATGTGTTGTCCAAATAAATAAAAGAACATTCTTATTAAATCTGTGTGCAATTTTTGTTGTTGTGTGTTTTATGATTTACCCCCTTCATCAAGTGGTATCAGAGCAAGGGTTATTGAGTGTGTAGACAGATCACCGGCTGTGAGGTAGTTTGCACCAAGACCTAAGGTTGTGGGTTTTCTGCAGAGATCAAAATGCCTCCATGAAGAAACCGTGGTGGGAGAAATGCTTTGATGGAAGAGGGTTTTAGAAACTTGCAAAGGCAAATTGATGCATTGCAAGAGGAGCTGCAAATAGGGTTTGAGCTGAGAACAAGAGAAGAAAGTGAAGATAAAGCTGAAGAAGAGCTATCTAAGGAAAAACAAGATGTTGCAGGAGATCCTGCAGAAGTTACATTTTTTAGGGTCATTTCAAAGATTGGAAAGAGACCAAGGATTGAAGTCTCTACCTATTCTGGGAATCTGAACCCAAAAGGGCTTATTGATTGGATCAATGATATGGAAGAATATTTTGAGTATGAAGATGTGGAAGATCCAAAACGGGTCAAGTTTGCAAAAATAAATTTGAAGGACCATGCCAGTATTTGGTGGAAGGAGGTCTAGTTAGAGAGAAATAGAAGAGGAAAAGGAAAGATTACTAGATGGGATTAGATGGTGGACAAACTAAAGAAGCAGTTCATTTCTATGGACTATGAGTTGGATTTGCTAAAGAAGTTGCAAGGATTGAAGCAAGGAAACAAGTCTGTTAAGGAGTATACAGAGGATTTTTATAAGATTACTATCAGGATAGGCCATGTAGAGGCCAACAAGGAGAAGGTAGCTCATTACATTAATGGGTTGAGGCCAAGTATTCAAGAGGAGTTGAGCCTGGTCAGAATGACCACCATAGAAGATGAGTACCAGTTTTCCTTGAAGGTGGAAGAGAAGCTGAATAAAAGATTCAGAAAAAACAAAGGGGAAGAGGTCAAGGCAGAAGGACTAGTGGAAGATCATATGGAGGTCATAATCAAAATCAAAAGAAAAGTGAAGAAGCTGGCACTAGTCAAAATTAGAGAGGAGATAATGCCTATCGCCCTCGTGACCAAAACAATGGTGATAAAAGAGGAAGAGGCAGACCTGGGCAAGGACCTAGAAGAGGAGGTTTCAGAGGAACCTGTTTCCAATGTGGAAAAGGACATCGAGCTTATGAGTGTCCGCAACATCAAGGAAGGACAAATAGAAGACCTGAAGGTAATGCATGAGTTGCACATGTAGACGAAGATGCGTAGTCTGAGCATTCTGAAGATGTAGAAAAGGGAGAAACCCTAGTTGTCAGAAGAACCTTGTTGAATGAGGAGAAAGAACCAGATCAGAGGAAGAGTTTATTCCACACAAGGTGCAAGCGTGAAGGTAAGTGTTGTGATATTATTATTGAGAGTGGAAGCGGTGACAATATTGTTTTAGAAGGGATGGTTAACAAGTTGAAGTTGACAAGAAGAAGGCATCCACATCCATATTGGATTGCATGGTTGCAGAAGGACCATAGAGCTTTGGTCAATGAGCAGTGCTTGGTCAAGTTCAAGATTGGAGACTACCTATTACTAATTTTTTGTTCACACTTAAAATTAGTTGGACCTAAGTATAATTGTTCAGAAGGAATAAAAGAAAACTTCAAAGTTATGCATTCATTGAATGGTTGATGCCTTAACAGAGTAGAGAAGGATATCCAGCTGTCAAGATAACCCATCAGTCCAATCAGGACTGATAAGTTATCATGACAAGAGAATTTATTGTCAAGAAATCAAACATCCAAGGAGATACAGTTGTTCTACATAGTTTGATCTTTCAGGAGTTATAAGTTAAATTGATTATTCAGTTAATCAGTTTTGAGTAAAAGAGAGAAAGATATTTGTATTGCACAATTATTTCATGTCATGTTTTGAACATACATTCAAGTATCTGTTACTTTATCTCATGCATTGATTGAAAAAAGAAATACATATACATCATATGCATAAGAGAAATTAACTGATCGTGTTTAAAGAAGTGTTCAAATATGTCCCACACAAGCCGTGGGAGTAACTAGACTGAGCAATTGCAGGTCTACATGCAAGCTATGCATTTGTTTGATAAAAGAGAAAGAAATAAACACATGATAAGGTTAAACATCCATCATTGCCTGATGATGGAGATTGTTGTTGAAGCCAGCCTTCAAGTCTTCAGTCTTCACTCCAAGCCATCATCAGTTAAACCTGCAAAATTTTGGGGACAGCCCTGTTAGTGCTCCGGATGTTTAAAATTATCACATGCTTTTATCAAACAGAGACATCTACTTATCACATCATGCATTCAGATGAGAAATTAGATCAAAAAATGACACAAATTAGGAAGAAATCATGGATAAAATCAATCAATTCTATCAGGTACTTTTTTGTGCTAACTTGTTTGTTCACTGTGCAGGTATAGGACAAGTTTTGTTGCTGATTTGAAGACAAATAATCATGTGGATTAAATGTGGCTCCCACAAGGGTTGAGCCCAGCATGCTTCTTTTTTACTTAGTCAATAAAGATATCAAGAGTAATGGACAAATTACATCATATGTTGCTTCCCCATGCTATGTTATCAAGAGCTTATGTCCATATGAGATACATCAAAAGTAGGGATGTCATTCAATGCCTTGTTGTGCAATAAAGAATACAAGTACAATTTCAAAGATGAGACAACACTCTATACCAGGTATTTCTCATATTGTCCTCATATTGTTAAAGATGTCCAAAGTTTAACAATTATATCACATTCAAGTTGCAAGTGTGGAGACAGTCAATCAAAATGTCACATGGAATAGTAGAAGAGACAGCCTGCAAGACAAGACAATCATATATACACTATGCCAACTTGACTGTCATAAAGGAAAACCTCACCAAGATATATGAGATAAGTGTAGCAGTCACATGCTAGAGGCAAAGATGCAAATAACAGATGCATATGACATGTTCTCTAAAGAGCACTCATGAAATGATAAAGACTGACACTTAGTACCAGAGATCTTAAAAGAAGAACAAGCTAGGAGCAGCATTCATACATCATCACTAACATGACAGTCAAGTACAAATCCAAAAGCAAGAGATTGTCATGTATAGAGCAAAGAAGGATTCAAATACATTGAGCACAGTGGAGTGTTAAGAATGCTACAATCCAAAGATAATAAGGTGGTTTCTATGCATCTTATCAACTATTTCGATCAAACAAACCTTATCTCATACACCTTGGAATTACAATGATGCCATGGTGCAGTCAAGAAGGTGCCATGCCATAAAGAAAGATACATTGTGAGAACAAATATATAGATACAGTCATCTTCATTATAGACAGTCAGGACAGTGATCATGAAGTGGTTTATACAAGCAAGAGACAAATAGAGTATATTTCAGTTCCCATATCCATCTACAGAAGTGCATCAATGATGAAGGAGGAACATCAGAGGAAGAACAAGACTTATATCAAGTGCTATAGTGATAGGTCATTGACATTTCACAAGGTAGGCAGTCTCTTGTTTATATGCCATTATTTTCAGTCATAGTAAACAGACATCCAAGAAGAGAAATGCTTGATATGCATGATACATAACATCCAAACCATGAGATAGGCAGTCAGTATTCACAAGGACAGCTACAGGTGTATTTAAAAAATGCATAATAGCCAAGGAGATATGAACATGTTATCTATGCTATAGGTATACCTTAAGAATGCCACAGACAGTCAAGGAGAAGATAACATGATCTCTATGCCATGGTAGAATCCAAATGCAACAAAGACAGTTACACAGTCAAGAGATGATGCCATAGTCAAACAGTCCATCATATTACAGTTGGCAACCTGGAGAGATATATAATATGAAAATAAGCTAAAGAAGCCATTTATGCTATAGGAGAGCATTCCAGAGGTGTCAATGTATGATACAGATAGAGGTAAATGATGACTTGTAACCATACAAAATAAATGAATACTTGTTATCATACCCTGGATCTATAGTGGAGGGCAGAAAAGGTAGTGTATCATCATTCATGACAGTCACAAGGAGTAGGAAGTGAAGGTGTTGTGTGAAGCAAAGAAAAACTCCATTTATTAATACTTCAACTCTTAATGCCTTTTGTCTACAGGAAAAGTACAGTCAAGAAGGTGCTATACAGGAAAGATTGCTCATGCTAAAATGAATACCCATTTGACAGAAAATCAAACCCTAGTGCTAATTTTTGCACCCACAGTCAAGAAGACTCAGATAAAAGAAAAATGCAGTCATAGCCATGCCAGAAGAACAAGATTTCTCATGATAATAGGTATACTCACCTGCAAGTTAAACAAGATCTTTTCAAAGAAATATTAAACCCGTGTTTCTTACAAGTAAAATAAAGAACAATGAATACCACAAGAGAGTGGCCATAACAGTTTGAAGCCTTGAAAGTACAAATGAACAACTCTTGATAGAAAGTTGAAACCCCTGTTTCTTCTCTTCATTTATAGTCATAAGCAGAAAGAGATAGCAGTGAAGGAGAGTAGCCATGGCAGTATGAAGGAGTTTTTGTGCAAGGAGGGTTGAAACCCTAGTTTCAAAATGAACAAACCCTCAACAGTTTACACAGTTTGGTGCCTGTATACAGAAGGAGCATGGTCGTGACAAGGTGGAGGCCTTAAAATACAAGAAAATAGCAAACCCTCATCTCAAGATCTCAAACCTTCAGGTTCTTTGCACCTACAGCCAAGTCAAATCTAAAAGAGACATATACAGTCATGGCTGACAGTGATATAACATTTTTGCTATAAAATGCAATGCCCATGTCTACCTATAGCCTTGTCATTATTCAAAGTGTAAAAACCAAAGACAAATGAAGCTACAGAGGTGAAGAATGACAAGTGCTTACCTCTTTTTTGCTGACAGGAAGAGAAGATCTTTCCACGGCCTCACAGTGGCCTTAAGCCTTCAATAGCAAGTGAAGAGTTGCAAGAAGAAAGATACAGAAACAAAAAGAAGGTATTAAAGAATGCACAGCATAAAGAGAGAGCCATGAAAGAAGGAGGTTGCAGCCATTAAAGAGAAATAAAGCTACAGATCAATAAAATGCCTCATATAAAACTCAAAGCAAGTGTTACCTTCTTCCTTGTGATGCAGAGTTCCAAAGATTCAACTAAGAGAAGCCATTGAGAGGAGAGAAAAAACTAGAGATATGCTTCAAACCTTCAAACCCTAAGGCCAGCGGAGTAAAGTTGCAGAGCAAGTGAAGAGTATGACAAATGAAGAATGAGCAACTTTTAGGGTTGTCTCTTTGTTTTGTTCGAAAGATCTTTTTCTCAAGTGTGATTTTTTGACTTCACAAAAACAAATAATTACCTTATCCAAGAAGTGCCCGTGGTCAAAACCTTACTCTTGAAGATCCTAACCATCATAGCATGGAGTGGCCGACAACATTGCTTAAGACTTGATTTTTATAAAGTCAAGAGGGCCGATATAATGAAAGAGAAAGGCTTTATGCCTTCTAAACTATTCAAATTTCCTTGGTGGTCGGGTAATGCATGGACAAAGAGACACATGCTAATCAAGTTCCTTGTCTTTTTTACAAGCACTCCAAAGGTAAAGATACTTCTTGATTATGCATGGTGGCTAACAAAGCCAGGAGGGTATATTTTTAGACATGGCATGCATGAGGACTGTGCATGGAGTTTCCCAAGGTAAGCAATTATGCATGGTGGTAGTATAATGGTGCAAGTATGATGGTGTAGTGATGGAGTCATAGAGCTTATTGTTTTTTCTTTCTTGATTTTTGAGTTGCATATGGAGATATAAGGAGTTTTCTTTTTCTTCTAAGTCCTATTTGTGCTCATATCATGCAAAATAGGCAAGTGTAATTGGAGTAATAAGGAGTGATATTTTTCTTCTAATCATGCACGATTTTACAAAGTCATTAATTGTAAATAAATAATAAAGTAATATTTTCTAAATTACTTTATTATTTTCCACAAGTTGTAAAATCAGAAATAGAACAAATTGTAACCAATAATAAAGTAATTATTTACTCACAATCAATCTTGCTCATGCAAAATCATGCAAATTGATTAGTTGAGTTGACTGGGCCACCTAGGAGGTTTTGCATGATTTTTAGGAGTATTTTTAGGGTCCTTGGTCAACTTTTAGGCCCAAATTGAAGCTATTTTTACTCAATTTGAGGCAGTTTTAGGCCCTAAATTTGAGGATTTTGAAGGTTGCTCGTGAATGATTATTTTTAGAGGTAGTTATCTGCAAGTCCATATTTTTGCATGCCTCTTGGAGAGAGCAGACCTATTTATTGTAAAGCAAAAGTTTGTTTTTGCTAGTTCTTGATTCTCATTCTGATTCAGACAAATTGGAGAATTCTTGTAGCTCACTTTTACTGTTTTATTGAGAGATCGACAGGTTACAGGTTATACTATTATCTTCTTTACAGAACTTTCCTTTGTTTTCTTTGAGATCAGTTTAATTACCTTTCCTTTTAGTGCTATTAGTGAAGTGATTTTGACAAAATTTTGTTGTGTTTATTATTAAACCTTTAAAATTATTGTCTTGCTTCCTTGTTTACAGCATTAAAGCATATATTCATCACAGGTCTTAGGTTGTGTTAATCAGAAATAGTATTTTTGTGTTGTGAAAAAATCTTTTCCATCATAGAAACCCTATTTTCAAACCTTCCTTAGAATCACTTTTGTGATATGTATGCCAAGTCTGGATTGTGTAAAATTTAGATTTATGGGTAAACATTGTGAATCAGATTGCATTATTTTTATCCAAATCAGGTGCATCACCATTTTTTACCTTTAGTATTCATTTAGTTTCTTTCCTCCCTGTTCCAAAATAGTAAAAACATACATCTCAATAGAACATTTGAAGGGAACCAGCCCATAATCTGGAGGTCTAATTTCGTCATAGGGCACCCACAACCTAAAATTAGTCCCATGTTACACGGAATTGCAGTGCTTTACCAGCCTTGCATACAGGTGCAATTCCTAGTGATAACACTACCATGATGAGGTGTTGTGTGACATCATACCGATGGATGCATGTCATATGCTATTAGAAAGGTCATGGCAGTACGATAGGTGTGTTGTCCGTGATGGCCATTTAAACACATATTCCCTAACAAAGGATGGAGTTCGCCATAAGTTGAAGCCCTTAAAGGAGGTAGAAGAAAAGGTATGTAGTAATACCAGAATTTGTTTGGTAGATGGTAGCTAATTTTTGGAGGGTATGAAGCATGAGTGTCATTGTTTTGTGTTGATTCCTAAGATCAGCTAAGAGAAATGTGAATATGTACCAGCAGAAGTCTCAAATTTGTTAGAAGAATTTCAGGACAATGTCTCTGATAATGTACCAGAAGGTTTACCACCAGTGAGGAAGATAAGTCACCAAATGGATTTGATACCAGGGACCAGTTTGACAAATAAGGTAGCTCATAGAATGAATCCTGCAGAGAAGGAAGAACTGAACAAACAAGTTCATGAGTTGTTAAGGAAGGGACTGATAAGAGAGAGCCTAAGTCCATGTGTGGTACATGCAGTACTAGCACCGAAGAAAGATGGAGAATAGAAAATGTGTACATATTCCTGATCCATCAATAAGATCATGATCAAGTACATATTTCCATTACCTAGAATTGATGACATAATGGATTTTTTGAGTGGAGCCAAGTACTTTACAAAGATTGACCTGAAGAGTGGGTATCACCATATCCAAATCAGAGAAGGAGATGAATGGAAGATAGCCTTCAAAACAAAGGAAGGTTTGTATGAATGGTTAGTCATGCCATTTGGGCTAACTAATGCACCGAGCACATTCATACGGCTCATGAACGAGGTATTGAAAGAGTTTTTGGGAAATTTTGTTATTGTTTATTTAGATGACATTTTGATTTTTAGTAAGACTTGGGATGAGCATCTAATGCATATCAAAAGAGTTTTAGAGAAGCTGGGGGAGGAGAAGTTGTTGATTAATCTGAAGAAGTGTAGTTTTGCAAAGAAGGGGTTGGTATACCTGGGATTTGTTGTCTCAGAAGAAGGTCTTGAGATGGACCCAGAGAAGGTGAGGGCTATCATTGATGGCCTATGCTAAGGAGTGCTACAAAGGTACGATTTTTTCATGGCTTGGCAAGTTTTTATAGAAAATTTAACATGAATTTTAGTAGCAGTCATGCACCCATAACTGAGATAATGTGAGGGGATAGAAAAGTGTTTAAATGGACTATATGGGTAGCCAAGATTTTTGATACATTGAAGAAGAAAGTCACAAAGTAACATGTTTTGGCACTTCCAAATTTCAATAAGGTATTTCAGGTAGATTGCGATGCTAATGGCAGTGCCATAGGAGTTGTTTTGAGTCAAGAAGGTAAGCCCATTGCCTATTTCAGTGAGAAGCTTAATGATGCCAAGAAAAATTATTTTGTTTATAATTAGCATTTTTATGCAATAGTTCAGGCTTTGAAGAAATAGAGACATTATTTGTTTCAAAAAGAGTTTGTTTTATATACTGATCATCAGGTTTTGTAGTATCTTAATAGTCAAGGAAAGTTAAATCAAAGGTAATTAAAATGGGTTGAGTTTTTGCAGAGTTATACTTTTGTTTTGAAGCACAGGAGTGGGAAGTCCAACAGAGTTGCAGATGCCTTGAGCAGAAGGCAAAATTTGTTGACAGAAATGAAGATACGGGTTGTTAGGTTTGATGAGCTCAAAAGTTTGTATCCTGAAGATCTAGATTTTGCAAAGGCTTGGAAAGCTTGTTTAGATACTGTTACTTTGGACAAGACAAAATGGTTGAATTTCATAATCCAAGATGGCATGCTGTTTAGAGGAAGCCAGTTCTGCATTCTGAGGAGTTCCATGAGAGAGAACCTGATTAAGGAGAAGCATAGTGGGGGATTAGCTAGACACTTTGGTCGAGATAAGACCATTGCTATTGTTGGTGAGCATTATTATTGGCCACAGTTGTAGTAGAATGTGAGAAAATTTGTGTAGAGTTGCAGAGTGTGTCAGATGGCAAAAAGAACAATTCAGAATATAGGGCTATATCAGTCATTACCTATACTAGAGAGGCCATGGGATGATATTAGTATGGATTTTGTTCTTGGTTTACCAAAGACATAGAGAGGACATGATTCCATTTTTGTGGTGGTGGACAAATTCTCAAAGATGGCACATTTCATTCCTTGTAAGAAGACTAATGATGATGTTCATATTGCAGAGTTATTTTTCAGAGAGACTACACAGTCTACCTAAGAGTATAGTTTCAGATCGAGATATCAAGTCTGTTGGTTATTTCTGGAGGACATTGTGGAAGAAGTTGAAGACAGATTTACAGTTCACACCATCCATAGACTGATAGATAGACAGAAGTGGTGAATAGAAGTTTGGTTAACCTACTATGATGCTTAGTAGGAGATAAACCCAAGGGATGGGATTTGATTTTACCATAGGCAGAATTTACTTATAACAATTATGTCAATAGGAGTACAAGTAAATCACCATTCCATATTGTTTATGGGAGTAGACCAAGAAATGCTTTAGAGTTAAGGAAGATGGACAAGGGGGAAAAGGGAAGTGCCAAAGCTGAAGACTTTGTAGAACACTTGAAGAATTTGCATGAAGAGGTGAGAAAGCATATTAAAAAGATGAATATTCAGTACAAGGCTAAGGCAGATCATAAGAGGAGGTATAAGGAATTCCAGGTAGGAGATTAAATCATGGTCCACTTGAGAAAAGAAAGGTTTCCAGTTGGAACATATAATAAGTTAAAAATGAAGAAATTTGGACTATGCAGAATCCTAAAGAAGCATGATTTAGGAAATGCATATGAGGTAGAGCTGCCCAGTAGGATCAACATTTCTCTCATGTTCAACATTGTTGATTTAACAGAATATCATGAAGGTGGAACAGAGGATGGACCAACAAAAGAACAGTGGAGTATTCTGGCATCTACTTCAAAGGAGGAGATAGAAGAGATCTTGGATAGCCATGTGGGAAGAAGTACTCAGAACAGGCAAAATGAAGAATATCTAGTGAAGTGGAAAGGAAGGCCTGTTGAAAATTCTTCTTGGTTTTCTAAGGCAGAGGTTGACTCTTTGGGGTTTTCCTTGAACACCTGAAATGTGACAAGGTCACTTCTCAAATTACCCTGGGTGTCTAATAGAGCATCCAGTGGTGTAAGGGTAATCTTGTCTCACCCAAAAAAAAGATGATGATTCAAAATTGTTGATGTTGTTTTCATTTCTTTTCAAAATTTATATTTCTGGTTCCATAATCGCTTGAATATTGATGTAGAACTTTCAGTTTTTTCAAACTGCTATTTTTGGAAAGTTTGCATTTGGACACGTATGGAAGTGAAAATTTATAGGAAGCTTCGTAAATGAAAAAATAAGACCTTTGGCGAAGGAATCGAGTAAAGATTATTTGTGGAATAAAAGATATTAAAGTTTCCGCTTCCTGAAAAACCCTTGAAAATTATTCAAAGTCAGGTTTGAGGCACTAAATGGCCTCGTACAACCTCAAAAATCAGTGGAATCAACAGAGTGGATTTCTAGCTCATAGAGCACTCCGCGAGTTTTTTGGCGCTTCAAACAATTCATCAATCGGACACCCAGATCAAAAGTTATGGCTTCCGAAAGTTGATCTATTTTTGGAGGGAGATGCAAAATTTAAAATTTAACTGGAGGCCGCCAAAAAGGGCTATTTATAACCATTTTTGGGAACCCTTGGCCGTAGTAGAGATAAGGGGGAAAGTGTAGAGTCAAGAAAAGGCAGGAAAACATAAGCCCTAATAGATTTGGGGTTACATAGGGCAGAAGGTTCCAAAGTCTAGAGATAGGAAGCTGTAATGTGTTGCAGCATGTGGAGGATTCATCCTCTGATTGTATTTGAGCTTCTGTAATGTAATGTGATGTCCAAATAAATAAAAGAGCATTCCTATTTTCTGTGTGCAATTTTTGTTGTTGTGTGTTTTATGATTTACCTCCTTCATTATATTGTTTAGGAATTGCAAATAAGTTGTGGAAAAAAAGGGGGGCTGAAAATAAGCAGCCACTGCATAATGACAAATATGCCATTTGGCTGCATATATTTCCTTCCCTCTTTTTTTTAATTTTCTTCTAAATTAAGATAATTAAAATAGTTTGTTTTTATTTTTTTTATAGTAAAAACTACAAATTAAGATAATTGCTTAAGATAAACACAAAAATAAAATATTCATGGGGTCACTAACTCCACAAATATCTCTTAACAAAAATTGAGCAGTGACTGCTCACCAAAATAAGCTAAGTAGCCACATGGAGACATGCTCTAAGCTACTATAAATATTTAGGAGTAATTCAAAATTGACACATATGATTTAGAGAGCCATGAAGTTAGGGTGCTCAACTACTCAATCCTCTTCCCTAGTGGATGTGTCTATTGTCTTTGTTGAATTGTTGAGATGGTCAATATTAGTGGGTATGTTATTTTCAAAGAAATTTAATTCTCGAAGGGCAAAGGCCTCCATAGAATCGCTACTATTAAATATTTTTTAAAACTTTTGAGTAGTTTCAAGCTTAATTTACAATTGACTTACACAAGATTTTTAGGCAATGAGCCATGACCAAAAAATGAGGATTCCGATCATTGTTATGGAAATGATCTACCTAGTAATGGCAATAATGATAAGTACAACTTCAATGATAATAATGATGGGGTTAATGTCTGTGCTAGGGAAAAACTAGGTTTACAGTCAAAAACAGCAAACTATCAAACCCTAACTACAATAGAATGCAAGCAAGCTTAGAAAGCATACAAATAAACACGAAAACCAGTAAAAATCTAATCTACGATTGACTAACTTATATTATCCTCCTCCATCTTTGCATTGTGTTCCTAGATTTGCAAGTTCATGCAACATCATGAGAAGCTCATGTATTTGATTTGCAAGATATTGGAGAGAAAGAGCATATTTTAGAAGAAAAAATGAACTAAGAAAGAAAATGAGAGTGTGTAAGAGATGAAAATGAAGTTGAAAGAGGTGTTTTATAGAACACCTGATTTGAATGAATGGACAGGATTTGATGTTGACTTGGGAGCCAAATCAAGGGTGGAGGATGATTAGGGTTTCCTCACCACAAGAGGACAAAATAGAATTTTAAATTGAGGTAAATGGTGAGATGGGAAATGGGATTTAAATTAAATAAATTTGCCCAATTTATTTAATTTATGTGAAAGGGATTCATATGAAAGGGGATTTAGATAAGGGGATTGATTTATTTATTTGAATAAATCAAGTGAAGGGGACATTAGGGTATGAATAATTAAATAATCAATTAGAATTAATTATTTAATTATAGAAATATGGACAAATGACTAGAATGAATGAAATTAAATTAGTTGAATAATGGGCTTTGAAGGGGAAATTTGTCCTGTCGTATTTGCGACATGAGAACATTTTTCAGTGTCTACATTTTTCCCCTCTTTGAGATTATGTTGTGACTAAGTAACATCATTTCAAAAAAGCCAAGGAAATGGATAGAGGAAAAGGATGATGATGGAAAGATAGGACGATGATGCCCCCTCGAGAGGATAGGCAGGTTGGACAAACACGGGTAGGCTCTCGAAATGAAAGGGATTGGTTAAGGAAGAAAGACAGGAGAATGGATAGAAGAAATGAATGATATGAGAGAGAGATGGTGGAGGAATGAAGGATCGGCTAGAAGAATGGAAATGATATCTTGCTTTGATGGATTGTTGAGCTTCTCACTTGCAATTTTTTTGCTTATCATCATAGAACTTATTATGTCAAAGGACGATAATCACCATGGCATGACAGAGGCCAAAGTGGAAAGTGTAGTCCCTTGTGAAACAGGCACATGACCGACAAGGAATGCCTGACTCAGACTAAGAATTGTGATACCTTGTCAGAACATGCGATGAGATAACTGTGAGGTATGCAAGTCCTGATGCAAGGAAGCAATTATCCTTTCCAATGCATAGGATGTCTGTGATTCACACCCAATAGAATCCCGATCACACGCAAGACACCAAGTTGCCCCAGTCATTTTGCCAAGACAAACCACAAACAACAATGAAAGAAAAAGGTTTCACTCTATCCTTTCTTCTCTTCATCACTTAGGGACTACCTTGAGAAGCATAAGAATGAGACTGCAAAAAATAATCCAGTAAAATAAGACAGACTAGACCAACAACCAGTTGGAACTTTTGCCAAGTGATATGTGCTTGATTGATCATGATGAGATGAAGAAGGCCTAGTTTCAGGATAGGAAGCATGTTGTATAAGACGCCTAGTCTAGTTTCAACAATGCCCCTACCTGTCTAAGGCAAGTGATAGGATTGAATGACACTAGTGTTGTTGGCCATGCAAGCAACACCAGGGTTTGATTGATGATGTTTGATAAATGGCGCATGTCGTATAACAAACAAAATCCTAGTTTTGATGATGCCTCATTCCGTGCAAGGTATGTGATGGTTGATAAGGATAGTGACATATGATTATCATGAGGCGATTGATTGGTTAGACTGATTGGAATAGCTTGTCTGGTTGATTTTGGGATTGGTTTGAAGTGCAAAAGATTTGACTGTCTAATCAAAGTGTCCATCTCAGCAAAGGATGACTTATTATGACAGTTGACAGGATGGGCCCTAAGGGACTGACCTAATGCCTCGGGGGTGCATCAAAGATGGCCTTGCCTACATGAAAGCTCAGAGGCAACATAGTTTGACCATGCAGACTGTGGATGATTTGGAAGAATTGATTTGAATGGTAACATGATGTGACTGATTAGGATGTTGTTTTGATTGACTTGAAGAAGTGATTTGACTTGAAATGAATTGATTGATTTGACAGTTTGAGGAATGATGATGAATTTACTTTATTGCTTGGATTTTTGGTTGGTTATTTGATTTTTTTGTGATTTTTGATGATATTTTGATTTTTTGGGATTTTTGAAAATGTTTTGATTTTTTTTTTGGATTTTGAAATGTTGTGATTTTTTTTGGTTTTTGGAATATTTTGATTTTTTTGGATCTTGATATGTTTTGAATTTTTTTGGTTTTTTCAAATGTTGTGATTTTTTTGGATTTTCAAGATGTTTTGATTTTTTTTTGAGTTTTTTGGAATATTGTGAATTTTTTGGATTTTTGAGATGTTTTGATTTTTTTTTAGTTTTTGGAATGTTTTGATTTTTTTGTATTTTTGGAATGTTTTGGAATGTCAATGGATGACAATTTTTGTAGCCTTCATGCTAGATACCAATGACAAGGGGAAACCAAGTCTAGTTGCAAGGATGAATGAATAGGACTAGATGAATGGATAAGGAGGGGGGCGATAGTGGATGGAAGGAACGCACACGTAAGAGGGCAAGGATGTGATCTCCAAGGACTATGTCGCATAGGAATAACATGCCCCATTATTGGTGGTATACTTAGGATTTGACATGGAAAAGCTTATGATGAAGGATGATGAGATGGATTGATTTGGATAGGATGAGGTATATCAAGAGATAACCAAAACATTTGTCAACATTTTGCCCCCAATCTTTATCAAGATCAAAAGAGAAAGGGTAGATGAATGAGCTCAATATGATAGGTATGTATGTATGTGATGGATATGATATGAAAATGATAGTGTGGATGAGATAAGGTGCCCCAAGTGTAAGCAACAGAAAATTAACCTACACATGACACATGTTTGCCAGGTTTTCATCATGGTACTTATCCAAGGTGCCTGTTTACTAGGTTTTCACCATTGGATGAAGGTATTTCTCTTTACTTTTTGATTTTTTTTCTTTTCTTTTTTTTGACTTTTTTGACTTTTTGACTTTTGACTTTTGACTTTTTGAATGGGAGAGGTGGAATATGGAAAGGACGGACTCAAATGTCTAGTGCCATGAAAGGTGATAGTCCCATTGGAGAAAGATGTTGTCGCATGGACCATGTCAAATGTCATTGTGCTCATCAATGTTGGTAGGGAGATTGCATGAGAGTGAGATGGAGTAGGTAGATAATGGGAACGATAGTGGATTATGATATGGATTATGTAGGGGATGTGGTGCAGGAGCACCTCGAAAATCTAAAGGTTCCTTACATTTTATAAAAAGAAATGCTATGTTTGTAAAGGCCTTCGAGCCATGTTGAACGAATGTATACGTGTCAAGAAGGGTTAAAAATATGTAACCGAACTATTTGTTTTTGTAAACTGTGATTGTTGGTGGTTCACCTCCCACCACGTATGTAACCGTCCTAATAGGTGTCTTTCAAGTCGCAAAAGTCTATATTTATAAGAGGAGCAGACAGATGGAGAAAGGGAGATCAATTTGTATTTTTCTGAAAATAGAAGGAATAGAAGGATTATGTGTTTCTGGTCTAATTACAGTGGATATCGTTCGGGGTCATTCCACTGGAGGATTTCTCTGAAATCAGTGGAATGACCCCCCAGTTGTTAGTTTATTCATGTTCTGTGTTGAATTAATGGTTTTCTATGTTATTCGTTCGGTTACAAAATGCAAAAATAGTTATTGGCATGTGTTTCGCAGTGTTTCACCTAGTATACAATTCATGTATATATCGTACTCGTATGTACGTGTTATTTTTGTGTGCATTCCACAGAGGCCTCGAGTATACATCACTGAAGTAAATTGGATATGCAAGTTGTGAGTATCCTGTAGTTGTATGTGTGGTCATTCTGTGTAAATCCGTCATTTAGGTTGTATGTCTCAACGTAGGTTGCATTGTCAATGTGCATTGGTTTGGATGCAAGTATTGACCAGCTACATCAGGTCAAGGCAGAAGGGAGACTGGCGATGGAAGGTGATGCAGTGTATTTGCAAAGGTAAGAGAATGCATCGGTGTGATAAGAGTCATCGGAAGTAGATTTGGCAGTCACAGCGAACAGTGAGGTCTTGTCGATAGAAGCATATCGGTGTAAGAGTTATGATTGGGAGGGAAGATGAATGTCAGAGCGATACATAATGTCTGGCCGATGGAAGTCTAAGCGATACAAAGGCATCGGTGTGAGAAAGGATATCAACAAGCAAGGAGAACGTTCCACCGACGGAGGTAGGTCTGACCGATCGGGGTGATGAACATCAAGGTCTCACCGATGGGGGAAAGTTTGGTGTTTTATTGTTTCGGTGTAAGGTCATCGGCATAAGGATGGCCATTGGAAGGGGAGGAGTAAGTCACGCCGATAGTAATGTCTGGCCGATGTGCATAACGGTATCGGTGAGAGATAGGTCGTCGGGGAGAAAGAATGTGGGAAGGCCGATAACACATGTCTGGCCGATAAAGAAGGTAAGTTTGATTTTGGTGAAACCTTAGAAGACCTCTTGTCGATAGGAAAGAATATGTATGTTTCGGTGAGACATTTAAATGGTCTTGCCGATATACACTATAATGGCTATTTTGGTGGGCTTTAAAGGGTTTTTTAACCTGTTTCTAAGCTTCCACTGGGTTGCTCTGCATCAGATTGGTATCAGAGCCGGTGAAAAGTCTGGCAAAAGTTGTGGGTATTCTGTCACTGAATAGGCAGAAGAAGAATGAAGAAGAGAGAAGCAAGAAGCTGAAAGGAAGAGTGCTAGAAAGAAATGTTGGTGACTTTCAGTTGCAAGTGCAGGTTCACTCGCTACAGTAAGTAGATAAGAGATTTGTCATGGAGCCATAGGAGATGGTTCAAGGGCCTGAGAAGGAGGTCCAGTTGGTGTCGCCAAAAGTCTTGGGGAGAGAGGCGAGAGAGGACTCCCAAGTGAGGGACAGAGGTGTTGGTGTAGCATGAAGGAGTGGATTTCAACTGTTGCATTTTGGAGGCAGCCATTGATAGGAGTCCCAGTTGCAGAGTCATAAAGGAAGCAGCAGAGGCATCCAGTTGGAATTGAAGACATCGAGAGAGACAAAAGACATTGCAGCTTTTTCACCGAGCATTTCCATGGGACATGGAAATTTTTCAAGTCTGGGAGTATGGTGCAGGAGCACCTCAAAAATCTAAAGGTTCCTTACATTTTATAAAAAGAAATGCTATGTTTGTAAAGGCCTTCGAACCATGTTGAATGAATGTATACGTGTCAAGAAGGGTTAAAAATATGTAACTGAACTATTTGTTTTTGTAAACGGTGATTGTTGGTGGTTCACCTCCCACCACGTATGTAACCATCTTGATAGGTGTCTTTCAAGTCGCAAAAGTCTATATTTATAAGAGGAGCAGACAGATGGAGAAAGGGAGATCAATTTGTATTTTTCTGAAAATAGAAGGAATAGAAGGATTCTATGTTTCTGGTCTAATTACAGTGGATATCGTTCGGGGTCATTCCACTGAAGGATTTCTCCGAAATCAGTGGAATGACCCCCCGGTTGTTAGTTTATTCCTGTTCTGTGTTGAATTAATGGTTTTCTGTGTTATTCGTTCGGTTACAAAATGCAGAAATAGTTATTGGCATGTGTTTCGCAGTGTTTCACCTAGTATACAATTCATGTATATATCGTACTCGTATGTAAGTGTTATTTTTGTGTGCATTCCGCAGAGGCCTCGAGTATACATCACTGAAGTAAATTGGATATGCAAGTTGTGAGTATCCTGTAGTTGTATGTGTGGTCATTCTGTGTATATCCGTCATTTAGGTTGTATGTCTCAACGTAGGTTGCATTGTCAATGTGCATTGGTTTGGATGCAAGTATTGACCAGCTGCATCAGGTCAAGGCAGAAGGGAACTGGCAATGGAAGGTGATGCAGTGTATTTGCAAAGGTAAGAGAATGCATCGGTGTGATAAGTCATCGGAAGCAGATTTGGCAGTCACAGCGAATAGCGAGGTCTTGCCGATAGAAGCATATCAGTGTAAGAGTTACAATCGAGAGGGAAGATGAATGTCAGAGCGATACATAATGTTCAGCCAATGGAAGTCTAAGCGATACAAAGGCATCGGTGTGAGAAAGGATATCGGCAAGCAAGGAGAACGTTCCACCGACGGAGGTAGGTCTGACCGATCGGGGTGATGAACATCAAGGTCTCACCGATGGGGGAAAGTTTGGTGTTTTATTGTTTCGGTGTAAGGTCATCAGCATAAGGATGGCCATTGGAAGGGGAGTAATTCACGCCTATAGTAATGTCTGGCCGATGTGCATAACGGTATCGGCAAGAGATAGGTCGTCGGGGAGAAAGAATGTGGGAAGGCCGATAACACATGTCTGGCCGATAAAGAAGGTAAGTTTGATTTCGATGAAACTTTGGAAGACCTCTTGCCGATAGGAAAGAATATGTATGTTTTGGTGAGACATTTAAATGGTCTTGCCGATATACACTATAATGGCTATTTTGTGGGCTTCAAAGGGTTTTTCAACCTGTTTCTAAGCTTCCACTGGGTTGCTCTGCATCAGGATGAAAGTGGATTATGATGTGGATTATGTAGGGGACGAAAGTGGATTATGTAGGGCTTATCCAAAAGCATGGACCATAGGGATATGATAAGTGAAATGTGTTGGATAATAGTTGAATGATGGGGTGGTGGAGGTATGGAAAGGAATCATGACCAATGGTTGCACACACCATGTTAAACATGGAAGTTTGTGATTGGATGGAGGTGTAGGAAGCAATGGCGGTGGTTTCTTAGGAGATGAATGATGTGAGCATTGAGGTCTCCACATGGACTTAGTGTTTTTATTACTTTTGCTTTTCATGTGGGATTTTGTATATGAAATGGGATTATTGAATGGAGTGGATGGAAGAGGGTGGTTGGGATTTTTTAGAAGTGGATGCCTCATTTGACTTGTTTGATTTTTGTTTAGGTACCCATATCATTTTGCTTTTGAACTTTTCTTGTGAATGTATCAGTTTGGATGGATTTTTGAATGTACCGTACTTTGATTTTTTGAATTGTTGTCTTAAGGCATGAGTGTCCTTAGGATTTTTGGGTTTATGAGTGAAGGCATCCAAATGTTTATTTTTGAATCACATGGGGTGAATGGAAGCGGGGTTGGTGGAAGCTTTGTGTTCACATAATGTGCGCTTTCGTTGGTCATGACTAGGATATTTAGGGTATTTATGAATGATTGGGATATTAGGTGTCAGAAGCAACGATGGAAAAGTGGATGGAGGGATAGCAAGAGTTGGTAATAGTGGAGGTAAATTGGATGGTGGCAAGTGTATGGTCACATGCTTTTGACATTTGTAGAATGATGGAGGTGGAATGGCTGCGTATGTTTTAGGAATGTGATGGGATTTGCGATGGAAAGATGTGGATTTAAGATGTATGGAGGAAGTACCAACATCGTTAGATTGTTGATCTTGAGGTGTGTATCCAAGGCCATATGAGCAAGGAGGGACATTGACATGGATTGGCTCCAAAATTCCTTGTTAATGAAGGCCTAAGCCTTTACCTTGGTAATTCATGTTTTGGAGCATGCGATGAATAATGGGATTATGTGTGTTTTTGGAACTAGACACGAGTTCATTATTGGATGAAGAAGGTGAAGTGGAAGACAATGGTTGTTGTGTTCCTAGGGAGGAACATTCATGTATGAAATCGAATAGGCCAAGTGGATATGAAGGTGGATTTGTAATGGGGTCGATAGTGGATGTGGAAGGATCATTAGGATCTTTATTATGTTCATGTAGATCCAAGTTATTTGTTTGATCTTCAAAGTGGATTTGGGAGGCACATGTCTCATCATGGCAAGTGGAAGTGGATGCTTTTGCATCATGGAGGGGTGAGGCGGCAAGCTCTAGACCATGGAATGCATAAAGTTGGCTAAGTGGATCATCATGGCCTTCTTGATCATAAGTGGGATTGTGATCATAGATGAGAGCTTGATCATGGAAAGGATAAAGTGTGTTATGGATGGGTGCAATGGAAGGGGTTTGATCTTGATTTGGATTAGGGGGCTAGATGTTTCCAAATTATTAGGATTATGCTCTTGACATAGCTCTTGACTTAGGGTGGAAGTGGATTTGGATTACTCTTGGATAGGTTCGATAAGTTGTTGACCACATGATAGGGTTGAATGTTTGGACGTGGTATTTGAGGACTCTATGATAGGCTTATGAATGGGTGTTTGACATGGGGAGGGTTTATCCCAAGCTAGTAGCCATTGGATCACATCCTTTGCAAGGGCATATGTGAAAGGACAATATAGTGGATAGACAATAAAGGTAGATGATGTGGATGTATGATTAGGATTAGGAGTGTGGTGATAGAATGTACTTATAGGATGGATGAGGTAGACTTATGTTCCCCTTGTCAAAGATGGCATGAGAATTTAAAGGCACTTTATCTTGTTGCGAAGGTGGACTTGGATAGGCTTGTGAATAGGCTTGGGGTGCTAAAACCTTGTTCATTAGGATTGTCATGGAATGACTCATGTCTTCATATTGTTGTATGTCTTCTTGTGGGATTAGGACCATGTTGACAAGTGCTTGACTAGGATGAATGAAGATGTGGAGTGACTAGGAATGTGATAGGGTGTGAGATTGATTGGATGATTAGATGGGCGATTAGGGATGATTAGGGTATGGTTAGGATGACTTGGAAATGATTAGGATGATGATTAGGTTAGGATTATGTGGAATGATTAGGAATGATGGTTAGGATATGATTTGGATGACTTGGCAATGATTGGAATATGGTTAGGGGTGAGGTGATTAGGGTGAATTTTATTGAAAGATGTGATTAGAAAGGGTGATTAGGATGTGAAGGTTGAATGATAAAGATATGAGTAGGATGTGATTATGATATGGTGAAATGATTGGACGATGTGTTGGAAAGAATGTATGGAATGTTTGAAATGTGGGATGACTAGGAGGATCTACTCCCTTTCTCTTATTTTTGCAACCGTGTCTTTACCAAATGATACTTGTGAATTGTGGTATGCTATGGGGATGACAATGCAAGGTGATGAGGCCCAGACTATGATAGAGGCTAATTATATTAGTCTTCGAAAAGTTTATCTCCAAGAGGGTACTCTCGTCTACTAATGATCTTGTCAAAGTATAAATTGGATTTATCAAGACCTTGAGATGTGGAAGAAATGATTGATTAAAGTGAACCCATGAGTTTCAAAATTCACTTGGAATGACGGACTTAAACTAGCCTTGGAGTATTAATCCCAAGTTGTGATTGATTTGAAAAAGATGTCAAGGTCTCTTGGTCCGTAGACTTGTACTTGTGATACAGTCAAGCTTTGATAGTTTCTCCCTATGTTTCAACCTCAGGAAGACTATGTTTGGAAACCTTTATAAATGTCGAGGGCAGAATGGTAATGAAATGTTTGTAGGAGTCCAGGACAACACTGAGAGGGGGGGTGAATCAGTGTTGTATTAGTTTTCAAATATTTTACAACTTTTTGCAAACTTTCTCTTACAGAACAAATAGAGAGGAATACATTAATAATTTTTGCACAAGATTAATAATGAAGTATGTGAATAAAACTTAATAAGCAAAGCACTAATATACACACATACATATGAAAATAACATTAAACATGACACATGCTTTTCACGAGTGGAAAACCCTTCTTGGGTAGAAAAACCACTCAAAACTGCCTCACTAGCTTAAGTGAAAACCTCACTGGTTACAATGTTTAGAAGCACCAACTTCCAGGAGCACCAACCCCTAATATTTTAGAAGCACCAACTTTAAGGAGCATCAACCCCTAATACAGAACAAAACAAGAACTCAAAGGGTTTCTCTGTTTCAATACAAAACACTTCTTTCACATGTGTCTGTCATATGACAACTCAAATCAAAACTCATCATCTAAATTTTCTTTTCAAGAGGATATTCAAAATATATACAACCCTAAATTTTGATCCACTCAACAACACTGCATTCTATGTATGTTTCATCTTTGTCTATTTATAAAGTTGCATCAATGCACTTGAAAAATTATTGTAAATGAAAAGACTCTTGATGTTCCTCTTCTCTGCAAAAAAAACATCCATCAATTTCCATTCCAAAAACATATCCCTCCTTTTTTGAATGACTAATCATCTTCCTCTATCTGCAAATAATATCAAATTGTCTTGACATAAAAAAACATTTCATTTTGGAATTCCCTTCAATCTGCAAAAACAATTTCATCTTTTTATGACCTTTCATATTCTCTAACATTTCAATCAGTGTCCTGTAGGAGAAAATAAAATCTCTTTTACTTGTATCCTTTTCATATCCATCATGTTCATAACCTGCAAGAAACCTTGAATATTTTCTCTGTATAACTTTTCAATTTTCATCTTGAATATTCTTTTTGTATTCTCCAATCTGCAAAGAAAATAAATCATCTCTCTGATCCTCTTGTAATTTCTTCTCAAAAAGAAAATAACCCTTTCTATGATCTGCAAAAACCATTTTCCTGCAAGAATATAAATCTTCATATTTATCTATGCATAATTACTTCAAAGACTTTTCAATTTCCCTCTGCAAATAAAAATTATTCTTCACAAATAAAATCTTTTTCAATATGCTCTTGCAAAATAACTTCTCCCAATCCATTCATCTTCTTCTTCTGAAAAAAACAATCTCCAAAAAAAAACACTTCATATTCTTTTTGCACTTCAAGAACTCTTAAAAAAAATTCCTTATTCAATAGAATAAGAAAATCTTCTAAATCTGAAGAGAGGATTTAAAAATAGAAAAAATCATTTTTAAAAAGAAACTTCAAACTTCACTTTAAAATCTCCTTAAAATCCTCCATTAAAAAGATGCTTTTTTTAAAAGCCAAAAAAAGAGGAAATCAAAAATTTCTAAATTTAAAAATAAACCCACTTAAGGCTTATTCACGTTCCCTTGAAAAACTTTGGAATCTTTTATGAAACATATTAAAATTTATGATGTTCACATTTAAATAGGGCTCCACATAAATCCGTACCCCTCTTATCATATGCATCAACTCCCCTAAGTCACTCCCCTTCAAATTTAATATTTGAATGTTTTTTCTTTTTTTTAAAACTCTTCAAGCTCCCCAAAGTCATTTGATGACTTTTTATAAATAAAGCTCCTCTTTGAATATGATTATATTTGATGCTTCTTTTTCTTTTTTCTTTTTTTAAAAAAACATTTGAATTTTTGAGCTCTCTTTTGAAATATGCATTGAATTCTAAAGTCATTGGATGGCTTTTTCTAACAAACAAACTCCCCCTTGAAAATCAACCTCTCCTTATAATACTAAATATGGGTCTTCGAATATAATAAATATTCATGCTCCCCTAAAGTCATTCGATGTCTTTCTCAAATATTTTGATGCCACATGTAGATCAAGTAAAGTCCATGAGTAAATCATGTGTAGATCTCTGTCAATCTCTGCAGATGTAAATTCACTGTATGCCTTGAGATCAAGTGAAGTATCATCATCAACACTAATAAAGACTATGCCACTAACCTCCTATCACAACTATCAACATCAACAAATGAAGATCAAATTTAACTGAGAACAAATGAAGACCATACCATCAAACCACTGTCATTTAGAAGACCAAGCCACTCTATACTATTTGCAACTATAAAAAAAACATGATGCCATTGTCCTTGTATGATATAGTGCATATTATCAAGACAACATAACTTCTGACCATTGACATCACGTCACATTGTCTAAATTCACTTTTACCATGATGATCATTATGAACACCTGGAAGACAAACAATAACTTCATGTATGATCTAACTTTCACTATGATGTACCTGCATCATTAACTCACACCTTTTTGACATCAATGACAATCTACTTCCATCAATGTTGTGATGAAATTTGATCGTGAAGGAATGAAATTGGATATTTAGTGGAATGAAATTGGATATGTAGTGGGTGAGGTCTATAATGTTTTGACAAGTATTGTCCTTGTTGAGTTCCCACTTGGTTTTACCCAGCTGCGCCTACTTATGGTGTATAGCTCTAGGAACTTGGGGCATGGGCTCCCCCTTACAGTGCACTCATTTCTCAGGCACACCAAGTTCCAAGTCCTTAAGACACACAGATCTTAAGATACTTTTCTATCTCTGCCATAAGTCGTGAAAATGTGGGACGTTTATTAGAGTTCGATCATCCGACCTCCTGTATCAGCAAGTAGAGGATTTTTGGCCACTAAACAAAGAGGTTCTAGTGTATATCCGGGGGACTGGTACCTCACGAGCATCCAGCAAGCCACTAAAGGCTTTGACTAACCCTACTAAGAGTTTAATATACACTAAGGTATGCCTCCTTTTGAGCTAACACTGTATGGTGAGCAATCATACCAGTTAGACTTAGCTTTCGCCTTATCCTCAATTTATATAGTGGACCGAACGAAAGTACCGCTTGGGGTCGCAAATGAGTTCTCCTTGCGGATGTGTCTCAAGAGTAGGCCCACTCTAAGGCTCAAACAAAAGCGACTTAAGCACAAAAATACTTTTGATCCCCAAATTCATATGACAATGTGAGGGCAGAGCATACGTATTTTTGGACTTATGCCACACTAGACAAATGTTCATTCACCTTTAGAAATCAAATGTGGTGTGATTTATGCAAACATTGGGAAGTATTTTTTGATTCCTAAGATCGCATAAAGCGCGAGGGAAGAGCATACACACTTCACAACATAAACAAAGTCACCAAACAAAGCAAGCAGTGATTCATTTTAATCCCCCAAACCAAGTGTGAAAACAAGAAGTTAAGTTCATTTTAGTGCACCAAAATCCAAATGTGCCTATGATAACCAACACACATGCATATGAAAGAAATTGAATACCTGCATCAAATGTGTTAGTAGTTTTAGTTTATAGTCTTCAGCCCACGAATGCCACATGTTGCAAATCATACATTAGTAGTACAAAAAACCTTATGATAATGCAAAAAACATGACATAACGAGTAGATGTATCGTTTTGCGAACCTCAAAAAAAGGAATCTGCTAAATATCTAAAAATTTTGATTAGTTACAGCAAAATAAATTGTAGAATCAGAAAAATTAGGAAATTATGAGCAATTTGAAAAAAAAATCACTGAAATCTAATAAATGTTGCTCAAGTTATGCTCGGTCAAAGTTTAAAATGAGGTCTGACTTTGACCAGAAATATGCATGATAAAATGGCATCATTGCCTAAAATTGATCTTACCATTGCGAAGTTGGCTTAGTCTGCTCCGCAACGCAACTCGTTTCGTGCGATTTTGATATGTTTTGCAAAAAAAAAAAGTGGTCACATAGGGCTGCTAAGCCCAACTGTTACCTCTGGCGGTTAGGTTAGTTCCTGGCGGTTAAGAGACCGCTAGGGTCAGGACAAAGAGCGTTCACATGTGACAGTGAATGGGTCAACAGTCTAGCAGGCGGTTAAATTTCAGCGGTCCCCCTGTTCATCCATATGACCAGGGGTCAAAGATGGAGAAAATTTTTTAAAACAAGACAAAAACAAGGGCCAGATGATATAGCCCCTCCCCTTGTCCCTTACCCCAATCACCCACGTGACCCTGCGCCTAAGTTTGAATTTGAGTTGGCGATTATAGTTTTAGGTTATTGTTAGTTGTGACTGAAGGGTAAGTTTAAAGCGGTGAGTTTTTCAAATCCTGGTGCAGTGAGTGGGAAGCAATGAATTTGAATGGAGAGCGGTGCAGGCAGTGGTGGTAGATTAGGGGTTTCAACCCGTGGTTTAGGGACGTTGACCGATGTTTTATTGATTTCGATCGGCGGTTCACTGTTAACTGTTAACCTAAAATCCTATCGTTCACTATTTAATGTTTAATGTTTGCAGACAACGGTACCTAGGATTTTAGGTTAGGGTTTTGTATTGATCAGCAGTGACTAGAGGATCATGGGCGACGATTAGGCTGTGACCGGTGTTTGATGGATGGCGGGGTTTAACAGTCAGTGGCGAGTGAGTGGTCAACGGGTGGTGATTTGGATCGGAGGTGTCGACAGGGTGGATCCAGGGTGGACCAGAGCGGACTGCGACTAGGGTGGACCAGAGCGGCGAGCAAACGAAAGCGGTGGATTTCGCCACCGCCAATGGTGACAACAGTCAATTTATTTAGCAGGCGACTGTGGGGTGCTCAGTGGAGATAGGGTGTCGACCGCAGATTTAGGAGCGGCGTCGGGAGGTATGCCTATGGTGGCAGATTTAGGAGGTGTCGACAGACTTTATCTAAGCAGACTATGACAAGAGGTCGGCGAGGCAGGCGACGGGAATGGGAGATATAAGGTAAAGGTCTAGGTTTTCAAGCAGAGGAAATGACAGATGGTGACTCTGCCAAGCTGACTAGATGGTCGTGAACAGAGTGGCAACGTCTATGATATGCGGTGGTTAGGGTTTGTGACCCTATGAGAAATTTTAAAACCTGCCACAAATAAAATCGCTCCTGCAACCAAAACAGATCAAGCCCTACTATCAAAAGCAATTAACCTGCGATCAAGAGATGAAACCAGAAACGACAACCCACGGCCTCTACGCAGGTGTCGTACGGATCCGTACAGTATGGCCCTGCGACATGGGCCAAAACTAAAAAATTCAAAAAAAATCGGCAGCAAAATATGGAGTATTTTGTCATTTTTTGTTTCTTGGACCTCTTGGACTCAACGGTGAGGTCAGTTTGAGCTTCAGAGGCCACCTACAGAAACAAATTTTTAGAAATCACCAAAAATGTTAGATTTTTCACACATTCATGTCGAGTTCACCATTTTGTGCTAGGGAAAAACTAGGTTTACGGTCAAAAATAGCAAACTATCAAACCCTAACTGCAATAGAATGCAAGCAAGATTAGAAAGCAGTCAAATAAACACGAAAACTAGTAAAAATCTAAGCTACGATTGACTAACTTCTATTGTCCTACTCCATCTTTGCATTGTGTTCTCAGATTTGCAAGTTCATGCAACATCATGAGAAGCTCATGTATTTGATTTGCAAGATATTGGAGAGAAAGAGCATATTTTAGAAGGAAAAATGAAGAGAGAAAATGAGAGTGTGTAAGATGTGAAAATGAAGCTGAGAGAGGTGTTTTATAGAACACCTGATTTGAATGAATGGACAGGATTTGATGTTTACTTGGGAGCCAAATCAAGGGTGGAGGATGATTAGGGTTTCCTCACCACAAGAGAACAAAATAGAATTTTAAATTGAGGTAAATGGTGAGGTGGGAAATGGGGTTTAAATTAAATTAATTTGCCCAATTTATTTAATTTATGTGAAAGGGGATTTGGATAAGGGGATTGATTTATTTATTTGAATAAATCAAGTGAAGGGGGCATTAGGGTATGAATAATTAAATAATCAATTAGAATTAATTATTTAATTATAAAAGAAATATGGACAAATGACTAGAATGGATGAAACTAAATTAGTTGAAAAATGGGCTTTGAAGGGGAAATTTGTCTTGTCGTATTTGCGACATGAGGACATTTTTCAGTGTCTACAATGTCAATGGTAAAAATGATGCTGATGATGACGAAAATGGCAAGGAACGGCACAAACGGCTTGATACTCCTCCATATATGTGTGGCCTGCTATTCCAGATGATAGTTGGGGTTCTTCAAACAATTTTGCCTGTCTATCTACGGAGGAAGATGTTGCGGGAAAAATGAGGGGAAGGGTTGAATCGAGCCAGGAGCCAATGGATGGATTTGGGCGCCCAGAACTGGTCAATGCTCATGTTTTCTGTGGCAATCATGTGGAGAATGGTGTGGAAAGGGTAAGTACATTTAATTCCATGGAATTGGATACTCACTCCAATTCTCAGACGGTCAGGGCTCTTCGTTGTGCGGTTGAATCTCTAGTCTTAGAACTAGAGGAGGATATAGAAAAGGAAGTGGTTGAAAATGAAAAAAAAATCACAGAAAATGGTTTAATTGGTAGATTCATTAAGTTTTGGCCCGGTCTGGCAGTGCTAAACAAATGGATCATGGATACTTGGAGTCCAATATTAAAAGGTGATGTTCAAATTTATTCTTGTGCAAGGGGTTTTTTATTGTGGTTTCTGACAATTTGCACAATCGAAATACAATTCTCTGTGATTACCAATGAAGTTACGATGAGCATTTGCTCATGCTCAAACCATGGCACCCTGCTTTTAATCCTAACTCTGAGTCTTTCGCGGTTACGCCTATTTGGGTTCGTCTCCCAAATCTTCCACTCCATTTATGGTGTGATTCCTATTTTGAAGCAATTGGTAACAAACTCAGGAAGTTTCTAGTTGTAGATGAAGGCTCGTCGAATTTTTTATACCACATTTGCTCGCATCTTGGTCGATCTAGATACTTCCAAAAATCTCTCGACTGATAGCTCTCTAAAAATCTTTAAGCGTAGCTGGACTCAAAGTTTGGACTATAAAGGCTTACCATTCCAATGTCGTAGATGTTTCAGCACTGGTCACATTGCTTCCAATTGCTCAAAATCTACCAATAAAGGGCATGCCTCATGGTGGAAAGATGTGGTTGCACACCATTATTCTGTAGAAAAAGGAGAAACAGTGGATTCACACGGTGATATAAGGCAAGAAAAATCCCCTCAAAAATTGAAGACACCTAATTTGGAAGGGCAAAAAGATTTCCAATCTACATCAGCTGACATCCCAGCAATAGCAGCAGCTCATGAAGCACAAAGTGAAGAAACAAACTCCTCAATTATCAATTCTGGGGCCCAAGCTAAATCTACTAAGACTTCCCCACTTGGTCCAACTCCATACACAATGGTTTGAGTGTTGGTAGATAAAAGAGGATCAGATTTCATTGAGGCCTCTCCAACTCCAAACGTAGAGATTCCAAGCAATATGGTACCTTTAAGAGATTCATATGGAAATGATGACAATCAATGGACAACAATTAAACGGAAAAAGAAATCAATAAAAAATGAGAAAATCAAAATGATTATGCTCTCCCATGTAAAGATGGACAAGCAAAATACATAGGGATAATTTTTTTGTTTTCATATGTTGATTGATAGCAGATGTATGAAGTAGATATTGCTTTGTAATTTTGGAATTTTATTTTAATATAAAAGGGCTACCCCACTGGTAATGCTTATCCATCAAAAAAATGATGCTGATGATGAGGATTAAAATTATGGAATGGTATTGATTGTTGTTTTATTGATTAATAGTTGTAATATGTTTAATATTTTATGCAATTAATATTGTGACAGGTTTTAAATCTCTTTTTATTTCAATTAGATTACTTTAAATATTTAGCTTGTATATTGACTATTATAAAATTTCAATTAATTTTTTTATTTTTGTGCTTAATAATCAAATTTCAATTATTTTTTTATATTTTATGTTTTTTTATTGGATATTTTCAATTAAATTTATTATATTTTGTTCTTAATAATAATTTCAATTACTTTTTTATATTTTGCGTTTTTTATTAGATATTGAAACATTTGAAATGCTAAGTGATAAGATTCAATTATAATTTAATATTAATTAATTTTTTATGATAAAAATAATGTAATTACTTTTTTATTGTATAGTATATTGTTTTTAAATTAATTTTAATATAAAATTTATATAATAAATTACATTATTTTAATTTTTCAATTAAAAATTATATTTGATACAAAATATGTCCAATAACAATCAAATATTGTCATATTTCTAACACAATCAGCTTGATACTACTATTCGTCGATGTTGATGCAAATCTTAACACGTGCAAATTGTTCCCCTAAATGTTTTTTAAATTGTGACACAAATCCTATACAAAAACCCTAGAAATTTTTTCAAAACCAAACTTCCCACCTAACATTCAAAACGAGAAAAAAATTGTCCAAAAAATACAATTTCCCACCCAATGTTTTTTAAAACACAATCCTGATGCAGATTGTTCCCCCTAAATGTTTTTTAAATTGTCACCCAAATCCTATTAAAAAACCCTAGAAAATTTTTCAAGACCAAATTTTTCACCTAGCATTTGAAATGGAAAATTCAAGTTATATATATAAAAAAAAAAAAATACAATTTCCCACCCAATTTATAAAAAAAATCATCCAAAAAAAAATTGGGCTATAAACCCTAGTGCAATATCTGATCCGATTTTTAAGACAATCTGGAAATAGGCAGTTTGATGTAGCCCCTCAAAACCAACCAAATTGTTTATGATGTAGATTCCATCAAAAATCAAAGAAGACCACCCCCCCCGCCCCCCCCCCCCTTTTTTTTTGGGCACAATTCTCACAAAATTTCTGAAACAATAAATTTTTGATAAAGAGTTTAGAACCTTAGCCCCACACCCCCAAAAGTTTAGACCCATAAAACCCCAAAATTTCATAATTTAGAAGTTATAAATCTCTTGAATCCCCAAACTCAATTATAAACCTCAAGTTGAAATCCATTCCTCGTCCTAAAATATATAACATAATTTATTAGAGAAACAAAGAAAGGAAAATAAACACTACCTCTTCCTTCTTGGAATCAGTGACAAATTTATTTATAGTGGATTCTCATCCCATGAAAATTCATCCTTCGTGACACAAAAAACTAGAATCCTACTCTGAAAGAGCCCTACATTGTATTGCCTCTCTAAGGTACTTCAAACTAGCAATTGTAGTCTATACTTGTTATCTTTCTCCCACCAATTGTTCTCTTTCTTTTCCCATGTCTAAAAAATTAGAGGCCTGACATAGGCATGAAGAAATAGATGTATTGATAAACAGAATATTATTTCTAATGAGCCATTTGGGATTCTCAAACGTGGGATGTTTTAGAAAACATAATTTACCTTCTCTAGAAAAACTAGAGATTGCTTCAGAAAACACAAATATAGGATTCATTCTCTGTACGATATTTCTCCATTGAAAAAGACAACCTACAAAATAACTACAGCATTTTCTAGATTTATTCTTTAAGACTTTACTATCTCATTTTCTTGCTAAATATTTTTTATTTATTTTGGAATAATATATTATTAAGGTTTTTACAGGTGACTAGGAACATTGCCAAGTCCAACCAATACCAAAGATGAGCAAACCCTTATCTTTTCTGGGACGGCAGGGTATGGGGGGGCACGTTTTTGGGACGGATTTTTTGGGAGGCCATTTTTAGGGGATGACAGGGGACAGCCATTAAAAAATAGGAAAATTTTAAAAATATAGGAAATATGCATATGATAACATTAATAAGGCATTCATCATATACAATATAGAACCCTATTGCAGAACGTTAGAGCTGAATTGAGATTTCATGTGACAGTTGACCCACAAATTAACAAATGTCAAAATTTCATTGCTTTCATTGTCAATATACATATATGTTGAATAAAAATTACAAAAAAATGTCCGAAGGATGTGGTCATTTATGCATGTATTGAAAATTGTTGCTTGTCCATCTAGCATGGCCCAAAATTATTTTTATTTTTTCCTTTATAAAACTAGAGTGCCCCTCGTGGGGGTGTAGGGGCAATCCCCTTTGCAGGCTCCATGTCGTGATATAGAGTGGGGTTGAGAGGTGGAGCCCCCCTCCACCAAACCCAAATTAAAGCCTTTAAGACCACACAACCTTCAAGGCGCATGACATTTTCATAATTTTATCAGAGCTGACACCCATCTAGAATTTGAGTTCAAAAACCAACCTATAGCATATAAAAACCCTTGAATATCAATCTATATCTATTAACCAGAATTCCTAGGCATTCCTTTCTGTAGTATATGTTTGTTCCTAGGGTTTTCTGCATTTTTTTAAAATTCTGACTGTTTTTAAGGGGATGTAATTGATGTCCCCAGCCATCCCCAAATTTCTGCAGCATTTCCAGGACATTTCTAAGTAGAGTTGAGGGTTAGGGGATGTCAGGGGACACTTCCGAGGCATCCCCGCATCCCCAGTACAAGTACACCTACAAAAAGGTCAACATAATGAGAATTTAAACGTAAATTCACTCTCTTTACAAGTGCATCATTTGACCATTACCCCACTACCACTTGGACTAAATTATTCAAACTTGTCTTAATGTTTTTCTTTTGAAATTTTCTACATCATATTATGGTCCACACCATCTAATACTTTGATGCAAACCATTTAAGTGAACTTAATAAATAAATGTATTGTGCCAATTAGCAGTACATAAATTTAAAAAAAAATATTCATCCATTCATCTCTACAGGAATAGAATTTATCATACAATTGCAGTTGTGAAAGCAATTCCATTAGACTTTGATGTATGTCATTATGTTCATTCAATCTCTTAGCAAATTACAATTTTAATCAGCAATAGATAATAATGCCCCTAAGAGAAGCTCCACTTAGATGGATGTACAGTTTGAAAATCTTATCAAAACAATTGTCGGTTATAAAGTAGAGAATTGGCTAGACGTTTCAATCTCTTGGTTCTTTTAAATCTGGAAGGAAATCATCTCACTTTTGAGCCAGCCCTTAACAAGGATCGGAATACAGTTACTGTGCCTGTACAGAGTTCCAGCTCTATGCTTGCAAAAGGCCATATCTTCAACTTTTCAACCATAAAATAATGCACCAAACAAATTCATAGATACCGTATTTACCAACAAGATGAAAATCAACCAAAGAAAACAGGGACCTATCCTCTTGCAGAGAATAGAAACAGACACAGCAATTTTATTTGAACAATTTCAAGCAGATCAACTCGAGTGAGATGCATGTGCCTGTCAATGGCTCCACTGCAATGATCTGAACAACTGACCATATACGTTAAATGGAAATTTTGTCATAAAGATGACCTGTGCATTGAATAGAACGAATCTTGTTCACATTCTTTTTCTTGGTTACTATCTCCTCCCTTTGAAGCAGTCGCAAACTTTTCCCCTCCAACAATTTCATTTTGGCTGGAAATTTTAGAATCATGGGCATTGTCAGGGGAATTTACACAAAACTTCTGTAGCCACCTGTCACTCTCCCAAAGCAAATGCATTATGCTTTCACGTCCACTGTATCCATGGCTTTCAAATGGAAGAAGCACAAGACGACAGAGAGCACCATGTCCTTTTAGTGCATTGAAGAACCGCTCTGACTGCAATGTTTAAACAGTCAACATGCCAAGAAAGAAACTAGTACGTGCCTTTCAAATTTACAAACGCACACACAAATGTATGGACATCAATCACCAGAAATGACTAGCAGTTTTAACCAAACTCTCTAGTGTTTGCTCTCATTGCAGAAAACTATAATTCCTACCAATGCCGCACCCAAAGAAAGCAGACTGATGAAGGCACTATCCATATAGGTGAATAAGCATGAAGACCAAATCAAGATGGCACACTACATATTGCAAACAAAATATTGAGAGGTGGCCCAAATGTGAAGCCCCTTGAGGAGATTAAAAGACAGGTCTTTTCACTGGCTACAACTATCTATAGCAGGAACCCTCTCGTGTTGTGTGTACCTACTACTGTAGGCCAGTAGTGTAGTGGCAACCACATACTAGTCATTAGATCAACGATTTTTATAAGGGAATTCACACCAAATAATTTTGCTTTACTGAAATCAAGTTAGGATTCTTCCAAAAGGCTCCAAATTTTTGAAGCATTTCTGAAAGAATTATAGCACAATTAATGTGTTCAAATGAAAATGGTTAAAACTTTATAGGACTAACTAGTTTTTGATGGATACCACTTTGAAAACCCTGGGATAAATTAATCCAAAACATTATACAACTAAACATGTTATCATTCCCACAATGGAAGTTTATATTCATAAACCATCTAGGCCCATTATTTAACTTGTTCTGAAACAGTGTATACAAATATTTTCAAGTCCTTCACACATAGTGGCATGGAAACACTGACAGAAAAGGATCGGCAAATGAATGGTACGTATGTAAGTCTTCTGAAAAACGCAAGATCATGACAGCGGTTTAAGGAAATTAAAGAAGTCGTGATTGAATAAAGGCATCTTTTTGCTACATGCGTAATACGAATCCTTGTGAGTGAATCAACAGGGATATATCAAGAACATATACGAAAAATATGTTCTTTAGCATCAAAAGTCAATGGTATGAAAGGAAAAGAGAACACAGAATTCCACAAAACAAATAACTCTGACAGGCAAATTATCATCCATAAATCAAGAAGTGCACATGTAAAAAAACAACATGAGAGCACATCAAACATTAAATGAAAATAGAGATGCAATACATTGCCACCATATGTTAGATTGCACACCTGCATTGTGAGTGTTCCAGGATTATTATCCTCTTCTCCATGTATAAGCAAAAGAGGCTTCTTTATTTTATTAGCTAACATGAATGGGCTCATCTCAACATACGTGCTTGTTGCTTCCCACAGTGTCCTCTCTTCATTCTGGAATATAAATTACCGTCAAGATTAATAAACTCATTACAGTGAAACTTAACAAACAATACAAGCTCAAAAGTACCAACTTGAACTATCATAGGAGTAAAGCTCACCTGAAATCCAAAGGGAGTGAGTGTCCTATTATAGGCACCCGACCGAGCAACCCCACAAGAAAAAAGATGAGGTGCATGTGCCAGGAGGTTTGCTGTCATGAATGCTCCATACGAGTGACCACCAATGGCTATTTTGTTTGGATGAGCAACCTGTACACAAGTTCTTTTAGCTGGTATGTAACAATTTCAGGCATAGTTGTTAAGTTCAATTGGTAACCAACAGCAACTCAATTTGAGTTAACTCAGAAAGCTTACCCCTCGTCTTACAACTTCATCAACTGCAGCCTCGGCACTAGCCACCAACTGTTCAACATACCTAATGTGAAGTTGAGAACAAATAGAAGCTGTCAGTATGAGAATGGTAAAATCAGTTGATTGATTTAGAATGAAATTATGTGAGTGAGACAAAGATAATATATAGCAGTGAATCTATATGAAAGAGGAAATGAAGATTGAAAATGGGTTAGACCAAAAGCACCTTTAGAAAAGGTATCTATTAGCTTTTGTAAGTTTCAGCAAGTTTTGGTACTAAATGGTTAAAGAATAACATAAAAGTTCTTCCTCAGTGGTTTTCAGCTAACCATGAGTTCATATGTTTTCTTGTCCCATGCTTTCTTGGTTTGAAAGAGGAAAAGAACTCCCAAAGATACACCATGATATGCTCAGTCAGTAGGGGATAACAATACCACAGAAATGGAAATTATGAAGAGACTTCCCTTCCGTCATTCGTGAAAAGTATACAATGATAGCATTTACAGATTTATGTACATAGTCAGAATTCTATCATCAGCACTTTGAACTTAAAACATAAACTTAAGCGAGAAAAGAAATTACATCCCCAAAAAAGTAGCAATAAGAGTTCCTTGACGATGCCAATTTCTATGTGAAATGACATCATCTACCCAAAATAATACAGAGAAGCTAAATGGACTTGATCTCTCAATCCAATCAATACAATGCAACAATCACTCACAGTATAAAGTAAAGGATTTGTAAAAGGAAATCTTGAATGATGGACGCAAGATGGCATAGAAAACACTACAACATTCATATTCTTTATCATTGAACTTCAGAATAGATCTTGATTACAGAAGATATAAGCTTAACAGCATTTCTCTGGCAGTTGATGGTTCAAAAAAGCTGATTACAATAACAGCCTATTGTTGAATTTATTACAGCAAAAATAGTTATGTGGTCATAAGTTCATAACTACTTTTTGCGACAGATTATTAACTAATAAATACCGATTCAAACTAACAAAACCCTAACCCAACAAGTTAAAGTAACTTTTTAAGTCAACTTTTATGAACATGACTTGACGTTGGGTGGAACTTAACCCCAAACTCAATACCAAATATTTTTCGTTGAAGGACAATTCCTAACCTATTAAGTCAAGAGGCAGTTTTTTACAAAAGCCATAATCCCTTTGACATTAGGATAGAGGCAGGAAAGCTTGTCTATGATATAAAATTGGTGAGACCCCATAACAAAGAGCAACAAATGATCAAGTTTCAGCAAGACAAGGAAAAACTGAAGTACTAATGCTATTAAAGCCAGAAATAATAAAGAATCTCAATTAAGCATCTCAGTTAAGAGAGGTAATACAGATTATTCCACCAGCTTCTCTTTAATTTTTTGAAGTTGACAAACACACTCAGATGGCTGGTGCAGTGTGTTTACCAGAATTTTCATGTGGTTGTCATGCATCTCTTTATCCAGAGTCTGAGAATCAATGGACTTTGCAACTTACATTATTGCAGAATTGGTGTTTGCAAGGGTGGAACTGCTACTTTGTGTAATCTTTTGGCTGCTTGATGTGGCTTCTCTGGCGGTTAGATAATCGTAATTGCAAAGAGAACATTACCATAAACAACTATAAACAAAAAAACAAACTCATTTTGCCATTTTCCATATTGTGAAGAAGAAAACAAAGGGCAACGGTTGTGAGAAGAGAAAAGAATGGTAGTGAGAAGAAGGCAAGAGACAATCAAAACTGTATCACTAACTTAAAAGTGATAAAATTACAAAAAATGGCATACACCTTGAAGGTTTGTGTGGTCCCAAAGGCTTTAATGGTGGCAGGGCTCTGCCCCTCGACCTTGCCCTATATCGCGAAAGGGAGCCCGTGAGGAGCATTGCCCTCAACCCCATTGGGGGCACTAGTCCTCAATCCCACTTACAAATTTATGTAGTCAATCAAGAGGAATAGGCTTACCTCTCGACAATCAGAGAAGTTGATGTTTGTGCACAGTGCCTTGCGACTTCATGATCAACAAAGTTGTAAGTATTGTCAGACTCCAGCCACACGTTGGGATGTTAATCCTGAAGATGCCACATAGGTTGATGAGGAGACACAAGAGGGATTGGTTGGGGTTCCATTGGATGAGAGAGTCCCTCATAGTGGCAGTGACTTGGACTCAACCTTTGATTTTGATGAAATGTTAGCAAATGCTGATTAGGGGCAGCGGCATATTTTCTATGTTTTTGTCATTTTGTAGTTGAAACTTGCCGCCTTTGGGCATTTTGTTGTAATTTTTATACAATATATATCCACATTGGCAATTAAAGCAATTGAATTTTGTTAAATTGTTTGTCAACTCTCATGTGAAATATCAATTCAACCCTCATGTTATGTATTAAGGTTCTATAACATATATGGTGAATGCCTTATCAATGTTATCATACGAATATTTGAAATTTCCTATATTTTTAAATTTTCCCTATCTTTTTAATAGTTGTTCTCTAAAAAATGGCCTCCCAAAAAATTTGTCCCGCAAACATGTCCCTCCATCCTCGTCTGAGAGACTTGGTGTAACATAGACTATAACAAATCTTTTATGTTAAAGATGCCTCCAGCTCTTGGCTTTTCAACCATCTTCCAAGTACTAATGGGAACTTAAAAATATTTTCAGTACCTGGCCATTATAACTACTGCTGTATTTTTTCAATGTCCTTAACCAAATTAGAACACCTCACTTATCAATATACTTTTGCTCCTCGAACTCCTTGGAGATCCTTTCTTTTCAATGCAATTTCGTTGAAATTTGCATTAGAACACCATGATCTTCAACTTAGCAAGCTTCAAAAATGTTTGTCATTCTTAATGGCGATTTTGAAGAGATGAAACTAATTCTGATGGCATGTGAATCCTTTCCTTTTCTTAACTACAAGAGAAAGACAAATTCCTTTGTAGTATAGTTCCTCGACTTTCCAAGATTGTTAAGAAGCTACTATTGATTCTTAAGTTTTCTCTAGGGCCCCCATGTTGATCAGCTCTCTCAACACACCATTACTACTCAGATTCCCCAGCCTGCTCTCCCTCAGCATCATGGCTTTGCTTATTCCTGTTGACATGACTCAGCCCCATTCTCGTGACATGGATCTATTACTTACCGGCCACCGCCTAGACCACAGAGGCAGGCTCATATTACAAGCTTCTTTTCTACTACGAGAGCTACATTGGCCTTGGATGTTAGGGGAGTTTCTAGAAGTGCTTTGATTCCTCCTAGGCTATCCTAGTGTGGCCTTCTGACCTTGGATACTCCACAACGAGAATTATCTCTCACAATAATCAATGATGACTCAGTTGACAACTCCATTTCAGATGCAAACAAGGATATTCGATGAAATTTCCTCCCAGTCTTCACCAGCACATGCTTTTGGGGCTCTTGTTCGCTCTTTATTGCTATTTGTTACTAGCATAGAGCTTTATTTTGTCTTATGTACTTTTACTATTTTGATTCTAGGGTTCTCTCTTCCTAGAACTTTCTATTGTTAATTATTGTAACCTCTAGTCCCATTGACCTACTTTTGGTCACTTGTGGACATTAATATAGTTTCTTTCTTTCTTCAACAACTCCATGTCCATGATTATCTAGGGTCTATTTCTTTCCCTATGTTCTCATTATTGATGTTTAGCTCTGCATTGATATTAACCAATCTACAATCATAAATGATATTCATTTTTTCTTGGATATATCATAGTTTGTCACCTCTAGATCAATCAAAGTCCCTCTACTTAATCACAGATTTTATTGCTCTTTGTTATTGGATGTAATGAAAAAGGCCAAATTTTATCATCAAATGTTGAATTTTTTTCAGCCACAAGTAGTATTTCTCCTCTTGGATCTTCCTGGCTAATACTCTAATTCTTTTTAATATAACAATCTCTGACCATTCAATTGAAATGTTTATAAAATTCATCCATTGCAATTCTATTTTGCACATATCCTCCAGCAATGATTGCAGTCAATGAGACAATATTTAGCACAGGCACTTATTCATAAAAGATTAAAAACCTTACCAAAAACAAAATCCAAGGAATCCCATGAGATTTCTTTTGAATTATACATAATGTGCATTGTATCAAACCATTTGCACACTTGAGACACTATAGCAGCCCTCATTGTAGTATAACACTGTTTATGTCTTATTCTGCACAGCATCACAAATAATCTCTTTGGAAAGAGCTTGAAAACAAACGCAGCTGTACTTTACCCATTCAAATGGCATTTTCACAACAGATTCTTTTGCAGCGGCATTGGAAATAAACTAGTTACATCATGACAACCAGAACACATTTAGATGATACATTTTGTCCTTGAAGTATCAATTATTATCTTCAATGAGAAAATGTTTGGTTCGGTCATGTGGTGAAATACATTGTGAGCGGCCATCAAATCTTTCCAAGAGTTACTCTTAAATGCATGTGTTTTGGACATCCAAGTTTTGGCTTTATATATGCTTGATATATGCCACAGCTTTTAACAATGGTTGCAACCTATTCATTGTTTGATCATCAATGAAGTGTTTAGCACCTCAAAAAAAATTAAGAATTCGCAGGAATCTGCCACCTCACAAACTCATCTGTCCCTCTTCTATCATATTTCAAAGACTCGTATGCAAGGGGATGTCTTGGATCTTTTTTGGTGTTTCAGGCGGCAGCTGGAGCAATGACCTTTTTTGATGAGTAAGATTTCTTTATATTAATATCAAAAAAGGTTTACATTCATCCCAATATCCTGGGGCAGCGGACACTATAACTGACAAAAATTTACAGAAGACCCCCAGGGTCAAAACAAAACTATCCACCATTAACGCTGAAGCTGCTACTATACTAAGGCCGAAGGCTGAAACTGCTACTAATACCCATCTATACAAAAGTCGAAGCCAGATACCTTAAAACTGAAAGCATAAAGACATCAAACCAAACACCAACATGGAACCCCAAACCCAGCCCTAACCATAACCAAAAAGATCCAACTCACTGCACATAAAGATTGTTCTAGGAAAACACATGAAAGTCATATTCCTACGCCTCGTTTGGAGCCGCCACCAACTGAAACCTTTTTCTCAGGAACTCTGCCCCTGCTGCGGCCAACCGACGATGCTCAATGAGCTCCAAACCATTCAAATCCAGCAGAAAGGGGAAAAACTTCACTACCACATCCGGATTCTACAAGCTATCAAGGTCACGCGGACGAGGGATGCCCACACCAAGATCTGTTGCAACCAACGCCTCCTCTAGCCCAACAAGCAAATGCTTCCTGAACAGCCTCTCCATGATCACCTTGGTGTCCGCTTTCAGCACCTTAATATCTAACAAACTTGCCAAAACCCTAGACGAGATGTCGGAATCCACACGATATCCTTCAACCCCGGCCAAGAAACCTTTCCCCAACAGACACTTCATCGCTGCAACAATGAGGAAATCAGGATGACGAATTAACATACCCAGGCACCGCACTGACATTGGCCCAAGGAAAGCCATTTGTCTCTTAGAACACAGCAATTGAATGGGAGTAGCCATGCTACCCATCTCCAACTCCTTCGCAGACACCTTCAAAATAAACTTTGCCATGTCCGTTTAATGAGAAAGAGGCCAAGATAAAAGGATGAATGGCATGAGAAACATGACAATGACAGATCCAACACTACTTGCCATAATTAACGCCTTGAAAATCTAGTTGGAGCTGAGACGAAACTCGTGCGAGCCAAGCTCAAGCACAAAAACATCATTAAACCTGCCCTTAAGAGATACGAAAGTCGCCTCCCAAACTAACACCTTAGCTCCTACGAGTCGGCCACTCCACACAAGTTATTGTGGAGTGGCGCCCTCCCTACCACCCACACAACGACTCATTAGGCTTCGATCACAAAAGAAACCAATCCTTTTATTGAAACCCCATCCGCCCCAAGGTTTGAGTGAAGATCAGCTTCTAAATTACCTTCCCGGTAAATTTGATTGATCGTGATATGCTGAAAATTCTTTAACAACCCCAAAGTTACTTCCAGCAAAGCACCCAACTTCCAATTTTGGAGTTTTTCGGAACGAAGGGCATTAACAATAACCAAAGAATCACCCTCTATTACTAAATTCGAAATCTTCAGTTCTGAACACAGTTTTAAACCTAGTTGCGCTGCCTGTAGCTCCGACTCATTGTTTGTGCCATGATTCAGAGGTTGAGCTAGCTTACCAACCACGAAGCCCTCCCAGTTCCTCACAATACATCCAATCCCTGAGCAACAAGGGTTTCCCCTGGACACTCCATCAAAGTTCAATTTAAACCAGCCGAAACCTCAAGGCTGCCATTTGACATTTTTCCGCTCCTCCTTAGATCCTGAACCACCCAAACTCACACAAGGAGGAATCTTCAAACCAGACCAGCTTTGTCTCATAAAAGCATCCCAACTTGAAAAGGAAGACTTTGAATTACTAGTCTGCTCCACTCTGGAATTCACCACCTCAACAATCCATGCTTCCAGTTTGTTTAAAAAAGACGAGAATGGGGTGGCAACATCTTGAAAGATACGACGATTCCTTTCCTTCCAGACTTCCCAGATAAGTAGAGAAGGACAGGACCACCAAAGACCAACAAAAAGAGAATTCTTGAAGAGGATGGGCCAACTCTTGAATAAACTTACTAAATCCCTTGGGAGGGTTGTACTCAGATGAAGCTTGGCACACAACCATCTCGACCACTTCGCTGCAAAGGGGCAATTCAGAAAAAGATGGTCTCCAGTTTCTTCTTCAGCTTTGCATAAAACACACCTGGAGGGGCCACAGAAACCCAGTTTCTTAAATCTATCTGCAGTCAAAACTCTCCCCTGGATCGCTGCCCAAGCGAAGATCCCTGCTTTTGGGAGGCAATTTCTATTCCAGCACAGAGCATTAGGAAGATCTGAAACCTCCTCATGTCTCCCTATTAATATTTTGTGGCCATCATATGCATTATAAGCCCCAGAAGCCGCACCTTTCCATCTCAGCCGATCCCTTCCTTCTCTAAAATTAACTGACCGCCCATTAAGAGCCTCCTCGAAAGCCAGAGCTTCCTCATTATTGAGCCCCAGCTGCTTAATGTCTTTCCAACGCCACTCCATAACCCCATCGGTCCAGTAGAAGTCAATATAATCCCTAACATTGCAGCCCTAAAGCACTTTTGTTACTTCCCTGACATGCCCAAGAGCTTCAATGTTCATCAGTTGACTATACCTGCACCAAGAATCCTCCAAGAAGAGGGTTGATCTCCCATCTCTGATGTCCCAAGTAATGAAATCTGTTACTAATTCCCTACACCTGCTGATGAAATTCCACACTCGAGACCCTTTAGGGAGGGTTTGCATTAAGTATTTGGCTTTCAAAATTTTAACCCACTTGAGATCTTGATTAGCATACATCTACCACACCAATTTGGCTCCCAAGGCCTTGTTGTGAAGAACTAAATTTTTTAAACCAGTCCCTGTTGCCTCCTTTGATCTGCAGATCCGAGCTAGAGCAATGACCTTATTAATTATCTTCTTTCAGAAATAATAGTAGACAATAGAGATATAAAAACTTTATAGAACAAGTTTCTAGAAAATACTATGTAAGAGATTTTTAACTATGTACCCCGAGGATGCGGCCCCTGCATTTTCAGACACATACTGTATAGGGGACATTTTGAGGATGGGTCGCAAATGTCCCCCAGCCGTACCCAACTTGTAAAAATTTTTGAAAAACATCCCTAGGATGCCTTTTTCTTCCAGGAAATGGTAAGGGATGGCAAGCCATCCCTAGGATGGCCATCGACCATCCTCAAAACAACTATAGCTCATTTTTTTTTTAAAAAGCAACTTTTTTTAAACCACAAAATTGGAAAGAAAAAGGGCTAGGGAGGCCCATAAGGACCCCCACAACCCTTTACTTCAACCCTAAACCTAAAACAACTACAAACAAAAAACAAACTCATTTTGTCCTTTTCCATTTTGTGAAGGAGACAAAGAAAGAGAACATTTGTGAGGAGACGAGAACAGCAGTGAGAAGGCAAAAGAGCGTCAAAACTACATCATTTAAAGTAAATTTACTATCCATTTTTCATTTGCACAAATTCTTTTGCATTTTTTTTTGAAGTTTCAAACACTTGGGGAGGATGTTTTGTTTGTTTTTGTATGATGTTTGCACTGGCAGTTGTGTTTTGAGTTTTCAACAAAAAAAAAAAGAGCAACAGTGAGGGTAGTGAGGGTGAAGAAGTTCAAATTCAACAAAGACCATAGGAGTACTACTAGGGGTTCTTCTAGGAGTGGGAGTGCTATAGGGACTGTGAGTTCAAATAACCCATTTGAATGCCCTTTTAAAATCCTCAAAAAGTATGCAAAGAGCCCATTTAATTCTAAACAAACCCTTTTAACAATTTGCAACAGCCATAGACAAATACAAAGAAAAACAATTCAAAGGGGAGTAGAGTATGGCAGTCATTTGTGCAACTAGGATTATAGGGGCAGTACACAAGGGTTTACTCCTATGTTACACGGGGACACGTCCCTAGCCCTCAAAGACACTTCCCCGTCCCCTTAGACGATTCGAGGACGGGGGGATGACAAGGGACGTCCCCTAGCCGTCCCTAAAAAATTTTTAAAACTAGAAACATCCTCGAACGCGTCCCCTTTTTCGGAAATGTCGGGAAACGCATAGGGGATGCCTAGCCGTCCCCGAGACTGTAGGGGACGTCTCAAACGTCCCTTGACCGTCCCAAGGATGGCCAAGCATCCCCTACATCAAGCATAAAATCTAACACATGTAATTTGAATTTTTTGATGTGTGCTACAACTCTTAGTATGTTTCAGATCTACTTCTTGTTGTAAACCAAGAACCATGCTTGGAATCAACTAAGCTTGTAATTATAATGTTTTTTAAGTGGTGGAAATGAAGTCAACATGTAGAAAACAAACAATTGAGTAAGTAAAGTAGAAAAAAAACATCACACAAGATATACCCTGGAGAGACCAGTGTAGCAAACTCCACCGTGGAAATGGTTTTGTGTCCTTATGTCAATCGAATAGCAAGATTACAAGCCAACTTTTCTCTCATGGAACCTCTAAGAACACTTTCGGATTGATACATCCATTAACCATGCTATCCTAAACTTGTCCTTTTGTAAATCTCAGTCAACTTCCTATTCATTCTAAACTTGCCCTGCAATAAAATTCAATCAGTTGATTCTCAATCAATTGGAATGCATACTTTTATTGCAAGATTGAAAGTGTAGCAATACAAAACAACAATAAAGCAGAAAGGGAAGTTCTTCATGATTAAAACTGCTGCTAATAATAAATATTTATTGTTATACTATTGTCCATTAAGTTGTAGAAATCTCTCTCTCTCTCTCTCTCTCTCTCTCTCTCTCTCTCTCTCTCTCTCTCTCTCTCTCTCTCTCTCTCTATATATATATATAGAAAAATTCATATATATTGCCGTCCGCACGCCATCCCCAAAAAATGGACCTTGGACTACCGTCCACGAAACACGTCCCCTGCCGTCCCCCAATCCCCGAAATGTCATGGAACACAAGTTTACTCTCATCTTTTGTGCATAAGTGGGTAGAGGGTAAAATGTTGTGAAAAAATCACAGCTAGAGAATGACAATAGAGACTTTGCAACCTAGTATGTCATTGCCTACCCAAACCGCGGATGTTGAGACTCAAAGGGGAGACATTTCTAACAGGGGAAAGAGAAGGGCTACTGGTGTTGCAGGGATGTTCTATATGCAATCGTAGAAAGTTGTTGAGTCTTCTATTGCCGAATTTTTCTATGCCCATGCCATACCAATTCATGTGGCACATTCTCCCTATTTCAAACAAATGTTCAAAGATGCAATTGTTGTTGGTCCCTTGTTTGTCCCCATTAGAGAACATAAACTGAGCACTACCTTTCTTGACAGAGTATTCTAAGGTGAGTGTGGTGATGAAAAAAATTGAGGCAAACTTGGATAAGGGTGGGCTGCTCTATCATCATGGATTGGTGGGCTGATATTAGACATCGGCCACTCATCAATGTCATTGTCACGTGTTTTACTTAGAGCTATTGAATGTTCCAGGAAGAGGAAGGATGCAAACTTCCAATTTTAAAATTTGAAGGATACCATAGAGGAGGTTGGGCTCTCTAATGGTGTACAAGTGGTGACTGATTCAATCCCAATATATAAGTTAGTTAACTCAATGGTGGAGGGTGCTTACAGGCACATTTTCTAGACCACATGTTATGTTCATGTGTTGAACAATACATTGAAAGACATTGAGAAGATAGACTGTGTGAAGGCAGTGGTGGCAAAAGCTAGAGACATACAGATGTTCATTTGCAACCATCACACCTCGCTCTATTCAAGACTTCTTCAAGGAAGGAATTCCTCAAGCCAGTGAGTACCAGCCTAGTCCTCAAACCAATGAGTACTAGCTATGCCAGCTACCTGTTTTTTTAGAGAGGATGCTTGAGGTGCAAGCACCTCTATGGTTAATGATGGTTAATCCAAAGTGGGGTAGATGGTCAAAGACAAACACGGCTAAAGGAGAAAGTGTGAAACAAAAGATCCTTGATGATGATTGGTGGTCCACAATGAGGTAAGAAATTGCTGATTTTATTATTTAACTATTTATTTATTAATGTTTCTAACTTGTAAAGTATTTTCATTCTTTGTAATAGCATTCTCTTTGTCATTTGAGTCTTAATCTTTTTTTTTTAATTTAATTCTTGTAATTTGTTTGCAGATATATGTTTGCTCTTCATCTCAGCTATTGTGCGAGTCATAAGATATGTTGATACAAACTCTCCAAGTCTTGCAGAGATTTATGAGCCATTTGATAGCATGCTTGGGCAGACGAAGCAAGCCATCCATTGCTAGGATCCTATGTAATGTCCCCTTTCTAGTGGAAACACTTAAACCTAAATTTGCATTCAAAATGATTTTCAAGGAGACATTAGTAACATTAGAGATCAATAAACTTCAGTGATAAGATCAAAGATAATATAAGTATATTATTTGTATCAAGGATTAATCATTCCTTTCTTGTCATTTATCACTATTATATAATACATTCCATAAGTACACTAGGATGAATATTAAACATAGTTTAGATTCATACTCTCCCCTCTTACTATTCATCAAGGAATTAGGATCTTACATGCTAGGGCGTGTTGATGGTTGTTTTTCAACAAGTCAACAATTAGAGTAAAATACTGAGTATCTGACTCTCTCTTGAGCAAAGCCTCTCGGATGCCGAACTAAGTGATCAAACGAGATAACTCCAAGGTTCCTTATGATGTTTTCGGTAAGAGACAGCTTAGCGATTTAAGTATGATTTTGCTGTTAAACACAAAGGGACTTACATAGACTCTTCTCCTTTCATTCGACTTATTCCTCCTTTGATGTGGATGATGTATATACAAGGTTTCTATGATAAAGAAAATGAAAAAGGGTTAAGGGTTTAGAAGGCTAATCTAAGGACAATGAGATAATGAAACATGTAAAGATAGACAAACTCCTCATGAAACCAGACTTCGCTTCGCCATGAGAACCAACAACTACACGAAGCCGGTGCAATCTTCTAAGGAAACTCAAGGATTTTCATGTTGTAAATCTCCATCCAAACACCCACAGCTGGTGCAATTTGAACAAGCATTCACAACCGAACTAAAGAGAATGAAGGTTCAGTCTAACTCTGCAAAGTGGGTTGCCTTCGACAATACACGAAAAGTATGAACCAGAAGAATTCAACAAATATCTTTACGCATATTCATTACATCAATGCACTTCTAATCTATTTCTAAGCTATTTGAAACATCTCTTAATTCCATCAAGATTCAGGAAACCATGTTACTCCACAAGATAATACTTAACACCAAACAAGTAGCTCCAATGTCTTTGCATTAACTTTGAGGAATATTTACAACAATTTCAAGTTCTCTCAGAGAATTTTGAGAGTCTCTTCTATTCTACTCTTAAAATCTACTCTCTACTACTACTAATGATCTACTCTCCTTACAAATGAGGCAACAAGGCCTTTATATAGAAGCCCAGGTTACAATGAATGGCTTAGATCAATTTGATAGCCAAGGGCTCAGATCATGCCACCTCAGAGGTAGTTACAACAACTTGCTATTTTTAGCAAAAAAGAGAGAGGCAATGAAGGCACGTTTTCCAATGTGATAAGGTAAGGCTAAAGCATTTAAAATATTCCTCCACATAGGAATCCCTTTGGCTTCTTTCATTAAATGATACATTTAATGCATTTAAAATAATGCGGCTAATCAAAATTGAATGATGTGTACTTGCCACATAGATGCCAACTCAGCATACTTTGAAAATTTATCATCTTTGTGTGATGTATTCAATGTAATTGCTTGAACTTGTATGTTTAGGAATACATCTTGTAGATCTTTGCCTTAGTCATTCTTCTTGTAACTGGATGTATGATACTTGTTGCTTCACTTGTCTAACTTCATGATTTTTTCTTCTTCTTGTAGGTAAGTTGATGATCTTCCTTGATGCTTCTTCATGTGGAGTAGATGATGATGATAATGATGTGGCTTTCTTCATGTAGAGTAGAAGACTCTCTTAGACTTGAAATTGTAAAGTCTTGAAGTTTAGATGGATGAATGCCTTCGCTTGATGTAGATCTCTTGGAATGATGCTTCTTGGAAGATGATCTTGAATGATTCCTTAGAGCAGCCACATGAGGTTTCCTTGAAGTAGAGTGGATGCCTTCGGAAAGTCTTGATGAAGATGATGTCCTTTGGATGGATGTCTTCTAGACAATCTTAACTTGATGCCACTTGATGAAGAATTCCAACACAAGGATGATGAAAGGTTCCTTTGAAACAGCTACATGATGCCTTGCTCTTTTCTCATTCCTTGCTTGTCAAAGGTTCTTATCACTTGCTCTTTAAATGATTTCTCCTTTTTTGCTGCAACACAAGTAAAGAAACAGCATCAATCCCCTTTCGATAACACATAATACATAAGAATCATTACAAGCATTTCTAATCTAAGCACATGAGTTAAGGACTTTGATGTCTAACTTGAATGATATGAAAACTTTACTAAGATGGCGTGCTGGTTGAGATAAGTGAATTCCTCCTAGATTCCTCCTTGATAAGCCTCTAAAGTTTGCCTTCAACACTTGACTTTACTTCCCTTCATAAGGTAGCGCTTTAGACAAAGGTTTTAGTTTCTCCTAGAATTGATGCACTAGATAAGTCGCGTTGGATAAGGATTTCGAAATCCTCTTGATTGTCTTCTTGCATTTCGCATTAGATGAGCATGTTGAAGTCTTCTTGAAGTGTTTTGAAATACCTTGATCTTTCTTCATAACCCTCTAGGCGCATTGGATCAAGGATTGAAATCTTCTAGCATTTCACGTTAAGACACCCTCAAAATCCTCATGTGTGGCGCTTTGGATCAAGTTTTTTGATTCCTCCTAGCATTTCGCATTGGATGAAGGATAAAAATCCTCTCAACATAGCTTTGGTTTGAACTCGTTTTCACTTGCAAGGGAGTGGCGCATTGGTTGAAAGATTGAAATCCTCAAGTTAGTGTTTTGAAATATTCTACCTTCTCCCCTCCTAGCGCATTGGATAGGCAACTTGAGTTCTTTTCATGTGTGGCGCACTAGATAGGTAACTTGAAGTCTTCAAAATCAAACTTTATTCTCCCCTTTTGTGTGGCGCACTAGATGCCACTTTTGATTTCTTCTTGTTGAGCACTTTGATAACAGGTCTTGGAAGTGGCGCATCACTTCACTAGGTTGAAATCTTCAAAACTTTGATGTATTAGATGGCCTTTACCTTGAAGTAGATCATGCATGGTATTGGCGCATTAGATGACCTTGGAGAATCCTCTAGAAACAAATCTCACTCTACCTTATGTTGCGCATTAGATGACCTTGTTGGAAGCTTGAAAACTTAGGGGTATTCATGAAGTTGGCGCATGAGATAAGACTTTAAAATCTTCTGAACTTAAATCTTGAAGGCTTAACCTTGGATGTCCACCTTCCTCCTTGTAGGGCGCATTGGATCAAGCATGGAGAATCCTCTAGATTGCGCTTTGGATAAGGATCCTTCAAACTTCACCTTGAAACTACTTGGGCGCATTAGATCAACCTTTTGGAATCTCTGGAGTTTCCCCTCATGAGGTCGCATTAGATGAGCTTTTAGAAGTCCTCTAGACTTGGCCTTGGAGACTTGACTGGATAGGCGCATTAGATCAAGGATTGAAATCCTCTGGTTTCTAGCGCATTAGATAGGCTTTTGAAATCCTCTGGTCTCACATTGGTGAATTGACTCTAACACTTGCATTGAATGTTTGGGAGGCGCATCAGTTGAAGGATAAAAATCCTCAAGTTTTGGCGCATCACTTAAGCTTTTGAAATCCTCTTCGAACTAGATCCTTCTCAAGTCAAAACCCTCAAGACTCCCTCTTCCTTCTTGGTGTCGCATCAGTTGAGGGATTGAAATCCTCAAGTTTCTCTTCAAAAAAATTTTAGATTTCGGAGTCAATCCTCCTTCCTAGCGCATTGGTTGAGCTTTAGAAATCCTCTGACACTTATCATCTTTTAATTCGCTCCAAGATTCACTCCAAGACTTGTCTTTTCATTTTCGCATTAGTTGAGTGTTCTAAATCCTCATCTTTTTCCTCAAAATGATCTTTTAGTTTGGGCGCATTAGATGAGTGATTGAAATCCTCATGCTTTTTCGCATTAGATCAAGGTTTTAGATGGGCGCATTGGTTCATCAAGTCGGAATCATCATCTTCAAGCGCCTTTTCCTCGTGATTTTGCGCCAAGATTTTGCGCCACTTGAACATCCAGTCGCATTAGATCAGCTTTTTGAATCCTCTGGAAGCGTCAGGCGTTTTTCAAGATCGCGCAGGTAAAGGTATATTGAAAAATATATTTAAGTATAAGAATGAATTTCTTATACTTTAAATATTTTTCAATATACCTTTCAGGATGTTTGAGATAGGTCCCGAATCCACCGGATTTAAGATGCAAAATATAGAATTTGGAGGATTCACCAGATTTCAGACTTAGCCATTTTTTCAGGATTTTCAGGATTTCAGGCTCCAAGCGTAGTCTTTTCAGGGTCTCAAACATTCTTCAGGATTGATCTCAACATTCATTATCTGGATGGGATTTGATCACAATTCTTCATCACTGCAAGTTCATCTGCCTCTTAATCATAAACCAATGATCGTAGAAAGGGGAAACCACTACTGGATCGGCAGAGGAAGATACCCAGGACATCATCAAAAATCTCATGCAAAACATCAGAGCTCAAAAAAGGGGGGGTCCCCATTTGCAATGGGGCGATGTGTGATTTGGTCACAACAGGGCGCATGGACCATTCCTAGACCCAGCTTGAGAAACTTAGTTCCTAGCCCTTGGGGTCTACGCACGGAGTCTCGGATCTAGCTTGGGAGCTATGTCCCAGCCATTGGGATCAATACGAGATCTCCGAACCCAACATCGGGAACTTAGTCCCTAGCCCTTGGGGTCTACGCACAGGAAGTGGAATTACTCCGCCTTTCCCTACAATACCTATGGTTCCTCATTGGATGAAATAATAAGGGCTACGAAGATATGATCTTAATTTCAATATTCCCTTGTATTTATTATTATCATGATGCATGAGTTAAAGACATTCAACTTGCAAATCGAAATACCGTCATCGGTACCCTTGTTTGTACAATTGTTCATTATTGTTAGATCTTGAGTCTAAATATGGATATCAATTCATTTATGAATAAAAAAGACACCTCCTTATGAACTATAACCATTCACATGGATTCATATACTTGTGTAATACTAATGATGTGATTGTTGTATATAATTCTATTCTTAATTATGCATACATGGATATGTATATGGATATCTTTACATATATATATACAATTCTTATACCTTTCTATATCCATTATATATTTAAACAATCAATGTTAAATTAATAATACATACCTGCTGTGCTCCTTGATTTTCTGGCTGCTACCTGTTTGTTATTTCTGCAGACTTAAATCCAACCTATATTCTGTTCTGACTGCTGCTGAATTCCTTTCTCTTTATTTTTTTCATGCTTTTGTTGCTGCCTTTTGAAGGAGGGAGCGATCTCTTTTAATATGTTATGAAAGGTCATTTGACCCATTCGTCCACCCCCTTAATGGCATCGATTCCTATTAATATGATTTTGAAGAGCCACTTTCTTCAACGGGTGCTATTCGCTGTCCCTTTGTTATATTAAATATATTCATTATGGGATCGGCAATTTTATTAGGGGTCTTTGTTTAGTCATTAAATGAGATCGGTGTCTTTTATTAAGTGCTGTCCTTAATATGTATGTTTACCTTATACCTTATATTTGCTGCTTTCTAAATCAGCAATGCTTATCATATTTAGTATTCATATTATTAGATAGTATTTCATCTAGTATTATCTTTATAATAGTATTTGATTAATATATATATTGATAATTTGTATTATCATATAATATTAATAATACTTATATTTGATGGTAATAATAATGACATTTAATATTTATTATTAATATATTGTATGGTAATGATTACAACTATAATGATATTTAATATTAATATTTATATTTAGATTATTAATATTTATATTTATATTATTATATTGTATTCATAATTAGACTAATATATAATATTTATTCATATTTATATAATATAATAATATAATATATATTTATATTATTTATATTTTACATTTATATTTATATAATATATATTATATATTATATTTAATAATATATTATATTATATTATTATTATGATTATAATAATATCTAAATCAATGATATTTATGTATTATCATTTGAATTGATCAAATTTCAAGAACGCAATCGTATATTATGTTTAAATCTTTAATTTAAACAATGCCTTAATATCGGGTCATCACATACTAATTTGGGATTTTATGAGTAGCATATCAAGCCTGTTGTGATGCAACGGTGGAACACTATGAACACCCCACTTCATATGGCAGCCTATACTCTAAATTCCAAATGGTATGCAGCAAGGCCTAAGAGAATGCCTCCATCTAATGATGAAAAGGTGAAAGAAGGGCTCATGAAGGCCCTTCAAAAGATGTATACTGATGAATAGTCTACTTTACTTTGAATGCAGTGCCTAGCCTTTGTCAATCTCCACGACTCTCCAAGCCTTGGAGAGATTTATAAGCCATTTGATAGCATGCTTGGGCAGATGAAGCAAGCCATTCATAACTAGGATCCCAATTTGGGATTTTATGAGTAGCATATCAAGCCCATTGTGATGCAGCAGTGGAACACTATGAACACCCCACTTTATATGGCAGCCTATACTCTAAAATTCCAAATGGTATGTAGCAAGGTCTAGGAGAATGCCTCCATCTAATGATGAAGATGTGAAAGAAGGGCTCATGAAGGCCCTTCAAAAGATGTATACTGATAAGGAGTCTACTTTACTTTGAATGCAGTGGCTAGCCTTTGTCAATCTCCACAATCCAACATTCAACAAACCACAAGTGAGGACAAATAGAGCTACCTTAGCTCAAATTGACCCTATTGTATGGTGACATGGCATGGCAAAGATGCATCAGAGTTGAGGATGCTTGTCACTTGCCTCATTTCACGAGTTGTCAATTCCTCTATCGTAGAGGAATTGATTCACATATAGCTTCATCTAGTTAGTCAAGAGGAATAGGTTTATCTCTCAATGAGCAAAGAAGTTGGTGGCCATGCATAGTGCCTGGCAACTTCAAGATCGACAAACTCCCGAGTATCATCAAACTTCAACCGCATGTTGGGATGTTGATTCCGAAGATGCCACACAGGTTGATGAGGAGGCATAGGAGGGGTTGGTTGGTGTTCCATTAGATGAGGCAGCCCCTCATAATGGCAGCGACGCAAACTCAGACTTCATTTTTGATGTCGTGTTAGTAGATGTTGATTAGGGGAGCCACAAATTTTCTATGCTTTTGTCATTTTGTAGTTGAAACTTGCAGCCTTTGAGCATTATGTTGTAATTTTTATTTAATATATATGCACATTGACAATGAAAGTAATTAAATTTTGTAAATTTGTTTGTCGACTCTCATGTGAAATCTCAATTCAACTCTAATGTTATGTATTAAGGTTCTATAATGTATATGATGAATGCCTTATCAATGTTATCAAATGAATATTTGAAATTTTCCTATTTTAAAATTTCCCCTCTTTTTTAAATATATGTCCCTGCCATCCCCTAACAAATGGCCTCCCAAAAAATCTGTCTCGGAAACACGTCGCCCCATCCCCTACCGTCCCCATCCCGAAAGCTTGGTGTAACGTAGATTTTAATCAAAATTTCAGATCACACTCCATGATCCATCATCGAGATAAAACAATGTGTTTGGAATGCAGACTAGAGCTCCTTATATAGATAACTATGGTGAAGTACGATGATGGCTATTTTGCGACAACAAAGGAGGGATAAAATATGAGGCTAGTAAGAGTTGAAGCTAAAGAAAAAGAAGGCCAAGATGAGGTGGAAGAAACTTCTAAAGACCCAAATCTTTTGTTCAAAAATAATGATAAAATAGGTTCCACAAATATACCATTCTTACAAGTGTTAAAGCCAACTAATATAGACAAGATGCAGCAATTAAAATGTCAATGTTCTGAAAAAATGTCAAGCTTGCAAGTACTTGAGCATGCTTAATTGGCAGTTATGTTTGGGAACAGAAAGTGAAATGAAGTTGTAACAATATTACCTATTCTATGGGCCTAAATTGAGAGAGTGGGAATTGTAGAGTATAATGGGATAATGCAAAGATCTTAGTTGAGGTTAAAAAGTCAGTAAACAGCAAAAGATGTTCTGTAAATACAACAGAAACCAAGAAAATTTGTCATATTCATCCTGTGCATCTACCTTCCATCCTCAAGAGTTGCAGTAGAAAATGTAAACAATTTAGTGGCCATACCTGTCGTTTGCCTCCTCATCTCCTTCTCCAATGATTGGAATAGTTGGCCCAGACAAAATAGCGAAGCTGTAAGACAGAAATTGAGCATTTAGAATATGCAGTCTAATCTAAAGTAGACTATACAAGTTTGCAAAAAATTCTAGACTTAATTTAGACAACAGAAGTTTAAAATGTTTATAATCTCATATTTCATCTAATCATCTATTAAGATCATTGTTTTCACAAAAGACTAGCATAGAAATGCCATGGCACTCATTTACCATGTTTTAAAATCTTGTAATTATCTTCCTCTATTGACCTCTATTCTGATTAACTCTCAACAGATATTTATTATCAGCTAATCTAAATTTGGTAAAGATGTTGAATGCACAAACGATTAGTATTTGTACGCCTTTGTTGTAACATAGAAGCATCTTTACTCTGCACAATATGATCACTTCAAAAAGCACCCATAAGGGTCATACTTGGGAGCTATGGAGACATGTGGGGATATATTAAATAGAAAGAAACAAGGTATTCATGCTATAAATAAGATCACGAATGTGAATGCATATGCATTAGGGATCATAGGAGAAGAAAAAAGAAATCTAATGCTCCTAATTTCAATACAAATAATTCTTAGATCTTATTAAAATTTGATATTCGAACATGAACTTTAGTAGTTGATTTCAAATTGCCCATTTAAGAGCTTTTTCCCAAATTTCATTATGAAGTCCGACTCCTGGGCCTCTACAAGGAAAGAATTTATGGCCTCTAGCAGTCATCAAGCATATAGATTTCTTGTCATATCAAGAATTTTGGGTGAAGTAAACAACACCAGTAAAGCAAACACTCTATACATGATCTGTACTATGATGGTAATTATTATGAAGATCAGTCACCTCAAAACTTAGTTTCAAGGGAGGGGACCCTGTACCCATACCTCCTTTCCCTGGTGACTATGTTTAGCTGTGATAAAGTTGCAACCTTATTCATACACTTTCATATCCTATTTCAAAATGACATCCCTATACCCATTCTTATACCTGTACCCCACTGCTCCAGATGACTGAGACAGAAACAGCCATAACAAAGAATTTCAAATCATTAGTTTGGGTATGCCCATGAACAGAAAAATAGTACAGGCCAAGACCATATTGACTACAAGCTGTGGGCACCTGAATTTCCCAATTAACTCCTATACTTTACCAATCAAACCTGTTCATTTTTCAAACTACTTTCTCATGTAATAATCTCATGTCCAACACCATACACTAGAGTATCAAGGCAAATTTGCAATTAAAGGGCAAGATGCTTTTCTACCATCACAAGCTTTACAAGACCTTCACTTCTATAAAATAGCCGTGTTGCGCAAGAGAATCGTTGAAAATCCATCCATGCAGATGGGTAGCATACCTAGAAGACTCATTGGAATGTGACACACAACATAACAGAGGAGCACCAGATAGAGCACCAAAGAGGATGCAGTTATGACTTACAACATGCTTTGCAGCTAAATGGTTCTTCCTATGATCAAAACCTCTATGAGAGTAATTACATAATCAATATGAAGATAAGTACAACTACTATCATTATGCAATGAGTGAGCTCCAAACTGAATTATTTTAAGGATATCTTGCCAAACACCAGCAGTAAGTGTGCATGAGTAAATGGCAGAAAATCAGCATGAAATAGCACTTCTTGTATCATGATTCATATCAATGAGAAGCACATCCAAATCCATCATCAGAATAATGGTCTCCTAAAACACATGATATTAAAATTGAAAAGGAAAAAGCACACAAGACTTCTCTGGCAACATTTTAATCATTGCAGGGCATCAAAGAATCCATTAACGTTTGGTTCCACCTCTCATATGTATGGATGCTATAACTGCAACAAAGGTCTTTTTGTAAGCTAGATCTAATGCCAAAAAAATTCAATGTTACAAAAAGAACATAAAAAATACACACAACCCCTTATAAGTCATAAATGATTCGTATACTCATACTGAAGAACATTTAAAAGATTCAATCTCCTTGTTGACAAAGAATGAGTGAATGGGTACATTGCATAGGGAAGCACATAGTTTGCACTTTGCATCATGAGATAGGTAACAAAGAGCATGCCTAATAAACACAATCGAAGTACTTTTTTCGGTTCAGATAGAAATAATGATTGCCAGTTTGGCACACAGACTCCAAAGAAATGGTCTTGCAATTCTTGTTCCAAGATAATGCCATTCAGACAATTGTCATTATGCCACAAGTATTTGGTTACATCAAGTATATCACAAATCATTAGCTGAAATAAAACAAATTCAATCACCATTTCTAACTTCGGCGGTTAGATCACAAATCTAAAAATGAAATTTCAGATTTGAAAACCTTTTAAGCTTGGACTTACACTGATCGTAAACTGATTGCAAATAGAAGATAAAAATACAGATTAAAGCATTATCACATGGTACACAAGAATTATACAAATCACCATTTGTTTCAATCAGAAAAAAAAATGTATTGATATGATAAGAAATACACAAAAAGTGCAGAAACTAAGTCTGCTGAACATTGACTATGTTCAGATTTCCAGAAGCATCAAAAATTGTTACATACTAACTCCTTATCTGCACATCTGGTGTTCATGAGATAACAGATCTGATTCTTTGCAATCATTCCATTTTTTCTTTCTCTGTGAACTGTTTTATTTCAGTGAATTTTATGATTGGTATGGGGTGCATGACAAAGTGGTCCCAGAGCTTCCTAGTTCAACACCATCAGCATTTGATAGAGGGTGGATCATTACCACTCAAAACCTTTAAATAAATTGTAAAATGTTTCTTTTAAGTTTCAGGAAAACTTGTGTTTTTGGGAGTGGTGCTGTAAAAATGATTTGAGCTGCACACAAAGCAAAATTACTAGAATTTGTAGGTACTTGTGTTTGTGGATAGGCTACACCAATTTCCATCCTTTTGTGGATCAAGTAGGATTCATAGAAGTAGAACCCACCTTTTTATCAATAGAAATGTGTTTTAAACCTTGTTATAGATATATTTAATATGCAACCTCAAGAGAAGGCAGATGATGGTATTGTCAAATTCTTCTTTGCCAAAGATATTCAATTTCATGTTGCTATTTCTCCTTAATTCAAGGAGGCTTTCACCAAGGCATGTAGACAAGGTCCATTTTATGTCTCTAGCAAAACCAAAAAAGAACCACCACCTTGGAAAATAATTACTCCAAAGTTAATTTGTTGATGGAAGAGGTGAAGGTCAAACGGGTGAACATGGGTGCTCTATCATCATAGATATGTGGACGAACATTAGACATTGTCCACTCAATAATGTTATTGTAGACACCTAAAATTGTCTCATTCCCAGATCAAACATTCACCTACCAAACTTCACTATTAAATAATTCTTAATTATTTGATTAAGTTCATCTATCGATATCCATCTTATTTCTCCATATTTAATTAAATAATTCGGATTATTTAATTAAATCAATTTTCCTCCACACACTAATTAAATAAATTTAAATTATTTATTTAATTAAAGCTAATATTCCATTTCTTCAAAATAAATAAAATTCAATATTTTATTTATTTATCCATGTGCATGAAATTAAATAATTAATTTATTTAATTTTCTATTATTCTCTCATCCATAATTCACTCTCAATCAAATTAGTTAACTAAATCAATCGAATCAGTTAACAAGTCAGTCAATCTAGTTAACTAATCTATCAATTTAGTTGCCTAATCAATCAATTTAGTTAACAAGTCAATCAATTTAGTTAACTAAGTAATCAACTCAGTAACTCTTCAATCAAATCTGTTAACTCCCCTGATGCATGAGAGGACAAGGACACTTGTCACTCTCTCATTCGTGCACATCCTCTCAACCAATTCTGACCTTTGATCTTTCTGATCTTCCTCCACCGTTGGTTTGCATTTCAACAAGTCTATAAATTGAACCTCATTCTCCATTTCTGGGGGCTCTCATCTTCATACAACATCACGCTGTTGAAATCGTTCTAAATCTTATCATCCTCATATCACAAGGTTATGATGACAAACTGAGCAATCCACATACTTAAAAAAGCAAAGAGCAATAAATTGGAGTTGGGTGCACTTCAATACGCTCAATCAATGAAATTAGATTTGTTTATGCAAAGGGAGGTAAATTGTATTTGTATTCGATTTCTTTCGTTTATGTTTGCGTCTCAGATTTTACCCCGATAGTCTAACTCTCGCCATATGCATGTTTATGCATTTTAATTTGTCGATCTAATATCCTTTCTGTCAAGTTTTGGTGATCAAGTTTTGCAAGTTGCCTCCTACGCAAGACCAACCTCACCATTGAGTCCAGGAGGCCTCGCAGGCGAAGATCGACATAAATACTCCATATTTTCAAAACTGTAAAAAATTTTAAAACTTTTTTACTTTGGCCCTTATTGCAGGGCCGTACCGTACGGATCCGCACGGCCTGCACAAGACCATTTTTTGCACTAAAGTCTCTGATTACAGTTTTTCCCTATTTTCTGCACAGGTTTTTCATTTTAAATTTGTAGGTTCTCTTTGTTTTTACCCCTGTTGACTGTCAAAATTCCCTCCCTATTGACTGCTCATCTTTACCTCACCGATCTCTGAATTCTCCTATCACTGCATTGCACCCCCATCGACCCCATCCCCTAAACTAAACCTACACCCTGTCGACGCCTTAAATCTCCTCCACCACCTCAAATCTCCCCCGATCCAACATCCAACTCACCATACCTTCCCATCGCCTCCCAAAAAACCCCTCATCCCCTAGTCGATGCTCCCCTCGCCCCTGGTCGGCATCTATTCCTCGGCTCTGTCGCCAACGCCTAACCCCATCCACCACTCCAATCCTCCCTATCGTTCAAACCCTAACCTCTGCCATCGGTTCGCTGTGCCCCAATCCACCCACTCCTTCCTCCATCGGGTCCCTGGTCCTATTCAAAACCAGCAGCTGTTGTTGAACCTCCAGCCGGCGACATCGCACAGGCCCTTAAACTCCTCACATGGACTTTTAACTGCCACCGATCTCTTTGCATGTGATATAACTTTGTGACCGTCGGCCTGCCCCTTATTTCATTTTTATTTTTTTGGTCGTCGATTAGCCCCTGGTCACATGGGTGACTAGGGGCGCCGCTAAACCAAGCCGCCCAGCTAACCACCAATCTCCTAAACCGCCAATGTGACCACTTTGCACACTAATCACTAGCAGTCATCTCACCACCCAAACTGCTCTTTGACCCCTGAGTGCCCTAAAGGGGCCTTTTTTTCTTTTTTCCATAACTTTCGCATACGAAGTCGAATTTTTGCGAAACCAGTGGCGTTGGAGAGCTGACTCACCCAATTTCGTTGTGGTGAAGGAATTTTCAGGTGATTTTATTAGATTTATTAGTTACACTGAGTCAAACGTACCCCTTGTTTATAAACTTCAAACCCTCAACTTTCACAAAACTTAACGAAATTCGATGAATTTTTTTTTTTAAATTGTATAGAAAATCATAAGGAATCTATCGGTGATATCCAATCTGTTGTATCTAATCATAATTATCAAAAAAAAATCCAGATTTCACTTTTCACGCTAACAAGTGGGTTTGCAAGTGTCTTTGTTCTTTTTTGTTTTGGTGGCATAGGGGAAGACATAAGGCACTACATCTGCATCAGAATTAGCATCAAATCTAAAGACAAACATTCCAGGTGCACACAATCCAACTATTGCACTTTCATTTGATCAAAAACTTGTTTGCAATCACACTTCGATTTGGGCTTAAAACGAACAATTGTTTGCATCATCATACTTGAAATTGGGCATAAAATGAACATGTGTCTTCATCATCACATTTGGATTTGGGTATAAAAACAAACTCGTGCTTAAATTTCTTGGTGGATTTGAGTGTGATTTAGGGTGGGTATGCTCTTCTCATGCACTTCGTGTGATCTTGAGAATCAAAAACATCCTTTAATCCATTCATCTTCACACACACATTTCAATTTCTAAGGGTCAATTAACATTTGCGAGTGAATCAAGTGTGTGAGATCAAAAACACCACTTGATTTGCTATTGTCACCCTTCTTAGGAGGCCTACTTGGAGACACCACTCCAAGGGATGACCTCAACTCTTGTGTTCCGACAGAGTATAAACAGTGAGGAGTGAATCGAAAGACACCTCTTGGAAGTTGAAATCTTGTCATTCGGGCTAAGCCCCCAAAAACTTTATACCTTGGGGATGTTACACCCACTCTAATTTAACAGAAAAAAATTAACTATTGAGTATTGACAGAATTTCAGCAGAATGATTAAATTGATTAACTAACTATCTAAGCAATAAAATTTCACGATTACAACTAACTTTCTTTTTCGGATGAAGTAACCTTTTCTAATTGATTAAATGCAACCAACATAATTTAACTAACTTTCTTCAACTGAATTTCAAGTAATAAAAGAGATTAAGAGAAGTACACTTGAATAGCTTCCTGCTAATTCTGTTTGTAGATCCTTCACTGGATTTTGGAAAAAGAAATATCAACAAGGGTTTTAACCACCCAACCAAGACCAACTGGTCTCTCGTGCTTCTTCAACTAAAGAAACCCAACCCTTCACGAAGGTGATGACAGGAATCAATTAACAACAATGTGCCTCTGAACCTGGTGTCAAGACCTATACCTCCTAATCGATTTTTCCCTATAGATACCTCCTAACTGGTAAGATCATTCTGACCAGTGGTATATCTGGTACTTGATCGTTGACAGATGACTAACTACATCATAACCTTGGCCAAAGATTTTTCTAGTGTATATATATATATATATGACACTACTCTGTCGTCAGCCTTCACCCTTGCTCGACATTGTTATTAACTTAATACTTTCTTCTTTGGTTTATGAATGCAAGTTTTTACATAGCATCATACATGTCTTGACAACTTTCAGTTCATAGTAAAATCAGAACAGAAATATATATAGACAGCATATGCTCAAAAGAGTACAAAGGTTCCATTATTTTCAGTGCACATGTAACACCTCAGCTGTAGTAAAAGATTAATAGTATATATATATATATATATATATATACATGCTTATATATATATTTCGGATATAAAACAAGTATCAAAAAGTTCTCGGCTTCAAAAGACTCGAAAGCTTGAATAAAGAAATACGTTTACAGATTTCAGAAGACTGATTCGCAAGCTCAGAATCATGACAAGAGAAAGATAACATAATACGAATTGCCATAATCATCAAACAATAAACGAACTATTATAGAAGACTCAAGATCTTGCCTGACAAGTGAATGGAAAATTGGTTTAAGCTAACCGCGACTGTTCTATCAAATGCGAATGGTAACAATGGTTGCTTGGTAAATGCACAATACAGTGGGAAGTTCTTCCAAACAGAACACCAACAATAAGCACACTAAAAGGTAAAACTTGACAAAGATACTACAACTCGAACTCTTCTTCCTTTCTAACCTATCCGCCTTCCTCAGAAGAAAAAAAACAAAATGCTTGATAGATATCCGCGGAGGTTCTCTCTCCTCTAATATAATGAAAAGAATGCATGCCAAGAAAGAATGGTCGATCCAAAAGAAACTGCTCCAACCTAGTGGAGAAGAAAGAGGAGTTACAAACAAGATTCCAACTCAAACACTTCAAGCACTCAACAAGGTAAGACTTAAATAAATTATTTAATAGACATAAGATTATATATATATATACTCATGTGCCTTGGCCAAGGCTACGGCGACTTTAGGATTTTGGCTTAATTATTATTTTTTTATTCCTGCAATCACCCTCTCCTTGTTGATATCCCTTTTTTCTTAGCCACCTGGTTTGTCCTGCAACCACTTAGACAATTAAGGAAGGTTAAATCATTTCCATGATACGGATAATAATTAATATCATTTTCATAAATCCATTTTCACATATAAGTAAGAAAATATCCGCAATTAAAGAAAAAGTCATCATATACATTTTCCAACGAATAATTTCACATTCATATGAAAGCAGTTGTTCTCAACTAACAACATAATTAATATTTTATTGTTCAAACAAAAGGGGATGTAACATATCCTCCCCCTCAAGAATCATCGTCCTCGATGATTATTTATCAATAAGCAAAAAAAAAAAAAAAAGTTTAACCACAATTTTCACGTCAGTCTCAATTGTTTGGAAATAAATAAGGAATTTTTTGATGAATTTCATCATAGTCTTCCCAAGTGGCATTCTCTTCTGAATACTGCTCCCACTAGACCTTACATTGCACCACCTCGCGATTACGTAAGTGCAGCTTACGTATCTCGAGTACCTGGAGTGGCTCTATTGTGATCACCCTAGGGTCCCGTACCTGCAATGATTTCCAATCAATCATATGCTCAGAGTCTGCATAATATTTCTTAAGATAAGAAACATGAAACACATTATGAATTCTGGCGAGAGTCGGGGGTAGAGCAATTCTGTAAGCCACAGGATTAATGATTTCAAGAACTTCAAAAGGTCCCACCTATCTCGAGGCTAACTTAGAGGCTTTCCCAAATTTTATAGAGCTTTTCTGTGGTTTCACTCGCAAAAGTACTTTTTCTCCCACCACAAACTGTCTGGGAACACGTTTTGCATCAGCATAACTCTTTTGCCTGTCATTGGCTTCTTTCAGTCTCTATCTAATTATTCTCACTTGCTCTTCCATTTCTTGAAGCATCTCAAGTCCTAAACTGATCCTGTCTTCCCACCTATTCCAGCTTATAGGGGTTCTACATTTCCTGCCATACAGTGCCTCGAAAGGTGCCATTTTAATTGCTGACTGATATGAATTGTTATAGGCAAATTCTACCAGGGGTAGATATTCTTCCCATCTATATTGTTGATCCATGCAGTACATTCTAAGTAAATCTTATAAAATTTGATTTACCCTTTCCGTCTGACCATCTATCTCGAGATGATATGCTGTACTAATATTTAACTGAGTCCCCAAGGCTGAAAATAAGGTTTGCCAAAATCTGGAGGTCATCCGGGCATCCCTATCAGATATGATCTTTTCTGGTATCCTGTGAAGACGGAAAATTCCCTGTACAAATTTTCGAGCAATCACTAGTGCTCCATCTGTTAAATTTCCTAGTATGAAATGTGCCACTTTTGTGAGTTTATCCACTACCACCAATATGGCATTATCCCTGTTTCTAGTCAAAGGTAAACCTTGGACCAAATCCATGCATTATAATCTACCATTTCCAATCAGGTACGCTATGGAGTTGAAGTAGTCCCGCTGGATGATGATGTTCTACTTTTACCTTCTGACATTCGACACATTATGCCACAAATCTTGCTGCATCCTTTTTCATTCCCCTCCAAAAATATAATGGTTTGACATCAGCCAACATCTTGGTTACTCCGGGGTGTCCTGAATATGGTGCGGTGTGAACTTCTTTCCATACCTTTTTCCTTAATTCAGAAGACTTTGGAATATACATTCTACCTTTAAATCTTAAAAGTCCATCTGCTTCAATGTGAAAACCTTCATATTTAGGCTCCTGAGGATTTGACTGCAGAGCTTCCCTAACTTGTAAATAATATTCATCCTCTTCCAATTTCTGAATCACCTGGTTTCTAAAATCGGTGTTAATAGATACCATTGCCGATATGTGCTTCCGTTGACTCAAGGCATCAGCTACCCTGTTTTCCTTGCCCTAAATATAATTGATCTCAAAGTCATAATCGGCAGTTAACTCCATCCATCTTCTCTGTCAAGCATTTAGATTGGGTTGTGTGTAAATATATTTCAAACCTTGATGATCTATCTTGAGTTCAAAAGTTTTTCCCAACAAATAATGTCACCACATTTGCAGAGCATGGACAATAGCTACCAACTCTAAATCATGGGGTGCATAATTTTGCTCATATTGTTTCAGTTTTCGGGATTCGTAAGCTACTACCTTTCCTTCTTGCATTAATACTCCGCCCAATCCTTCTCCCGATGCATCTGTTATAACCACAAAACAACCATTAGGATCCGGTACTGTCAATATGGGTGCAGTTGTTAGCTTTTCCTTTAATAGATCAAATGCCTCTTGACATTTTTCAGTCCATTCAAAATCTTTTTCCTTTCCTTTGAAGAGAAGTAATAGGATGAGCAATCCTAGAAAAATTTTTGACAAATCTCTTATAGTATCCAGCTAATCCCATGAAACTCTTAACCTCAGGAACATTCTTTGGTATTGGCCAATTCACTATGGCTTTGATCTTAGCAGGGTCCACTACAATTCCTTTAGCTGATATAATATGTCCCAAATATTTTATTTCTTCTGAAAGAAGGTACATTTTGACAATTTCCCATACGATTTGTGTTCCCTTAACCGCTGAAGAACTTTTTGAAGGTGTTGCAAGTGTTCTTCCTCATTTTTTGAGTAAATAAGAATGTCGTCTAAAAATACCAAAACAAACTTCTAGGCTATCTCTATACACACTGTTCATCAAATTCATGAATGCAGCTGGGGCATTTGTAAGCCCAAATGGTAGAACTGTAAACTCATAATGCCCATATCTAGTTCTAAAAATTGTCTTATGAATGTCTTCTTTCAACCTAAGTTGATGGTATCCCAATCTCAAATCTATTTTTGAAAATACTACAGCCCCTTTCATCTGATCAAACAGATCATCTATTTGAGGTAGGGGATATTTGTTCTTGATGGTAAGCTTATTTAACATTCGGTAGTCTATACACAGACGAAGAGTCCCATCCTTCTTTTTAACAAAAAATTACTAGAGCACCCCATGGTGAAACACTTGGCCGAATCAAGCCTTTATCCATTAATTCCTGTAATTGTGCTTTTAACTCCATTAGCTCTAGTGTGGTCATACGGTAAGGTACTTTTGAAACTGGTTCGGCCCCTGTACAAGGTCAATAGAAAAATCAAAAATTAATAGTACGTGGTAACCCAGGTAGTTCCTCGGGAAATACATCTTGATATTCATGGAGATAAAGGTATTTTTCAGCAAAGATTTCTTTCTCATCTTCAACTCCCAACTTTTTTTTTCTATTCTGGGAATGCTCTATCCCTTCACTGACCGCTTCCATCTTAACTACAAACAATTTGCATCCCTTCCTTCTATTTCTTTTCAGCTGCATAGCCGAAATTTGCCGAACCTTGACTTCTCGCTATTTCCCTTGAATCCGCACCGGATTCCCTAAATCATCTAGGCATTCTACTATCTTATCATAACAATCGACCTTAGCCCTATGTTCTTTTAACCAATTCATTCCAATGATAACATCGTAGGACCCTAAAGGTGCTACATAAAGGTTGACCTTTGTTGAGAAGTCTGGAAATTCAATCTTTGCTTCAAACAGACACTGCTCTACCCGAGCTCTCGTCTGATTAGCATATTCTACCATCCATGATTCAGCCATAAACTCAGTTCTTTTAGGGAACCTTCCCAATAGCTTAGATGATCTAAAACATTCAGTGGCCCCTGTATCTATTAAAATAATTATTGGGTTTCCATAAAGCATACCTGGAGTTTCTATAGGAGCAACGTGGTACTCTGCTTGTCTATTATCAACTGTTGCATGAATTCTTTGTTGGAACACGGTCTGTTGCGGTGGTAGGGGTTTTCGTTGTTGCTGTCCTTGCTAACTCTTAGAGGGACACTGACTTGCATAGTGTTCTCCTCCACAATTAAAACATCCTCCTGGTGGTCCTTTCTTTTCAGTGCTTTTATTGGTGAAGTTTTCATCATTCCGAGGATTGTTATTGTTCTTTTTGAACTGGTTATTCTTAAATCCCTTCTTAAAATTCTGCTGATGTTGGTCCCACTTACCCTTGTTGTGCTTTCTATCCCTGAAAGAATCATCTTTCTTTAACCTCTATTCCTGCGGAATAGCTTTCTCATAGGCTTCATCCATAGTTCGAGGTGCTAGCACATCCACTGGACCTCCAATACGATTGTTTAAACCCACAATGAACTTTCGTACTCAAAAATTTTCATCTTGTCGATACTGTAGAACATATTTGAGTAGTCGGGTATATTTTTCCCAGTACTCGTTGACAGTTAGGAGTCCATGCCTGAGGTTTTCAAAGTCCATCAGTTTTTTATCATAAAATAACTAGGGCAGCCATCTTTGGCAGTTAATCTTCACAAATTGCTCCCAAGACACATCAGCTACTACCAAACCCATTTCAGCCCTCTTGTTTTCCCACCATGTGGCAGCTTCTCCTGCCAATTGGTAAGCTGCCCATGCCGCTTTTGAGTTATCGGAATAATCTCGAAGCTCGAAATATTTCTCCATTTCGGTTAGCCATGCCTCTGCGGCATCTCCCGAAGTAGAACCTTCGAATTTAGGAGGTTTAATCTTTTTCATGTTCTTAGCTAACTCATCAGCCAATCTGCTCTTCTTAAGTCCTAAGCTTAAGGTTCTCGAGTTATCTTCATGTCGGTCACTATGATTCTCAGATCCTTCTTCTCTTGTCTTAGATTGCCCTTCCATCCTGCGTTCTAAATGGGCTAATCTGCCCTGGGTTGTTTTCATCATGTTCAAAAGTTGATCCAGTTTATCCATGTGACCATTGTTTTGATCTTCTCTGAACCCATTTCCGGAATATTCCATTCCAATGAAGTTCCTGAAGAAATTTAAGAGTTTTTAATTAGTTTTTGGGTTGTGAATTATTATTATTCAGTAGTTCTCCACTGTATTTAAGGATTCTTCCTTTGCATATATATAAAAAAATATTTGAAACTCATAATAGGTGCAAATGGTAAGAAATTTTTTCATTTAATAAAAAAAGACTCACTCCCTGTGATAGGTAATTACAAAATTTCTATCACTTCCTGTGATAGATTTATTGCAATACAAAAATGATCATCACTTTCTGTGATCAGTTTTCTTAATCATCTTCATTATCAGTGATAGGTTCCTCCTGATCACTAAACTCTGAAAATGGAATAAGTTTATATCCAGGAGTCGGAACTCAATCTCCCTCAGATGCTTCTGGTTTAGTTTGATTTTCAGTTTTGGTCTTATTTACTTCAGCAATTATGGCGGACTTTACTTTCTCTTTTCCCGAGACTGTCCATTTCATTCTCTCCCTCTGAAGTCTTTGCAAAGCTTCTGCTATTGTCTCTGAATCTGCTGGAGGTGAACAACTTGAGTAATCATAAGATAGTATGATCTTCCATAGTCGGAGGGATGTAGGGTCTCAGACCTTTTTCCGAGGTGTTTTTCTTATCAATACCATCCTAAAGAGACATTAACTGTTTACAATATTCTAAGCATGATGAGCCCCAAGGTTCAGTGTAGAACCTGGTAGCTCTGATACCATATGTTACACCCACTCTAATTTAACAGAAAAAATTAACTATTAACAGAATTTCAGCAGAATGATTAAATTGATTAACTAACTATCTAAGCAATAAAATTTCACAATTACAACTAACTTTCTTTTTTAGATGAAGTAATCTTTTCTAACTGATTAAATGCAACCAACATAATTTAACTTTCTTCAACTAAATTTCAAGTAATAAAAGAGATTAAGAGAAGTACACTTGAATAGCTTCCTGCTAATTCTGTTTGTAGATCCTTCACTGGATTTTGGAAAAAGAAATATCAAGGGTTTAACCATAGTTGAAAAACTCGGACTCGGCAAAAACTCAGCAGACCCAAAATTTTTAAAAACTCGGGACTCGCCAGAAATTTGGGGAAAAACTCGGCAATAACTCGACAAACATAATTTTTTAAAAAATATTCTTAAAAAACACACATTTCTGAAATTGTAGAATGCATTGCTGATTTCCTTCATATATAAAGACTGTATATATAATCCTATATATAAATTTATATAGGATTATGATGGTTTTAATTTCGATTTTTTTACTCAGTGACTAATAAAAAAACCGAAATTTTAAAAACACTGAAATTATGAATTATTGAAGGAGAGATTTTGGACAAACTGTCAAAATTTATATGGAGCCTGGACGAATTGTTAAAATTTATATAGGATTAGGATGATTTTAAATTTCAATCGAAATTTTAAAAAGACTGTATCATAAGAAAGGAGAGATTTTGGACGAACTGTCAAAATTTATACTTTATAAGTTTATAGTCAATGACTAATCACTAAAGTCTAATCAAATTCGAAATTTAAAAAAAAATGTATCATATGAAAGGAGAGATTTTGGACGAACTGTCAATTTATATAAATTTTGACAATTCGTCCAAAATCTCTCCTTTCATAATATCATATGATACATATTTGATATTACAAATTTACAAATACATATTACAAACTACAGTGAGTCATTTAAATCGAAGTCTTAAAAATTTATAATGAATGATGAATCAAGTTATCAATGATAATCATAATCAATCCAAAATATTAAAATGTCACAATTCGTCCTTCGTCGAAAGTTCAAAACTCGAAAATCACTGTCCGAAATCTCTCCTTTCATATGATACAATCTTTTAAAAATTTCGTTTTTAAATTTTTTTAACCATTCAAAATCTTACCAGTTCCTCTGCCCTTCGAATTTCGAATTGAATCTCAATGAATCGCGCCACCAGAATTTTTCGCGCCACCGGGAGCCGTCGGGAGGGTTTCGCGAATTCGGAATAATGCTTTAGGGTTTTCCGTTTGTGTGTATTAATTGTTAAAAATCAAACATGGATTTATGTGCCGATTTTTGGAAGAAATACTCGCGTTTTCTGGCGATTTTTTGACGAAAAACTTGCCGCGAGTTTTTAGAAAACCTGGGCCGAGTTTTACTGATAAAAACTCGCCCCAGTACCTACCACGCGAGTAATCGCGGGTCAGGCGATTTATTGGCGAGTTTTTCATCTATGGTTTTAACCACCCAACCAAGACCAACTGGTCTCTCGTGCTTCTTCAACTAAAGAAACCCAACCCTTCACGAGGGTGATGACAGGTATCAATTAACAACAGTGTGCCTCTGAGCCTGGTGTCAAGACCTATACCTCCTAATCGATCTTTCCCTATAGGTACCTCCTAACTGGAAAGATCATTCTGACCAGTGGTATATCTGGTACTTGATCGTTGACAGATGTCTAACTGGATCATAACCTTGGCCAAAGATTTTTCTAGTATATATATATATATATATATGACACTACTCTGTCGTCAGCCTTCACCCTTGCTCGACATTGTTATTAACTTAATACTTTCTTCTTTGGTTTATGAATGCAAGTTTTTACATAGCATCATACATGTCTTACTTGACAACTTTCAGTTCGTAATAAAATCAGAACAGAAATATATATAGACAGCATATGCTCAAAAGAGTACAGAGGTTCCATTATTTTCAGTGCACATATAACACCTCAGCTGTAGTAAAAGATTAATAGTATATATATATATATATATATATATATATATATGCTTATATATATATTTTGGATATAAAACAAGTATCAAAAAGTTCTCGGCTTCAAAAGACTCGAAAGCTTGAATAAAGAAATACGTTTACAGATTTCAGAAGACTGATTCGAAAGCTCAGAATCATGACAAGAGAAAGATAACATAATACGAATTGCCATAATCATCAAACATTAAACGAACTATTATAGAAGATTCAAGATCTTGCCTGACAAGTGAATGGAAAATTGGTTTAAGCTAACCGCGACTGTTCTATCAAATGTGAATGGTAACAATGGCTGCTTGGTAAATGCACAATACAGTGGGAAGTTCTTCCAAACAGAATGCCAACAATAAGCACACTAAAAGGTAAAACTTGACAAAGATACTACAACTCGAACTCTTCTTCCTTTCTAACCTATCCGCCTTCCTCAGAAGAAAAAAAACAAAATGCTTGATAGATATCCGCGGAGGTTCTCTCTCCTCTAATATAATGAAAAGAATGCATGCCAAGAAAGAATGGTCGATCCAAAAGAAACCGCTCCAACGTAGTGGAGAAGAAAGAGGAGTTACAAACAAGATTCCAACTCAAACACTTCAAGCGCTCAACAAGGTAAGACTTAAATAAATTATTTAATAGACATAAGAGATAAATCTTTTCCTCCACTAGATTATATATATATACATACTCATGTGCCTTGGCCAAGGCTACGTTGACTTCAGGATTTTGGCTTAATTATTGTTTTTTGATTCCTACAATCACCCTCTCCTTGTTGATATCCCTTTTTCTTAGCCACCTAGTTTGTCCTGCAACCACTTAGACAATTAAGGAAGGTTAAATCATTTCCATGATACGGATAATAATTAATATCATTTTCATAAATCCATTTTCACATATAAGTAAGAAAATATCCGCAATTCAAAAGAAACTCATCATATACATTTTCCAACGAATAATTTCACATTCTTATGAAAGCAGTTGTTCTCAACTAACAACATAATTAATATTTTATTGTTCAAACAAAAGAGGATGTAATAGGGGAAGTGAAGGTGAAGGGTGGGTTACCCTCTTCTCCCAACTGTGTGGCATTATTTCACTTTCATTTCACAGAATCAGGCCCCCCGTACCTTGTGTATATTAGGGACATCCTTAGACAACTTATTTATCCTAGCTTAAGACCTCTTGGCCATACCTATTTGACTAATATTAGGCTTGTTGATGTGTCTTCAAGTGTTCTCATTATCACGACAATCAATCTTGAAAAGTCAAACTTGCCATTGTGTCTTGTGTGTGTGATTTATGCATGTACATGTGAAATCTTTTGTTTGCAAGTTGCTTAAGTCAAGCTATCAACAAACACTTTCCACATCATCCTAATTGTCCTTATCATCACTTTCATCCTAATCATCCAATCCATATCCACATCACCAAAATAATCATCCAATCCAATCCAACTTCTTCTAATTCTCACCGCAATCTATCCCATTCTTCCTTTGTCAAAATGGTTAGGACACTAGAAAACAAGAACCTAGAGCAAGATCGTTATGGTATTCAAAAAATGTTTGCTGAACTTAGGTGGTTATATAGAAACGAACAAGTCACTACCCCACAACAACACCGACAATCCCAACAACACCGACAATTCCAACAACAATAAGTCCTAGACCAACAATTCATACAACAACACCAATCCCAACTGCAACAAAACGAACAATTCCAACAACTCCTAGCCACCTACCAATCCCAAACTCAACAAACACAACCCTTCTCCACTCAACCACACCCACAACCTTCATTTAACACATCATCCACTATACCATCACCCATACAATATCAACAAATTCCTCCTGAATCTTATGTGTCATCCCCCTTAACTTTATACCAACCAACTACACATCATGCTACTCCTACATCAACCTATACCACTTTGTCCAATGTTAACCAATATCTATATCAATCCCTACCTCACAAACATCTAACCCTACCACATATCATGTTACCCATACATCAACCTATCCCACTTCTTCCAATGTTAACCCCTATCTATATCAATCCATACCTCAAGAACATCCAACTCCTTATCTTAACATTTCACCTCACCACCAAATCCATTCACAAGGCTATCAAGTTCCTTCACAACAAGAACACGCAAGTCTAAGTTACCCTTTGCACCAAAATCAAGTGCCCTTAAGTCCTTATAATACCTTTGACAAGGGGAACACCACTCTAGCTTATGCATCCTATGGGTACCCTACAACATCATCCAATCAAATGCCACTACAAGAGCCTACTAGTCCCATCCCAACACCTCCATGTAGTCCCTATCATAGTCCAATGGTACATCAACCTTCTAATCCATCAAGCCCTTCATTACCTTCGTCCCAATGTTCCTCCAATCTTCCACCAAAGGATCCCTCGGAGATGACCCTACGACAATTGATCCAAACAACATTGCTTAAGCTACCCCCGATAAAACCATCCAATTCCAATCCTAGTATGTCCAATACCATTATCCCTCCACCTAATCCTAATCATAAGCCTACAACATCCACCCCTATTATCCCTCCACCTAATCCTCATCCTAAGCCTACAACACCATCCACCACTATTATCCATCCATTATATTGTCCATCTACCCATACACTCATGAAGGATGTGATCCAATGGCTATTAGCAAAGAATCAACCATCTCCATGTCACCAAACACCTATCCAAGAGCCTATCAATGAGCCTTCAAACAACATGTCTAGTCCTCCAAATACATCATATAGCCCACAACCCATCAAGCCTATTGAAGAGTATCCTCCCTGTTGTGACGTAATCACACATCGCCCCATTGCAAATGGGGACCCCCTCTTTTTTCTGCTTTCTAGCTTTGGTTTGCTTTAGGGTTTAGATTTCTTTGAGTTTGTAGGTTTGGAAGTATAGATTTGCCCATGTCTCACCAAATTCTTGCCAAGGAGTCTGTGTGCCCTCATCCTGATGCATGTTCTAAAGCCCTGAAATTGACTAAGTCTGATGTCCTGAAGTCTAATGTTCTGGGATCTTGAAAACTGACTAAGTCTAAAATCTGGTGGATCCTCAAAAATCTAGAATCTGCATGTTAAATCTCATGGATCCGGGACCTATCTCAAACATCCTGAAAGTATATTTCAAAATATTTAAAGTATAATATCTAAACATATACTTAAATATATTTTTAAATATACTTCCATTCAGGACACTTCACAATCGGGCAAAAAAAATGGAGTCTTGGACCTTGAGCAGAAATTTCTCATGATCATTCAATTTGTGCCCAGGTGAAAAGGAGCCCAATTAGGATTGACCATTGTGGGATCCAAACATGAAAATTTTGCCTTCTTAGTTGAAATTCATGAAAATACATTTGAAAACCTCAAAAAATTTGTCGAAGGAAGCGAGAATTGAAGGTGAAAAAGCGGAAATTTCTTGACTCCATTTAGTATGCGCCAAAGGAGGAAATTTCTTGCATCCAAGAAATATGCGCCCAAGTCAGTGGATATATTTTCAACATTTTTTTTGAGAAAATGAGTTAGAATCAAAATGCATTTAAGTTAAAACTTCGCCTAAGGCAAGAGATAAGGAAAGTGAGCATTTGAAGAAACCTAAGTGCCAAAGTGAAAAAGTGGAAATTTCCCATACACAAGAAAAATGTGCCCTAGGATGAAAGAGGATCCACACAAGGAAACTGAATGCACAGGAGAAAAATCCACCCAGGAGAAGTAGAGATCATAACTTAGAGAAATTTCCATCATTTCAAAATGCAAAATCATTCTAGAAAATTAGGAAAATTTGAAGTGAAGAAGTCAAAAAATACAAAAATGGGAAACTGAATGTACTCATTCAGTATGCGCCCAGAGAAAAGGAGGAAATTTCCTTTGAGTAGTCAATATACGCCCAAGAAAAAAAAGGAAATTTAATTCATGAAATGTGCAAAAATCATCAAATTGAAGGGAGATTCGCCAAAAGGAAGAGCAAGTTTGAAGAGTTTGAAAGGAGAAAAAAACCCTAAAAATGTTCTAAGTCAAAAAGTGGAAACTGAATGCACTCAGTCAGAATGGGCCCATGCTAGGGCGCATATTTCTCTTATAGAGGAAAAATCCGCCCTACACATTCAATCCCTTCAAACAGTGAAAACCTCACCTAAGATCAATGCAAGGTGTTTGTTGAGTAAATTCGTAATGAAATGTTGTTAATGATCATTATCTTTGCAATTGATAAGAAAAATGTGCCCTAGGATGAAAGAGGATCCACACAAGGAAACTGAATGCACAGGAGAAAAATCCGCCCAGGAGAAGTAGAGATCATAACTTAGAGAAATTTCCATCATTTCAAAATGCAAAATCATTCTAGAAAATTAGGAAAATTTGAAGTGAAGAAGTCGAAAAATGCAAAAATGGGAAACTGAATGTACTCATTCAGTATGCGCCCAAAGAAAAGGATGAAATTTCCTCTGAGTAGTTAGTATGCGCCCAAGAAAAAAAAGGTAATTTAATTCATTAAAAGTGCAAAAATCATCAAATTGAAGGGAGATTCACCAAAAGGAAGAGCAAGTTAGAAGAGTTTGAAAGGAAAAAAAAGACCTAAAAATGTTCCAAGTCAAAAAGTGGAAACTGAATGCACTCAATCAGAATGCGCCCTTGCTAGGGCGCATATTTCTCTTGTAGAGGAAAAATCTGCCCTACACATTCAATCCCTTCAAACAGTGAAAACCTCGCCTAAGATCAATGCAAGATGTTTGTTGAGTAAATTCATAATGAAATGTTGTTAATGATCATTATCTTTGCAATTGATAATTGTCTTCTTTTGTAGGTGATGGAGGATCCAAAGAGTTGAATGGTGAGAGCTCATACATGAGAAGTTTAGAGGATGGAGGAAAGTTGCTCGAGTTCATCATCATCACCACATGGAGGAGTTCCTACATCAAGTTCATTTTACTTTGAAGACTTCATATGTCTGTAAGAGGGGCATCACTTCACCATGCACGAGAGGAAGTCATCATCCAGAGATTCATTCCACGTCTAAGCTTCCAAAGTTATCATGCGCCAGAAAGAAGAAAGACAATCATCATGCAATCTACTCCAAGAATTTACGCACAAGATATCTTCTACTTCATGCACCATCCAGAGTCAGAATCCTACACAAAAACAAACGTCACAAGATGAAGACTAAGCATAAGCATCAAGAAAGTCCATCAATTACATGAAGATATTCAAAATTCCCAAGTTTCAAGTTCAAGCAGCTAAGTTCCAGAGGTGAAAATCCAAGTTTGAAGACTTTTTCAAGAAAAATGATAAAATTTGGGAAATATTTCGAGCAATGTGAACGTATTGAAAATCAAACCAGTTTGCTCAAAGCTAAGTTGACATGTTGCACACCACTAATACAATCATATCTTGCCACATCATCCATCCACATTCAATGAATATACAACAAGCAAGAGGCTAAAGAAGGCTCCTATTTAGAAGATTCCAAAGATTCCATTTCATGCTTCACATTGGGAAACGTGCCTTCATTCCCTATGAGTTTTTATGTACACAAGTTGTGTCAACTTTTACTTTTGCTAAAAATAGCAAGTTGTTGTAACTAATTGCCAATGTGGCAAGATCTCGGCCATTGATTCCAAAATCAATCTTGGCCCTTCATTGTACTTTGAGGACTATAAAAAGGCTCATTCGCCTCATTTGTAAGGGAGATATTAGAGTTGTAGGAGAGTAGGATAGCAAGTAGAGTAGAGAAGACTCTTCGAAGTCATTGAAGAGACGTGAAGTTGTTGTAAAGATACTTCCTGGATCAATACAAGCTCATTGTTGGTTGTCATGGTGATTTTGTGTGATTATGGAATGTCCACATGATTTCTAATTCTTGAATGTGACGGAGAAATGTTTCCAAGTAGCTTAGATAGTAGATTAGAAGTTCATTGATGTAATGAGTTTATGCAAAGATATTTGATGAATTCCTTCTTGGTTCATACTTTTCGTGGATTGTCGAAGGCAACTCACTTTGTAAAGTTACCCTGAACCTCCATATGCTTTAGTTCAATTGTGAATACTTGTTCAAACTACGCCAGTTGTGGGTGTTTAGATGAAGGTTTTACAATTTGAAAATCCTTGAATTACCTTAGAAGATTGCACTGACTCTGTGTAATTGATGGTTCTCATGGTGAAGCGGAGTTCAGTTTCATGAGGAGTTTGTCTATCTTGACGTGATTCATTATTTCATTGTCCTTAGAGTAGATTCTCTAAACCCTTATCTTTTGCATTTTTTTTAGTTTGATTGAAGAAGTTCTATTCATTCACATCCAAGGAGTAAGGAATTTCATCCATGTTCGTGAAGGAGGAATTTAGCATAAGTCCCTTTGTGATTACCAGCAAGATCACATCAAATCACTGAGTCTATCCACTGCAAAACACGAATCAGGAACCTTGGAGTTGTCTTATTGGATCACGTTGTTTAGCCTTTGAGAGACTTTGTTCAAGAGAGGATAGAGCACTTGGTGTTTTATTCTATTGTTGTTGTTGTCACAAAAACATCATCAACAGGGAGCAGTTCTGGAACAATTCTGTCGCAGCTTTTCAAAGTAAGTAGACAGCTTGCAGATGGTGCACTGGGATGGTCATTTCGGTGTAGCAAGCAATGTCACAATGCCAATGCTTATTGTGGAAGGTTTCAGTGGAGCACTCAAAAGGCCAGTCCGTGCAGAGGCCAAGGGAAGCAAGTTCAGCAGGGAGGTCAGGAGAGAGATGCAAGGTACAAGTGGAGCAGGGTCTAAGAAGGGTGTTGAAGGTACTGTGGCCCTCTGCAAAGCACTAGCATGTCAAACCATGAGGGCAGAGGTGTCCCTGTTCCTAACCTGTTTAATCTGCAGTAGGTGAAAAATGAAAGGTGGCGGGATTTGGCCCATTTTGCGGTTGGGAGCTGGTTGTATGTATTTTTTGTTAGCATGTAATTAAGGAATTTGTAGTCCTTCTATTGGTAGTTCCCAGCTAGAGCTGGTGGTTGTAATTGGACCGTTTCTGGTTGTTTTTGCTCTTGGGTGAGGACCCCAATAGATCCACTCTTTTACCGATCGGAAAAAGAAAGGAAAAAGTATGATTTGCATCTAGTACATATATTCTTTTTATTTAGCCTGATAAATCCATTTCTCCCATTTTATGTGAAAAAGTAAATAAATAGAATAACTTACTCCCCATTTTAAATAACCAGTTCATGTGTACCTTGTAAAAGTAAGCACTGAAACTCAATGTACATAGTAAAGAAAGTGCTACTTACCCTCTAGCCAACCAAAGAAGGGGCGATGTTGATCCTATTCCTGCAAATTCGTTGGGAGAACCGCGTACTTGGCCAGCTGCTTCTTTACTCTTAAATTCTCCTGGGTAAGACCATACTAACGTTGGAAGAGGTCCATCTCTTGAAGCATCATAACCAGGAGGCAAATACAGGGTTGCAGTCAATTGCACCCCATCCTTACGCTGATATCTAATCATCTCTTTATGCAATTTGGAGAGTTGGGGATATGGGTGTGGGAAATTAGTAATTTGACTAATTCTTTTATCTGGCCAAGACTGCAAAAAGTACTGTGGATTTTCTGTTTTTGACTCTTTCGAAAAAAGTATTTTGAGTTTATCAAGATCCAGATCCCCATCAGACTGATCAGACATTAAAGCAGCAACTGCCTGGTAATATGTTTCTTTGTCACTTTCCCATATACGCTCCTTTTCACCTGTGTTTCTGATTACAAGCAGCCACATCACTATACAGTATACAGGAAATTCAACAAGAAGCTTCTGGAAACATTCCACAATTAACTAGCTAGCTAGTCAGAACATCCAGATAAAAGAATTGAAAACCTCACATGTCTAAAAGATCAAGAAAAGGAACATTTCCTTCTGGTGTTGCCCCACTGCCATTCAACAAAAGGAATGTACTTCCATCTGCCTTTTTTATCTTTGCAAGAACATAAGTTCCAGCCGATGTTCGCCGGAGCATTGGTGAGCCTGGATCAGAATAAACATCCTCCGATGATCTGTCAAATAGTATACGAGCCTCTTGTTCTCTATTTGCTGGAGATATTATCCATGTCCGAGTACGCCTTGTTTTATACCATGACTCATAAACCAGAGCCAAGGAATCATCACTCCAAGATATTCCCCTATAAATTAAATGAGATTTTTAGAGAAATATTATGGTAATACAGATAAAAAAGTCAAATGTAGACACCTATTTAAAGAGAATGCTTTCATCTTAGACTCAGAAACAAATTATTAAAATATGGAAAAGCTAACTGCAAATTTATGTATTTAATCAGATACAGAAGTGCACTGAAATATATTGATTTGGAGCCAGAAATTCTGATCTACTAATCAACAGTTCATCCACCTGATCTATAAAGATCTCAAGTGGGTTACATTACTGACTGAAATAACTTGACTATAAAAGAACTATTTAACTAAAAGTTGCCAAAATGTTCGTTCCCATAAATAAACTGTGCCAGAATGACTTAGATTTAAATGTATCCAAGCATCAAAATCTTGTAATTTTCTGTGACTTGAAACTGCAGCCCCTTATCATGAAATCATCTTTTCTTTAATCACTGACTATAAGGAAGCCACAATCCTAGTTGTTGACAATATTTCAATGTGAAGAAAATCAAGAAGATTTGCAAGCAATGGCCGGAAGGAGCTGAAACTCATAATATAATGCTGTAATGTAAGAGAAACTCACTCACAGCATCCCTGACAAAAGATGTTGCTTAAATTGATATGAGATGAGATAAATACTAATTGGGTTAAAGGTTGACCTGCATGTAATTATAAGAGTAACAAAATCGATTTGATGGTACTCCAAATACTTATCAAATCAAAAGCACTGTTATTTGTTGCAACTGACACAAATAGCTGCACCTCTATGGTTATCCATTACAAGAGAAAGGTTTTGTTTAATACTCTCCCTTCAAAGTAATCAGTATCCTCATTGCTAATCTGCACCCTAGAAAATTGAAAAAGGATTCATTTTCAGATGGGCATGTAGACCTTGTTCTGTATGCTGAGGGGCTTCATGTATGAGAGTTTCATTCCATTGAGGTCTTCTTAGATTGTTTACTTCATCACTGTTTTGTTGTAAGGTTTTGAGTAAAGTCTTAGGATAATAAATAGCTTGATTTCGAGTAAGCATCCTGTTGATGATGTTTTCTTGACAACAACAACATTAGAATAAAACACCAAGTGTTGTATCCTCTCTTGAACAAAGCGTCTCGAATGCTAAACTAAGTGATCAAACAAGAACGCTCCAAGGTTCCTTGTACGTGATTTGCAACGAATAGCCTTGGTGGTGTGATGTGATTTGCTGTGTCACAAAGGGACTTACGTAGAATCGTCATCTCTCCATTCAAATAAGTTACTCTTTCCTTGTGAAATGGAACTTCTTCTGATCAACTATGAAAAGAAAAGGCAAAAGGCAAGAGTTAAGAAGGCTAATCTAAAGACAATGACATGATGAACGATGCTATGATAGACAAATTTCCCTTAAAAAACCAAATTTCACTTCGCCATGACGAGCAACAACTACATGAAATAGGTGCAATCTCCAAGGGATAAACCAAGGATTTTCATATCGTTGACACACTCCAAAGTACCCACAGCTGGCGCGACTCGAAAGAGTATCAACAATCGAACTATTTGCAAGATGCGGTTCAGGCTAACTTTACATGATGACTTACCATCGACAAGCCATCAAAAGTATGAACCAACGAGAATTCATCAAATATCATTGCATATATCCATTACATCAATGAACTCTATCTACTTTATCATCTAAACTACTTGGAAACACATCTCCGTCATATTCAAGAACTTGAAACCTTGCTAACATTTCAAAGCCACAAGATCACCATGCAAAAGAACAACAATGAGCTTGTATTACTTTTGAAGTGTGTCATTACAACAATCTCATGTCTCTCTTCATGACTTTGAAGAGCTCCCTCTCTACTCTACTCCTACTTGATCTCTACTTCTAATCTCTAATCTCCTATGTATTGTCCATTACAAATGAGAGAAGTGAGCCTTATATAGAACTCAAGAATTACAATGAACGGCTCAGATTGATTTAGCAATCAACGGCCAAGATTGAGACAACAAGGTAGTTTGTTACAAAATTTGCTATTTTTAGAACATGAAAGAGGCAATGAAGGCACGTTTCCCAATGTGATAAGCATCTTTGGAGCATCTCTATGGTGGGCCCTCTTACATGGCAGAATGTAATTGGCTTGATGATGTGTACGTGCCACCTCAGCATCTTTGAATGAACTAGTGTGATTCACTTCATGTTCACTTTACTTAGAATATTTTCTTCTTGTTGTCTTGATGTAACTCATGGATCGCTTTGATGATCATGCTCATCTCTCATCTTGTGATGTTGTTGTGCTTGTGCAGGATCATGCCTCTGGACAGTTGCATGGACTCATGGAGTAGACTAGTGCCTGATGAGAGTTCTTCTTGTCTGGCACATGATATGTGAGCTTCTGGATGATGGCCTCCTTCAAGATGTGCGTGGTGAAGTGACAACCTTCCACTGATCCTCGCCTCGAACGAATGATGCTCTTGATGATGAACTACACCTGTAGCCTTGATCATCTTAGACTAGCTCCCCTTCGCATGGCGTTGACGTCTTCCTCATGCAGACATACGAAGTCTTCGAAGTAAGATAAACTTGATGTTGGAGCTCTCCTCCATGTGGTGATGATGAACTTGAGCAACCTTCCTGCGCCTTCCAAACTTCTCATGTATGAGCTTTTGCTATTCACCTCCTTGGATCCTCCATCACCTACAAGAAGAAACACATCAAATTAAGACTTGATATGAAGGATTTTCAATAACAAAATACATTCAACTTATGCATGTGGGATTAAAAAATGGCATTTCAAAACATATCCTTTCGCATGAAATCCATGCCTAAGTGCCTAGGCGGGTTTAGAGGGACAGTATGGATTATTTGATGTGAATTCCATGTCAAGGTGTGAAATCCGCCCAGGCTGAGCGGGTTTAGGGGTGTCATCCGGAGAGTGTCTTGTGAATGACATGACATTGTCCAGGCAAAGTGCTCAAGACCGCCTAGCATGGGCGGGATTGGAAGAGGTGTAAGGAATTTTCATCACTTAAGCATTTTTAGCTTGGTTTCGACAACTTAAGAGCTCTTCACTTGTTTCATCGAGAGTTTATCCTCCTTTGAATGCTATGTAATTCTTGAAGCATGGGCGGATTTAGAGTGAGTGCATGGAGTGAATGGTGTGGAAGACATGCATGATGGTGGGAGTCACTTGACAAGGCGGGTTTGGAGGGTGTGTATGGAGAGTATGTTGTGGAAGAGGCGACATCATCCAGATGAAGGGCTCAAGGCCGCCCAACATGGGCGGGATTGGGAGGCTAGTAAGGATTTTCACCTCATTTGAGATTCATTCCCTTCATTTGATAAGGCTTTTCTATCAACTCCAACACTTAGTGAAATCTTGAGATGCTCATGAAGTTGAAAGACACAACTTGGATGTTGGGTGATGATGTCCACTTGTCATGGTGAAAACCGCCTAGGAAGGGCGGGATTAGAGGTGACCTTTGGACTTTACCTTAAAATACCTTCCAACTTATGAACTTTCATCAAATCTTCATGATTTCTTTGTACTCCAACTCAAAACATTGCAAACTTGATAGGTCTTCTACTTGAGCGGGTTTAAGGTTGATGTCTGGAGAGTGTGTTGTGCAAGAGGTGAAGTTGTCCAAGCATAGAGGTCAAGGCCGCCCAGGAAGGGCGGGCTAGAAGGTGGTGAGTGGATTTTCAACATTTAGGAACCTTTTACCTTTGAACTTGACTATCTCCTCTCCTTTGTACCATCTTGATCAAACAAACTTAGCGATTTATGTTATCCCTCATCCTGGGCGGCTTTGAGGACAGTGTATGGAGAATTTCATGTGGGACACGACATAGTCCATGAGCACCCCTTGAGGCCGCCCAGGTAGGGCGGGTTTGAAAGTGGTGCTTGGAATGCAAGTCTCGTCGCCATACCGAAAATGTCTTGAATGGAAGTATATTGAAAATATGTTTAAGTATAAGTCAGATATTGAATTTCTTATACTTTAAATATTTATCAATATACTTCCAGGATGTTTGAGATGGGTCTTGGATCCATAGGATTTAACATGCAAATTCTAGATTTTGGAGGATCCACCAGATTTCAGACTTAGCCAATTTTCAGGATTTCAGGACATCAGGACATCAGGCTTAGTGATTTTTTATCATTCTTTCCAATTATTTCATCCTTGTTGTGAGGAGTTTAAGTAATGCTTGGTGTCATCTTTATCATTCTCATCAAGTAAACTTGCAACTTATGCCACCTTCATCCCTGGGCGGTTTTGGAAGTAGTGCATGGAGAGTTTGAAGTGGGAGGAGACATTGTCCATCACTACCTCATGAGGCCGCCCAGGTAGGGCGGGTTGAGAGGTGATGCATGGATTCTTCTTTGAAATGCACTTGATTCTATCGAACTTGCAAACTTCCATTGGAATTTCATCATATCCTAGTGTCTTGTGCAAGAAAACCTTGAAAACTTGACCACTTTCCTTCTTGGGCGGATTTAGAGGGTATGTGTGGAGGATTTCATGTGACAGGCAACATTGTCCAAGACCCCTTCCTGAGGCCGCCCAGGTAGGGCGGGTTTGGACATGACCCTTGGATTTTCATCTTAAAACTCACTTAATCCTCTCAAACCTTCACATCTCAGTACTCCATGCATGCAAAACTTCAACACTTAACCATTTTTTTCCTGTAGGGCGGTTTTGAGTGCAGTGTCTGGAGAAATTGATGTGACAGGAGACATTGTCCATCACTACCTCATGAGGCCGCCCAGGTAGGGCGGGTTAAGAGGTGATGCATGGATTTGCACTTGAAACTACATTCAAACTCCTCCAAATGGACTCTCTTTATAATTTGATCATCATCCAAACACTTGGAGCTCAAGACACTTGACAATTTATTCCTAGGGCGGATTTGGAAGTACTGTCTGGACAAGTGCATGTGCATGACGTTGAATCCATGACCTTGTGCCAAGGCCGCCCAATCTGGGCGGGTTTGGAGGTGAGGCATGGAGTTTTCATCAAAATCTTAGTTTTTGACTCCATCATCACTTCCTAACTCCCTTTAATCAGCAAAAACTCGTGAAAACATCCTAACTTTCCCTGGGCGGTTTTGAGGGTGTTGTCTGGACAAGCTCTCCTGATGGTGAAGACACTGTCCAAGAGGACCTTGTGAGGCCGCCCAGTCTGGGCGGGTTTGGACAGTACCCTTGGATTTCTTGCCTTAGTCAAATTTTGCATTTCCTGAATGGAAGTATATTGAAAATATGTTTAAGTATAAGTCAGATATTGAGTTTCTTATACTTTAAATATTTATCAATATACTTCCAGGATGTTTGAGATAGGTCCTGAATCCATAGGACTTAGCATGCAGATTCTAGATTTCTGAGGATCCACCAGATTTCAGACTTAGTCATTTTTTCAGGATTTTTAGGATATCAGACTTAGTCATTTTCAGGGTCTCAGTGACATGCATCAGGATGAAGGCATATAGACCTTTAGCAAGAAACTGTTGAGACTTGGATACACAACACTATCAAAATCCTACAAGCTCAGAGGAAAACTAAACCTAAAGCAAAACAAGGACAGAAAGCAAAAAAAAAAAAAAAAGGGGGGGGTCCCCATTTGCAATGGGGCGATGTGTGATTACATCACAACATCTAGCGCCAATCCGAATAAATGTTCCTAAACATTTCAAATATAAAGACTCAATCCAGACCCAAAAACTTCGGATAATCAGCCCTAATTCCATCACTTAGCTAAGAAAATACACTCGAAAGGGAAAAGAACGATAAATTGGGTTAAGACACTTCATCCTTTGATTACCACCGTGTGTGCAGTGTTCAACAAACATTGATTCTCCTAAGTATTCGAATGATAAACAAGAATCAACGAATTGAAACCTTCTGTGTACACCCACATGTTAGGTTGAACAAACATGAATTGATGATCAAGAACAGAATCAAAAGCTTAGTACAACCATTCATAATTCAAAGACCCAAGTGTGTGCAATTGCGTTCATTTCCGTCCCTCAGAAGCTAAGGTCATCCGAGTTCACTTGTCTTAAGCTACATAAGTTCATGGAGGGGAGATGAATAGATTCAACAGTATGATAAGTGGGTGTATAAAGGCATAATGGACAAAACAGCAGGAAATGGAATGGAATGGAGTGTAATGACGGAGTGAAATGACAGAATGGATAGGCGGAATGAGACAATTTATCTCTACGCATGACCCCTGTTTGTCAGGTTTTCATCATGGTACTTATCCGAGGCGCCACCAGAGGTGGTTTTCACCTGTGGACGAAAAGATTTCTCTTTACTATTTTCTTTTTTCTCTTTTTTTTTTCACTCTTTTTTTTTCTTTTTTTCTTTTTTTTATGACTACACATGGCGCCTGTTTGCCAGGTTTTCACCACGGTAATTGATGAAGGAAACTCATGTCTAATCCTGTGAAAAGATAGTCCATACAAAACCCATGTCGAATCATTATGTTCACCAATGTTGGCAAGGAACGATAGATAGGATACAAACGACACAAAGGTTAGTGGAGGCAGTGGATTATGATGTGGATTATGCGAAACAGACAGATGGGCATATCCAAACATAGATGAGGTAGTGGTGGAATATGCAGGCTAGCGGGGGATGGAGGGAAGCGGATGGTATATATAATGGAATGAAATGGGATGGAATCACGATCAACGTTTGCAGGTACCGGACTAAACTTCGAAGCTTGCAAAGGAAGGGAAGTGTATTTAGGAACGGGAGTGATGGCGAGTGAATGTAACTTCATAGTGACTTCATAACCCACGCATTCTTAGAATTTTCTTTTGATTTCATTTCGTGGTATGAAGTGATAGATGGAATGGAAATGGAATGGGATGAGGTGAATGGAAATGGATTCTTTGGATGCGGAAGCCTCTTTGAATTCGGCTTCTTAGACTTAAATACCCAGACTTTTGCTTTTTCTTTTGAATATATGGAATGACATAGTCTTTGAATATGCTATGCTTGGATTTCTAGCATTTATTTTATGAGGCATAAAGATCTATAGGATTTTTAGGAATCTCTTCGTTTCATGGGTAAAGGCATCCAACATTTATTTCGTGGAAATATGGGATGAGTGGAAGGATTGCAAGCTTCTCATTTAGATGACACCTACATTTGCTAATCATGATTAGGAGGTGGACAAATAGGGAACGGGAATTGGGAAAATGGAAATACGATGGATGGTGGAGGGTATGCGTGTTCATATTTTTTTAGACTCTGCATAGCAATGGAGGTGGAATGGATATATATGTATTGAGTGGATAATGAACGACGACAGATTTAGGCGGAAATGGATGGACATACCAACATCTTGACCTTGCTTTCTGTGGAATGGCTAAGGTCATATGAATTGACATTGACATGGATGAACTACAAATACTTTGTTCATAGAGGACTTAAACCATTACCCTGATAGTTCATCTTTTGGAGTATGTAACGAACTACAGGAATATGATATGGACAATAGACTTGAGTTCATTATTTGATGGAATGAGTGAAATGGATGGAGGCTTTATTGCATAAATGAAATGGCATGGCAAAGCGAACGGGATAAGTAGACGGGGGTATGGAGAAATGCATACAACAGAATGGTAGGAAACGGGAATGCTTATCACAGAGTGCAAGCTTTTATTCTGTATGTGGAGTGATAGAATATGAAGCATACAAATGAATGCAATGTAAAGGAGTGAAGTGGAATCATGAACTATCTCACTTAATTCAAGCTCACCAAGACTCACTTAGAACTTCGGGACTATTAAGATGTGTAAATTTATGAGGTCCTTAAATACTTCAAGTCATGCTAAACAATGGATTCTTCTTCCTGGAGCAAGCAGTCACACTGTTCAACACTAGCAATGGAGTCCACAATAAACTTCCAATTCATGACTCAAGTTTCTCAAAAGAAGACTAAGAGAAATCAATTATTCAATAGGAAAAGATGTGTAATCGCAAGATATCAGTGTCAAGACACAATTCATAATTCCTTTCCGAGTCAAGTACAGATCCTAACCTTGCGAAAAAGTTAGAGAAGATCATCCTTAGATTCTAAAGACTTTCATGAATGTTTATCAAAGAAATGAACCTAAACATTTGCCAGATTATGTTTCTTGAAGCTTCATCACCTTTTCACAACTTGGGAACCCCAGAAAAGCAACTAACTACTAAAGCAAACAACCTAAACTACGGAAAGAAAACAAAACCAAAGATCAACCGAACACAGCAAAATTACTCTAAAGCAACATAAAGGAAAACCTACTCTAACAAGAGCTATGTACAAAGAGCAGACACGACCCAAAAGACCCAAATATATACAAGACCTAGCATGATTTCTCAGAATGAATAGCAGTAACAATGTGCAAGTGACAGTTCGAAGGTTTGCTAATTTATCTTTGAATTCAGAAAAAACATCTTGCATGATACAATTCTCATATTCAAACAAAATCTCACGCAAGATTATCAATTGTGGCAGTTCATCAGGACCATGATTTATCCACATGCAAGTTGTCTTTCCAAGATTTCCATAGTCAAATTCATATTCTTCAAATTCATCATCAGGAAATTCATAATTATCAAATTCAAAATCTTTCCAATCAATAGCAGGGAAAGATACAACCTGGTGTTCTTCGCCTTTGAATGGATATTTATGCTTGTCGCCTGCCAGCATGTCTGGAGGTCGAAGTTGGTGGTGGATCATCCCACTTGCATCCGCAACATGCAAATCGACATTATGATCAATAGCGGGCATATCAAGATGGAAAGGTGAAAACAATTGAGTTTCGAAAGCATGGAACATTTCACCTGTTAGCTCGTCATAGATCTTCAATAAAGGGCCTAGCACCACCTCGAACTGCTTCGCGTAGTTGACCTCCACTTCCTCAATTTGTTCATCTTGAGACAACTTCGGCTGGAACTCATGGATGGAAGCGACTAGCGCCCCTCCGAATTGTTGTTCATTTGATGGCTCTTCGATGATAGCTTGAAGTGCTGCTTGTAATGCATCCAATTGATTTTCTTCCAACAACTCTTTTTGTACTTCGTGCAACTCATTTTCAAGGATCTCCTTATGTAGCATGAATGAGTGTTTATCAAGGAATTCTTCTTCTTGCAATGAACTCGAGTCACTTTCTTCTTGGATGGAGGAATCAACATTTTGTTCGATGCTTGCATTCTTTAAAACTTCTTTAACAGGCTCGTTCTTACTTGGAAGAAGATATGCATATTGGCTCCCTTCTTGATTATCGAGATTGCTTGTATTGTCTTCACTATTGGATGGGATGGAAACTTCTTCTCCTTTAGATGGTGAATTGATTTCTCGAAGACATTTGTTCCACAAGTCGTCTAGTCTTAGTTGTACCTGAGATTCTTCTTCCAACCTCAATTCATCCTTCACTTGATGAATAGCTTCATGACAAGATGAACATGTGAGTTCTGAATGAGTGGTGTTATGAATCCTGCACCAACCACCCAGAATCAACATGTCTTTGGCAGGCAACTCCTTCTCAATACTTAGTCTCTTCCTGATCATTTCCTTGAAGCTTATGAAGAACTCTCTTTCATCAAATAAGGTGTCAGGAAGCACCTTTGTAGAAACAATTGGCTCATGTACCTGTGAAAAAGAAATTTTCCCTTGTAATGTTAATTCGATTCTTGACAAAAATGTTAGACAATACAGCTCCTCGTGTCCATTGGTGTCGTGAATTCTACATCCTTTCCTTGATGCAAAGTCGTCCAAGCACTTGGGATGAAGTTGTGCATTCAAATTCCACCAAAGCTGTAAAATATTGACTTGAGGATGATCCACATTGAATTGCCTTGAAGATCTTGAGAAATCCATGTCTATTTTTATTTTTCTGATTTTTCACTTTTTTTTGTATTTTTGCTTTTTCTACTTTTTTGGATTTTTTGCATAAGAGAGATCTTGAAATCTCGAATTCTTCATTGAAAGCTCACTTGGTTCCACTTTCACAATTTAGAGTTCGTCCGCGTGCTTGAAGCAATGTAATTCCTTGTTCACCGCCCTCCTTCAGCAATTCTGTTGAGCGTGCATAAAATGAATGATGACTGGAGCAATGTGTTCTTTCCCCGTTCATGCCCTCCTTCTAGCGCCAATTCTGTTGATGATGTTTTCTTGACAACAACAACATTAGAATAAAACACCAAGTGTTGTATCCTCTCTTGAACAAAGCGTCTCGAATGCTAAACTAAGTGATCAAACAAGAACGCTCCAAGGTTCCTTGTACGTGATTTGCAACGAATAGCCTTGGTGGTGTGATGTGATTTGCTGTGTCACAAAGGGACTTACGTAGAATCGTCATCTCTCCATTCAAATAAGTTACTCTTTCCTTGTGAAATGGAACTTCTTCTGATCAACTATGAAAAGAAAAGGCAAAAGGCAAGAGTTAAGAAGGCTAATCTAAAGACAATGACATGATGAACGATGCTATGATAGACAAATTTCCCTTAAAAAACCAAATTTCACTTCGCCATGACGAGCAACAACTACATGAAATAGGTGCAATCTCCAAGGGATAAACCAAGGATTTTCATATCGTTGACACACTCCAAAGTACCCACAGCTGGCGCGACTCGAAAGAGTATCAACAATCGAACTATTTGCAAGATGCGGTTCAGGCTAACTTTACATGATGACTTACCATCGACAAGCCATCAAAAGTATGAACCAACGAGAATTCATCAAATATCATTGCATATATCCATTACATCAATGAACTCTATCTACTTTATCATCTAAACTACTTGGAAACACATCTCCGTCATATTCAAGAACTTGAAACCTTGCTAACATTTCAAAGCCACAAGATCACCATGCAAAAGAACAACAATGAGCTTGTATTACTTTTGAAGTGTGTCATTACAACAATCTCATGTCTCTCTTCATGACTTTGAAGAGCTCCCTCTCTACTCTACTCCTACTTGATCTCTACTTCTAATCTCTAATCTCCTATGTATTGTCCATTACAAATGAGAGAAGTGAGCCTTATATAGAACTCAAGAATTACAATGAACGGCTCAGATTGATTTAGCAATCAACGGCCAAGATTGAGACAACAAGGTAGTTTGTTACAAAATTTGCTATTTTTAGAACATGAAAGAGGCAATGAAGGCACGTTTCCCAATGTGATAAGCATCTTTGGAGCATCTCTATGGTGGGCCCTCTTACATGGCAGAATGTAATTGGCTTGATGATGTGTACGTGCCACCTCAGCATCTTTGAATGAACTAGTGTGATTCACTTCATGTTCACTTTACTTAGAATATTTTCTTCTTGTTGTCTTGATGTAACTCATGGATCGCTTTGATGATCATGCTCATCTCTCATCTTGTGATGTTGTTGTGCTTGTGCAGGATCATGCCTCTGGACAGTTGCATGGACTCATGGAGTAGACTAGTGCCTGATGAGAGTTCTTCTTGTCTGGCACATGATATGTGAGCTTCTGGATGATGGCCTCCTTCAAGATGTGCGTGGTGAAGTGACAACCTTCCACTGATCCTCGCCTCGAACGAATGATGCTCTTGATGATGAACTACACCTGTAGCCTTGATCATCTTAGACTAGCTCCCCTTCGCATGGCGTTGACGTCTTCCTCATGCAGACATACGAAGTCTTCGAAGTAAGATAAACTTGATGTTGGAGCTCTCCTCCATGTGGTGATGATGAACTTGAGCAACCTTCCTGCGCCTTCCAAACTTCTCATGTATGAGCTTTTGCTATTCACCTCCTTGGATCCTCCATCACCTACAAGAAGAAACACATCAAATTAAGACTTGATATGAAGGATTTTCAATAACAAAATACATTCAACTTATGCATGTGGGATTAAAAAATGGCATTTCAAAACATATCCTTTCGCATGAAATCCATGCCTAAGTGCCTAGGCGGGTTTAGAGGGACAGTATGGATTATTTGATGTGAATTCCATGTCAAGGTGTGAAATCCGCCCAGGCTGAGCGGGTTTAGGGGTGTCATCCGGAGAGTGTCTTGTGAATGACATGACATTGTCCAGGCAAAGTGCTCAAGACCGCCTAGCATGGGCGGGATTGGAAGAGGTGTAAGGAATTTTCATCACTTAAGCATTTTTAGCTTGGTTTCGACAACTTAAGAGCTCTTCACTTGTTTCATCGAGAGTTTATCCTCCTTTGAATGCTATGTAATTCTTGAAGCATGGGCGGATTTAGAGTGAGTGCATGGAGTGAATGGTGTGGAAGACATGCATGATGGTGGGAGTCACTTGACAAGGCGGGTTTGGAGGGTGTGTATGGAGAGTATGTTGTGGAAGAGGCGACATCATCCAGATGAAGGGCTCAAGGCCGCCCAACATGGGCGGGATTGGGAGGCTAGTAAGGATTTTCACCTCATTTGAGATTCATTCCCTTCATTTGATAAGGCTTTTCTATCAACTCCAACACTTAGTGAAATCTTGAGATGCTCATGAAGTTGAAAGACACAACTTGGATGTTGGGTGATGATGTCCACTTGTCATGGTGAAAACCGCCTAGGAAGGGCGGGATTAGAGGTGACCTTTGGACTTTACCTTAAAATACCTTCCAACTTATGAACTTTCATCAAATCTTCATGATTTCTTTGTACTCCAACTCAAAACATTGCAAACTTGATAGGTCTTCTACTTGAGCGGGTTTAAGGTTGATGTCTGGAGAGTGTGTTGTGCAAGAGGTGAAGTTGTCCAAGCATAGAGGTCAAGGCCGCCCAGGAAGGGCGGGCTAGAAGGTGGTGAGTGGATTTTCAACATTTAGGAACCTTTTACCTTTGAACTTGACTATCTCCTCTCCTTTGTACCATCTTGATCAAACAAACTTAGCGATTTATGTTATCCCTCATCCTGGGCGGCTTTGAGGACAGTGTATGGAGAATTTCATGTGGGACACGACATAGTCCATGAGCACCCCTTGAGGCCGCCCAGGTAGGGCGGGTTTGAAAGTGGTGCTTGGAATGCAAGTCTCGTCGCCATACCGAAAATGTCTTGAATGGAAGTATATTGAAAATATGTTTAAGTATAAGTCAGATATTGAATTTCTTATACTTTAAATATTTATCAATATACTTCCAGGATGTTTGAGATGGGTCTTGGATCCATAGGATTTAACATGCAAATTCTAGATTTTGGAGGATCCACCAGATTTCAGACTTAGCCAATTTTCAGGATTTCAGGACATCAGGACATCAGGCTTAGTGATTTTTTATCATTCTTTCCAATTATTTCATCCTTGTTGTGAGGAGTTTAAGTAATGCTTGGTGTCATCTTTATCATTCTCATCAAGTAAACTTGCAACTTATGCCACCTTCATCCCTGGGCGGTTTTGGAAGTAGTGCATGGAGAGTTTGAAGTGGGAGGAGACATTGTCCATCACTACCTCATGAGGCCGCCCAGGTAGGGCGGGTTGAGAGGTGATGCATGGATTCTTCTTTGAAATGCACTTGATTCTATCGAACTTGCAAACTTCCATTGGAATTTCATCATATCCTAGTGTCTTGTGCAAGAAAACCTTGAAAACTTGACCACTTTCCTTCTTGGGCGGATTTAGAGGGTATGTGTGGAGGATTTCATGTGACAGGCAACATTGTCCAAGACCCCTTCCTGAGGCCGCCCAGGTAGGGCGGGTTTGGACATGACCCTTGGATTTTCATCTTAAAACTCACTTAATCCTCTCAAACCTTCACATCTCAGTACTCCATGCATGCAAAACTTCAACACTTAACCATTTTTTTCCTGTAGGGCGGTTTTGAGTGCAGTGTCTGGAGAAATTGATGTGACAGGAGACATTGTCCATCACTACCTCATGAGGCCGCCCAGGTAGGGCGGGTTAAGAGGTGATGCATGGATTTGCACTTGAAACTACATTCAAACTCCTCCAAATGGACTCTCTTTATAATTTGATCATCATCCAAACACTTGGAGCTCAAGACACTTGACAATTTATTCCTAGGGCGGATTTGGAAGTACTGTCTGGACAAGTGCATGTGCATGACGTTGAATCCATGACCTTGTGCCAAGGCCGCCCAATCTGGGCGGGTTTGGAGGTGAGGCATGGAGTTTTCATCAAAATCTTAGTTTTTGACTCCATCATCACTTCCTAACTCCCTTTAATCAGCAAAAACTCGTGAAAACATCCTAACTTTCCCTGGGCGGTTTTGAGGGTGTTGTCTGGACAAGCTCTCCTGATGGTGAAGACACTGTCCAAGAGGACCTTGTGAGGCCGCCCAGTCTGGGCGGGTTTGGACAGTACCCTTGGATTTCTTGCCTTAGTCAAATTTTGCATTTCCTGAATGGAAGTATATTGAAAATATGTTTAAGTATAAGTCAGATATTGAGTTTCTTATACTTTAAATATTTATCAATATACTTCCAGGATGTTTGAGATAGGTCCTGAATCCATAGGACTTAGCATGCAGATTCTAGATTTCTGAGGATCCACCAGATTTCAGACTTAGTCATTTTTTCAGGATTTTTAGGATATCAGACTTAGTCATTTTCAGGGTCTCAGTGACATGCATCAGGATGAAGGCATATAGACCTTTAGCAAGAAACTGTTGAGACTTGGATACACAACACTATCAAAATCCTACAAGCTCAGAGGAAAACTAAACCTAAAGCAAAACAAGGACAGAAAGCAAAAAAAAAAAAAAAAGGGGGGGGTCCCCATTTGCAATGGGGCGATGTGTGATTACATCACAACACATCCTAGTAATTGCATTGAGAAGACTACTAAGTATTTCTTGATATTAGGGTGATCTTTAATGCCACAACTTTTTCTCTCAAACACCAAGCCAATCATTGTACATGCAGTATAATTTTACGTTTTTTTCTGGAAACTTCACTTCAAAAAATAAGCACTGTAGAGTGTACGTTCATGCCTACTTATAGCTCACAGAACCTACCAGCCATCTTAATGATGAGAGTATAATTTATCAAATAAACATGGAATTTATGACTACAAACCCATTCATAACCACAAAAAAGTTCTATATTTTATTGATATCTTAGATTCAAGAGTTTAGTTCAATTGATAGCAATGTCAAGGGCAAAGGGCAATACATGCTTAATCATTAAGTGATTATGTATTGTGCTTCTTTCCACAATTAAGCCTTCAATATTTTGTCAATAGAAGAAAATAATAATTTATTATTTCTACAATATAAAGTTATAAACAAGCTTGTACAAATGACTGAGTAAAATAAGGGTTCATGTAAGCACCCATAACGGAGATCAAGCTTATGAAGAACCTCGGGTTCCTCACCGGGCAGTGATTCAGCAGATTGTGTGTAGACGATATCACGAGGAGAGACCTCAACCTTTGCATCACCTCCATCTTGTGTCTCTGCCCTGTTAGAAGATGAAAAATCAAGAGCTATACAAGGAACTTAGACATTTGCATGACACAAAACTTGAAAAAAGAGAATTACACCCATGTTTCTCTCAGATGAAACTTGAAAAAAGAATTGAAGAGGTCTAACAAGTAACAAGAAAGTATCTGTTATCAAGAAATCAATAAAACAGAAAACCAGAAATCTTTTCACAGAAAGAGTGAAAACAGTTGAACACATGAAGTTAAGATTATGACAATACCAGCAAAGTGATGAAGGCTTATCAGGTCGCCAACGGATAGACCTCATGCCTTTCCGAACACTGTTAAAAGCAATGGGAATGTCCTCCGCAAGAGGAAGATCACATATTTCCCTAACAAATTTCCCATCTGAAGTCCATATTTCAATTCTCTTTGGGAACCTTCCACAAGGTACAATAAATGAGTAAGGCCTATGGATGGAGGAGATCATTAGATATTTCCCATCAGGTGAAGGATCTATTGATGTATACACAGCTGGTGGTCCTATAGCTTTTATCGTCCCATCTAATCTGATCCAAAGTAACTGTGATGTGGAATAGTAATCAAATAGATCTGCGTCATACTCATCTTTCAACAGGTCTTGATATGTTCTCACTTGCACTATATTTTCTTCCTCATTAGATTGAATCTTTGGGCCCGATGGAATCAATGGCTTTTTTGGAGGCTCTCCACGAGATGAAGGAATGGTACATACAACTAGTGTAGAGTCATCAATCCACACAAAGCTACAACATGAAAAGGATCAGGCTTATAACCATTATGCTTTAACACAATTAATTAGCCTATTGACAACATCACAGAAAAGACGGTTTAAGAAGTTGATCCATGCCTGCTCACTGAAGACTTACTTGTCAAAAACTGCATTTACGTTGAATTCTGTTGTGCCAGTTAAAGGCCTGGCTTGGCCAGTCTCTACATTTGCAACCCAAAGGCTCAACTTACTGCTTGTATTATCCTCCTTTAAACACATTCAGATGTTTCGGTAAAAGCCCATAATATGCATTAGCAGATAAATAGAAATGTAAAGGAAATCTGAAAGCACGTAAACTTGAAAAAAGTCAATGTTTTCAACCTGATCAAGCCGAATACAGAAAGATAGATGTTGGCCATCTCGTGACCTATGCAAGAGAAACAAATGCACAAAATAAGAGAAGAGTACATAAAATCATTAATATGCTTGAAATCCACTGAAAGACTAACCAATAACCACTTCCGATTTTTTCTACAATTCAATCATCTTGTTGCTTTGTTGCACTTTCCCAAACATCACATCATCATATGACCTTATTACCAAGGCTGATAACAATTAAGGTTTCAAATATAAAATAGGCAATGGATTTTATTCACATGCATCAATCAACTTATGAAATACTCACTCTTTCATGCCTTCTTTACTTGATTAGACTTAACTAAAAATAGATAAACTAAAAATAGATAATCATATTCCCATAAACTAAGTTTGATAACAATATCAGACTAGAATATTAGTCACACAAAGGAAAGTTTGTCCAAGATACAGAAGATTCTCATATATAGAAAATAAAAAAATTTGGATAGAGCCTAACTGTTGCATATTTTCTTGTAAGACCTACTTGAATATGACCCTACTTGGGCACATTACCATATGAAATAGTATGAACGGAGGTAAAGTTATGTTGCAATGTCACAGTTTCAATTGGACATCAGTTTCAGTAATAACAGGCTAAAACCTCCAAATAAATACAAGGCAAAATTTTGAGGATAGCGGCTTTATACTCCATGTAACAAGAAATAAATGCTAACTCTATACACAGTCCTACTCTTACTATCATCCAGCACAATTGTATTTCAAATCAAAGTTACTTGCCTCAAGTTAGCTGCACAAGGATGCAATGCAACCAAGATGCTAATATGTATGGTCTCACTGAAAACGCTCTGCCTTGTGATTGATGTTTGTCAAAAAGGAAATGGTAATCATTGTTCCCTTTAAAATTCAGTGTTATGTATCAACAAAACATATTTACTGTATGATAGTTTCCCTGTCTATCCTATGTGAATATTTCCTTCCATCTACGACACATATACACAGCAATATTTTGCACAATAAGACCCTAGAGTAACATACAGGCAAAAACCTGGTAGAAGGAAACACCACAATGGCAATCACTGTAAATAGTAGAAGTTCCTGCAACAAAAAGGATGGAGAAACCATCAATCTCTTACCAACTCACAAAATTGATTTTTGCACCATCTGGGAAGCCAAAGACTTCTATCTCTGGTCCTAAAGTGTCATCGTCCATTAGTTTATGGATTCCTATCCCAGTGTAAAATGACCTGAAGAAAAGTTTGCACAATAAACAGCAACAATGATGATAAAATATCTCATATCAGATGCAATCAAAACTGTGAAATTGCTTGATAATTAGATAAAATCATCCTATCTTCACAAACCTACTGCAAGCAGAAAAGATTGCATTCTTAAAAAGAAATATGTACAAAATTAAATAACTTACATACGGCTTCTTGCATTGTAACTGCTATCAATACGAACTCCAGCAAGCTTCTCTTCTGGTCTTGCAAGATCTGAGAGAGGAGGTAAAGACCTGCGCTTGAGAAATAAGATCTTATCTCGCTGTGGAGAAAAGGACAAAGCAGGTGTTGGGGGTGCATCAACAATCTTTCTTATATCTGCTGGAGGCAGACGATAGCCAGAAGACTCTGCAGAAAGCAAACGAATATAGTAAATCACAACTAAAACATAAAATAAATTACATGAGTAAACCTAAGAAACATTGATGGCATATATCTTCAGAAGGAAAAACAAAAAGAATTTGATCAGAATATCCAGAGATGTTTATGCTCTTACTTCATTTCTTCTTCAGGAGATACCAATGCATAAATAGTCTACATTTAGTTCCACAATAAAACAGCAAACAGATGCAAGTTAAAAATTCATTCTTTAATATTTCTTTGCGAGCAATTAAACCAATGCAAAATAAGAGCTCTCACAAACTACATGCAAGATGCAATGTTAGGCTAGCATCCTAAGGTAGGAAATATGCATGTTCAGCCAATGAATGCAATCAGTGTGCAAATCTACCACATCATTTTAGGGCCCAGGAACATTGAGAATTGTGAAATTAAACAAACCATGTGCCATTGCATTGTATATTGCAAGTGTTTTCAAGTTCCAACAATATATAAGAAGCCTATATTAAATAAGAAATAATATGTTTTCCCAAGAATTCAAACTGTGATACCAAAGTGTAAACCTAACACCTTCATGAAAACCTATGTGAAAAAGAGGATCAAACTATAAAGGAAGAAGTATTACACCATCAAAAGTATGTTCAAAAAGATTTCCAGCAATATATGATATGCCTAGGTCTGCTTGAATGACATCAACTTAGAGCCTCTAGGCCAGCCTGTGCCTAGAAGTTCTGCACCTAAATAGATCCAGACAGAATAAGTACGAAGGAATAAAGAGGTTGAAATACTCGAAGTAATTCCCATTTCCATACTTTTCTGAAGCTGTTTGGTCATATAAATGTGCCTTATTCTACAGATTACAAAAGATACAGTTACAAAAATATAGGAAATCTATTTCTAAGATGATTCTACATCACAAACCCATATAACTATTCTAGTTCATAGAAAGACTATGAGAACATCAAAATGGAGATATTTCTTCTACTTTGGGATGTAATCCACTTTTTCCAAATAGAATTAGTCCCATGTTGCGGAGGAAGACAGACATTGTCATTGAAGATCAAGTCACTATTCCATAAGAAACATTTTATCACAGGTACTTTATTTTTCTTCTAGTAAAAGATTTATTGCATAAAAAGTTCATTTATGAATTTACCAATGCTAACATGCACAAAGGATTTGAATATGGTATTATCATCATGAAGCTAACAAAAATGATGGTTAGCTCTTGGTTGGCAATGCCCACATTTGTAAAATAAAAGACAATTAAATATTCCCAATTATATAAAGCACCCCATAGTCTTTTAAAACACCCCCTATTTAAAAGATTATATTAAAACAACCCAACTATTCAACTTCACTATGAAAAATATCCCCAACAAAACCTAAAATTCATGACCTAAATATTAAATGATTTGGAACAAAGTCGAGAATTTTGAACCAAAGGCGTTGGCGGCAGGGGTCATGAAGCATAAGGGCCAGGCAGAACTACAGCAATATTGGCATGGCACAGGTCATGACAGATTCTGTCACAAATATTCCTCTTGCTAGAGATGCAAAGTGGGTCTATTTTCCTCTTTCATATGGCAGCAAGGATATTTGTGAGCTGTTATATATGGTACATGGTTGCACAGAGGCAGCTATGAATGAACTGCTGCATTCTCTAGATACTCTGCTAATGCCATCTTAATCTTTAGATTTAGAAGTTCCTCAGGTTGATTGTTGGAGGAAAGTTGATGCCTAGACATCTATGGAGCTGTGCTTCAACAAAGAGCCCGTGTATGTGAGTCGCAAACAGGGTTGAGGGCTGTGAACTCTTCTGGAAGCCACGAAATAGAACAACTTGAGTCTCTGACAACTATTGTAGTCTCACAAACCACAAACTAGAATTGCACTCATTTCCATTGATAAAATAACTTCCAAAACTACCCTTTTAGTGTGCTATTACTGCTTGTTGCGGAGAATGTATGCCAAAACACATAATAATGTAAGCTGCCCATTTGTGGACTTAGCAAGGAAATGGAGGACGCAGGTATGTGATAGGGAGTTACTTCTTATGGAAAGTAACAATGTGGTTGGCATCTGTCGGATACAGGAAGAAAACTGAACACAGATGTCAGAGACATCAGAATATAGAAATGTAGATTACAAGGAAACACATGGATAGCACAGAGAAAATTTCGAAGGGCACGTGACAAGGAATGGAAAAGTATTTTATTTTATTTTATTTTGAAACGGGATGAACGATTTGCAATAAAAAATGGAAGATGAAACAAAACCCTGTGCATGGGACGGTTAGCAGTAATCTAATCTCTTTTGAATAAATCTGCACCTTACACAATTGGCAACATGCTTTTCTCCACAATAAAATTAGAAATTCCACATCGAAATCTTCACAAGACGAATGAACATAAAAAATGAATGTGTTAAAAAATTTCACAATATAAACCTGCACTTCTTCATCATCCTTCTCCTTCAACCAATGCTTTGATACCAATGTCAGGCCCAGGAATGTAAATGCAAAAATTAACGGGAATTAGACAAGAAGCAAGATAATCAATGAAATGCTTTACCATTCATCCATTGATGCATTAATCAAAATGAGATACAATGTACATATTTAACAATATGAAAATGATTGTTCAGCTTCTAGTGTATCTAAGGAATATAAAATATAAAATATTGTCATACTACACCTAGGATTATGTACATTAGTGTTACAAGGTGGGCCAAAAAGGTTCACAAGACTTGTGTAGAATTTGGGGTGGCCGCTTGCTCCTTTGGATAACTTCCCCATATATGGATCCTCCCTTTATTAATCATTCCAACCAAAGCTTATACATCATAGAGGGGTTGGGTAGCTAGATTAACCACCCAACTTGCCCTAACTACCACTTGAAACTAACTATATCAACCAAACCACCAACATAGTGGGCAAATTATAAGATGTACTCAAACCCTTGGCCCACATGATTATTACACAACAAAGCCACCCAAAAGGTGGGCTAGAAATATTACAATGACTTTCTTGTATCCTTGCCCCCACGTGAGTAACATCCCTTAGCCATTGAGAATGTGGCTAATAGAACATACATTAAAAATGAACTACATAATGACTTGTGAATAACTCTCACATATCCATCAACATTAAGAAAAGATGGCGGGCTAACTATAACACAATTTAAATGAACCCGCCTAATATCACCAACACTCAACAGCTCCAAGTAGACTTTAGAAAATATGGTGGGTTGATTTAATTGATTTGAACCATCAGTCAATACCGTACCACTTAAAGTATATTGCAACCTTATGGCGTTAGAACTTTTACAACAGTGAGACACCACTAACAATAATACAATTTTGTGACTGTGACTTTTTAACCCACACAACTTGATGACCTTACCATTTTATAGAGTTTTAAATAGTAATAAAGGGTTAAAATCCCTTTGCTCTGCATTCAGGTTTCCAGACAATAAAATTCAGTACCATGGAACATTACAAAATATTCCAAGATTTGCCCATGTTGAAAAGGTGGGGTGGGGGTCAGATTTTAGAGATAACAGTAAGGATTCTCTCATGTCAGCAGTGCATCCTAAGTTCTAACATCTCATGCCTCTTAAAAAATGTTGTCTTTGCATATTATTGAAAAAAGAATACAGAAATGGATCCATTGTTAGATAGAATATATATGCAATATATCAAACTCTTGAACCTAGAACTAGAGTCATGACTACTGGAATAATATTGGACACTAATTATGGTGTTTCGTTTTTAAAAGAGATTAGAAACAACTAAGAATTAAAACAATACAATTCTAAAAAGCTGTCATAAAAATATTTCTTATTTCCTTTTTGTGTTTCATATTTATATGATATATCCCAGTCTAAACTGACATTGGTGTACCAGTACGTAGAAAGAAAGAAATTATTTTAATGTCCACAAATGACCAAGAATAGGTCAATGAGACCGGAATGCACAACTGTTACAATAGCAAAGTAGTAGGGCAAAAAGAGCCCTAAACTCAAAGCTAACAAAATAAAGCAAAGAAAAGCAACAAAACAAAGAAATAGACAAGTGGAGGTAGACCTAACATGGGAATCCTGAAATAAGTACACGTACAAATAGTAGTGTGATAGGAGGACCCCTCAAAAGAGGTGGGAGCTGATGAAGACCAAAGCTGGCAACCAAGGCTGGAGGCAAAAATCATCAGGTGTTTGTACTTCGGCAGGTGTTGGAAGAGCAAACGACATTACCATCTATCACTATGGGAGTACTAATACAGGATATGAGAATGTTCATCACAGAGTGTCCAGGGCTAAGGGGGCCAGGCTGGACAATCCTAGGAGGCAGGCAATTCCCCCTAGAACCTCTCCTAACACCCAAGGCCGAAGAACTGCTGGTGACAGAGAAGAATGGCTTAAAGACATGTTGTGACTCTCACAAGGAAATTATTTCACTTATGAATGCTAAATGTTCTGGCAACGTTCTTAGAAAGAAGCTAAAGTGGTACTACAATAGGAATAATCTAACATTCGGGTAAGTGAAAGGGCTAACATCTATTAGAAATTAACAAGCATTGATCTATAGTTAGTAACTTATGAGTGCCACTAAGCATTCTGTCTGACCAGTGTTAGCTACAGCTTTACAATATAATGTACGTAGTGTAGTTAAGCCTCTATACAAGAAGCTTGAGAACCCAAACTAGCTATATATTAAACTTTTAGCTCTGTATTTTTCTTTGGCATTAGCTCCTTTCCGAATGGAATAAGGGACAAAGCTCATAATCTTTTGCTATTGATAGCTAGCCCGTTCATTTACCAGAGCAAAGAAGATTATTACATTCCCTTTCCCTCATTCTATCTGAGTTATCCTTTTCATGAATAGAGAGTGAAAATTAAGACCATCCTTTCAGTTGGCAGTGAAGAGAGACCTCATTTCATTTAGGTTTTGATTTGTTCGCGAAGGATTTCATAGCCTCTCTTTCACTACTCATCGAAGGTAATCATCCCATTCACTCGTTCCCAACTGAAAAGGAATTTGTTCCCTAGTTTCGTTCCCTACTTAAAAGAGGATTTCTACTGGGCTCCAGAGGAACATCCCGGCTAGGAATGATGTCTAATATATTTATCTACTCTAAAACATTTCCAGTAGGCTAGAAACCCATTTCCGGGTTTCTGACACATTTTTCCATCCCAGAACTCCTAACAAATGGCCAGAAATTTCTGGAAACAATTCCGACAAGATGTGGGCAGGAACTCAGTTTTCCAGAATATTCCAGTAGTTTTCAATATTATTTCCAAAAATTTGTAAAATTTTCTTGTACCACTTCCAAAAGTTTCTCTACAAGCTTCAACCATTTCCAATACCATTTCTTGTTGTTTCCTTACGAAAGTCTACCGCAAAGATTTTGCTGTCTCCAAAGTTAGAGATGCCAGCATTTCCAAAGTTTGCCAGTATCCATTTCTGAATCTTGGTACAACATGGCTTACTTGCCGTGGTCCCACCCTTATAAGCCATATGGTGACCTAACAATCTAATCACACTCTTCTAAATCTAATGCCGAATCTGATTCCAGGTCCCAGTCAGCTTCCAGAATAACTCAATTTATCTAAAGATTTTTCCCCATGTTCAGTGGTTCTGCCTTGAAGATGTTTGTCACTTTGACTCTAAACTGGCTCCTCTTAATGAGGAAAGACGACATAGGCACTGAAGGCCTCTTATTTTGTGGTAACTTTATCACTAACCAATAAATTTCATCTTTAAAATTAAAAGAATTACAGAAACAAAGTAGGAAAACTGATTGTTTTCACTGGATTTGCAAGGCTAGAAATCTCATGAAAGCCTAAGGACCAATCAGACAATCCATGTAGGCCTGCTAAACTGACAAGATTCAACAAACCAATAATCTTAATCTGGAAAAAAAAAATTAATAAAAATTTATAAACAAAGTCATGACCCATAAACCTAGCAGACACCTGGTAGGGTCACTGGAACGTTCAAACCAGAAGATCGAGCATACAATTGTAAAATTAAGAATCAGATGACGAGAACTACATAATGAAATTGGGGTTTTCTAAAAAGAAAAAGAAGAAAAACTGTTAGATGATTAGCTTAAATGAAGTACCAATTAATCCTATTTCCTTTTAACTTGTCCCCTGCAAAATAATATTAATTACACATTTATCTAAAAAAAATTACACATTTAGCTACTTCATAACCTAATGCACGAAATATTAAATCAAGACAATCAACAAACATTGGAATCTATTCTTTAACACCAAACGTCATAGAAACAATCCTCACACTTCGACAGATTTTACACAGTGCATGAAAGTAACAACAAATATAGACTCTTACCTGCTTCTTCCAAAGGTGGGGCTGCACAACCGTTTCCATCCTTTGCATCCCCAATACCTGAAATGGGCGCAAGACTGTGTATGGAATGTGCTCTGGAGGAATCCATCGAATACCCTCTTGGCCAGCCTGGTGAAGAATGTATAGACTTTCTCAGCTTCAAGGGAGGCCTGCTAAACCTTTTGAAGACCAACGCCTGTCTTTGGAAAGTGGATATCCCACCAATCCAAGATCCTGTTACAGGACAGAGTGGATAAGAACATGAGAGTAGTGAGAATCTGTACACTTTAGGTGCCAACATTTGGTTGCTAGATGAGTTTTTATCTTCACATAAGGAAATATGCCTATATTGGGAATGTGCAGATAGTGGTTAAAAGAAACAATGGGATTGAAATCGGTAAGAATTCCTCACCTTAAGATTGATGTATAACGAACCACGAGAGCAAACTCCGACGCGATTGCAGACCACAAGTTAACCGGCATAAATTTCTATCGTTCGCTTCTAATAATAAATTTACCCATATAAATATATAAGCATTTTTTTAATAATTATTGTTAGATAAACATTGCTTCCCACTGTATTTAGACTGTTTTGCATTGTTGGGGTTTCATGATGATTGAATATAATGGTTTTTTTATTTTTCATCGTTTTTTTAAGAATATGATGGTTTTGGATGGTTCTAATGTGTGATGTTCGTACCTATGGCCTTTGAATACTTAGAGATAGGTGTTTGTCATTTGATGTCATCATGGAGGGAAATTTTTCATTGTAAAAATCTAAGTTATTAGTTTTTAAGTAGAATTAAGTGTCTTGTAGTGATTCATCCACATCATTGTAATATATTTAAAAGTAGAATCAAATATAAGTGTTGTATAATAGCTAGTTCTTATTGTTGCAACATGTTTGAAAATTAGTTTATTAGGTAATGATATTTGTTTCTCAATCAAGTTTAGAGATTAGTCTTCACATATTGAAGATTTATAATTTGGGAAAACGTTGAAATGAGTGTGAAAGTTAATGTTTTAGTGTTCTTGGAAGTTTGTAATGGTCATTAATGTAAGTTTTTTATTCTCTTTCCATTATAGATGCATAAACGAATAAACATATCATAAAATAGCACTAGAAATAGTTAGCTATCCTTACAAATTAACATTAAAAGAAAACCATTCATTATAATATGACAAGTAAAGATTGTCGAAGCATTATTTTAGCATATGATCATAACAGTTTGTGAGTTCTTAACATCATCTTTGTCTAAGTTGGTATGGCACAGTAGATATTTAGTAGTTTTCAATGTTTTAAACAGCATTTCATATAGTGCTTGTCCTTATCTTGCACCATTAGTAAGCATTCAACTCACAGTAAATGAATAATACTTTGAATTGATTTCCTAGCACAACATGAATCTTATGCATCAAGCATCTCAAGTGCTAAACCTAATTTGGTCTTTGTCATTTGATGTTTGATAGATCTCAAATGACAAGGACCTATTTGTCTTTTAATTAAATGCCAATGTCATTTCAACCAAATAGAGATTATTAATAGAGTTGAAATTTAAATTTTAAATTTATATTTGAATAAATCTTCTCTAACAAGAAAAAAAAATGACAATGCGCAAAGGCAGTTTTTGGCAGAAGAGAGGTCTTCCATGGTTGGATTTTACAAATAGGCGAAATGCAGAGGAGCAAAGATTCAAGAGACCGTATCCAGGATTCACAAATTCTTTGTGAAGGGGTGAGCCCCATCCCTCTACTCCAAACAGAATCAGGGGGAAGTGCAAACGAAGTCCAATGGAGTCTTCACAAAAAATTTGGGAGAAAGGAAAGTTTGGGTTTGGAAGGAGAAGAATAAAATCCAAGGCGATGTGAATGGAGGGACAAAGGAATCTTCAATTCTGACTTGCACAACGAGAGCGAACAGAATCCCAATCATTACTAGGGTTACTAGCAAATCTCTGAATATCAACAATGAACTTATAGAAGACTCAATGAAGGATTTGAGAGAAAAGGCTTTTTTCCTCAAATGGGCAAAGTTGTGGCCGGCCTAGGATAGGATCAATTCCCGGTGTTCCAGGAACTGGGGCGATTCAGTTTCCTTGAGAAACTTACCGAAGGGCTTCTTCTTGGTGCTATGCAAAAATAGAGAAAGCAAAGAAAAGATCTTAAATAATAAGCCCTAGATGATGGATGGTGTTGGTTTCTACATTAAGGATTGGGAGCCAAACTTTGATCCTACCGAGCACCTTGTAACTGTAACCCCTAGATGGTTAGATTGTATAATCTACCCTCAAAATACTAGATAGTAGAGATTCTCAGTGAAATTGGAAATTGTTTAGGCATCTTCTTGGAACTCAATGAAATTATAGAGAAGGGAGTCTTTGGTGTCTACGCGCGAATGTGTGTGAATATAAATATGACCGAGGATTTTCCTGATCACATTAACATAGTAACGGAGAATGGGGTTTGGAAACAAAAGATAGAATTGGAAGGTTCGGGCAAATTTAAGGATGATGTTTCAAGTGAAGAGTTTGATCAAGGAGAAGAGAGAGAAATGCAAGAAGAGACAGAAAATGTTGAGAAAGGTGATCACAAGGTGGAGGAGAACAACAATGAGATAGCCAACAAAAATGTAAATGAAGAGCACGTTAAGGCAAGGGAAGATGCAAAGCAAGATGAAGACGGAGAAACTCCATTAAAGGATAGGAAGCTAGAGGAGATTTGGGATTGGATGGAGGAGGAGGAGCGTCTGGGCTTTATCTAGGGCAAAGTGGATGTAGCAGATTTGGACAAATACACTAATTTCAAATTGATCTTGGAACTTTTCAGATTATCTAATATGAACAAGAAGGAACCAGAAATTAAGGAGAAGGAACAAGGCTTCTTAGCTCAAAAGGAATTTGAGAAACGGGATGACCCTGTATTGGAGGATGCGAGCCTTGAGGATAACCTGCTGAAGATGGTAGAATTTAATTAGCCAATAGATTCATAATTTAAAACTCCAAATAGAATCATAGAATTCCCAAAGGTAGAAGAAGGAGAAATTATGTCGCTATAGAAGTTGGGGGTTTCCCAGATAGACACATCAATGATTACACCTCATTGCAGGGAATCAAAAAAGAAGGGAAGAAAACCCAATAGTGTGAAGTTGGCAGAGGATGGGGATGCAGAAGGGCAATTGAAAATTACTCAAATGATGTTGAGGTTTTGGAAGGGCATTACCCTTCCCAAACAGTCATGAAGATCCCTTCATGAAATGTTAGGGGCTTAAATGCCCCTAACAAGAGGCATCTAGCCAAACACCAGATGGAGATTTCAGACTCTTGCATTTTTCTTTTGCAAGAAACTATGCTTATTGGCAAAGACATTGACTTCTTCAAACTCAGATTGAAAGGTCGGGGTGGTTTCTTCATGGATGTGGAAGGTGTGTCAACAGGCATTGTGATCCTGTGGAGAACGAATTATGTTTCTCTAGAGTTGGTGAGTAGTTCTAGATTTTGGATGATGTGCAGAGTTACTTGCATTATGTCAAAGATGCAATTCTTTCCGATTAATGTATATGGGCCCAATTCACATATTCTTTAAAAAAGAGTTTGGGATGAATTGGAGTTAGTACTTGCAAATATTTCAAGTTCCTTTTGTTTCGTGGGCAGAGATTTCAATGCCATCCTTAGTGGAGAAGATAAATTGGGAGGGGTGAAGAAGTGCAATCAATCTTAGTTAGATTTCACAGATTTTGTGATGAAGAACAAGCTTTTATATTTCCCTCTTAAAATTTTGAAAATTATACTTGGACTAATCGAAGGTTAGGATTTTGTAATATTGCTAAAAGATTGGATAGATTTCTTTGTCAAGGGGATTTAGGGGCCTTTGGGAGAGAATGCAAATGTTCCTTGATGCCAATTTCTGGCTCGGATCACTTTTTTATTCAATTGCAGATCAAGGAGGACAAGAAGTTGGATAGATGCCCTTTGAAATTTGAGAATATGTGGATGCGAGATGAGGACTTTCTCAGGTCAGTGAAATCCTGGTGGAAGGAGGGGGAACAAATATTTAATCTTTTTCTAAAAATAAGAAAGATTAAAGAGAACCTGAAAGTTTGGAACATAAATCATTTTGGAGACATCTTTAAGGAGAAGGTAGACTTGGAGGCTCAGCTTAGTGCTCTCAATGAGGAGGTTTTTAGGAACGGAATGAATCAAGAAACTTTTTTGGCTAAAAAGGATTTGACGCTTAAGCATGTTGAAGTTTTGGCTAAAGAAGAAATATTTTGGTGCCAAAAGTTGAGAGAACTTTGGTTAAAGGAAGGGGATAGAAATACAAAAAAAAATCATAATTCCACAAGAATTAGAAGGCAAAAAAATCACATAACCAAACTAAAGCTGGAAGATGGAATAGACTGCAAAGATGAAGAAATTATCAAATCAATAGGGGTCAAGTTCTTTGAGGATTTACTAAACAACAGAGAAGCCTCGGATCTCAGCAAATAGAAAAAAAATTCTTGAATGCATTCCTAGAAGGGTCAAGGAAGAACGTAATGCTCTGCTCAATAAACCCTTCACAGAAGAAGAGCTTAAGGTTGTTTCTATGCAATTACATCCTGATAAGGCTCCAAGGCCAAATGTCTTTCCTATGAGTTTCTTTCATAAATGTTGGCATATTGTAGGGAAGGATGTTTGAGAGGTTGTGGAGGAATCTCAAATGAAAAGGAAACTATTGTAAGATCTGAATAATACACACATTGTGTTATTGCCTAAGAAAGAGCAGTTCAATCTTTTAAGGATTATAGACCAATATCTCTGTGCAATATGATATACAAGATCTTCGCCAAGGCCATAGCGAACAGGATGAAATTCTTTTTGGAAGATATTATTTCAGAGGAACAGAGTGGGTTCATTCTGGGGAGGTCAATTTTTTATGGCACAATCATTGCCCAAGAGACTATTCACTTGCTTATGTCTTTTAGGAGAAGTGGGATGATGGTGAAGTTAGACATAAAAAGGGCTTGTGATAGAGTAGATTGGAGATTTCTCTTCAAAGTAATGGAAGCTTTTGGTTTTGATAAGCAATGGCTTGATTAGATTTTTAGCTATGTCGCGAGTCCTAGGTTCTCAGTTTTAATCAATGGAAGTCCCCAAGGCTTTTTTGAAGTGTCCAGAGGTTTAAGGCAGGGTGACCCTCTTTCCCCCTTCCTCTTCATTTTAATGACAAATGCTTTAGGCAAATACATTCAGTAGGCAGCTGATGCTGGGGAATGGGAAGGCTTATATATTACCAGAAACATTGATCCAGTGACACATCAACAATTCGCTGATGATACTATGTTGTATGGGATGGCGAAAAGGAGGGAGGATAGAAGCATGAAGAGAATATTGGATACTTACTCAAAAGTGTTCAGTTAATGTGTGAATACCTCCAAATCTGAAATCTTTTTCTTTTTCACGAATCAGAAGAAACAAGGGGAGATCCTAAGAATTTTGAAATTCAAGAAAGGGGTGTTTCCAAGAAAATATTTAGGCTTTCCCTTGTTTGAAGGAGGTAAACAATCAAATCTTTGGGAGCCTCTCTTAAAATAGATTAGTGATAGAATGAGGTCTTGGAAGGGATGGTGGCTTTCTTGGGTTGGGAGGATTATCATGCTCAAAGTAGTTATTTCTGCTATTCCTATCTTTCTACTTTCTTGCCTCTGGTTACCGAAGATGACAAGCAACCTCATAGATCAAAAAATGAGAACATTCTTTTGGCAAGGACCCTTAGAGGATAAGAAGTACCCGCTGATAGCCTGGGACAACATATGCAGGCCAAAAATGGCCAGAGGAGTGGGACTTAGGAATTAGGTCATTCAAAATAAGGCGTTGGCTGCCAAATTTTTATGGTCCATCTTTGCAAAGCTAGAGTTGAAATGGGTCAAATTCTTAGAAATAAATATTTGGACAACCCAGAAGATAACATAGTCTTGACTACTGCAAATCCAATAAAGGGGTCGAGGCTTTGGAATTTCCTTCAATCTTGCAGATGGATAGTTACAGATTATCTTTCTTGGGAAATTGGCAATGGTAGATCTGCATTGTTCTGGGATGATTCATGGATGGGGCTCCCGATTATTAGCGATGCATGTCTTACTGCAAAGAAGATACTATTGGAGAGATGGGGAACAAAGGTGGCATATTATGTAGAGGGTAGGGAAAGCAATGGTTTCAAGTGGTGGGAGTGGAAGTGCATAGAGCATATTGGCATACCAGAAATGGAGATCAATAATTTGAAGGAGATTTTGCAAAATAGAAGGGTCTCTCTTTCTTCTAGAAGGGATAGGCTATGATGGAATCACTCGGGAGAATATAATGCCAAGATAGGTTATCTGGTTGTCGATGGAGAGAAAGAGTAGATGGAGCTTCTAGTGCACTTATGTTGGAATAAAGTTTGCCTTCCTAAAGCGAGCGTGTTCGCATGGGCTACTCTGCAAAAAAGAGTTTTGACAGGAGATAGATTCAGGAAGGTAGGGTTTGAAGGGCTGAACAGATGTGTGATGTGCCTGAGGGAGAGTGAATCAGCTAACCACCTCTTTTTCCAATGTCCTTTTGCTCAAGAATGCTAGAGGTGGCTATGTACCAAACTGGGATGGAGTGGGGCTCTACCCAATGACATATTGCACATCTTTTAGGCATGGCCTATTATGAAACAGTTTGTTGTGTATGCTAGTATATGGATAATTAGTCCCTCAATTCTTTTATGGAAAATCTAGAAAGAGCGTAACATGAGAATTTTTCAAGATAAAGGGATGGAAATGGATTCCTTTTTTAATAAGGTGGAATCAACTATCACAAAACTAGTCAATAGCAGAATTCTGTTAGGACTGAAAAGTAGATTCACTATTGAAGATTAGAAGATGAGAAAAGCATGGAGAGGATTAATGATTCCCCCTGTTAATGGGGATGGGGGAGTGGATTCCCTGAAGAAAAGAAGGGAGGCTAGGTGGGTGTCGCCAATGAAAGGATGGGTTAAGTTAAACTTCGATGGAGCATCAAAAGGCAATCTGAGAGAGTCTGGTGCTAGTTGTCTAGTGAACAATTAGAAAGGGGAGATCATCGGCAAAGCGGCGAAGAAGTTAGCTCATGGGTTAAATAACGAAGTTGAGCTTCAGGATCTCCTCCTGGGGCTCAACCTTTGCCATCATCTTAAGGTGTCTAAGGTAGAAATTGAAGGTGATTCTTTAATTGTCATAAATGCAATTAGAAGAAGGGAGGTTTTAAATGGGAAACTCAACACATTATTGAGAGGCATTGAAATTATTAGAAGGTATTGGGAGTGTGGTAGTTAACCACGTCTATAGAGAGGGGAATGACGGCTAACACGTTAGCCAATTTGTCTATCAACTTGCAGCATGTCATTCTTTGGGAGGTGATGCTTAATGATGACACCTGCTCATCTCTCTGACATTATATCTTTTCTGTGTGGTGTGAAGGAGCTAGTAGAGCGTGCGAGTAGTTGTTTTCTGGCCTATAGCTTGGGTTGGGTGGAAATGAAGAGTTGTTGGGAGGTGAATTGCACTTTGGTTTTTCCCTCTCTGTCAATAATGATGCTCCGATTTAGCTGGTATGTTGCAAGAGATAGATGTCCTTTTTGGGGCACATTTTAGACAAACGGATGAAACAAGTCTTTAAATCGAAGAGTGACATTGTCTTGTTTGCTATTGAATGGGTCTTGGGTGAGGAATACATGGTGAATGTGAACAGGTATAGGGTTAATTTAGATTTGGCTTTGATGTTTTTGGATGTCCTACTTGACTCGAACAAGGAGAAGGAGGTGATTCAGAGGCTGATGGAATCCTTTGTGGAAGCAGATTTTAAAGAGGGCTGGAAAGAGGTTCTCAGCGTAGCACGTAGTGGAATTGGGACTCCACTTCCAAAGGAATTTCATAGGATGAATGCGACAGGGGATGTTGTGGAGTGGAAGCCCTTCATCATCAAATCTAGTGTTGAGAAGATCTTAGGGTGTAGGAGGAGGGCGGCTCGTGGCATAGCTTTTCTCAAGAAGCTCATGAGACTTGATGTGGAGGATGATTGGATGGAAGAAATCTTGGAAACATACTACGTGACTGACTGTAATGCTTAAGAATATAGGCTCTGTTTGCTATGGTAAATAGTCCTAATAGGCAGTTAGATGTTGCAGTGTATAAGCTCAATCTGTATACATTTTTTTGTATGTTCTCAACAGATGTAGATAGGTTGTATCTCAGGGATTTTGTTGTGGCCCTAATTAGTAGTTTAGGTGGTAGTTTTTTGCTGGTTTATCAAACTTTATTAAACTTTTCTGTTAAAGCTTTAATATAAATGGGAGCAGACCCCAAGTCTATAGTTTATTGATCAAAAAAAAATCTTCTCCAACAAGCCTCTCAAGTGCTAAACCTAATTTGGTATTTGTCATTTAACATTTGGTAGCTCTTAAATGGTAGAGTCCTAGTTGTCTTTTAATTAATTGTCAATCATTTCAACCAAAGAGAAATTATTAGTAGAGATAAAAGTTAAGCTTTAAATTTATATTTAAAAAATATATTTACATAAAATAATGTGAATGTTGAAATAAAATCTCAAATTTCTGAACCAACTAAAAACCATAAGATAAAATAAAATTTAATAGATAACTATACTGTTGATGATTGTTTTTACACATTCATAACAAAAGTTAAAATTCACAAAATGAACCTAACTGTCTTGAAGGATATGAAGAAATTAAAGAAGATTACTTAATCCCAAGTTTCTATATGGTCAGGTCTTGACCTTGTGGACAAATCAGTAGGTTAATGTGAAGCTGTAATATGCAAGGGGCCTTACTTGTTTTAAAGTGATTTATGATTCACTGCACTCGAATTATGCAAATTATCACAAATATCAACATATTATCCATCTCTTTGCATAAAATTGATACTATATCACAAAGCTTTATATGATTTATATCAAAACAAGCCTTTATTTTCAAATACTATGAAAATTGTCAACTATTAACTCAATTGTTCATGTTTCCCTCAAATATCAGACAATCTCCTTTAGATTTTACGTTTAAGCTAAATATTTCAAATGTTTGGGGAAAAGTTAGAGAAATTTAAATTGAACTTCATTCTGCTACAGGATCTAAATGCTCTGTTATTCATGTTGCAAGTAGTACAACAAACTTGATTAAATCAACAAATTAAACCTTTAAATGTAAGCCTTAAGTATTTTCATGAATATACATTCAAGATTGCAAGCTTTTGAAGAGATAACATTTCAAATACAAACAAGAGCCATAAAACACTCTAAAGTAGATGCATAATTCTAGATGTATTTGTATTCAAAATATACAGTCACATATGATTTACAATGTATGAGTAACTTTTTGCTTCATTAATCAACTTATAGAAAACTTACAAAAACGTCTTACAGATACAGTAAGGAAGCTAGATTCTCCACGCATTCCTTAATGCAGACACAGGCGACCTCCTCTAAACTAAAATGCTCTTCTAATCAAAATATTTAAACAACTACAATTATCAGCTCTATTCTATAAATCCCTATGTAAGTAATGTACAAGTAGCAAAGTTCCTTATAAAAATTTTGACACTCCTCATTGCCACGGCTACAAACTTCATCTACGGTTGAGATTCCTCCATTATTGATCAAGGGTGTACCTCCATCTCTAACCGTCTACCAAAATATCCAAATGGCATCTTTTCCCTCTCAAAGGATGCTATTGGAATCTTTTCAAAAAATAAGATTCCCTTTTCTTTGACTTATGCTCGCTGATATTATTTACTTGACCTTTCTCAAAACCAATATTCGCCTTCATCTTTTCATTCCTTTATGTATGATTTGAAATTACCAATTACACCTTCTACAAAGGTGCGGTCCCCTCCTAGACTCTTTGCCCATATGTACTCTTGCATCACAACTCCTTCCCTCAATTTCTTCTTTGTTTTCTGAGCCTTCTCTTCTTTTCTTGTACTTCCTTATTTTAGCACTGTCTTCCATTAATGAATCCATCATTTGCTTGGTTAAGTATGCATCAGGATTTTCCATGCATGGTGCAAAAATGGCATTAAACTCTGTTAAAGCTCTTTCCAATCCATATGCTGGTATGTCCATGCATTCATGTTCTAAGAGTCTTTCTACTATCTTTTTGTGCATTCTAATCATTTCATTTGCTTTTTCTCCTAAATCTTGAGCAATTATTATACATTTTCTCAGATTGTCTTCCTCAAATTTGAGTTCTAATATCACTTGTGGCACTTGATTTGCCATTGCAACAGTAATTACTCTTTCATTGATCAATTCTTCTGGTCTTTCTTCAACATTTGTCAACTGTTCCAGTTCATATTTGTATTTTTCCTTTCTGGATTGGCAATTATGCACAAGTATCATGCATTTGTTCTTTTCTCTTGCAACCATCTCCCAACTTTTCATAGCCTGCTTTATTATTTGTTTACCTTCCTGCATAAAATCTTTGAACCATTCATCAAAAACATTAGCCTTAAGCTTTTTATTTTCCATATCCCTTATTTCTTCTTTGGATATTATTGCTATGTCACTGGGCAGTTCTGGGACTGTTATACTGGGATCAAATATCCCTTTAATAAATTGTTGCTACTGGACAAAGTGTCCCTTTAGATATTCTTGCTTGTTTTTGTCTTTTCTCAACATCTCTGCTGTCACTTGGTGCATATCCTCCCATTCAGAGATGTGCTGCTCTCGTGTGGTATGACCAAGGTCAAAATTTAATATTTTGTATTCTTCTAAGGTTATTTCACCTTTTGCCTTCTCCTTATGAGGTATGGCTAGATTCAACACCCTAGATCCATCTGGACCTCTTTGGATAGCTGACATTGTCCTAGCCTTTCTTCTTTCTTTTCCTGGTGTTGTATTTCCTAGCAAGCTCTTAATGTCAATTGGTACCTCTTTCTTTTCCTTTCCTATCTCTGTTCCTATCCATGCAGGAATCTCCTTGGTGCCTTCTGCTGTTTTAACTTCATCAATTACCTCTTCATGAGGTTTCTCTGTTTCAACCTCTCCTTGTTGCTGCTGTTCCTGTTGTGGAATTTGCTGTTGAGGTGGAGGCTCTTGTTGTTGAAGTGGGGGCCCTTGTTCCATAGGGTCATTTTGTTGTTTGGATTCCCCTTCATTTTCTTCCTCCTCCACTTCTGTGTCCTCTCCATCTTCAGCTTCTTCTTCATGATTCTCCCCTTCTGATGTTTCTTTTTCTTGGTCTTCTTTTGCATATATTTGCTCTATATTTGGCATGTTTATATCTTCTATTTTTTTTGTATCCTCTGTCTGTACCTTTTCTATATGTACAGGTGAACTTATCTTTGCATCATCTTCATTTACTTCTTCCTCTTGTTCCTGCATGTTTTTTGTGTTCTTTTCTTCTTCACTCTATTCATTATACATGTTCAACATATTCAGTACATCAATCTCTAAAGTACCAACTTTTGTTTCATCTTTTGCTTGCTCATGCTTTTCTTTTGTTGTCTCTTCAGAAGCAACCTCCCTTTCAGCTTCTTCAATCTTGTGTGCCTCCTCTTGCACATCTTTAATGATTTTAGGAGATACTAAGGTACCAAATGGATCCACTATCCCTGATTCTTCATGTACCTTCTCCTCTTCATGCTCTGAGCTTTTCTCAATCTCCATCTCTGCCATAGTGTTTATTTCTTCTTCCTCACTTAGGAAGTCACTAGATTCTTCTTCTATTTCTATTTCCTTCCCAGCATACATTCCTCTTTCTTCACTATCACTAGTATCACTTCCAATATGAACAGTTTTAATTGTTTGTTTGGGTTTATGTGTTTCTGACCCTTGCAGCTTTTCTTTAGCCAAGTTCGTCTTCACCTGAACATATGTTTGTCTTTTTCCTAATGGAGTGGAGGCACTTGGTATATTACTCAATTTTGTACCTACTTCTTGTGCTCCAATTACATCACCTGCTTTAGAAGGCTCTCCTTTTGATAAACTTATGGGTATTGCCTTCCTAATTTGCTGTCCTGCTACCCCTTTGGAAGTCTGTGCTTCCTCAACACTTACCTCATGACTTAGTGATTTTGCATCCACAAAAGTATCTGATGCCACTGCTACTATTATTCCCAATGCACAGGGATCCATTAAAGTAGCATTCTTATCCTTTTCAATAACCTTAGCCTCTACAACTTTCCTTTTCTTCCTATAAAAACATTGAATATCTTCACTAGGCTCTCCTTTTCTTTTCCTCCCTTTCTTTGGATAGGTGATTTCTTTTCCTTCAGCTTTAAGTTCCTCAATTCTATCTTCTAACCATGTTTTTGAAAATAGTATAATTGGTTTGGACAATATGTCCAAAGACGTGTTCCAAGTTTGTGACCAATCAGGCTTTGTAATAGGATCCAATCTAGCCTCTGCATAACTATGATGCAGTTGTTTATCATCCTCCTGAACCTCTGGAGGAACATATATGTCACCTATGGACCTCATTTGCTTAATGGTTAATCTTTTATGGGCTCTTTTCCTTACTTCCCTATCATTTTTGCAATCAGCCCAAAAATCTTCAATATGTACATGATGTTTATACTTTTTATCAACAAAATTCTGGATCCTATGGAAAGGATCAAATCTCCTGACTAAATCAAACTCCTGAAAGCCATAATATCTTAATTCTTGCTCTAAATATCCTACAATCTCTTCACTGTAACAAGAGTATCTACCAATAGCCCAAGGCAACTTCAGATTTCCACTATTGAACTTCCTTTTATACATTTTAAACACATTCAAATTTTGTCTTGAAAATTCCAAAACCATCAATTTATCAGGAGGATACCGAGGTAGCATAAAGGGTTTTCCCTCAAATCCTTCAGTCCTGATATAAGTAAACTGTTCAAATTGAATGAACCAGGAACTATGCAATCCAATTGCATCTTCTGCACTTGTAGATAATCTTTTATTAGGTTCCTCTCTTAAAACTCTCACCATGTAAGTATAAAACACATCATTGACTAAAGCAAACCTCTTCAATGCATTTTCCTTTTGTAGGTCAAGGTAGTGCACATATACTAATTTCTGATCAAGGCCATTCCCTAGGGTTCCTACCCTTTCTATTCCATGTATGTATGGTCTAATCTCAACTGCACATGAATATAACACGTATGAGGATAAATAAAAGGGCATCATCTTTTGTTTTCTCAGCATAGCCTATTTCCATATAGCTGTGCTTATTGTTTTGGCCCAATGGATCTGCCCCTGCTCTTTTTCTCCTGCTCTTATGAACTCAATAACAGTGAACATCCATGGTTCACATTTGGTACCATCTCTCAGTCCTACCAATCTACTCAGCATTGTGATTATCAAATAACTTTCTTCTTTGAAGTATATCCTCATCAAATTCTTATGCACCCTGGCTACAACTTTGGGCTTATTTTCTAGGCTGTACCAACTATGGAATATTTTACCTTTGCAATCCCTTTCATTGTATGAAAATCTTCATTATAATTTTCTCATTGATTTCCAATCCAAATGTCCTCGCAATCCCCTCTATGGTTAAATCAACAATAAGTTTGTCATATAACATAATCTTCCTGGTAGTGGGATCATATAAAGTTACACAATCTAAGCATAAATCTCGGGCCTCCATAGCCAATGGGAAACCTGCAACTTTGTATAGGCCACTCTCCCATATGCATTTCATGTTTGGCGAAGCATCTGCAGTAGTGATTTTCTGTAAAACATCATCTGCATCATAATTTCCAATGTTCGTATCAGTGCCCATGCCACTTGCACTAATTAGGGATGGATAACCTCTGTGCAAGGGCAATTCCTCTTTTTCTATCTCCTTTCATGGTTTTCTTTCCTTTTTCACTTCACCCCCTATGTCTATCTTTTTCTGCTTCGGGGCCATCCTATGAAACAATGCGTCTTTTAAATTCTTCATTTTTACCTTTTACCTAGGGTTTTACTGTGAATTTCCATTTTTTACTATTTACCCTAACCTCGTTTGTCCTTTCTATTTTGACTTTTAAATTTGTTAAGCTCTACCCAGTTAATTAACATTTAAAACAGTAATTTGACCAATGCCTACGTTTTATAATGAAATTACTGAAATTAACATGTAATTTACCATTTGAAATGTAACGGCGTTTTGCGATAAATACTTGTATTCTTTGACCACTCAACTTTAGTCATTGACTTACTTTTACTGTTTTACCTTCGTTCAGCTACCATAATTCCTTTGCTCTGCTAAATTCTGTTCAAATCACTGTAACAATTCCTTCTCCTACAATTTTAGCTCTTAACAATGTATATCTGAAAGCAAAATATGTTGAATTTACCCTAACTCTCGTTAAATTTTACTCTTTTTTGAGTGTTAGTTCGGCATTAATTACAATAATTAATGCACCAAAAGTTCGGCCTCCCATTTCAATGTTTGCATTTTTTGAACTTTTTACCGTTAGTTTAACTTTAGCATACATCATGTTCTCCTTGTATTTTCTATTGTATGTTATCTTTGTATCTTTTGACATACAAACATATATGCAAACAACCATGGCTACCGTTCTTTCCCCTTTTGTCCGTACTTGTAACCTTCGCTTTGTATATCGCTGCTTGTATATTCCCTTGTATGAGGGCATATACAAACAACCCTATGCAAACCTTCTTTCCTTACCTTTTATCTCTCGCGATGCTTTAAATTTCTTTGTATCTTGGATAAGTATATCATAAACATACAAGCACTCCAAACATACAAAGACTTTTATGTATTTAACTCCCTTTCGCATCCGGCTTGTATCTGTTACTTGTATCTTTCAACTTGTATATCGGCTTGTATATCAAAGAAATAGATTGTTCTTATACAAGCCCAGTATGCAAGTGGTGGGGTCCACCTTATTTTCCCCTTGTATTTTCGCGATATGACAATACTTGTATCGAAACCCTTAGATACAAGTCTAGATACATACAAAATCATTTGTATCTCCTTTCGGACTTTTCATTTTTTTAAACCACAATTTACTTACCTTTCAGCTCCGTCATGTATATAAACTGAAATGCATCTATTGATATATGTTTAAGGCATGATGCATCATTTTAACTAGATTTTAACCTTTCTTGAGTTCCGCATTGCATGTATATCGCAATTTATGTCTTCAAAACATACATACAAAGCACGAAACATACAACAATAAAACCTCATTTTATAATCCTTCCGATTCTGTGATATGTATATAGCTTTGTATATCCCCTTGTATGCTTCCTTTTTGCCAAGCATACAAACTTAAAATACACCCGACAGACTTAACCAATTATTCATTTAAACTCTGAACTCTGTCGGGCCTGACTTGTATGTAAGAATAAAGCATTAGCGACATGCATACAAGTATAACGATGTATATAAACCCGATGACTTCCTTATGCGACTAACACAACAACACAACATACAAACAAATTTGTATATGTAACATACAAACCCTCCCATAATACATCTTACCAGAAACACACATATCTTGCAAAAAATTGGGAATTTTAAAATGGTTCAAAAAGCAACCCTTACTCATTTTTGACAAGGAATTCACCTATATTCTGCTCTGGTACTCAATGCTATTTTTTTTTAATTTTCAATAGGGTTTGTACTTTCCACTTCCTTTTCCCTTTTACCACCAAGCAGACCCACAGCCACAGTAGGGGTCCTCATTTTGCTAAGAAGTAAAATGGGGTGTTGTGAGCATCACAACATATACTATATCTTCTCAATGATTTAATGTCATAATACATTAAGGATAATTTTTTTTTAACATCAATAATATCTTGATGAAATAAAGAATCATAGACCAACACAATATTTCAATGTTGTTTTTCAATAAGTCTAACTTGGGCTACTTTGCTTCTACTTTTGTGGAAGATGTGACCTACCACCCACTCTTCCTATGCCATGGTTGATAATACAAACTCATAAAATAAATTAAAATTAAAGAATTAAAGAAATTTAATAATTGAATTAGTTAAAAGATTTAAATTTTATAGTTCAACCAAATTTGAATATTTACATTGAAAGAACAAATGTTGGGCTATTAATGTGTTTTTGTATAGTGTGAGTTTGAGCATTACATAGCGCTTGGAATATGTACACCTTCCCATAAACTACCTATTTCATTGTACATGTAAAGAAGGCCCTCAAATTTTTTGTTTCTCTCTTATTTAAGGAAATTAAAATATATATCTCAACAATAATTATTTGTTATAATTTGATATCTTTGTTTGCATTATTTAGTCTATAACACATCCATGTTTTAGTTTGTGATAGATGGGTACCTACTACCATAAAATAAATGAAAAAATTATCATAAAATAAACCTTAAAGAAATTTAATGCATCCATGTTTTAGTTTGGTGGAAATTAAAGTGGATAATTGATAAACAACTTAAAAATTTTAAATAGATAATTAAACATTTGTTGGCATTCTTAAGATTTTTTTAAACAAATATTTGCTTGCATCCACATTTTAGTTTGGTAAAAGTGGGCATTATGTAATTGCAAAAGTTATTTTAAAAGAATTCTAAACTTGTGTTTGAGAATATTAAACAATTACCTATCTACAAAAAAATTGTTTTAAGAAAATCTAAATCAACCATAATTGCAAATAGATTTTAGTAAACATAAATTTTTACTACTTAGCCTACCAATGAGATGTGCATCATTGAATCTTGCATCATAGACAACATATTGGACGAAATCTTCATACATATAATAGTCAAAATTTAGAAAAAAATAGCTAGAAACATTTCTACTCAATCCTTTGCCCTCAACCAAAGAGGTTTCAACCTAAGGCTTGTGGTCCCATGTCATGTAGCTAAACAATTATGTGGGTTTGATATAAAACCCTCCAAAAATTAAAAAAAAATAGAAAAAATAGCTAGAAACATTTCTACATGCATATGGAGGCATGGTTCAGTCTTCTAGGATATCGTGCTTCCTTAGCCAACACCTCCTATCCAAGCGATTTGGTAGTTGATGACCTAAAATTTTTGGCAAAATGTTAATATGAATGACTTGTACAATAAGATAAACAACCATCACCTTTACTTTTTTTAAGGCTTGTTGGTGATCATATTAAAGTCCAAGGGCTTACCACTTAAGGATTAAGATTTTCTTACCTTGTTAGTGTAGACACCTGAAATCATCTCATACCATTTCTGTCATCCCTCAATCATTCTTCTACAATTAATTAAATAAATCATATTTATTTAATTAATTATTATGATTTTTCTTCTAATATTAATTAAATATTTTTTATTATTTAATTAATAAACTAGCTAGTCCTCCAACAATAATTAAATAAATTAGGACTATTTATTAATTAATCAATTCTTCATCTATAGTCCAACCTTAGTTAAATAAATTCAAATATTTATTTGATTAGGTTTGTCATCCCCATCCCAAAAATTAAATAAATACATCCTATTTATTTAATTCATATTTTATCCACCCAATCATTGGTTGACTAAATCTAATTAATCCACCTAATCATTTGCACATTCTAAAGCATGATTAATCGAGGTAAATCTTGCACAAGGTTCAAAAGTGTACATGGGTCAAAGGTATGGACTTGTACATTGATTTATACATGATTTGTATATGGGCACGGGAAAGGATTTGCACATCACTCCAAAAATATACTTTTTGGATCTCCACCATCCACTTTCTCCAAGACAATCCTCCACCCTTGATTTTCCTTAAATCGTGGACCTCCACTTATGCACCTACCACAAGGTGCCACTTGGAGGTCCCTCATGCCTACAATCCTCTCAATCATCCTCAATCATTGATCTTTCTAATCACTCCTAGCCCTTCACCCACCCATCCAAAAATCTATAAATTGGACCCCTCACAAGCTATTTTCATAAGGCACTTGAATGCAATGTTATGCTACCATTTTGAGCACTTAACATATCTTCTCTCAACCACAACTAATCTTTGATCACAACCACCATTGTTGGTGCAACAAAGGAGCTTGTGGGTGAGAGCTTTGGTTTATGTTTTCATCCTTTCATTATGCAAGTTCCTTTATGCTTAATCTAGAGGTTGCTTGTGTTTGTAAAATGAATAGACTATGCACAGTATATCTTGTTTATATAGGTTTACTTACACTAGCATACATTTTAACATGATTGATGGGACACATGTCCCTAACTAATCACTTTTATAGCTTTTTGTGTTGCAGGTTGATGGTTTGGTGCATGCGGTGTTGGTTTTTGTGAGTTTGTCATGATTTGGTGTGTGCATTTTTGCTTTGGCACATCTGTTGATGTGATGTGCACAACCCTTCATCCAACCCTATTAACATGTTTTGTGATCATTTTGTAGGTTGTTGTGGTTGCTAACTTGTTTATTTTATAATATTTTTGTGTGCTAATCACTTGCATGCTTTTCTAACCCCCATTTTGAAAAATTTAACCATCTTTTTTGTAGATTTCAACAAGTTTTTTTGCCCCTATCATGTTTTAGCACATCTGACATTAGTTTTGGCATGCCTATAAATCCATGGTGCATCTATCTGTAGATTGCCACATCCATCCCAACCCTAAAATATCTTAAATCTACTATTTTCAATCATTTATCTCTCTAATTTCAATTTTTTATTTGTATAGGGGGTTATGCTATCAAATTTTTCATCATTGCTTGTTGTCTATGTGCAGGTTCTAATTTTTATAAAATTTGCCCTAACTTTGGCCATTTTTTGTGCAAGTTTCATACTTCAATGCCTCTATCCTAAATCAGTGCCTATAGTCCTAAATCAGTGCCTACATGCCACAAATCAATGCCTTAGTGGTAAGTGTAGGTAATCCCTAAACTCCATGTTTTAGCATATGTAAGCCTAGTTTTGGCATCTCTAAATAAATTTAATTCAACATGTCTATTTTTATTTTAGCTCGTCTATTTCTAGAACAAATTATCATATCTTTATTATTTTTTATGCTTTGTACTAATAATAATATGTTGTTCATTGTCACTAACTCTCTATCTATGCATCCTTTTTGCTAGTCCAAGACCTAATCATGCAACTACTAACTTGTTTTATGTAGCTTCACTAGTCAAAGGTTTTCTCTTTTTATCACTAGTAGTAGTTTCATATATGAACATACTAATGGGAATGAACCTTTGTATTTGTGAGTGCTAATTTGTGTGCATACTCTATCCTTGCACACTTGGGTGACCTTTGAGATCAAAAACACGTCTTTTTGCTCTTTTTATTGCTTGCATCCCAAGAACCCAAGTTGTGTATGCTCTTCCCTTGCATCACAAGGTGATCTTGGGAATCAAAAGTGCTTCTAGCTTCTTTCCTCATAGTAGGCCTACTCTTGGATTTCATTACCTTGGGGGATGACCCGAACCATAAAGCAATCTTGGGTGATAAAAAATGGTCAATGCCTCATCATGGGCTTTACATTCCATAACTAGACAAGGCATTAATGATGGGCCTACATGTATATACACACCTACTTGAATAACATAGGCTTGTTCATGTGTTTGGTGTGTTTTCTTGTGTGAAACCTGTGAATGTCCTTTAAATCCAAAATACTAAAATATATGCAAACCTTTGAGCACCTCAAGTTAAAATCCAACTTTACAAATATCATGAAATCCTTTTTCCAAAGGTTGAAACATTTGAAATCCAAATCCAAAAGCTATAGATCTCACACCTTCACCTGATCATTCATCCATTTTCCAAGACAAAATTATCTTTCCAGCATCCAAAAATTCACCTCAAACTCCTTCAAATCATCCACCTCAAAACTAAACATAAATCAGCATTTACATCCTTGTTTTAGCACCAACATTCACATAGTGTCACATGCATTAAATTTTCATCACATTTGTCCTAGTTTTCTAGTATTTCATCCTGACACCTTTTGGCATTTATATTCATGAATGGGCGCCTACGTTCTATTTTGGCATATGCATTCTATTTTTGGTATGTATGTCCCAAACCTCACTAAAACTCATTTCAACACCATCTATCCATTTAAAACCCCAAATCAAATCACCCTATTGATTTTGAACCTTGATTTGTGCTAAAATCCAATTTCACCTCATCCTCAAATATTAAACCTAATCATCATCCACATCATCAAATCCAAATCCAACCCTTCATCCTTTTAAATCCGACCTCAAAATTAAAGATCAAGACCTTAAATCAAACACATCATCCTTAATCCAAGCTTGCTTAGGAACTTAGCCTATCCTAAGTATAGTTATCCAAATCAAATCAAACCATTATCTAAGATCTTTGTACCTTAATCCATAAATCAAATCCAATCAACTCTTTCATAAGAACTTTGCCTATCTTAAGTATAGAAACCAATCCATCATCCAATCAAATCAAATTAAATCATCCTAAGGTCTTGAAATTTGATCCTAATCATCCATCACCTAAATCACATTGTTTAATCCAAATCCATAAACCATAGCAAGCCACATTAACTCATCTTAGCACTCTAATCAAGGACAATCAAACTCAAAATTGATCAATCCGTATCCAACCCAAATCCAATCAAATCCATAGTCGATCCCATCTTCAAATCCTTCCAAGTATTTCATAATCATTCCAACCTCATCCAAATCATAATCCATAGTCACATCATCATTTCATGCCCCCATAACTAGATCATAAGCTTGAAAGAACATGGATCCCCATAACAAAACCCCTTTGGCTCTAGTTTTGGACACAACTCACAAGTGGGTCCCTCTTTGTCCCACAACTATCCAAACAACACAAGTGATCCTAAAAGTTGCATAAATCAACCCAAATATGGTGAGCTTGCAAACCCTATTAATCAACAGCAATACACACCTCACTCTGTAGACTTCCTTAATGACAAAATGCTTCACACCAAATTTGACCATTTCATGGGTAACCATAAGGATGATTTTCTTGAGCACCTCATTGACACAAAGGCCAAACTTCCCCACCATTATAACATGAATAAGCTCAATAATCTCATTCGTCATGACTCACCATAATCCCTCGCATTCAAAAACCCATGGGGACACCTTCCCAAACCATCACACCAATACTTAACCAACTATCATGTTGACCAACAATCAATGGTAGCATGCCTCCTCCTCCACCTCATCACACATATGCTTCCTAATTTGTTGGAATGCATTGGACAACTGAGAGGGGGGGTGAATCAGTTGTCCCAAAAACTCAAACACTTCTGCACTTAAACATTAAACACTTGTCTGCACTTATTATGATTAAACAATGAATGCATGAAATCAAAAACTTAAACACAGATGCAACATTAAACATAGGAGACACTAGATTTTTATGTGGAAAACCCCAAGGTGGGGAAAAACCATAGAGAGGATTAGCTCTCAAAATATATTGCAATCTTTAAAAAATGATGTTCAGGCTTGGTCACTCCATGGGCCTAGAACATACTGGCTCACTACCATGAAGTACAACTAGGTTTAGCAGGCTCACTGCCTCAACCCTAAACCTAGAAATATTATAATAAGGGTTGTTAAACCCTACTAGTGGCTCACTACCAAAATCACCATCTTCTTCATGTCTGAGATTAATACATTGAAGTACAATAGTTCCTCTGCTCTACTCTGCCCTGCTCTGTCTTATCTGCTCGCCCTTTTCCTTATCTTCACATTTTTGCACCAGGACATCTTTTCCACGACTCAATTACAAGTATTTATACACTTCATCAACCTTGGAATGATCATCAAGGTCAACACTACAATCATCAACCATTGGAATAATCTCCAAGGTTGGCATTACAAACATTTACAAAATAGGTCTTGACCTAATACAAAATTATGCTAAGGAATTGTAGTATAGATGTATGCGGATCATGCCACACCTTAGCTAGGACCCAAACACAATCTTCCATGTCACAACACGCTTTCATAATCTTCAAGGGATCTCAGCAATTACTGGAATTAACCAAGTCGGCTAAGACTAGTTACACGTTATGTTATCTAGGAATAATCTTCAAACACGATCTCAATTCCTTAACGCGAACCAATGTAAAGGTAGGAACATGATCAAGAGGTATCCACAAGCACGTTGAAATCACCGGGAGCAACCGCACAAACTCAAACCACTTTATCCATGAGATTATTCACACCGAAGCACATGAACTTCACTGTCTTCGACTGTCATAAAAGAAGGATAGCTTGCGGACCACCAAAACATGAACCACTAAAATTGTAGGCACTTATCATCATCCCAAACTTCCCTCTAGAACCACAGAGAAAAATACATTATTGTGGAGCAAAACACTTTCTCCCTGTCACCAGAGAATAATCAGAAAAAGAAGGTTTTACTTTGGTGAAAGCAACTCTCTCAATTCTTCACATTGGAGGCTCAAACTCAAGATTTAGCATCTTCAAACATTCCTTTAAATAACTTCCAATCTGCATACCAAGATCTTCAAGAAGAAAGAAATGTGAAGCAATCTACCGGACTGTTCTTCAACATACAACTCACTGTCTAACCTACACTTCACTGTAACTCACTTGTTTCTTTCGGAGAGGCCAATTTTCTTAATATCCTCAACATACAAAGCTTCTAAACAAGTAATAGAATAAGACATAGTTGACACCAATGGTAACAAAGATATGTTGACATCAATGACAACACCGATTAGGCACATACTTGCAACATAATTTACCCACAACAAAAACCTCATCAAGGTCAATCACCATCACACTCCTTGAGAGTCGCCATCCCTTCTAGGATGTCTAATAAATACACCCTTACAATTTCTAGTCCACAATGATCTTCATTTTTAGCCTTGACTAGTCTCATTCACTTACTCCACCCTTATCCATTCCACAACAAACCACTCTAATTCAATCCACACTACCACCATATATCTCTTATTTGATGACCTTGTATCAACCCACATTAAATCATGCAATAACTTCATATCCACAACATCGATCATATCAACCCAATCCATCAACATATATCAAACTCATACAACATCCATTTATCTTGTGACTTCTTATCAAACCATGGTGCCACCACTCATGTCACATCAAACGACACCTCAAAAGCCTCTTCCATCATCCAATCCCATTCATCACAACATCCCACAACCACCGCCATTTGGCTCCATCAACTACCAACCTCCTAATCCACCTCTCAAGACACCCTTAAACCAAGTTTGCCAAGAAATGAAGAACACCCTCAAGGGATTCCAAAGTGGGACACAACACAAGTGACATAAATTTAAATATCTTTGTCTCTATCCATTTGATCATTTGATCACAATGGTACCCTTTCCCCCTCGCTTCGAAATTCTAAAATTCAAAAAATACAAGGGAAAGGTAGACACTTGCGATTACATCAAAGAATTGTTCATGTCTTACCAAGAGGTCACATATAGTGACATGTATTTGTTGCAACTTTTTCCCTAAAGTCTAGGTGTTCAAGCCTTGGATTAGTTCATGCACCTACCTCAAGGTTCTATCACTACATTTGTTGACTTATCCAAAAGTTTATTACACACTTTTCCTATAATGTCAAGCATGATCTCACCATGTTGGATATGTGTAATGCTAAACAATGTAATGGTGAAAGCTTTGTCACCTATTTACAATAGTGGAGGGGTCTTGCAAGCTAATTCCCTTAGTCAATCCCTAAAAAACTTGTCAACTTTTTCATCCAAAACCTCAATCAAGAGATGGCATTCCACTTTCAAGTCCATTTTGTCTCTACATTTGACAAAATCATCAAAAAGGGGTTACCATTAAAAAGGCCCTTATCTCATACAAGAACTCAAGTCCCTAACAACATCAACCCTAACCAATTCCAAGCCCTTGTGGACCACCTATTATCCACTTATCAACTCACTTTTTGGCAAACCAACATACCTCCCTTCAACCCATCTCATAATAAAGCCCTCCATATTGAAGTCCTAATTGCTAAGCATAAAGTTAAAAGAGTCCTCTTGGATAATGGATACAACTTAAATCTATGCATTTTAAGGCTCATAAAATAATTAGGATATTATATGGCTGACTTGGAGCCACATGCCATCACCATCAAGGCCTACAACAATGCAAAATAAGAATCTGAAGGAACTATTTGCCTTCCCATATAGGTGGGACCCATCCTGTAGAAAACATGTCGTGTTATTGATCTGATCTTCCCTACAACATCCTCCTTAACCACCTATGATTCCATGCCATGCAAGTCATCCCATCCACATAACACTAATACTTTAAATCCCCCCACAATGGTGTGAAAGTCACTATCCATGCCAATCCACAACCATTCAAATATTGCAAATCCATGGAAGCTTCATACCACAAAAACAATCATTGCCCTAGTACCAACATCACTCACCATAGCAAGGAAAAGGACTCATCCTCTTATGTCTATATTGCACGCTCACTTCCACATCATCTCCTTCCTAAATTTCTAAATCCATCAAGATCAAGATCGTCAACACTAGATGTGGAGAATATGAATTGCACAATACCTTTCACATTGATAAATTGATTCTATCTCCAAGATCCTATGGTCATCCTCAACAATGAACTCATCTAAAGACACCAAAAATCATACATCATAGGCCCACTACCTTCATGTATGAAAGTACCTTGTCCAAAGAATAGATAGAAGGTTCCATTGACTCCTGGCTATATATAGACGAAGCAGAGTTCCCACCTAGATACTTAAAACAAAACTACCATATATCACTACATTTATGTGAAAACATGAACTATAAGGGTAAGGGCCTTGGCCTCCATGAATAAAGCATTCTCATGCCTATTTAGGTATAATTATACATCGATCATCATGGACTATAATACACACCTCTTGGTCCAAAATCTAATGAACCCCATACAACTTCTGAGTGTAGAAGAAACCTCTGATGTCATTAAAAACATCGCGGTCAAAACCATCATCACCTCTTTTGAAGACCTCAATATCTCTATCCTTTTTGCAAGAAACTACCATCATCACCATTGAGTTACCCCTTCAATACCCTAACCTTATGGGACCAACAAGATCCCATGTCTCTAAACACATTTCATAATGACGAGGAAACCACTGATTTCTTGAGGCTCCACAATGATATTCCTACAAGAGATCACAAAACAAGCTTTGATATCGACCTTGATGCCACTACCTATTTTAGGGAACAAGAAGAGTTCCTTAGTCACAAAAAATCTAAAAAAGAAAAAAAGGAAAAGAAAAAAAGAAACATCCCCTAGTGAAAACCTCTCTGAGGTGCTATTAGACACGAGAAAGAAATAAATATGTGTCTATTGATGAAAACCTCTTTGAGGTGTCAATGGATGAGGAACTCAACCTACCCCCAATGCTTCCACATCAGCAAGAGCATTCTTTAATATTTATTGAGGATACACAAGGAATCAACTTGGGAATATAAGACAATTAGAAGATCACATATATAGCTACCTCTCTCACAAATATAGAGACACAACATTTCTGTTGGGAATTAAGGTGTCTCAACCTTGGTAATTCTCTGCATTTGTAATGTTTGTATTTATTATTTAATTGCCTATGTTGTAAATGATTGAAAAATCCATATTGTCATGTTGTGGGATGTGGCACGGTGATGTGTCAATCCTACATGGATTATGACAACTTGTATTTTTGTCCTCACATGAGGAGATAGGCATCCCACTTAGTGGTAGGAATATTCTTCCATGTGTTGGCATCTTCTATGTTGTGTAAGGAATGTTTGATTGAAACGGTTATGACGGATTCCTATGACGAATCTATGACATGTAAGAGTCGAGAATAGAAGGTTGTAAGATAGGTGATGACATGTGTCATGAAGCATCTTTGAATGAGGCATATTTGGGTGCCCCAAGGTGGAATATGATGTGTTGTAAGAGAATATGCTATTTATAGCATGTGTATGATAGATTCTCTTACAGCTGTAAGTTGTAACCGCTATGACAGATTCTATTGTGGTCGCAAGTGTCGTAAGAGCATCTGTCATAGCCCATTTTGGAAATAGGCAACCTCTTTGGGATGGGAGCTATGGACAAGTGTCAGACACATTCTACAATGTTGACCAAGTGTCCCTAGGCATGGGTTTTGGTCCAAGATGCCATGTTGGACGCCCATTCCAAGAAAGGTTAAAAATTGCCTTGTATGTTCTATTTAAACAAGTGCTTGGAGATGGAGTTTGTATCACAGGTTCACAGGTATTGTTGTACTACCGGATTGACTCCAAACATGAGTGTCAAAGACCATTGAAGCTTGCATTGCAAGTGTAATGTAAACATTCTTTCAGATTTGTTAATACATCGTGCAGGTTTCTGAGTGTGGGGTTTTTCACCCGATAAGGGTTTTCCCCACCGTAAATCTCTGTCTCTCTTCTTCTATCTACATTCTAGTTCTTGTGTTTTGCTGTAATATCTCATGTTAATAGTTTAACATTACTGTAATAGTTAGGATAAATTTGAATTTGCATAGCCCTCTCCTCAATAGATTAGTGTAGGAAGCGATTTTCGCATACCTAGCTTCCTTTCAGTTGGTATAAGAGCTTGATCGCCTTTGGTCCTAGTTGTTGGGTAGGGGTTTTTTGAGCTAATCTTAGGTTGAGTGGGATTCTATGTAAAGCATTCTGTATCTTATTGCAGCAAGGAGATGGCAAGCACATCAAGAAGGTTTGAAGTAGAGAAGCTCAACGGTAGTAATTTCGAGCTGTGGAAGCTCAAGATGGAAGACATGTTAATTGACCAAGACCTTTGGGAAAGTGTGATGGAACTAAACCAGCTACAATGACTCAAGATGAGTGGGATCTCAAGGATCAGAAGGCTAAGGGTCTCATAAGACTTAGTCTTGCTGATTCTATGTTGTTAAATGTCTGTGAAGAGACCAGTACAAAACTCCTTCGGAAGAAGTTGGGGGATGTGTATCAAGCTAAATCCCTAGTCAATAAACTTTTTCTAAGAAATAATTTGTATTCTCTTCGAATGGAGGATGGAGGATGGAGGATCTGTGGCTGAGCATAAAATGCCTTTAACATGCTGGTTGCACAATTGACATCTATTCGTGTAAAGATGGAGGAGGAGGATCGGTATATGACCCTGCTTTGTTCTTTGCCGGACTCATGGGATCACCTTGTCATGGAAATCGAAAGCACCACATCCACATTCAAAATGGAAGAGATGGTTTCTTTGCTGTTGTCTGAAGAGATGTGGAGAAAGTCTTCTGAGGCAGCCAAAGAAGCCCTTGCAGTTCGTGGAAGACCCAAGGAGAAAGGGAAGAAGAAAGACAAGAAAGCTGAGAAGGGTAGATCCAAATCCCACGGGAGATCCAAATCTCCTGGAAAGTCCAAGGCTCTTTGTTGGAACTGTGGCAAGACCAGGCATTTTTGAAAGGAATGCAAAGAGGAGAAGAAGAAAAAGAAGACAGCTCCTGATTCAGATTCCAACAAATCACAAGATGACGGTGATGCCTTCATCGCAGCCCTGGCAACCCATGCATATGATGATGTGTGGCTAATTGACTCTGGTGCATCATTTTACATGACCTCGCATCGAGACTAGTTCACTAAGTATGAGGAGTTCGATGGTGGAAAGGTGTATCTGGGTGACGACTCTCATCTAAAGATCGTTGGCCATGGAAGAGTCTCTATCCAATTCCCTTATGGTCAAGTGAAGGGGATCTCTAGGGTTATGCACATCCCAGGCTTAGCACGGAACCTGCTTTCTGTAAGTAGTTTGAATGATGTAGGTGTGCAGGTTGTCTCTTCAAAAGAAGGATGCAAGATGACTAGAGGATCTATGGTGCTTGCTAAGGGTACTCGAAGAGGTACTCTGTTTCAGCTGGAGGCATGCATTTCACAATGCAATAGTTCTTCTGACTCAAGGAAGAGGGTAGCAGTCACTTCATCCCCACCATCTGAACGAGCAATGAAGAAATCTATTGTTTCTAATCTTGATGGTTGTAATCGTGCATTGGAAGTTAAACTTCCTGCAGAAAAGACAATGTTATGGCATAAGAGATTTGGCCACATTGGTGAGAAGGGTCTCCGTACCCTGAAAAATAAGAACCTTGTTGAGGGGTTAGATGATTGTAATCTTGAGTTTAACTTTTACGAACATTGCATTTATGGAAAACAAAACTGTGTTCAGTTTTACTCGAGTTCTCATAAGTCTTCTCGTGTGTTGGACCTTATTCATTCTGATGTGTTTGGTCCTATTAATGTTCCTTCGTTATCAAAATCTATATACTTTGTATCTTTTATAGATGATTACAATAGAAGGACATGGATTTATTTTCTCAGAAGCAAATCTGAAGTCTATAGCAAGTTTAAGGAGTTTAGAGCCTTTGTTAAAAATTAGACTGGTAAAAAGATTAAATGTTTGAGAACTGACAACGGTGGTGAGTTCTATTCCACAAAATTCGATAAGTATTGCAAGGAACTTGGGATTGAAAGACACAAGACAACTCCATACACCCCGCAGCAAAATGGAGTTGCAGAGAGGATGAACAAGACACTGATGGAGAAGGCTAGGAGTATGCTTAGTGGAGCTAGTCTAGAACAAAAGTTTTGGGCTGAAGTTATTGCCACTGCTTGCTATCTGGTGAACAGATCTCCTACATCAGCTCTTGTTGGAAAGACACCTATGGAGGTGTGGTCTGGTAGAAAGCCTTTAGTAAGGCATCTTCATGTTTTTGGTTGTGAGGCATATGCACATGTGCCTAGGGAGAAGCGGTCAAAGTTAGAGAACAAAGATGTTAAGTGTATCTTCATCGGCTATGGTGTTGGTGTGAAAGGATACAAGCTTTGGGACCCTGTGGCTGAAAAAGTGTTGTATAGCAGAAGTGTCATCTTCAGAGAGCTTACACCTTCTTCCACTGTTTTGCAGCCAGAAGAAAAAGAAAAGAAAGAGGATGTTGTTCAGTTTCCTCTCACCCCTGAGAAGACTGAACAGAAAAACAATGTTGGACCTGATGATAAGGAGAGCTCTAGCAGCTCTGAAAGCTCAGATGAAGAAGCTAAACCTCAACCTCAGCTCTTGAGGAGGTCTAATGGATAAGAAAGCAATCTGAAAGGTTTGGTTTTACATTGCTTGATTCTAGTTGTGCTTATGCTTTGCTCACTAACAGTGATGAACCTAGAACTGTATCAGAGGCTTTAGATATGAAGGATGCAGGTTCCTAGAAGGAGGCCATGGAGGAAGAAATGGATTCTTTGGAAAAGAATCAAACTTGGGACTTGGTGCCTCTACTCTTGGACGGAAACCTATTAGATGCAAATGGGTGTTCAAGAAGAAAATTGGTGTAGATGGTAGTGTTGAGAAGTAAGAGGCCAGATTGGTTGCGAAGGGGTATTCACAAGTGGAGGGTATAGATTATGGTGAGATCTCTCCCATTGCAAAGCTGACATCCATTTGATTCCTGTTGTCTCTCTCAGCAGCTTATGACTTGGATGTAGAACAAATGGATGTGAAGACAACTTTCCTTCACGGTGACTTGGAGGAAAAAATCTACATGTCACAGCCAGAGCATTACATGGTAAAAGGTAAAGAAAATTTGGTTTGCAAACTTAAGAAGTCTTTGTATGGTTTGAAGCAATCCCCTAGGAGATGATACTTGAAGTTTGATGCCTTTGTGTTGTCAATTGGATTTGTGAGATCGGAATTAGATTACTGTGTTTATTATAAGTTTGATGGTGATCGTATTCTCATTGTTGCACTGTATGTTGATGATATGTTGCTCATTGGGAAGGGTAAGAATATGATTTCTGATTTTAAATCTTAGTTGTTGGCATAGTTTGAAATGAAAGATTTAGGGGCAGCCAGGTACATTCTAGGAATGGAAATAAGAAGAGATAGAACCAACAGAAAACTTTGGTTAAGCCAGAGTAAGTATGTGAAGACCGTGTTGGACAGATTCAGCATGGTAGATTGTAGACCATTGCGTGTTCCCGTTTCTTTGGGGACAAAGTTGCCTATTGAGGATTGTCCAAAATCTCCTAGTGAGGTGGAGGACATGAGCAGAGTACCTTATGCTAGTGTTGTTGGCAGTTTGATGTATGCTATGGTCTGTACAAGACCAGACATTGCCCAAGCAGTGGGAGTCCTTAGTCGATTTATGGCTAATCTTGGATGGGTTCATTGGGATGCAGTTAAGCGAGTGTTCAGATATTTGAGGGGTACTTCTGAGTATTCCATTTGCTATCATGGTAATATTTCAGGACCTCTGCATTCTGTTGATATTCATGGATTTGTGGATTTAGATTGGGCAGGTGACATTGACAGTAGGAGATCCACCAATGCTTATGTTTTTACACTGTTTGGTGGTGCTATTAGTTGGATGAGTAAGCGACAACCTATCGTTGCTTTGTCCATGACAGAAGCGGAGTATATGGCAGCAACTCATGCTTGTAAGGAAGCCATTTGGCTTAAGAGATTGTGTTCTGATATTGGTGTTGATGTAGGTCAGATCACGATCAGTTGTGACAATTAGAGTGCAATTTGCCTTGCAAAGAATCCAACTTTCCATGCTAGAACCAAACACATTGATGTTCAGTTTCACTTCGTGAGGGACATGGTTGAGGATGGAAAGGTAAATTTGGAGAAGGTAGATACTTTGAAGAATGTTGCAGATGCATTGATGAAACCAATGGGCATAGAGAAGTTCAGATGGTGTTCGGAGTCTATGGGCCTCTCGGCCTATAACAGTTAAATCCTATTTTTCTATTGGCTCTTACAAGGTGTTTAACAAGTGGGAGAATGTTGGGAATTAAGGTGTCTCAACCTTGGTAATTCTCTGCATTTGTAATGTTTGTATTTATTATTTAATTGCCTATGTTGTAAATGATTGAAAAATCCATATTGTCATGTCGTGGGATGTGGCACGGTGATGTGTCAATCCTACATGGATTATGACAACTTGTATTTTTGTCCTCACATGAGGAGATAGGCATCCCACTTAGTGGTAGGAATATTCTACCATGTGTCGGCATCTTCTATGTTGTGTAAGGAATGTTTGACCGAAACAGTCATGACGGATTCCTATGACGAATCTATGACATGTAAGAGTCGAGAATAGAAGGTTGCAAGACAGGTGATGACATGTGTCATGAAGCATCTTTGAATGAGGCATATTTGGGCACCCCAAGGTGGAATATGATGTGTTGTAAGAGAATATGCTATTTATAGCATGTGTATGATAGATTCTCTTACAGCTGTAAGTTATAACCGCTATGACAGATTCTATGACGGTCGTAAGTATTGTAAGAGCATCTTTCATAGCCCATTTTGGAAATAGGTGACCTCTTTGGGATGGGAGCTATGGACAAGTGTCAGACACATTCTACAATGTTGACCAAGTGTCCCTAGGCGTGGGTTTTGGTCCAAGATGCCATGTTGGACGCCCATTCCAAGAAAGGTCCAAAATTGCCTTGTATGTTCTATTTAAACAGGTGCTTGGAGATGGAGTTTGTATCACAGGTTCACAGGTACTGTTATGCTGCCGAATTGGCTCCAGACATGAGTGTCAAAGACCTTTGAAGCTTGCATTGCAAGTGTATTGTAAACATTCTTTCAGATTTGTTAATACATTGTGCAGGTTTCTGAGTGTGGGGTTTTTCACTCGATAAGGGTTTTCCCCACCGTAAATCTCTGTCTTTCTTCTTCTGTCTACATTTTGGTTTTTGTGTTTTATTGTAATATCTCATGTTAATAGTTTAACATCGCTGTAATAGTTAGGATAAATTTGAATTTGCATAGCCCTCTCCTCAATAGATTAGTGTAGGAAGCGATTTCCGCATACCTAGCTTCCTTTCAATTTCATCTATCCTTCATAGGGCATTAGGCATTTTTTGGTTCTATGCTAACATGCCAGGTTTGGAGCCCTCCCTCAAGATTCACCACCTTATGGTCCATCTTGATGCAAAAATGGTAAAGCAAAAACTCCAAAAATGCATCCACAAATCAACCTTCTAGTCAAGGAAGAATTGCATAAACATCTAGAGGTGGACTTCATATGTCCGATCAACTACCCTGAATGGATATCCAACATCATACCAGCTAGCAAGAAGCCTAAAGGCATCAAATTTTATACAAATTTTAGAGACCTCAACAAAGCCTGTCCCAAAAATGACTTTCCCCTTCCTAACATTGACATCATTGTTGATCTCTCAATAGGTCACAAAATGCTCCCCCTAAGGGATGGTTTGTCTAGATATAATTAGATTCAGATTGCCCCCAAAGATCAGCATAAAACAACTTTCACCACACATTGGGACACCTTTTGCTATTAGTTCATATCGTTTGGGTTGAAAAATATACCTGGGCTACTTATTAGAGGGTTATGATAGCCATCTTCCATGACATCAGGGAAGATTATGTAGATGATCTCTTTGACAAATCAAAAACAAAAGAAGGGAACCCTCATGTCCTTGAGGGCATCTTCAACCACTTAAGAGAATACAATGTTCACTTAAATCCCAAGAAATGTGTCTTTGGTGTCACATCCAAAAAGCTCCTAGGCTTCATTAGCTCTTGCCAAGGTATTGAAGTAGACCCTGCTAAGATCACAACCATCATAGAGATGCCACCTCCCAAGAATCTAAAGTAGCTTCGCAGTCTTTAGGGTAAGTTATAGGCTATCAAAAGATTCATCACACAACTTGCAAATAAGTGCCAAGCATTCTCCCACCTTAAAAATAATAACTTTCAATGGGATGATTCCTACCATCAAGCCTTCAATAAAATCAAATAATATCTTGCAGGACTGTCAGTTCTCATGGCCCCCACCCTAGACAATCCCCTCTTGCTTTACATATCAACTACATCAGTTGCACTAGGGGCACTTTTAGCACGACATGACGAATAGGTCATGAAAGGGTAATTTACTACATTAGTCACACATTAGTCGGCTATGAGCTTAACTACACACCAATGGAACAAGCATGTCTAGTTGTCATCTTCAGCTCCCAAAATCTTCAACACTACACAACTAGTCATAAAACAAAGCTCATATAAAAAATTGACCCACTTAAATATCTCTTATCCAAGGCTTCTCTAATAAGACGTATGACTAAGTGAGTCATGTTACTAATGGAGGTCAACATCAAATATGTGGACCGAAAAGTAGTGAAAGGACAAGTTATTACAAATCAATTGGTTTAAGCACCTATTACCGATAATCATCTGCTTGTCATGGACTTCCCTAATGAGTCTATCTGCACCGTAACAAAACTGACTCCCTAGAAATTGTATTTGATGGCTCCTATGTCAATCATAGATCAGACACTGGTATCTTGTTTGTTACTCCATAGGGGATTTTATACCAAAATAATTCAAAATAGGTTTCCCATGCATGAACAACATTGTAGAATATAAGGCCTTGCTTACAAGACTTAAAATAGTAGTCCAATGGAATTTCCAATAGCTCCTGGTCTATGGGGACTCCCAACTTGTGATTAAATACGTTAAAAATGAATATCAAATAAAAGATGACAAGATAATCCCCTACAATAAGATGGTTGGTAGCTTCAAGTAGTATTTTACACACATCCATTTTCAACAGGTTCCCCTACTCAATAACAAAGCAACAGATGCCATGGCCACCATTAGGTCATTACTGAATATGCTACAAGATAGTTAGTAATGTGAACTATTGGTTGAATAGCTACTAATACTTGTGTATGATGCCCTAGAATCTAAGATTTTATGTGATATTATTGGTCCCAACTCACCATGGTATCATGACATCTACACCTACCTCCATGATGAAACCCTACCGCCTAACCTATCTTGTAACCAACACAAAACCTTCCTCCAACACACCTCTTGTTTCACTATCCTTGGCGACACTCTATATCAAAGAGGCTTTGATGATTCTTTACTTTGGTGCCCAACTATGGAAGAGGCTAATCTAGTTGTGCTTAAATAAGTTCATGATTGTTAGGAAAAAGGCGTGTTGTACACCTTACATAAAATGAAATATTTAATTATATAAAATAAATACTTATTTGTGGTGCATCTTAATTGATGTGTTTAGCCACATTAAATATTTATTTGGGGCCACTTGCAAAATTTGTATATAACATTGGGTTAGTTATTTTATGTGTGGGAGACAAAATAATTAATTAATTGGAGCATAAAGTGAAAACCTAGTTGTAAGAATTAAATCAAGGGTCAATGGTTTTGTGTACTTGTGGTTTTGAGATGCATGGTTTTCCCAATACCACAAGTTGTATTTGTGTGAGATTGAGTCTATAAAAGCAAGAGTATGGCTAGTGGTTTGGGTTGGATGATTGAGTGGGCTGTTATTGTATTGAGTTTCTCTTTTGAGTGCATATGTGAAGCATGGAATGCGATGTGTGGTTACATGCTTGGACACATGGAGGATGAATTAGAGGAGCTTGATGTTTCAGAAGTATTCATGAGACTTTGTAAATCTATTGTAATGTTTTATTGTTGATAAATACATTGAGTGTGGATGCTTTTGGAGGCTAGGTTTTTCCCTCTTGAGGGTTTTCCCAGGATATATCTTGTGTTATCTTGTGGCTTATCTATTTGATCTTTGCATTATGGTAATTTTGTAAGCTTGTATGTAGCGTATTCTCTCATAGAGTTATGTAGGAATTGGTTTGATCAACTTGGTTATTTTCTAACAAGTGGTATAAAAGCCAAGTTCTATAGTTGAGGGTGGTGTAAGCTCCCTGGTGTTATATAACCCTTGTTTGTGTAGATATGGTACAAAGTTGATGCCATGGAAATGCAGAAAAGATTTGGGACATTACAAAATATGAGGGTTTTGTGCAGGTTGTTATTTTGTAGATATAGGGTTTTGGGGTTTGTAGATTTGTTGGGTTTATTGCAGATCTGAGTTAGAAAAATGTTTGCCAAAGAGGGTTTCTTGGATGTGTTTCAAATGAGGGTTTTGTGGAGGAAGTTTTGTAGATGATCTCCTGGGACAAAACAAACCTCACCATTGGATCCAAGAGGCCCAAAGGAGAAGAAAAAATATAATTTGACATATTTTGTCCACCAGGGCCTGAGGCAAAAAGTTTTACCCCCTTGCCCTATTCAGTCGTACGGTCGATTGCAGACTAGATATATTAAAAAAAAAATAATATCCTACGTTGGACTATAGTTTGGTTGAAAAATATTTTTGAAAAAAAATTATGTTGGAAACTATAGTGAGGAGATTGAAATTTAAAAAAATTGGGCGTTGTACAAAGGTTTGTAGACCCCTGTACGCCTGGATTGATAGGGTACACTTGTCGGATAGTGGCTAGCCCCCAATCGGTGGGTACCAGGTCGGCAGGGCCTGTGGCCCCCAATCGGGCAGGGTGGAGCCCATCGCCCTCGTAGGTAGCCAAAACACTTTAAAATCAAACCTCAAACAAAGTAAAACAGTATTGAAATCTAATTTAGGTTCGCAGTCTACAGTTATGACATTTGAAAAAATTAAATAGACTATATAATATTTGGAATCCATTGTACATCCATGTCAGCCCTGATGACAACAACGCCACGTCAGAAAACCCCTACATCACCTGCCCAATCAACACTTCCACATTAGCAATGATGTCATCGTATAGAGTACTAACATCATCTGTATGGATGATGACATCAGTAGTACCATCAAGGTCCCACCAAGGGGCCCCTTATAGCTCTCGAAGTGCCTTTTCTTTTAGGAGGCATAACTTTCACCCATGGTATCATATTTTTGAATTCTTATAGATTTCAAAAAGGTCTCTCTAAAAATGATGCAATGGTACAGGTTTGGTCATCAAATTTTGTTTTTATGTTAAAATTTGGTGTTAGATTCTAGGCATTGCTCTGGGATAATTATTTGGTCATAACTTTTACAGATAGAATTAGATTTTTGATTTTAAATAGGTGTTGGAGAGCTCTTGCAGTGTACTATGCAATCGATCATGTAGATTTTAGTTTGGTGTATAGAGAGATTTTTGTACTTATTTGAGCACTTTTGGTAGCCTAAGATTCAAGATGTGATTGTGAGAGCATTCAGATGAATTTTTGGGCATAGAACTATGGGAGTGCATGTTGTTATGAGACCATCATCATGGTATAGTAGGTGTTTAGATTTGGTGCTTCCAGATACAAGTTTACATGTGTTTTAGAGTTTAGACTTTGATGGAGACATGTACATAAGTTGTCTTCTAGTTTAAGGACATGGTTGATACACATGTGAGATTAGAAGTCTCATTTCAGTGGGATTTGAGTACAGATACAACAATAATGATGATTATGGTGTTATGATATGCAGGTATACTTGAGCATTGGCATGACATGATCATGTATGTGGTTGACAGGTATGTGTTATGATGTTTGATTCATGATTACAGGCGGTGGTGTGGTTCATTTTTAGGAGGTTGTTCTTATCTCATGGATGATTGATTAGTTCCTTGACTATGGTTACTCATGTGTGGACTTGTTTGGAAAATTGAATCTAGTGTTAATTTGGTGTTTGAGTCTTGAAGTTTATAGGTTTTCTTCTTTGATATCTCATCTTGTGGGTTACTAATGTGATGACGAGTTTGCATGTTGCATTTGTTTGGGATCTTCAAGTTACACAGCTTTACGGATTAGCTACCCCTTGGTTGCAGTGGGATGACTCAGATGTGGACTGTCTATATCCACAAGATTGATGCAGTGTTGATGCAGACTTTGTTAGTTGGCCTTGTTTGTGGTCATTTGTGCATTGGTATGTTGCATTGGGATTAGAGGATGGATGATTAGAGTAATTGGATAGTTGGTTATTGGGACTTGTAGCATGTTTATCATGATGTCATGGATAGCTTGGTTACATGGTTTTGTGTGAGTTTTTGACAGTGATGATGGTTTATCTTCTTGGCTTGGATATCTTGGTTCTACTTTGGTTTCATTGGTGTTCTAGTTGTGTTTGTGGACCATGGTAATATTCATTTAGGAGATGGTTATCACAATGCCATGGATAGGTTGTATCACAATTCAATGGGAGCTATGGTAGTGATGTGGTTTCATCACCTAGTGATGAATGATCTTCTATAATGGTTAGGTGTCATGGACAAACTCTTGGATTAGGATTCTTATACAGTACGAGTGCTTTGACATCTTGGATACTATTGTTAGGAGATGGTTATCTTCATGTGATAGGAGATGTTGATCCTTGGTTTAGAGGTGTTGGTATTGTGTCATGGTTTACTCTTGATTCCAGATTTGAGTTTTGACATGATACATGTTCTCTTGAGACTAGGATGTGTGCATTGGTGAATGTGATCTCCTAGGAGGAGATGTTAGATAATAATGTCATGTTTGTGTTCTTAATTATGCATTTGGAGCATCAATAATGGTCTTGTTGGTTCTCTTGGTATTGAGTACATTGGTCATGTGCTTGAGAGCTTCATGATAGTGTGGTGTTGCATTTGGAGCTTAGCATGGATTGATCAATTGTAGGTGCTCATGAATACTTGAAGACTTGGGTGAGGCTAGAGTTCTCTTGGGATTAGAGACATTTGTTGAGATAGTTACTCTTTGGAGGTTTTAGCAGGAAGACCGAGGAGTCTTTCACCTAGATATGGACATGAGTTCATTATGGACCTAGACTAGATTGTTCTTGGAGAGAGTCATTATGGATTGGTGTATCTTGGAGGAGCATTCTCATTCCCACTCTTGGTCTACTCAGCAGATTATCATCTAAGAGGTATTTCCCATCCTTTAGATGCATTTTGTTTATGCTTTATCTTCTCATGGTTATGGATCTTGAGCTATGGTTATTGGTTTTGGAGGGTTCATTTGAGGGGTGTTAGTATGGTTATCTCCTTGTTCATATGGGTTTGATTTATGATGTCATTTATGAGGATTTGGGAGATGTGATTGGGCTTATTCCTAGTTTTGGGAATGGCTATGAGTTTGATCTTCCTTGGTTTGAGAGGCTTAAATCCATGTTATTACATGATACATATGTTTCATTTGATCTATGAGATTGAGTGGTTGGGTGTTGATAAGGCTTTTCATTTGGGGTTGTAAAGGAGATCATACTGACACAACTTAACACTTTGAGGTGTTGGTATAACAACATGATATGGTTTCCAAGTTTTCTCTCTTTCCTCTATGGCTACTTCTTAGAGGTTCATGTTCATATGGTTGAACTTGGGAGAGTTATGGCAACATGTTGTGAGGGAGTATGTAGCCATTTGTGTTGCATGTGTGGATTATTGTGACTGTTCTTCATACTACATGGTTTTGATCATTAGCCACACCTTGGTTTGAGTGTTGATTGGTAGAATTAGTATGTCTTGATCTATTTTTAGATTTTACTTTACCATGCAATGGAAGTTCCTAGATATGTATGTTCTTCATTGATAGGTTTTATATAGGGAGATTTATGATTACAATTTATGGGTTGGGAATGTTGTTGGCATGAGTTTACTGATGTTGCTTATACTTAGGAGGTATGGATGGTTGGATGCATTAACATTTGTTGTGGGTTCTATTTCCAATCATGCGGGTTTTTTTTTATCTCTGATAACAACTTGGAGCCTTTGTTATCATTTGGATTTTATTCTTGTGTTCTTTGGATTGGTTCATCTTCACCTTGGCATGTTCCTTTTCTTCCATAGGTGGAATGTTGGAGGATGAGAGGAGTTCTTGCTTGAGATGGTGGTCACCTTGGTTTTATTGTAGGTATCTTGATGGAGCATGAGAGAATGTTGGAGATTCATGTGGTTTCATGCATGGATATGATGATTTATTTCATTAATTGGCCCTCATGCAATGTATACAACAAGTGGGGGAATGTTAGGAAAAAGGTTTGTTGTACACCTTGCATAAAATTAAATATTTAATTATGTAAAATAAATATTTATTTGAGGTGCATCTTAATTGATGTGTTTAGCCACATCAAATATTTATTTGGGGCCACTTGTAAAAGTTGTAACATTGGGTTAGTTATTTTATGTGTAGGAGACATATAATAATTCATTATATAATTGGAGTATAAAGTGAAACTTAGTTGCAAGAATTAAATGAGGGGTCAATGGTTTTGTGAACTCATGGTTTTCCTAATACCACAAGTTGTATTTGTGTGAGCTTGAGTCTATAAAAGCAAGCACATGGTTAGTGGTTTGAGTTGGTTAGTTGAGTGGGTTGTCGTTGTATCGAGATTCTCTTGTGAGTGCATATGTGAAGCATGGCATGGGATGTGTGGTTACATGCTTGGACACATGGAGGATGCATTGGAGGAGCTTGATGTTTCAGACATGAGACTCTATAAGTGTATTATAATGTTTTATTGTTGAATAATACATTGAGTGTGGATGCTTTTGAAGGCTAGGTTTTTCCCTCTCGAGGGTTTTCCTAGGATATATCTTGTGTTATCTGGTGGCTTGTCTATTTGATATTTGCATTATGTTAATTTCTTGTATGCATAATATTCTCTCATAGGGTTATGTAGGAATTGGTTTGATCAACCTGGTAATTTCCTAACAATGATGGTATATGTGATACCCATACTAGTGGCATGGTCTTAATAAAGAAGCTTCTAAGAATAGGCTACAACTGGCCCACCATGGAACATGATACATGTTAATATTCAAATAGTACCTAACCTGTTAACAACATGGACACTTGATTCACACACTATCACATACTTTGCAACCTATTACCACTCCTTGGCCCTTTTCTCAATGGGGCCTCGATCTCATCAACAAGATCCACCCATTCTCATCTACCGAACATAAGTTCATTATCATTTCCATCAAACACTTCACTAAATGGGTCAAAGCTATTCTCATCACCTTTACCACTGGCACCCATATATCCAAATTCATCCTCCATTATCTCATTTCCACTATGACATCCCCTCCACCATTATCATCAAGAATGGTAAATCCTTCAACAACCATGAATTTTGCACTCTCTACGAGCACTTACACAACCAACATTGTTGGTCCATGCCATATTATCCACAAAGAAACGGTAAAGTAGAGGAAACTAATAAAACTCTATTCAAAATCCTAAAATAGATTGTCAATGATGTTGGTTGTGATTGGCACCTCCACCTCAATCCCAGTGGGTTTATCGCACTAATATCCACACACCCACTAGTGCTCTCCTGTTTTCCCTAGTATTCAAAACTAAAGTTATATTTCCAATTGAGATCAAACTCCCATCACTATGCATCTCTTTGTGTGACCTCATTAATGATCAGGAGTATCAAGTTGCATGCCTACATGAGTTAAAGTTACTTAAGGAGAGGCAATTTGATGCCCTAAACCATTTACAAGCTTATCAAAATAATCTTTGTAGAAGCTATAACAAGAGAATCAGGGATCAAGAATTTGAGATTGATGACCTTGTATTAAAATAAAGTTAGAAGAACACTAATCAATACTGAGAAAAGAAAGGAAAATTTGAGCCTAATTGGCTAGGTCCCTATGTCATCATTGCCAAGTATAGTTTAGGTGCTTATCAGTTGGCTACCCTAGATAACTAGGAGCTTGACAAACTTTTGAATATCATACATCTCAAATGCTTCCATGCTTAGTTCTCTTAATAGCCTAGTCATAAAAATCCAAAAAATAATAAAAATATAAGAAATATTAGAAAAATTTGAGAGAAATAAATCATTCTCTAGTGAAGACCACTCTTTGTGGTGCCTTAGACAAGTACCATGGTTAAAACCTGCTCGTAGGCACCATGAGTATTATAGTCACCTAAATTTGACCATGTCCTCATAACTCTTCAACATTACCTAGACATTCATCTTGCAACACATTGTCCCTTAATCCCTTTCTCAAATTAATTAATTAAATTATATTTATTTAATTAACCCATTTCCTCAATCACCTAAATTATAAATAAATTTTATTTATTTATTTAATCCATTTATCCCTTTTACCCAAAATTAATTGAATAAATCTTATTTATTTAATTAATTTATCCTTCCATCATCCCCTCTCCAATAATTAATTAAATATATTTATTATTTAATTTAATTATTGAGTCACATGACTAGCTTGTCCTCATCCTCATCCACTTGCCACAATCAATAAATGAGTGTCACAAAAATTAAATTAAGTTTTCATCTCCACCATCCTTTTCATACTACATCTTTTAATCTTGACCATTCACATAAGGATAAGCCCTAGAAGCTTCCTTTGTTGTCCTATAAATCTTTATCCTTGCCCTAATGTGCTCTCAACCAATTTTAGCTATTGATCTAATCTTTTAATCCTAGCCCTTCATTCATCATATCCAACCTCTATAAATCAAGCCTCAACCATGTCATTTGGACACCACATCTTCATGCAACACCATGCTTTCAAAATCATCCTAGCTCTACCATTATCATATCCACCATCTTTATCCTCCATCATCTTTATCTAGTTGTTATGTTGCAGAATTGAGCAACCAAATATCAAAATCATTATCAAATATCATAGGATTATTTATCATTTTCTTTATCTTCCATAGTCCTTTGATCATCATTGAGGTGGTGTTTGAGTATGAAATAGGTACTTTCATTGTGTATTGTTCCTTTATTCGATTTCCATATTTCTGCATACACATTGTTGGCTTGCTCGGTAGGACCCACGTCCCTTGATCTAGCTTGCTTTTTGCAGGTTTTGTTAACTTTTTTCTTGCAGGTTTTGTTAACTTTTTCGATAAAACCATAGTTTTTCAAGATTTCCTCATATCTTCCAAATGGCTAGAATTTTTTCTACAATTTTTAAACTAAAGTTTGTGGATCATTTAAGGAAGCTACAATAGAAAAATCAAGTCCATATCATCAATTTTGGTGAGTTATGATGATTTTATTATTTCCATAAATCTATATTTTTGAGCTCAAATCAATGAATTTTTTAGAAATTTTTACATTTTTGGAAATATCTTGAAATTCTAATAGGTGCCTATTCTTTGCAGTTTTATTTTTAAGGTCAAACACATTGCAAAAAAATCAAATCTAAGTCGACTAGGGATTTTTCATAAATCTTCTCTCTAGGTCACAAATCAGTGAATTTTTTAGAAATTTTTATATTTCTGGAAATATCTTGAAATTCTAATAGGGGTCTATTCTTTGCAAGTTTATTTTTGAGGTTGAAAACATTACAAAATAATAAAATCTAAGTCAACTATGTGAAAAAAAGTTTGAAATTGCAATCTTGTGATGAACACATCTTTTATATCCATCTAATTTTTCTATATCTTAACATCTATTTCTTTGTTCTTGCAGATTTATCCTTTTTTGAGCTAAAACTTGTTTGTAGGTTCACTTGTCAAAAATCATATCTCAAACTACTAACAAGTGGGTTGCAAGTTTTCTCTTGTCAAAGACATATCATTTGAAACTTTTTGTTTGCCTTTGTGTTTGCTTTGTTTGGTGGATTTAAGTGTGACTTAGGGTGTGTATGCTCTTCCCTTGCACTTAGTGTGATCTTGGGAATCAAAAAAATTCTCTAGACACATTCATCTTCATACACACATATTTTTTTTTTATCTAAGGTTAATGAATCTTGTTTTGTGGATCAAGTGTATGTGTATGCTTTCCTCTCACACCATTAGGTGATCTTGAGGATCAAAAACATCTCTTGATTCATTTTTTCACCCTCAGATTTTTTTTTTGTGTGTATGCTCTCCCCTTGCGCTTTGTACGATCTTGGGGATCAAAAACATCAAGTATAATCTTATCCATCATCCAACAACATCCTCTCCCCTTGATGAGACACTTGGTCCCCAAGAAAACATAGATAATCAACTTCTTAATGAGATTAATGTTGATCAAAATCCTCATGATCCTTCAACATCCTCTATTGATACCATTCCAAATCCATCTTCCTATCCCCTTAGACCCAACACCTTCATTCATGGTGGCTCTCTTGTAGGAGAAGAACAACTTCTATCCACCACCCCAGGTCTTCTCCATCTAATAATGGACCCGTATGTTGTGTCCTAAACAATAAACATCCCATTGCACATCGTATGCTCCAAAACATGAACTATCAAGGTAAAGGCTTAGGCCTTCATGAACGAGGTATCTTGGAGACCATCCATGTCAAATTTCCTCCATGATCACATGGCCTTGGCTATATATCTGAAGGAAAATAATCTAAAAATGTTGGGACCACCTCCATGCCTTCTAAATCCACTTCTTTTCATCCCAAACCCCGTGCCTCCCATTGCACGTCCAAATCATATGCCACCATCCCTCCTCCATCATCATACAAATCTTAAAAGCATGTGACCATATATCTTCCTCCATCCACTCTACCTCCACTTCTCCCAACACCTAACATTCCCATCCTTACATCCCCTCATCTTTTCATCCATAAGTCCAATAATCCCTCCATCCATAAATATCACTCTTTTAAATCCCCTAACACTCCTAATCATGATCAATGCATGCACACATCAACTAAACCTGAAGCTATCACAAAACCCATGGGATTCAAAAGTAAAAATTTGGATGCCTCCCCACATAAAGAAAAAACTTCATCCAGGCCTAAGAATAATCATGCCACAAAGCATTGATCCCTAATGCCCTATCAAAAATCCAAAAGGCCACAAAACCCCACACCTCCAAAAGCACCATCCAAAACTAAAATTATGTGGGTCCTTAATCCAAAAGCAATTAATCCAAGTGAAGCATCCCAATCCCACTTCACCCCTAACTCACAAAAATCCCAAAGTCCTTCATCTTGTACCCAATACAAAAACCATAAAAATCCTAAGTCCATTTGGATTCCTAAATCCATAATGAATTCCAAATCTCCATTGCTTTCTACACCTCCTCCAAATCAAAAGCTTCAACATCCCTCATGGTGTGTGCAACCGTTGGTCTTGGTTCCTTTCCATTCCATGCCATTCCCACATACATCCATCTCCCCATCTTATAACCACTATCCTACATATCTCCCCCATCACTTTCCTATGGTCCATGCTTTTGTATAAACCTTTCATCCATCCAACCATCTATAATTCACGTCATAATCCACTATCCTACATCCATCCATAATCCACTCCATTTCCATCTCCTGCAATCACCTGCCAATATCCATGCACATAATGACACTCGACATAGTCCATGTGCAACATCCATATATAGTGGAACACTATCACCTTTCGTGGAACTAGACACTTGATTCCCTATTCTCTTCCAATTCCCTCTTATCCATATCACCTACCCATCCAAAAAAGTAAAAACTCCAAAAAAAATCACAATAGTAAAGGAAATCCTTTGTCCAATGGTGAAAACCACCTTGGTGGCACCTTGGATAAAGTACCATGATGAAAACTTGGCAAATAAGCATCATGTGTAGATTGATTGTTTATGTGTCTTACACTTGGGGGCATGTTGTCTCACCTATCCCCTACTACCATTTTTCTCCTATTCTACCATCCTCATCCATCATATTGTCATACCTATCCACATACCCATCCTCCCCTCCGTTTGATCTTGATAAGGACAAGGGCAAAATGTTGAAAAATGCTTTGGCCACCTCTTGATGTATCTAATCCTTTCCAAGCAATCTTAGCACCCTTGTCATTCCAAGAATTGTCATGCAAAATCCTAAGTATAATATTTAGAGTGGGCCATGTTATTCCTATGTGACATAGTCCTTGGAGATCTCACATCCTAACCCCCTTTCTCCATCTATTATGTATCTTCGATCCTTCCCATCTTCCATCCGTAATCATTTTGTCCATTTATCCAATCCTTCTTTCATCATTGTCCTTCAAATTGGTTTTCCCTTGTCATTGGTATCTAGCATCTAGGCTATCCAAACTGCAATCCAATGCCAACTCAAAACATATTAAAAAAAATCTAAAAAAATAAAAAATTCTAAAATCCAAAAAAATCAAAATATCCAAAAAATCCAAGCAATAAACTGAAATGCAAGCCATTCTTAATCCATGCCAATCTAGTCAAATTATCCAATCATATCCTTGGTCTTGATCCTAACCTTGCTATCAACCTAATCAATCAATCAATCATCATTATCATCAATGGGATATGTTGTTCATGTTCTTCCCACATCCTTGTGTTGATCTAGGGATATATTGTTCCCTGCAATGAGAACACTATCTTAATCATTAATCAATCGATCATTGGTTTACAAATTGACATGGGAAATACCTTGTTTATTTTTGAATCATTTATGCATGCTTGCTTGCTTGTGTGTCTTATTATTTTTATCTTGCATTTGTATCAAGTCCTTGCAACATATTGCTACAATGACATTATGGTCTTCCATATCATGGTGCCTAAAGGCATATGTGTGCTTGTGACCTTTTATCTTTTTTGAGTCAGTCCTTTTATGCACGCGACATATCGTCACCCTGGTCTTTATACCTTGGTGCATAGTGTCTAGTGCTATATCAAACTATATGGTTGTTCCCTTAATGCAACATAACATATAATTCATCTATTTTATCCATCATTTCTCTTGCATCCACTCTCCTTGACCCAATCACTTTCATCCATTTCGAGAGTATACCTGTGTTCTTCCAATCTACCTATCCTCTCGAGGGGGCATCCCATCCTTACATCGTTCCTCCTTGTCACTCATTCAAGTGGCCAGGGAATCCTTTTCCATCCTTTTCCCTCCATCCATACCTTATCTTCTTTGAAATGATGTTACTTCTCTTAGTCGCAACTGTTGGGAAATAGGTGTTGTACACCTTGCATAATATTGGATTATTTTATTCATGTAAAATAAATATTTATTTGGAGGCCACTTGTAAATGTTGTAACATTGGGTTATTATTTGTATTATTTAATTATTGGAAAAAATACAGTACCAATATTAAATAAGGGGGTCAATGGTTTTGTGTTACCCATGGTTTTGGGGTACATGGTTTTCTCATTGTATTTGTGTGAGCTTGAATTATAAAAGCAAGCACATGGTCATTAGTTGTGTTGGTTGGCTATTTCATTGTAGGTAGATTGGAGGTTTGTGAGAGGTTGTCATTGTATTGAGATCTCTTCTGTAAGTGCATATTGTGAAGCATGGCAGGTGATGTGCTGATTCATGCTTGGACACATGGAGGATGCATTAGAGGTGCTTGATGGTTCAGAGGTATTCATGGAGACTCATGGCATGTATTGTGATATCTTTTGTTGAATAATACATATGAGTGTGGATGCTTTTGGAGGCTAGGTTTTTCCCTCTTGAGGGTTTTCCTAGGGTATATCTTGTGTTTGTCATTTGATCTTTGCATTATGGTTATTTGCTACATCATTTTCTCCTATTAGATTATGTGGAAATAGTTTTATTTGACATGCAAATTCCTAACAACATCATCTAAAAGAGACGCAAAATGTAGATACCTAAAATTGACCATGTCCTCATAACTCTTCGACATCCCCTAGACATTCATCTTGCAACACAATGTCCCTTAATCCCTTTCCTAAATTAATTAAATATATTATATTTATTTAATTAATCCATTTCTTCCGTCACCTAAATTAAATAAATAAATTTTATTTATTTATTTAATCCATTTATCCCTTTTAGCCAAAATTAATTGAATAAATCTTATTTATTTAATTAATTTATCCTTCCATGATCCCCTCTCCAATAATTAATTAAATATATTTATTATTTAATTTAATTATTGAGAGTCACATGACTAGCTTGTCCTCATCTTCATCCACTTGCCACAATCAATAAATGAGTGTCCCAAAAATTAAATTAAGTTTTCATCTCCACCATCCATTTCATACTACATCTTTTAATCTTGACCATTCACATAAGGATAAGCCTTGAAAGCTTCCTTTGTTGCCCTAGAAATCTTTATCCATGCCCTAATGTGCTCTCAACCAATTTCAGCCATTGATCTAATCTTTTAATCCTAGCTCTTCATTCATCATATCCAACCTCTATAAATCAAGCCTCAACCAAGCCATTTGGAAATCACATCTTTATGCAACACCATGCTATCAAAATCATCCTAGCTCTACCATTATCATATTCACCATCTTTATCCTCCATCATCATACCTTATCCATCATCTTTATCTAGTTGTTATGTTGTAGAATTGAGCAACCAACGTATTAAAATCATTATCAAATATCATAGGATTGTTTATCATTTTCTTTGTCTTCCTTAGTCCTTTGATCATTATTGAGGTGGTGTTTGAGTATGGAATAAGTAGTTTCATTGTGTATTGTTCCTTTATTTGATTTCCATATTTCTGCATGCACAAGTATAACCCAAACTTCGTTATCTTCCAGGCCCTCTTCATAACATCTCCCAAGTATTTCATTCATCTCCTAGTCTTCCATCCATTTCATATCCACTCCATCCATGTCATCAACCTTGTCTCACACATGGGCTAATGGATTATGCCTTGCTTTAGAAAAGGCTCTTGGCATTACCCCCATTACTTCTTTAACATTTTGGGTGAGTTTCTTTCCCAATTTTGAGCTTTATGCACTTTCAAGTCCAATGGTCTTGTGCCTACAAATTTTGCACCCAAACACATCAAACTTAAATGCTCAAACAAAGATATGATTGCAACCTTGATAACATGCATAAATCAAATCATTTGTCATCATGAACATCATTTTCCTACCTCACTCTTTGCCTTTGCAGGATATATCATTCCCCACATTAGGCATCATCCACATCACCCTTTGCCTTCACAGGACACATTGTTCCCCACATTAGGCATCATCAGTATCAGTATCATCATCATCATTTTAAAATTTTGGCAAAAGGTAACACTTGTGTGTTAATTGACTATTGCTTTTTTCTAATATTTGTTTATCTTTAACCCACACTATACCTCCTCAAGGTTGCTACGATCCTTATATCATGGCGTGTCTTGAATGGTGTATATTGGGGCTTGAGTCTATCATTTTATGTGTTGTGTTTTCTTGGTTGTCCTATCACAGTACCTTGCAAGGATGTCCAATGTCTTATGATGCGTTGGGGTATCCTTCAACCTGTTGGTTATCTCATTGTAGTGCCCACTAAGGTCATCAAAAGCCTTGTGATGTGATGAGGCATCATTTTGTTTATTGCTTGCAAGTCAATCCTATGCATGGGATGCATCGTCACCTTGGTCTTTATACCCTAGTGCATAACATCTCGTGCTATATCAAAATAAGTGCTCATTATATATCATCATAATACTTGCATTCAAGAAGAAACCACTCATCAAATTATCTATTATTATCTATTACTAAATCCTTCCTATCTTGATTAATCATGGTTTAAAATGTGCAAGTGATTAGTTGGTTATTTGTTTGATTAGTCAACTATTTGATTAACATTCATCATCTCTTTCCTCTATCTCACATCATCATTTTTATCTATTAGTCATCATCTTCTTCTATACAATTATGCCATGAACAAAAAATAAATATTCACATCCACTGCATCAAACATTTGTATCCAACATACGTATGACATGCCCATCCAAACCAATCATCTAATCTATCCATCTAATCTACGCATACATCCTCATGACAATTATCATGTCCACTTAGTATCACATATCCATCTAAATCAATCATCTCATATATCCATCTAATATATGCAAATCTATCACAATATCTATCCATACAATCACATTTGCATCATATACATGTGTGTACCACATATACATCAAATCAATTTACATTATTCATTATCACACCACACCATCACACCATATGCATCAAATCAAATACACACATTATAATCTTCACATAAATATCAATACAAGCATCATACATTAGTAATCCATCCATCTAATCATGCCTACATCATCATATCATAATCATGTCAAGATTTATGCATATATCATCATATTTAAATCATGTCCATCTATGCATCACATATCCATCTAAATCAATAATATCATAATCTATCTAATCTATATGCATCCACACATTCAAATTATAGAATCACATACATGTGCTACCATACATACATAAAATCTATTTTCATTATTCATTACCACATCATATCAAATCAAATATATGCATCATCACATAAACAATGATATAAACATTGATATAATCCATCGCATGTGCACATCATACATCACATCATAACATCATACATCATCATTATGGTATACTTGTCTCATCTAATATATATCATAAAAATGGGGTACATTAGAGCTCCACATAACATATATCATACATCACTACATCTCAAAATACACATAGCAAATGTACATGATAAAAAACATAAAAAATGAGTCACACTCATCTACACCTAATTGGCACTATTCACACTGCTCTAGGTGGCAAAAAAGGAGGTGGTTGCATACCCACTGAACCTAACTTACTTGATTTGCTAGACCTTACTGATCTTCTCATTGTTTGCTCAAAATACGAGGGTGCCCTTTGATTAGCTGGCACTACCTACTCATAGAGAGACTAATAGTACATCACCTCTCATCTTGTTCATACAACCTCTGTAGTCACTCTGCCAATATCTACCACTAGCTGGCTCAACCCTTGCTGGCTCACAACTGTACAAGCCTAATCCCTCTCCTACCTCAATCTGTGTGCCTTAGCCTGAGCTCTTTATAGTTATTCCTGTAGGCCATCCTTCTCCACTACTAAGTTATCTCAATAAACTTGTAGAATGTCCCTCTCAGCCCTTGCCTAATCTCTCTATACCTATAGGGCACCACTCTCTAATAGTGTTATGCCTAGCCTCACGTGGAGATCATCTACCTCATCATGTCCCTATCTACCATGCACCTTAGGAACATCGACATCCATCTCATCCTATCCACCCTATCCATCTCCTCCCAAAGGAGGTCCCTGTTGTGGTGCTTTCCTTGCCATTAGTTTTTCCACCTATCCCTACTCATCTCCTCCTTGAGGAGTTCCTTGTTCTGATACTTGTATTGTTGGTTGTGTGAGTAGTTCTGCCCTTTTCCTTTGCCCCCTCCTCTTTTGATGGTAGTGTATCTTAAAGACCACTGTTGTTTCTCTCTAAATCCCTACCTAGACATCTACCTACTATAGAATTGTCAATCTAAGTGGCCTCCTCTACTCCCACTAGACCCTATAGTCACGAGTCACCTCTACATCTATAATCTCTACTCTTGTATCCCATGACACCCCTACCAGGTGTAAGTAATCTAACTGCACTAGATTCGAGTTGATATGTGCCCCCCATCTATCCTCCTCATAGGCTACCCACATAAAAATGTGCACATCCTTTGTAGGGGCCCCCTACCAGATCCTGAACTATCGTAACACCCTGGCAGGCCTATACCTGTTGATGATATGGTGGTGGTGGATAATGATGTAAACAGGAGGATGCATAAATTGCATCACCCATGCATCCTCCTCCTAGTCCTCACACTCTAAGTAGGGCCTCCAAATGACCCCATCCATCTCATCTAACACATGCCACTAATGTAGCTGATCTTTGATATGGTGGTACCTCCTCTTCCTTGCTCAAGCAAATATACAAGGCTCCCCTTGGTGTCTCTTGTCCCTATCACCTATGGGTTAGGACACATCTATATGCTTCCATGCCCATATCTAAAACAACATCACTAATTCTATGCTTATGCTGCTTCTGTACATAATCAAATACAAATCTCTATACAATTGGGCTAGTACATAGCCCCTAGGCAAACACATACTTATCCACGTGTATATCACTAGCACACTTTGTAAGGCTGATTGGGAAGAATTTTTTAGTCTTGTTGGGCAATAATATGTTGTTGATAAGAGCCATCATGACCAATGGTAGCTCCTCCACCATCCCCTTGCAGGCATCCAAGTCTAGTGAGAGCCCTTGTCTAAGTAGATCAACTCTACTGAATAGTTGTACCAATTTTGCATTTGGTGTTCAGGCCTTGTAATATACCCTCTATCCCTTAATAAGAATCCTTACTATCTTCTACATGTCCCCTAGTGTGACAGTGATATCAATTATCAGCAAGTGAAATGTGATAATCTGATTGCACCACCTCTCCATTAAGCCTATCAACATAGCCCGATGTGCCCTAATGATAGGCATTTGTGTAATATACCACATTCCAACTTGGGCTAGAAATCCCCAATCATGCTCCTCCCAATGCTTCATCAATCGAAGCATCCTCAATCTCCTCTCTTATGCCACCAGCGACAACAATCACTCTTGCATCTAACCAAAATCCTTGTCAAATCTCACTAAAATTACTATCATAAGTGCATGCACCACTTTTTTAATATATGTGTTTCTTTACCATGCATGTACCACTTTATGATGCACGTGCCAAATCTTCCCACCCACATGCTAATCCATGATGGATGTGCTAAAAAGTGGATGTGAATAATTTGTAACACGTGCCACTTTGTGATGCGTGTGCTACTTTATCCCACACACACACCAAAATGCTATGTGCACTCATTCATGCCACATGCTTGCTGAATCATGACTTTCATGGATTGGCATGTGAGTACTCACCTTTTCCCACCTCATAACTAGCCATAAATGTACCAAATTTGACCTAAAGCTATGATAAATCATACATACCAGTGCCCCTGCACATGTCGGTCACCTATGCATCCTTACCTGCTTCGATTGATGCTTTTAGACTGGCATGTTCTCCATCTTCTTTGCACTCCTTGCTCTACTAAGCTCTAATCTCTCTAAGGCTTGAGGGTGAAAATGAATTCTTTTCACCCCTAGCTATATTTATACACCCCAACCCTAATTTTTCACCCTTCACTCATTTTCACCCTATTTCTTCATTTTTGAGCTTTTTTGACCTCTTCTTCTATTGCTCCTCAGTTTGCTCCTTTATAATATTTTCTATCCTTTTCTCCTTTTGAGATCACCCGCACTCTTTTCGCTTGACTGACCTCTCGAGGGGCATCATCCCTCCATCCTAATTTAACATTTTTTCCAATTAACTGGGACATCCTATCACCCCTTCCTCTTCAAAAAGTGCTATATTTTATTTTTCTTTGAAATTACATTATTTTAACGTCATTTCCAAGAGGAGCCCAAAATGTAGACACTTGAAATTGTCTCACACCATTTTGTCATCCCTCAATCATTCTTCTACAATTAATTAAATAAATCCCATTGATTTAATTAATTATTTTAATTTTTCTTCTAATGTTAATTAAATAATTTTTTATTATTTAATTAATAAACTAACTATTCCTCCAACATTAATTAAATAAATCAAAACTACTTATTTAATTAATCAATCCCTTATCTATAGTCTAGCCTTAGTTAAATAAATTCAAATTAACTAGGTTCATCATCCCCATCCCAAAAATTAAATAAATACATCTTATTTATTTAATTCATATTTTATCCACCCAATCACTAGTTGACTAGATCTAATCATTAACCCACATAATCATTTACACATTCTACAACATGATTAATCAAGGTAAATCTTGTACAAGGTTCAAAAGTGTACATGGGTCAAATGTATGGACTTGTACATTAATTAATACATGGGCATGGGCAAAGATTTGCACATCACTCCAAAAATCTACTTTTTTGATCTCCACCATCCACTTTTTTCAAGACAATCCTCCACCCTTGATTTTTTTAAATCTTGGACCTCCACTTGTGTACCTACCACAAGGTGCCACTTGGAGGTCCCTCATGCCTCCAATCCTCTCAAACATCCTCAACCATTGATCTTTCTAATAACTCATATCCCTTCATCCACCAATCCAAAAATCTATAAATTGAACCCTTCACAAGCCATTTTCATAAAACACTTGAATGCAATGTTATGCTACCAATTTGAGCACTTAACATATATCCTCTCAACCACAACTAATCTTTGAGCACAACCACCATTGTTAGTGCAATAAAGGAGCTTGTGGGTGAGAGCTTCTAGACCCGATATCATGCATGTAGTATGTGTGGTTTCCAGATATCAAGCCAATCCCAAGCAAACACATGAGAAAACAATGAAAAGGATATTCAGATACTTGAAGGGAACTTTGGATTATGGCTTATGGTATCCAAGAGGTAATGACTTTGATTTGAGTGGCTACACTGATGCTGATTAGGCTAGTTGTGTTGATGACAGAAGAAGTATAAGTGGTGGTGCTTTCTTCTTAGGAAGTAGATTGGTTTCATGGCAGAGCAAGAAGCAAGATTCCTTGTCCTTATCAACTACAAAGGTAGAGTATATTGCAGCAACATCCTACTATACACAAGTGTTGTGGATGAAGCAAACCCTAAAGGATATCAAGGTATTGTATGATGAGCCTATTCTTATTTTGTGTGACAATACATGTGCTATAAATATTTCCAAGAATCTAGTGATGCATTCTAGAACCAAGCATATAGCAATTAGGTATCACTTTTTGAGAGAGAAGGTTGCAAAAAAGGAAGTAAAGTTGGAATATGTTCCAACAAAGGATCAGATTGCAGATATTTTCACAAAGGCTCTTGCAAAGGACACTTTTGAGGATCTCCGACAGAGGTTAGGGGTAATTGCCCCTCCTTCTTGCTAAGATGCATACTGTTGCATCTGTCTAGGGGGAGTGGTTCATGTTATATCTTTTTCTTGGACTGATGTTGGCTACCTCTCAGGGGGAGCAAGTAGTGGTTGCTGATGACAGGGGGAGTTTGTTTGTTGCATTAAGTTATGCCCTAAGGGTGAATAAGTTGCCCTTTGTCCTTGATGTCAAAGGGGGAGAATGTGCAGGTATGTGTTGCCATCAATGCCAAAGGGGGAAATTGTTACACATATGGTTCCTAAGTTTGTCATTGATGTCAACACTGTCACAAGGTTGTCATTGTTGTCAACACTATCTTGGATGTGTGATGGTATTCATGGTTGGATGTCATGTTGAATATAATGTGGTTACTATAGTTCATGGTTGGATGTCATGTCCTATCCAGCAGAGAAGATATAGTTCATGGTTGGATTTCATGTTGAATATAATGTGGTTACTGAAGTTCATGGTTGGATGTAATGCCTTGATTAATACAAAGTTGAGTATGAAGTTATATTAAGATGGGAATTAGAAGCATCAAGAAAACATATTAAGGTGGGAATTAGAAGCATCAAGAAGATACATTAATATGGAATTAGAAGCACTAAGATGATCAAATGTGTTGCTGATGTTAGGAAGATGTTACTGGTGGCCTAAAGCATATTGTATGATCTCTCCTACTATTCCTAAGAATGCATGTGTTGATACAAAGAAGGTTTGGCCTCTAGGAGTTGGTGAAAGTTTCTACTATAGGATGACTACCCTTGAAGACTGTCTAGGAAATTGCTCAGCATTTTCATTCTCTTGATGTTGTGCCTATGAGGATTGGAAGATAGATTCATATAGTGTCAAAGCATGTATATTCCAAGTTTCATGATGTTTAGATTATCGGAAGAGTATTTTGCAGTTGACAGTGTGAAGACAATGTTGTTTCTTTAAAAGTGTGCTTAGTAGGGTAATGGAATGCTCTGCATTCCTCCACATTTGTAGTTATGGCTATGCAGTTCTGGGACTGTGTTTAGGGTGTTGTGAAGGTGATAATTCCAAAGATTCAGATCATCTATCCTACTGTGAAAGTTATGCATGATAGAGTACCGACATATGTTCTGGCAAAGTAAGGTGGTGTTGAAGGCCTGTTGGAATGTTCTGCATTCCTTCGGATGTGAATGTTTACCTTTACGGTTTTGTGGACATGTTTATGGATGTGAATTACATTCTTCCTTGCAATTTCAAGTTTCTTGGTAATCTGTAAGCTCAGTTTTTCAATGATAGTATGTTAAAGTGTGTCCTGGATGACTTTTTGTTCTTAGAGTTCATGGTTGAAGATGTCTGGCACAAAATCTTTGACGTGCAGAGATAAAGGAGTGTTTGGAGATTTTGTATGAGTCCTGTAGACTCATCTAGAAGAGTTTCATGAAGATCTTTCTTATTTCCAATACCGCACAAGGTTTTCAAGTTGTTGTGGCTATTATGCTTCAAGTTTCATGTCTTTGCTTAATGTTGTCCTATTTTTAAATGAATGAAGTGTGTGGATGTAATCCCTTGTTGTTTGATGTTGTGAAGGGTGTTTTGGACCTGGTTAAGCAAGTGTTGGTGTCTGCAAGGAATGGGTCTTCTACTGGTGTAGCGTGTAGTCTTGTTTAGGACTTGTTCTCTACACGTTTCATGTTGTGTGTAGTCTGGCCAACTTGTAAATGTATTTTTCATGTTGTCTCTAACCGACAAGTAATATAATCAATGTAATATCATGTATAAGTTGTAAATTAAATTGAGTTAGGTGAGGTGTGATTGCAATGTGATTGATAAGGTTCGCAAGTAAGATAAGAAGCAGAATGAATACATTATGATGTGCGACTAAAGGAGAAAGAGAAAATGTGTTAGAAGCTGTCCTAATTCATCTTTAAGACATTTTTGTGACAGGAAGGAAGTGAAGAGGGTGCCTAATTGATCCAATTATCAGAAGAAGCATAATTGCAATCATCAAAGGTGTGAACTTCAAAGTTAGTTTTTAGGCAGTAGAAGGACTGTCATGTTGTAATCCTTTTTGAGCTTGTTCTCAATTTAGGGAGTAGTTGCTTCCTTGGGAGTGACCCTAAAATAAAGTCTCCAGGGAGTTGTAGCTTCCTTGGGAGTGACCCTAAAGCAAATTTTTTCTTGGAGTAGTTGCTTCCTTGGGTTGTAGCCCTAAAACAAAATTATAATTTTGAGCTTTATATATTGTGAGTTAATCCTCACCGTGGTTTTTATCTTCTTGGGTTTTCCATGTATATTTGGTGTTATGTGTTGATATGCATTGTGCTAATCTTTCATGTTTATGTTGATGCTATGCTCTGGAGGACTTGAAGTTTGATTAGATATTGATTCACCCCCCTCTCAGTATCCTAGTGTGTTCAACAATTGGTATCAAAGATAAGTTACTTAGAAGAAGCTTAACTGCTTGAGGAAGGTCTGGGATGGTTTGAAACGGTTCTCTTAAGGTACCCATGTTTGATGGGGTGAATTATTCATTTTGGAAGCTAAGGATGGAAAACTATCTAACCTCTCTAGGGTGTGGCATCTAGCAATCAGTCAAGAAGGGCTACACTACTCCCAATAGTGAACCTAAGGATGCAGATGAGATTAAGTTGTATGAGAACAATGCCTTGGCAAAGAGTGCTATCATGAGTGGACTAGTTGATTCTAAACTTGTGAAAATAATGAGTTGTACATCTGCTCAGGATGTCTGGAACAAACTTGAAAGTATTTATGAAGGAGAAAGTAAAGTGAAACAAGCCAAGATGCAAATTTTCAAGAGCAAATTTAAAACCTTGAAGATGACAGAAGATGAAGACATTGCTGGTTACATGCTCTGAGTGGATGATATAGTCAATAGCATCAGAGGTCTTGGTGGAGAAGTGAAAGAAGATGAGATTGTGAAAAAGGTTTTGAGATCTCTCCCTAAAACTTATAGTCATAAGGTGTCTGCCATTGAAGAAACTCAGGATTTGAATACATACACAATAGATCAGTTGTTTGGCTCTCTCATAGCCTTTGAAATGAGAGAATTTGACAAAGGTTCCCCAAAGAAGGAAGCAACATTTAAAGCCAGTAAGAAGATAGAAAATGAAGCAGCTGATCAAGATGATGACCTTGATGAGGTAGAAGCAAACTTTGTAAGAACCTTGAAGAAAGGCACATGAAAATACAGAGGTAAGTTACCTTTCAAATGTTTTAATTGTGGAAAGATTGGTCATTTTGCTTCTAAATGTCCTTTTAAAGAATCAAGGGGTGGTAACAAAAGAGATAAGTTCAAAAGAAACCTGTATTCCATAGAGATAAATTATTCTTTAGAATATGAGGATCATGACTATTCAAGTAATGAAACACTTTTCATGGCCTTGAATGTTGGTGATAAAAAGGATGACATTGGAAAATGTGAGAAGACTAATGACTTGCAAACAGACCAAACCAATGATAGATCAATGGCTGTATGGACTACTTTTCATGCAAGAGAAGAAGCTAAAGCTTGGGTAATTGATAGTGGTTGTTCTAATCTTATGACTGGTGACAAGGATAAGTTTATCAGCATTGAGAAGTGGAATGGTGGAGCTATCAAGTTTGTTGGTGATGAGTCAACACAAATCTGTGGAAAAGGTGCTATAACTATTGATGGGAAGAATAGGACTGAGGATGTTCTCTATGTCAAAGGACTAAAGCATAATCTTCTCAGTGTCAGTCAGATGTGTAGTAAAGGATACAATCTTACCTTTCATGCCAAAGGTTGTGAAATCAGGAAGGTAGGGTCTGGAAAACTAGTTGCAAAAGGTATCAAGTCATATGGTGACATCTATCATCTAAAGGAGGTAAATGGAAGAACATGCTTATTGGCTCAATCCAGTGAGTGCTGGCTATGGTACAAGTGAATGGAACACACCAACTTTGACAATATGGCAAAGATCAACTCTATTCATGCGGTGAGAGATATGCCCAAGATAACCAAGCTTGCAAACACAGTATGCAAAGAATGTCAAATGGCAAAGTAGACAAAGACAAGTTTCAAAAGCAAGGAGTACTCTTCTTCAATGCCATTGGATTTGATCCATACTAACCTTTGTGGTCCTACAAGAGTAAAGATTTAATAAGGTGATATGTATTTCATGTTACTTATTGATGATTATTCTAGAATGACTTAGTTTACTTAAGAGAAAAATTAGATGCCTTTGATAAGTTTAATGTTTTGAAAGCTATGGTTGAGAATGAAATGGATACTAAGATCAAATGTTTAAGGTTTGATAAAGGAGGTGAGTTCACTTCAAATGAATTTGATAAGTTTTGTGAAGATCATGGTATTAGGAGACATCTATCAGCTCCTAGAACCCCTCAGCAAAATGGGGTAGTGGAAAGGAAGAATAGGACTGTGTAAGAGATGGCTAGGGCAATGTTGAAGATGCAGATCTTCCTGACATGTACTGGAAGGAAGCAATTCACACTTTTGTCTATCTAACTAACAAAGTATAGTTAAGGGTCAATAGAACTAAGACCCCTTATGAACTATGGTATGGAAGACCTCCTACTGTCAGATACTTCAGGATCTTTGGCAGAAAATGTTATATTAGAAGAGATGAAGAAGACCTAGGGAAGTTTGATTCAAGAAGTGATGAAGGGATCTTTCTTGGTTACTCAACTAGAAGTAAGGCATGTAGATGCTACAACAAGAGATTGGGGAAGATGATTGAAAGCACAAATGTCAAAGTAGATGAAGACTTGTATCAAATCTCACAAGAATCAAAGGACTCTAGATTTGATATCTTTCCATGCGTTGAAGATGAAGAAGAAGTAGAGAAAGAAGAAAAGGAACAAGAACTAGAGCAGATATCTAAGACTCAAACAAAGTATGTTCGGAAGAACAACTCAACAGATCAAATCATTGGAGATAAAAATGAAGGTGTGTAGACTAGGAGAAGGTTTGCTAAGACACATGACTAAGTAAACTTGTGTTTGTTATCAAAGATAGAGCCCAAAACATTTACTAATGCTAGCAAATATGATGGATGCATAAAAGCAATGGAAGAAGAATTAGATCAGATAGAGCAAAATCAGACATGAGAATTGGTTCCTAGACTAGCCAACAAGAATATTATAGGAACAAAGTGGGTGTTCCGGAACAAGCTAAATGAAGATGGTGAAGTAAGGAACAAAGCAAGATTGGTGTGTAAGGGCTATTCTTAGGTTGAAGGCTTTGATTTTGAGGAGACATATGCTCCAGTAGCCAGAATGGAGGCAATTGGGATGTTTTCTTGCTCTTGCTTCTATAATGGGTGGAATTTGGATAGTTGAGTTTTTGGCAGTTTTGTATGTATATCCTCCTCTCAGCTTTACATTCAAGGACCTAGGGTCTAGTTGCAATATACTATCATACCCTAGGTCACTATTGAGATGTAGGGAAACTTGAATTTTTATGATTTGATTGCCAATTATGTTCTCTTATGCTCAATTATGCCTAAAAACCCTAATTGTGTAAATATGGTAGTAAACAGATGAATTATGGAAAATGCTTCTGCAGAAAGATGTAAAATAACAAATAACTGTGCACCTATTTTGGGGGCTCGGAGGCAGAAAAGTTAGGGACTAAAGAGTGGGCACCCAAGTCCAAGGCCCTGCTTTTTGTCGAGATCTGGAAATAAGGTCTGCAACCTGTATCTGTTGTACCAGAGATTTTCCTATGGCAAAACTTTGAGGACTAATGAGCAGGCACCCAAGTCCAAGGAGCTATTTTCTTCTCTGATATGCAATTTTGACACTTTGTTGTACCCTCCTACAACTTCACTTTGTCTGTAACTCCAACTTGTAACCTGCAATCATGAAAATTCTGGGAGGGCGTTGTGGTGTTTAGAGGCTTGCCTCAGTCAAGCCCCGGAGAGACATTTAAGTCTTCCGAACACCGTTGTTAGATAGAGAGTGCGTGCCCTTGGGTGGTAGAGGCAAAAACCAAATGATAAATGCTCAATAATCACAATAGATGTCACCTTGTAGTGAAGATCTCATGGGAGGAAGAATCTCTTCATTCCATTAGGAGATGGATGCTCAAATCTGCAAACACAAACACATAGACAACACAAATCTGCTCTTGCCACACAATGAAAGCCTTGAATCACTTTTAGAATGCTTGAGAATCAAAATGTCCATCTAGTTTACAAATGAATGCCTAAACATGCTTTTATATGCAACTACAAACATTCTCGCCAAGATTTCATAAATTCAAACTTACCGTGTCGGCATAGGGACCAAATAATGATCATAAACTGACACTAGAAATTTGGGCCTGACTCAAAATAGGGAAGGACTAGGGCGTAGGCGCCCAAGTCCTCCCCCCTATTTTGGGCAGGGTTAGGTTCAAGGGGTTCCCCTAGGCCCCATTTGTCATGATACCCAGGGTTCATTCCATCGGGATGTTGAATTATGATGCAAGATGTCCTAAATGCACACTAGAGACCCGGGAGCTAAACCTTTTGAGGGAAAGGCTCCCAAGGGGACATTTTCTGACATTACATTTAGCCCCCAGTTTAATGTATGTATAAATGTGAGGCCAATACATGCATTAAAGTATGGTCAACAAGCACAACAAACACGCCAAGCACAGAGAAGACACGCCAAGCACATTGAAGACAATGACAGGCATGCAAAACATGGAGAAGACAGTTACAGTCACGCAAAACATGGAGAATATAGTAAATGCATAGATGACACATTAATGCATGGAAGAAAAAGATGATTTATTTTCTTTTCTTTTTCTCATATATATGAAATGTAAATGCAAGTACATGAAAGTAAACAAACCTCCCATAATGCAGGATGTACTGCATATATGGGGCAACACACACGCAAGACACGTAAAACCTCCCAAAATGCAGGATGCACTCATCACGTAGGTCTTTAGACTACATATGGGGCAACAAACACACCAAACACACACACTTTGAAGACACGGGAGACAAGCGATGGAGTGTCCCTATTTCTAGGTTCAACACCATCTCAGGCACATTACAGGCACACACTGACGATTGGGCTTTGCCACAACAATTGCCAAAGACATGCTTAAGGGGTGAGTTAGTCACATAACCACTCCCCACCTCCACAGAGGACTTTTGAAAATGCAACCCCACCTGCATCACAGAGACACCTTACAGTGAAAAGGAAGCATGGCATACAACCCCACCCGCATCACGGAGATGCCTTACGGTGAAAAAGAGGTATGAGCTCAAAAGTATACAACCCCACCCGCATCACAAAGATGCCTTATGGTGAAAAGGAGGTACACGAAATAGATTTCAAGATTGCTCAAACACACTTTACTAGCATTTAGAACAGACAACTTACCTTATATATGCCCCCACCTTAAGGTGGTTGATATCATGCATCGATATCAAGCACATTAAGGTAGAGAGAAAACACACAAGGGAACACAAACTTTCACAAAGCCCATGCCCCCCAGAGGTGACATGCACTTTATGGTCGCCAAATGTTCCCACAAACACATCCCTGCAAGAAACATGTTAGTGTCCATAATCATGATAAACGACAACATCAATGCATATGATTAATCACACAAAGAGCCAAGGTTATACTATGAATTCAGAGTTCGAGGATAACCGTGGGGCTATATCACAAAGATATCTGAATCGAGTACCACCAAGGCTAGATTCAAAGACAAACAAAGTACGTAGAGCATCAGTATTGTTAAGGTTTGTAAATGAGATAAAACATCATCAAATTCACTATGCGGAAAGCACGAGTGCTTCCACTAGCCAAGTGTCGGATAAGATATACAACCCCATCATCATATTAGGAACTAAGTCCAATTTTTGATTTCTCATGAAAGGGACGCTAGGTTTGCATTAGTATAAATGTTTTTTGTCATCCGCCCACTAGATGGAAACACTAGAGGAAGGGAAACAATAAATAAGATAGGAGAAACAAGTGTCTTAGGGACAATCACGTAGGAGGGTGCCCCCAGGTCACCAACCGCAACGCTATGTCCATAAGACACAACACACAATAATGAAATCAGAGAGAGATGCAATATAGAAGAATGATGATACAAATAGAAGAAGGTCACAATAGAGGCGGTCTCTTGGGATCCCGAACCTTACAAGAGAATCAAGGGTCATCCCAGGAGGCCTAAACAACACATAACACATCACGAGAGAGATAAAGGGTTAGAGATAATTACCTGGTAGGGTCTTCATGCTAAGTCTCATCATTAAGTAAATCATCGTCATCCTCCCACTCCTAGATTTTAGAGAAAAGTGGGACATAAGGCACCATAGCCCAAGATTGTTCATTGTTAGGATCATCTTTGTTTGTTGCAATGTTTGGATCAATGTTTTCTTGTTGAGATGCAAGGTAATCTCGTTGCCTTCTCTTCCTCCTTTTTGCATGTTGATTTTGTTTTGCTTTACGACTTAGTTTTTGTAAGATAGGGCTTTGCTCTTTCATGGATTTTTGTGTTGTAGAGGAGGAATCATAAGGATCAAAGTTTATTTTTCTTGGTGGAATGTTTTTTTGTCGACCATTACCTCTCGATCCTTGTAAGGATGATAGGGGAGGAGCCTCAGCATCATGATGGATTTGTTCTTTGTCATTGATTTCATCATTTTGTACCAACATACCCTCATGGGGAGAATAATTTTTGAAAGAGTGACTAGAGGACAATTTTATGTCATCATCACATGGAGTAGGTATTGAAGTACTATTGTAATTGTCTTTTTCATTTCTACTCATGGAGAAGAACTCAGTTAAGCTTTCTAATATCGTAGGATGTTCACTCATGAGGGTTAAAAATTGGTCAAAATCAAGATCTTTGATAAATGCATGTAAAGATACCATTGAAAAGTAACATGAAGGTGCCATGTGTATATTTTCAAATCAGTGCCAAATCAGATTTTGAAAGCTTACAAAAGACAAGTGTAGAGTTATATGCAACAATGACCTAAATGCTTGATTTTTTGTACTTTTTCAATGCAAATATATGAAAGCAAAGGAGTTGTAAGGATTTTGATCAGGGGCAGAAAATTATATGTCTAATATCAATCCAATATAGCAATAATATCTTTCACAACACACTCTTGATGCAAATCTAAGATGATGACAAGTCAAAATATAGTGAAAATACACTAAAACATGCGATTTTTCACTAGATCTCAATGCAAAAGAGCATGACAAAGGGTATTGTGAGGAAAATGATGATGGAAAGAAAATTATATCAGTGATAGCAGCCTCTTAATGCCAAAATATCTGTCACAACACGCTTTTAGTGCCACTCAAGGTCAACCCCTAGTGAAAATATAGCAAAAATAGGCAATTTTTCATGGTTATTTTTTTTTAATTCCAAGACCTAGAAAAAGGGGTGTTGAAAAGAATTTTAGGAGGTTCAGAAATAATATTGATGATATCAGTCACCTCAATCCATAAAATTTGTTACAATGCACTTGGAGTGCAAACTAGGCCAAACCCTAGGGCAAAAATAGCAAAAATGTGCAATTTTTCACCAAATTTTGAATACAAGAGCCCAATAAAAAGGTGTTGTAAAGATTTTTAGGAGGGGAAGAAAATTATTACCCTAATAAAAACCAATTAGTGCAAAAATACCTTCACAACATGCCTATGGTGCAAATTTAGAGAGTCGATAAGGCCAAATCTAGTGAAAATCAATATTTTTGAAGCCCTAGGTTTAAGATCTTGACAAAAAATGCTATATGAATGTTTTGAAATCTAAATTATAATGAAAATGAAGTACACTCAGATCTGAAAATGATTTCCAAACCCTAACATGCAAAATCCAAGTGCAAATCTAATGAAAAATCAATGAAAATGCTGGTTTTTGTTGACTTTTTCTATGCAAAAATGCAAATTTTTTAATTCTAAATGCAAATTTGTTCCAAAATGCAAGACTACAGCCAAATGAAAATTTGAATGAGTCTCTAAAATCATTAGAAAAATCTAAAACAAGATTTTACCTACAAACCCTAGATTTTGGAATTACTAGGTTATATGCAAAATTCACAATTTTCAACAAAACCCTACCAATTTTATGATGAAAATGCAATGCAAATTAATGATTTTTGGTAATTTTATGTAATTTAAATAATATCTAATGAAAAAAATAGAAATTTGATGAAATTCAAATTCATTGATGCAAAATAGAAACCCTAGAATGCATTTTTTTTGTAAATTTTCCAATGCAATAAGATGAATGATACTATGAATGAATGAAATTAATGCAAATCTGAAGCAAAACACTCAACAAGGTGCAAACAAGTCCAATAACACGGGTTCACCAAAATGTAATGAGTAGAATTTGGATAGTTGAGTTTTTGGTAGTTTTTTTTTATATATCCTCCTTTCACCCTTACATTCAAGGACCTAGGGTCAAGTTGCAATGTACTATCATACCCTAGGTCACTATTAAGATGTAGGGAAACTTAGATTTTTATGATTTGATTTCCAATTATGTTCTCTTATGCTCAGTTATGCCTAAAAACCCTAATTGTGTAAATACGACAGTAAACAAATGAATTACAGAAAATGCTTCTGCAGAAAGGTGTAAAATAACAAATAATTGTGCACCTATTTTCAGGGCTCAGAGGTGGAAAAGTTAGGGACTAAAGAGTAGACACCCAAATCCACGGCCCTACTTTTTGTTAAGATCTGGAAATAAGGTCTGCAACCTGTATCTGTTGTACCAAAGATTTTCCCGTGGCAGAACTTTGAGGACTAATGAGCAGGCACCCAAGTCCAAGGAGCTATTTTCTTCTCTAATCTGCAATTCTAACACTTTGTTGTACCCTCCTGCAACTTCACTTTGTCTGCAACTCCAACTTGTAACCTGCAATCATGAAAACTTTGGGAGGGGCTTGTGGTGTTTAGAGGCTTGCCTCAGTTAAGCTCTGGAGAGACATTCAAGTCTTCCGAACACCGTTGTTAGATAGAGAGTGCGTGCCCTTGGGAGGTAGAGGCAAAAACCAAATGATAAATGCTCAATAATCACAATAGATGTCACCTTGTAATGAAGATCTCATGGGAGGAAGAAGCTCTTCATTCCATGAGGAGATGGATGCGCAAATATGCAAACATAAACACATAGACAATACAAATCTGCTCTTGCCACACAATGAAAGCCTTGAATCACTTTTAGAATTCTTGAGAATCAAAATGTCCATCTAGTTTACAAATGAATGCTTAAACATGCTTTTATATGCAACTACAAACATTCTCACCAAGATTTCATAAATTCACCGTGTCGGCCTAGGGACCAAATAACGGTCATAAACCGACACTAAAAATTTGGGCCCGACCCAAAATAGGGCAGGACTAGGGTGTAGGCCTCCAAGTCCTCCCCCCCTATTTTGGGTAGGGTTAGGTTCAAGGGGTCCCCCTAGGCCCCATTTGTCATGATACCCAGGGTTCATTCCATCGGGATGTTGAATTATGATGCAAGATGTCCTAAATGCACACTAGAGAACTGGGAGCTAAACCTTTTGAGGGAAAAGCCCCTAAGGGGACATTTTCTGACATTACAGCTGCTCATAAGAACTTCAAGGTATATCAGATGGATGTCAAGTCAGCATTTTTGAATGGAGATCTAGAGGAAGAGGTTTACATTGAGCAACCAGATGGTTTTTAGAAATTAGAAGATCCGAACATGGTATCCAGACTCAAAAAGGCTTTGTATGGTCTCAAACAAGCACTTAGGGCTTGGTATGCTAGGTTGGACAAGTACTTACTCTAGTGGGGCATCAAGAAAGGTACTAAAGATAGCAATCTTTACATCAAGGAAGAAGGAGATATGATATTGATAGTTACAGTCTATGTTGATGACATCATCTTTGGTGGAGATGATGATATGTGTAAGAAGTTTACAGAGGAGATGCAAAAAAAGTTTGAAATGTCTATGATTGGTGAGATGCCTTTCTTCCTTGGACTTCAAATTGCTAAGATAGATGGTGGTATCTTTATTTCGCAAGCTAAGTATGTCAAGGAGTTGATGAAAATGTTTGGTATGGAGGATTCAAAACCAGTGAGTACTCCCATGGTCATTGGATGTCATTTGAGCAAGGATGATGAGTCTTTGGAGGTTCATCAGACTTCCTATAGATCTATGATTGGAGGATTGTTGTACTCAACTGCTTCTAGACCTGATATCATGCATGCAGTATGTGTGGTTGCCAGATATCAAGCCAATCCCAAGCAAACACATGAAAAGGCAGTGAAAAGGATAATCAAATATTTGAAGCTTACTCTGGATTATGGCTTATGGTATCCAAGAGGTAATGAATTTGATTTGAGTGCCTACACTGATGCTGATTGGGATGGTTGTGTTGATTATAGAAGAAGTACAAGTGGTGGTGCTTTTTTTTAGGAAGCATATTGGTTTCAGGCAGAGCAAGAAGCAAGATAAAGTGTCCTTATCAACTGCAGAGGTAGAGTATATTGCAGTAACATCCTGCTATACACAAGTGTTGTGGATGAAGCAAACCCTAAAGGATATCAAGATATTATACGAGGAGCCTATTCCTATTTTGTGTGACAATACAAGTGCTAACAATGTTTCCAAGAATCCAGTGATGCATTCTAGAACCAAGTATATAGCAATCAGGTATCACTTTTTGAGAGAGAAGGTTGCAGAAAAGGAAGTAAAGTAGATTGTAGATATTTTCACAAAGGCTCTTGTAAAGGACACTTTTGAGGATCTCTGGTAGAGGTTAGGGGTAATTTCCCCTCCTTCTTGCTAAGATGCATAGTGGTGCATCTTTCTAGGGGGATTGGTTCATGTTATATCTTTTTCTAGGATTGATGCTGGCTATCTCTCAGGGGAAGCAGGTAGTGGTTGTTGATGACAGGGGGAGTTTGTTTGTTGTAAGAAGTTATGCCCTAAGGGTGAAGAAGCTGCCCTTTGTCCTTAATGTCAAAGGGGGAGAATGTTCAGGTATGTGTTGCCATCAATGCCAAAGGGGGAGATTGTTATACATATGTTTCCTAAGGTTGTCATTGATGTCAACACTGTCACAAGGTTGTCATTGTTGTTAACACTATCTTGGATGTGTGATGGTATTCATAGTTGGATGTCATGTTGAATATAATGTGGTTACTAAAGTTCATGGTTGGATGTCACGCCTTTATCAATACAAAGTTGAGTATGAAGTTATATTAAGATGGGAATTAGAAGCATCAAGAAGACATATTAAGATGGGAATTAGAAGCATCAAGAAGATACATTAATATGGAATTAGAAGCACTAAGATGATCAGATGTGTTGCTGATGTTGGGAAGATGTTACTGGTGGCCTGAAGCATATTGTATGATCTCTCCTACTATTCCTAAGAATTCATGTGTTGATACAAAGAAGGTTTGGCCTCAGGGAGTTGGTGAAAGTTTTTGCTACAGGATGTCTGCCCTTGAAGACTATTTGGGACATTGCTCCACATTTTCATTCTCTTGATGTTGTGCCTCTGAGGATTGGAAGATAGCTTCATATATTGTCAAAGCATGTATGTTCCAATTTTCATGATGTTTAGATTATCGGAAGAGTGTTTTAAAATTGACAGTGTGAGACAATGTTGTTAATGTGAAGGTGTTCTTCGTAGGGTAATGGAATGCTCCACATTCCTCCACATTTGTAGTTATGGATATTTGCTTCTGGAATTGTGTTTAGGGTGCTATGAAGGTGATAATTCCAAAGATTCAGATCATTTGTCCTTCTGCTGTGAAAGTTATGCATGATAGAGTACTGACATATGTTCTGGCAGAGTAGGGTGATGTTGAAGGCATGTTGGAATGTTTCACATTCCTCTGGTTGTGAATGTTTTCCTTTGCAATTTTGTGGACATGTTTATGGATGCGCATTACATGAGTTCTTGCAATTTCAAGTTTCTTGGTGATCCGCAAGATCAGTTTTTCAATGACAGTATGTTGCAATGTGTTCTGGATGACTTGTTGTTCTCAGAGTTCATGGTTGAAGATGTGCGGCACAAAATATTTGATGTGAAAAGATAAAGGAGTGTTTGGATATGTTGTATGAGTCCTATAGATTCATCTAGAAGAGTTTCATGAAGATCTTTCTTGTTTCCAGTACCGCACAAGATTTTCAAGTTGTTGTGGCTATTATGCTTCAAGTTTCATATGTCTTTGCTTAAGGCTGTCCTATTTTCAAATGAGTGGAGTGTGTGGATGTAATTCCTTGTTGTTTAATGCTATGAAGGATGTTTTGGACCTATTTATGCAAGTGTTGGTGTCCGCAAGGTATGGGTCTTTTGCTGGTGTAGTGTGTAGTCTTGTTTAAGACTTGTCCTCTACACGTTTCATGTTGTGTGTAGTATGGCCAACTTGTAAATGTATTTTTCATATTGTCTCTAGCTGAAAAGAAATGTAATCAATGTAATATCATGTATAAATTGTAAATCAAATACAGTTAGGTGAGGTGTGATTGCAATGTGATTGATAATGTTCGCAAGTAAGATGAGGAGCAAAATAAATGCATTATGATTTGCAACTGAAGGAGAAAAAGTAGAGGTGTTAGATGCTATCCTGATTCATCTTGAAGGCATTTTTGTGATAGGAAGGAAGTGAAGAGTGTACCTAATCGATCCAATTATTAGAAGAAGCAGAATTGTAATCATCAAAGGTGTGACCTTCAATGTCACTTTTTAGGCAGTAGAAGGACTGTCATGCTGTAATCCTTTCTGAGCTTGTTCTCAATTTAGGGAGTAGTTGATTCCTTGGGAGTGACCCTAAAACAAAGTCTTTAGGGAGTTTTAGCTTCCTTCGGAGTGACCTTAAAGCAAAGTTTTTCACGGAGTAGTTGCTTCCTTGGTTTGTAGCCCTAAACCAAAGTTAGCAGGGAGTAGTAGCTTCCTTGGGTTGTAGCCTTGAAACAAAGTTGTAATTTTGAGCTTCATATATTGTGAGTTAATCCTCACCATGGTTTTTCCCTTCTTGGGTTTTCCACATATATTTAGTGTTATGTGTTGATGTGCATTGTGTTAATCTTTCATGTTTATGTTGATGCTTTAATGCTTAAGTTTTAATCTTCTCTAGAGGACTTGAAGTTTGATTAGATACCGATTCACCCCCCCTCTCAGTATCCTGGTGTGTTCAACATTAATTTAGTTGCACACTTATTTTGTTAAAGGAAACTAAATTTTGTTTTCCCTGTTGGGGAGCTTCTAGAGTGCGTATGCTCTCTCCTCGCACTGAAACGTGATCTTGGAGATCAAAAGCACTTTTGAGGTTCTATTTTTCTTTTAATGTTTATCCTAAGAGTCTAAGTATGTATTCTCTCTCCTTGCATTGCAAAGCAATCTTGGAGATCAAAAGTACTTAGATTTCTTTCCCTTTAGGAGGAATTCCTAGGGATTTCATCACCCTAAGGGATGACCTCAACCACATGTTTTGATGGGGTATAAAAAGAAGAGAGAATGAAAGTTGTACCCCAATAGTGGATCTATCATTTTGGGCCTATGTTGAGCCTACATTACTTGATAAAGTAAGCAATCACATGCCTTAGACAACACACTTGCTCACATATTTTAGGCGTCACGTACCTTCAAGTATAACAAAGACACCCCTGTTTATCCTAGATTAAGACCTTTCAAATGTCTTTTTTGGTGGTGCATCAATAAGTAGTTAGCCTTAGAAAGTTACTTATGCCACACTTCTGAGTTTATAGAGATAGAGCTCACTGTGGGGAGGGCCTTGGCCTCATAGTAAGGGGTGTATAGGTGGTACATGAACTTGCATTCCTTAACTACCCACAACTTGGTAGATAGTATATTTGTGGGCCCATGAAGATTGATACTCCCACTTGAATAAAGATAGGTGTATTCATGTGTTTGGCATGTCTTCTTTGTTAAAAACAATAAATTTTCCCCTCACTATCCAAAAAACCAAAAAACCAACAAAAAATCTTTGTTTGTTTCAACTTTAGTTTAAATCTTTTGTAGATTATAAGAAGCCTTTTAGGATACAATCCTCTTGCTAAGGTAGACAAGTCCAGTCATCTCCAAGTCAAATCATCCACATTCAATTTGTCATCCTTAATCCAATCAAAGCTAATCCACCCATCATTCAACTATCTTTGACCTAATTCTTAAACTCTAAATCAAGACCTTTTATCAAATTCAGTCATCTTATCCTCACTTGCTTGAGAACTTAACCTATCTCAAGTAGGTAATCCTCATTTTCTCACTTAACAAATTTGCCTATCTTAATTGTAGAAGATTCAATTATCCATTTAAACTTTTAAGGTCTTTCTTTTTAATTTTAGGACCAAATCTATACAATCTAAATCATTACAATCCCAATCAAACCATCTTTTTCATCCCATTTCAATCCATTAAACCTGTATACACCTAAAATTGGCTCATGTCGAATTAAGTAAATATTTTAATATTTATCTTAATTCTTATTCTTCTATCAATTAAATAAATATTCTAAGTTTATTTGATTGGTTCATTATCCCATAATTAAATAAAATCAATTAATTTATTTAAAATTCCCCTAATTCTTCTAATGTATCACATAATTAAATAATCCTAAATTATTTAATTAATCCTAAATTCCTCTATCCTAAGTCCTAAATTATTTTATTAATTCTAAATTCCACCTCATCTTTCCACCTCACCATGTTGCACATGTAATTAAATATTTTAATATTTTAATAGCTAATATTCTCTCACCCACATGTCCTATTTATCCTCCAGTCAAATTAGTTAACTCATCAATCAAATCAGTTAACTAATTAGTCATTTGAGTTCACTAATCAATCAATTCACTTAACTGATTAGTCAATTCAGTCAACTCCCCAATCAACCTAGTTAACTAATTAGTCCATTGAGTTAACTCCTCAATCTATTCAGGCAACTCCCCAATCAATTCACTTTACTGATTGGTCTATTCTGTTAACTCTTCAATCTATTCTATTAACTCCCCTATTGCATGAAGGAGCTTGGACACTTGTCCTCTTCTGATTGGTGCACATTTGCTCAAACTTTCTCAACCATTCAGAACTCAGGAAATTCCTGCAGTTGTGGATCTGATGACACTTGGATTTAGTCTTCCCTCAGCCTAACTATAAACAAGGTCTTCATACCCATTTCATATCCATCTGAGCATTCGTAATCTTACTCTACAAAATTCATTACAGCGTGCCTTTGGCAAAGTTATCATTGCACTTACATTATCAATCCATTATCATCACCATGTCTCCATCAACCCATCTCCATTATAGTTGCATTGTAGTTTAGTCTCTATTACACATTTCATATCACAGCCATTCTATTCTTGTTATTTCAACAAGCAAGGGAGTATGTACTTCTGAGGGCTTCATTACAATCAAGATCAAGAGCAGCTAGGCGAACAATAGAAGCACAAAGGTAATTTGGGTATCAAAGGTATTATCTTTTGTTTATTTGCATTTGTCTCATTTTCTATTGCATTATTGGATTTTAGTTCTTTATGCTATTGTTCACATTTTCATATAACAAAGCCCAAATCACATAACCTCATTATCTATCTCACAAGACAATATCTACCTTAGAACAATTTAACCAAGGCACTTTGTTTCTCTGAAAATGAAAATTCAAAACATTCAAAATACAAAAAAAATTCAAAGCATTCAAAATCCAAAAAATCAAAACATTCAAAATCCCCCAAAAATCAAAACATTTGAAAATCCAAAAACAAATCAAAATATTCCAAAATTAAAAAAAAAACAATCCCCATTTTATTCCACCCATTACAAGGTCACAAGCTAAAAAGATTATGGATTCCCACAACAAAAATCCTTTAGAAGCTAGACCAAGTCATATCACATAGGGAGAACCATCATCCCCTCATTATTTTCTTGACAATGAAAGTTAACCCGAAAGTCTAGTTAATCAATTTGAGTATTCTCTAAGGCACCTAGACTTTCTCAATGTTCCACATCTAACCAATCAAAAGAGTACTTTTCTCACATGCCTTATTGAAGATGGGCTACGCTCCCTCATGACTTTGATATGTCTAAACTACAACACATATTTCATCATGACTCACTTCCATATCAAACCTCTAACAATCCATGGGGTCAACCATTTTCTAATCTCATTTATGATCATAAGCTCCATATCACCCAACAAGTAGGTGTAATATATCACCACCCCCTCCATCTCATACAATTACACTTCCCTCTTATCCATTTTAGCATAATTCATCCAACTTCATATCTCAAGGTCATACTTATAATTCCACTTCTCATCCATTTGATCAAAATCCAACTTCTTCCACTCCACCAAGAACAAAGATCCACTCTACCATGTCTACACAACCCATCTCCTCTTTTAGTCATCCTATTTCATCTTCCATTCTACATTCATCCTTCTTGTCCATGAATAATATTATCCATTCTCTTCCACCTTTAATCATCCCCCAACAAATAAATCAACATTCATCTACACTTCCTCCCTATATTTAATATCAACCCATTAGCACTGTAAAGGATGAAAAGAGGGTTGATGGGATTGATGGATAGTTTAGCTAGATCCTCCTTTCACACAATACATTCAAGGACATTTAACTAAGTTGAATCACAACTTTTGCAATAGAACTCAACTACAGGTTTGTTGTCACTTGGAATGATAGGGAAATTTTGAATTGATTGATTAATGTGTTGATTTTAGTCCGATTAAGCTTAAAACCCTAATTATGCAAAATCGTAAACAAACAGACGAAACCTGATAAATCCTTCTATAGAAACAAAATAAATACATATTAGATACATACTAGATTTCAAGTTTCGGAGTACGGAAAAGTCGGGGGCTAAAGAGCGGGCGACCAAGCTTAAGGTATTGCTTTTTCAGAGGGCTTCAGGATCTTTTCCGTCACTGACTACAACCACTTCAGAGATTCTCTGTGACACGAAACTGAGGGGCAAAAGAGCGGGTGCCCAAGCCCTTCCTAAGCTATTTCTTGCCTTTTTCTTTAGATCATGATTCCTTATGCTTTGCAACAGTCCTTTGTGATGCCTCTACGCAAGACTTGACACCTATCACCTGTAATCACAAGAAGAGGGGTTGGGGGTTGTGGTGTTTAGGAGCTTGTCTCGGTCAAGCCCCAGAATGACATTCAAGCCTTCCAACACCATTGTTAGATAGAGAGTATGTGTCCTAGTAGGATAGAGGCAAAAACAAATGATAAATGATTGATTGAAGCACAAATAGATATCACCTCGGAGGTGTAGCTCTCAAGTAGATGAAGATCTTTCACAACATGAGAAGATGAAGCCAAATCTGCAATAACAAACACAACAACACAATTATGCTATGTAACACAATGAATGCCTTGAATGCTCTAAAATCATAAGTTTGCCAAAATCTCATAATCATCTTCTAGTTTACAAATGAAGTCCTAAACATGATTATATATGCATTCCTACTTTAATTTTGTAAATCAAACTTAAGATGCCGACAAGGAACACTTTTAACAGTAACTTTGTCAACATTGAAATTTGGGACCCCACCAATAGGGCAGGGCAAGGGCACATGTGCCCTTGTCCTAGGATCTATTTTGGGTCAGGGTTAAGCTCTACAATGTCCCCATATGTCCCATTTGTCATGGGTTTCAGGGCATTTTGTCTCGGGATTCATTTCTAACATGCATGATGAAAATTAAGGGACCCATGAGCTAAACTTAGGTGGTAAAAGTCCTAGGGGGCATTTTACGACATAACATTTAGCCCCCACTTTAATGTATGTATGAGCTCACGAGCTATACATGCATTAAAGTACGATTGAAAACACAACAAACACGCCAGACACTTGAAGCTAATGCATACACAAAGATCAAGGAACTATTTCTAGCCCCTAGTCTCAGGTAAGTATTAGAGAAAACACATCGCAGACACACAAAAACACAATGAAGACAGTAACAGACATGCAAGACATGGAGAAGACATTAACAGGCACGCAAGACACGGAGAAGACAATATTGAAGACATGCAAAACATGATGAATATAATAATATAGTATTTTCATTTTCATATATATAAATGCATGGAAATAAAAATTGCAACACCCAACCCCAAGAATGTAGGGGAGACTCATCACCACACCCTATACACTATACCAAGGGGAGAAAACATGCCATACAAAACCCAAGTGTAGGGGAGACTCATCGCCACACCCTTTACACTACGCGAGGGGGAAAACATGCCATACAAAACCCAAGCATAGGGGAGACTTATCACCACAACTTTTACACTACGCAAGGGGGGAAACACACCATACAAAACCCAAGCGTAGGGGAGACTCATCACCACACCCTTTACACTACACGAGGGGGAAAACACACGGAAGACACAAGCACCGTATAGAATGCCATAGACATATTATACGTCTTAAAAATGACAAACAAGGCAATGGAAGGAGCTTATTGCTAAGTTCCCACCATCTCAAACACGTTACAGGCACACCTGATGGTTGGGATTATGCCACAACAACTACCAAAGACATGCTTAAGGGAGGATAGTCTCAGATCCAACCCCGCCTCCGCAAAGGACTTTTGAAATAGAAGGATGTGCACTAGCTCAAGAGATACACCATCCTACCTCCGTAGAGGGCTTTTGAATAAAAGGATACGCATTAGCTCAAGAGATACGTTATCCCACCTTCCTAGAGGGCTTCTTTGATTGCAATATATATAAAGATGTGCACTCATGTCGGAGATACAACATCTCGCCTCTGTAGAGAGCTTACAAACATGCTTCGTTAGTACCAAAATCATCATACAACTTAACTTATATATGCCCCCACCTTAAGGTGGTTAATGTCGTGTACCAATATCAAGCATGTTAAGGTAGAGAAAAAACACCCAAGGGAACAAGAGATTTTGCAAAGCCCATGCCCCCAAAGGTGACATGTGCTCACGATCACCAAATGTTTCCACAAACACATTTCAATCTAAGAAAAATATGAAAGCTATGCATGAAAACAAAGAAGCCAAGGCTACACAAATGGGTTTGAATCTGAGTATAGCCATTGGGCTTATACTATAGACATCTCAGAACTGAGTGTAACAACAAGGTGAGATACAAGACAATCAAAGTGCATGAAGTAGATGTATTGTTATGATTTGTTAGAAAAGATAAGACAACATCAAATATCACACATTCTACTAGCCAAGCATTGGATATATATAAATCAACCCCGTCTTCATATATGGACTAGGTCCATTTTTGCTTTGCTTGATGAAGGGACACGTGGTTCGTATCAGTTAATTGTTTGTTTTTTGTCATCTGCCGACTAGGTAGAATCACTAGAAGAAGGTAAACAATAAAATAAGAGAGGAGAACAAGTGCCTTAGGAACAATCATGTAGGAGGATGCCCCCAGGTCATCAACCGCAACGCTATGCCCCTAAGACACAACACACAACAATAAAAATAGAGGTAAAGCAAGATAGAAGAACGGTGATACAAATAGAAGAATGGTCACAACAGAGGAGGTCTCTTGGTATCCTTGACCTTACAAAAGTATCAAGGGTCATCCAAGGAGGCCTAAAAACACATAACACATCATGAGGGAACACAACGCCAGAGGGGAGGCTACATAAATGAGAAAATAATGCTATGTCATAGGTGACCGCTAGGGTTAGAAATACTTACCTTTTGCTTAAGAAGTGCTAGGACTTGTGAGCATCTTAGAGAGGTGCTCCATCAAGTTCTATAAAAAGTGTGAGTAGTTCATATTCATTTGATTTGTATTTCTAGGATGACCAATTAGTGTTTGTTTCTCAAATCGTTGTAGATTCAAAATCTTCTGTTGCTTGTGAGGAGGGGAATTGTTACTATTTCCCACTAATGATAATCATCTTGTTCTTTTTTGATTCTTCAATCTCTTGTTAATCTTTTGGTGGTGGAATGGGGTATCTTCCACCATGGTATCCTTTCCTTGTATCATAATATCTTGTTGTGGTTGTTCAATTTGTAGATCTTGTGCATCTTGGTTAACTCCTGATCCTTGAAGGGATAACGATAGAGGAACCCATAAATACCTTTTCCTCATGGAGGAGGTGAATTCTCAATTTTCTCCTTATCCACTTCTATCATACCGACTATGTCATCATAATCAAGATAGTCATCTTCTTGCTCTATTGTATTTTTCTCTACCATATTGTTCTCGTTATGACTAGGAAATGGATTTGTAAAGATCTGTAAATTCTAATTTAGAGGAGCAATTGACTTATTTCCATTGTCATTCACTCCACTTACCTTTATAACATTTGAGTCAATGAGGTCTTTAATTTCATGCTTAAGACACATACATCAATCAGTATCATACCCTTGTTGCCGATGATAATGACAAAAAGCATTAGCTCATTGAAGTGAGGTCCTTGCATTCTACTACTATCAAATGGTTTGATCAGAGGGAGCTTCAAGAGATTATTACTCACTTCTTGATTCATGATAGAATGAATGAGTTAGATATTGGAGTGAACTGTCTTTGCTACTGCCTATACTGAAATGATGCCCTCTTCAGATTAGTGATAGTGGACACTTGTGAAAAGTTGTTTGAATTTTGTCCATTAACCTTGATGAAACTCTTATTATTCCTCTTAAAGTTGTTTTGTGAAGGTCTAGCCATGGATTGACCAACTTGAGCTGATGAGTTTTGGTTTTCATACCAACTAGACGAAAGTTGATAATCACGAAGGGCCGTGCATAAATGTTGAAAAGAGTTATACTTCATCAAGAGGATCTTATCATGGATGTTAGGTTGTAGATTTGTAATAAATACCTTCTAAACATCCTCATCATTCATCTGGTATTGAATTTGTGCATAAAGATATTGATATCGACTAATAAACTCAATTAAGTTCTCCTTAAAAGGATATTTCTATTAGGGTGGCGGGTTATAAGACTCATGCAAAAGCATACAACATTAAATGCACAAACTAATAGAACAAACCCTAGAATGAAGGTATATTTGTTGAAATACACAATGTGTAAATGCAAAAACACACTATGATGAAACAATACAATCTAAAATCAGACTTAAAAGAGTGTTCAAAGGAGTAGTAAAATATTAAATAATATTTTAACCACAAACCCTAGCTTTTGCAAAGATTAGGTTATATGAAATATGCACAATTTCAAGCAAATTCTAACAAATGAAGTATGAAAATGCAATGTAAATGTTTATGTAATGATGTAATGCTGTAATTTATATCAGATTTGATGTAAATATCAGAGATTTAAATGATTTAGATGAAATGCAATGCAAATAGTGTAAACTATGCCAAAATGCAAGCCTAGGATGCTTAATTTTTCAAAATTTTCAAATTTTATGCAAGATTTTCAAATGTATGATGATGACAATGAAATGAATGACTAAAAATCTGAAGTATAACACTTAGTAAGGTGCAAAATATAAATAACACGGGTTCACCAAAATGTAAAGGATGAAAAGAGGGTTGATGGGATTGATGGATAGTTTAGCTAGATCCTCCTTTCACACAATACATTCAAGGACATTTAACCGAGTTGAATCACAACTTCTGCAAGAGGACTCAACTACAAGTTTGTTGTCACTTGGAATGGTAGGGAAATTTGGAATTGATTGATTAATGTGTTGATTTTAGTTTGATTAAGCTTAAAACCCTAATTATGCAAAATCGTAAACAAACAAATGAAACTTGATAAATCCTTCTACAAAAATAGACTAATTATAGATTAGATACATACCAAATTTTAAGTTCTAGAGTACGGAAAAGTTAGGGACTAAAGAGTGGGCACCCAAGCCCAAGGTAATACTTTTTCAGAGGGCTTTGGGATCTTTTCCATCACTGATTGCAACCACTTTAGAGATTCTCTGTGACACCAAATTAAGGGGCAAAAGAGCAGATGCCCAAGCCCTTCTTGAGCTATTTCCTACCTTTTTCTTCTAATCTTGATTCCTTATGCTCTGTAACCCCTATTCGCAAGATCTGACACCTATCACATGTAATCAAAAGAAGAGGGCTTGGGGCTTGTGGTGTTTAGGAGCTTGCCTCAGTCAAGCCCCATAATGACATTCAAGCCTTCCAACATTGTTATTAGATAGAGAGTGCGTGTCCTTGCAAGACAGAGGGAAAAACAAATGATAAATGATTGATTGAAGCACAAATATATATCATCTCAGAGGTGTATCTCTCAAGTAGATGAAGATCTTTCACAACATGAGAAGATGAAGCCAAATCTGCAATAACAAACACAACAACAACACAATTCTGCTCTGCAACACAATGAATGCCTTGAATGCTCTAAAATCATAAGTTCTCCAAAATCTCATAATCATATTCTAGTTTACAAATGAAGTCCTAAACATCATTATATATGCATTCCCACTTTAATTTCGTAATTCAAACTTAAGATTCTGACAAGGAACAACTTTAACGGTAACTTTTCCCACATTGAAATTTGGGACCCCACCAAAATAGGGCAGGGCACGGGTGTGGGAGACCTTGTCCTAGGACCTATTTTGGGTTAGGGTTAAGCTCTACAATGTCCCCTATGTCCCATTTGTCATGGGTTTCAGGGCATTTTGTCTCAGGATTCATTTCTAACATGCATGATGAAAATTAAGGGACCAGGGAGATAAAATTAGGAGGTAAAAGCCCTAGGGGGACATTTTACAACATAACAATCACAAATCATCCCACACCATCTTATCAACCCACTTCTATATTTTATTCCTCACTAACCCATTTATACATTAAACATATCATCATCTCACCCACATCCATCTATAAATCAACCCCCTCAATCATATGGATCAATACCACATCATCAATCAAACTAGACACATGGAATTCCATTTGCTTAGGAATGACAAGAGATGATAGATGATTTGAAGGGGAAACAAATCGGGGCTCCTAATCAAAGAAAATAGTTTAAATTTGGAGACTTATGCACTACCCCTTTGATCATTCCATCACCATGGTCCCCTTTCCTATAAACTTTGAAATCCTAAAATTTGATAAATACAAAGGAAAGGGTGACCCAAGAGATCATGTCAAAGATTTTTTCATGGCTTTCCAGGAAGATTCTTATAGTGACCTTTATTTGTTGAGACATTTTCCCTAAAGTATAGGAGGGAAATCATTGGATTAGTTCATGCATCTCACTCTAGGCTCTATTACTACGTCTGTCAAATTGTCAGAGAAGTTTGTTGCACACTTCTCTTACAATGTCAATCATGAACTAACAATATTAGATCTTTGTAATGCCAATCAACATAATGGAGAAAAGTTTGCCTCATTCTTACAATGGTGGAGGATTCTCGCAAGTCTTTTTCCTTGGCCTTGTTGTCGATGAGGATTGCACCCTTATGCAAAGCTGTGACACTCTGTAATCCTTCGAAACATAGGGACAAACTCAGGTTGTCGGTGACCTATAGTGATTTTGAACCACCAGATTGTGGCCTGGTTCCCTTAAAATATTCTATTTGAAACTATGATTTTCTATGTTGGAAAAGGGTAAGAAGGAAATTATAAGGAAATAAAACTGTAAAATTTGGTGATGTGCCTAATAAGGATGGAAAATTTGCAATCTGGTTCACAATAGAATTTAGAAATACGAACCACACAATCCAATCTTGACATAAATATCACAAAAGTATTTCTGAGGAAGGCTAGAAAATAAACTCTTTATAAAGGAAAATGACTTTTCACAACATAAAAGAACTATTTTTAGTAACACAACCTAAGACCTATAATATCACTATGCTTAACACTGCAAGTAAGAGAGATAATAATTTTAAAGGTTTTGATAATTAAACATAGTAAAACTTCATCAAATCACCTCATACAATTAGCATGAAATGGAAAGGCAACTACTTGATTTCAAAAAATAAAGGAAATATTGCACGAAAACAAAGAAATTAGACCTATAATCTGCTGTGATCTCTATAAAACTGTCAAATAATGAGTTACAAAACCTTCTTCTCTCTCAAAGTGTAAAAGAGCAAAAAGGCAAGAACTAGCAAAAACCAAGTTTTGCTTTACAATATACAGTTTGCTCTCTCCAAGAGGCATGCAAAAATGAATTGCAACTAACTGCCTCTAAAAATAAGTCCTCCAAAGTGACCCACGAGCAAACCAAGAAATCCCTAAAAATAAGGGCCCAAACTGCCACAAATTGAGCAAAAATAGCTCCAAGTTGACCCTCTCCATGTGTTTGACCAAGAAGTTGACCAAAATTCCTCAAATCGCTCCTCATCATGCAAAAAGGTCTCCAAATATCCTTAGTTAACTCAACTCATCAATTTGCATGATTTAAATTTTGTAAAATTGATGTAAGTGAATAATAAAGTTATTAGAGGATAATTACTCTATTGTTAGTTACAACTCGTACTATTTTTGATTTTACAATTTGCGAAAAAAATAAAGTAATTTGAAGAATATTACTTTACTATTTAATTACATTGGTTTATTTTGTAAAATCATGCATGATGAGAAAAAATAAAACTCCTTATCTCTCCAATTATAATATCAAAATGTTTTACAAGACACCTAGGCATAAAAAATACTCATCACTCCACATGCACTAAGGAGAAAACAATAACCTTCTCTGCCTTATTACTTCACTTACAATGCAAAAATTTGGCCTTACTGCCATATATCTCCATCATGCAATCCTTGCCACCTTGCCATATGCATCCTTTCGACTATAATAGTCGAAACCAAGGAAGTAAGTCTTTTTTTAATCATATACAAGGCATAATACTTACCCTTTAATCATCGGCCACCTTTTGACTTAGAACTTCAATCAAACAAAATAATAAGTTGTAAGGTTTGTTGGCCCCTTCAAGTGATGATTAGGAAGTATATCTTTTGAGGTTTTGACCCCATCGACATTTTAGATAATGTAATGATTATTTTTTAGAAGTCAAAAATCAAAAAGAAAGAAAAGAATCTTCAAACAAAAAGAGAGAAGGAACCCTAATCTCAAGTCATTTTCACTTGCTTCTTCCTCTCGACCGCCGCTCTGCAACTCTCCATGGCACTTAGGGTTTGTGGTGGTTATCTGATGGTTTCTTGACTCTCTGTGCTTGATTCTTTTGCATTTCTTGAGTGAAAGGAACCAACAGAGACTGGTGAGTAAGGTATCTGGAACTTAACTGGCATTTTTCATCATTCCTTTGTAGTTTCTTATCTTGAATGGCTGAGGCCATACATGCTCTTTCTTCTACTATACTCTTTTGACACCATTCTTTAACACTGTTCTTTTTTTTTGTGTTTACTCTATAAAATGTGTCAAAATTTGGAAACAAACCCTCAGAAGAAGGGCGCGGCCACGCTATTATTTCTCCTCTATGACTAAAAAAGTGAGCCCCCTTCTTTTTTGCTATAAATACTTGATCATTTCTGCATATAGAAAATCAGGGTTTCAAATTGTGAAATCTGGGTATCATCTTATACTGTCATTTATGACATGGCTGCGGCCATACTTACATTCTATAGAATTTTCTTGATTCTTTGATAGAAAACTCTTGAGGGTTGTAACTTTATCATGAAGGTTTTAATTAAATCTTGCATAGGAAACTCTTCTCTATTCCATGGCCATACTTGTAGACACTTTGGCATATTCTCTGCTTGACTGTATCTGCAAAATGAAGAAGGGTTTCAAAACTTGATAAGGGTTTCTTCAAGAGTGTATACAATTGCCATTTTATGGCATGGCCTTGACAGAGACACACAGTAACACCAATCTCTTTTCTATAACAGCAAAAGATGTTAGGGTTTGAAAATTTTCTCACGTGGGTATCTCAGAAAATCTTTCTTTGTTACGACCATGCAAAAACACCTCTCTGTAATTTCTTCTTTTCACTGTGTAACTAAAATATGAGATAAGGGTTTCGATTAAAAATGAGGGTTTCAATTTTTATCAGCTGGGTATCATTTTCAGGTACAAAAACTTGTCTTCTAGTCACGGTCATGGCAGAAAAAATACACTGTATTTGTTTCTTTTTCCTGTATGCACAAAAAGGCCCTAGGGTTTATTGACTTTGAGAAGGGTTTGTATTTTCTTCTGTATGAAAAAATCCATTATAACAGTCATGGCATCTATTCTTTTTCTATGCATGAAATAAGACATTTGTTCAAAATCTAGAACTAGGGTTTCAAAAATCTTTAACACAGAGAATATCTTCTGTCATTTTGGAGATTTGTTCTTCTGATTTTGCAAACTTCCACAATTGTATCTAGTCATTTATGAGCAATAATAAATGCTTTTCCTATAGCATAGTATGTATCTTTTTCTGCAAAGAGGTCCATGATGCTTTTATCTGATTATGTCCTTTTAAAGGCATAACTTGTATCATTTATTTTAGTTGTACTTGATGTTTATCTGAATTTTGTATGACTGATATAGTCAATGACTTGTCTTCAACTGTAACATCATATGCTTGAATATGTTAGACTCCTGTGGCATATCTTCAAACCGTAGCTGTATTTTATCAATTGTTCATGATATTTAATAATCTAAGATGAGATAAATACATGCATTCAAAATAGAAAAACCTGAACTTCAGATGGCTCCTGTAGCCTATTCATTCTGTTTGATATGCACATGAGACTTGATTGGCATATGTGCTTATCTGATGTAATCAATTGATCATACCTGTACTAGTCTCCTATACTTGGTTTATTTGATTTTATCATTTGAACCCCTGAACATTTTAATACATGATTGTTCACACTAATCTGCACATGTTCATTATGTATATAACTCTCAATCTTTAATGGCTTATGAATCAACAATGAATTTGAGAGTTATGTTTCATTATGAACATCTATAGATAGGGATTAGCTTGATATGTCTTTGTAAACTGATACTTTTCTGATCATATTTCTGCCCTTCATCTTATTTCCATACTTCTGTCGTTTCGTAAGTCTAATTTTATGATTTGTGACATGAAATATGATAGCAATAAGGCATCTTAATGATGATATGAACAAGAAAAGTACCTTTCATGGTTGCATTTCTATTTTCTGCACTCTGTCAAGTTGACTCAAGCACTCTGAACTTATCTGATTTGTTTTAATAAACTCCAATCAATGTGAACATAGTTTATAGGAGCAATTGCTCAGTGATTATGATGACACACTTTCTCTTATTAGTTGATTTAATGATGCATGATATACTTTGAATGATGAATTCTATCTTATTCTGATATTCCTTTTCAAATGAATAGAAAAGGAACATGTTGGGCTCAACCCTTGTGGGAGCCACATTTTCTCCACATGTTTAATGTCTTCAAATCAACAACATTACTTTTCCTATACCTGCATAGTGAACAAACAAGTTAGCATAAAAATGTACCTAATGGTATTGATTGATCCTCTTCATGATATTCTGATTTATGGCATGTTGGTTCTGTTGGTTTTTTCCCAGACTAGATGCTTACTCCCAGATTTCCCTACAAGGTAGCCATCAATGATCAATAGGATCTCTGGGCCAGGGGCTAACAGTGTAGGAGATAGATTCCATATTTTATCTCCTCTTCTTCTTCAGGCTCTGCAAAACCTAGGGGGGTATTCCCTACTCAACATCCATGAGGATATGCATATAAAGGCTAGGATGCTGACAGAAAGCAGATAAGTCCTCCTGTAAGTAGACCAAAACTGTAAGATAAGAGCAAAGGGGCTGGCTTTGGGTCTATTTGCAGTTGTAGACAGAGGACTTGGATCCTAAAACTAATTCTACTGTCCTAATGGTTGTTTTGGAGTTTGATTTTGATTTTATATTTGGATGCAAAGCTGGATATGGTATATAACACAAACACAAAGCTAGACCGGTGCCTGTCTAGGGCTTGGAGTCAGTAGACATACACCTGTGAATGATCAGCATGAACAACTAAAACTGGATTTCAGGGGGATACATATGATACCTGCCTTACAGATACCTCCCAATACAAAGTGTTAAGCTATCTATACTTATGGCATCCCTATTGCAGTATATCCTTCCCAATATTCAATCTAAAAATAGTTTAATCTACCCCTTGAGCAGAAGTTAAAAGATTAAACATTCAACACAGGAATTCTATGTTCTAGAATCTTAGACATTCCTTGAATACCTAGACTCAGAAGAAAGATACATGCAAGACTGGAGACAGAATCAGCACAACACATGCAAACATAGCATTATTCATATAAGATTGACCATGAAATCAGTGGATACATGCAAAAACATACAACAGGAGATACATAAACTCACAAGTTTTGTTGCACAGAGCAACCAAAACCAAATGTATTGTATTACAGAGCCAAATGTTCAACTTTCAACAACTACAAAAATGGTAACACAGTCTGCCTATATCGGCCAGAAAGTGTACCTCCAAAAATTAATTACATGATGGACATAAAAAAACGTCAGATACAGATCCCACAAAGGAATGGCGCTCAAAATTTATTGCTGCAATAGACAAGAGAGACCTCGAGCCCTGCGCCGCCATCTGGGAGTCTTCATTCACAATCGGGTACATGACTGTTCAACAACTCGCCCATGCCTCAGCACTGTCACCATTGATGGCTCAACCACCCGTGGCCTACTTGAAAACTGACGCAGCGTTCAAAATGAAGCCTCTCGCCAAAACGTGTTTCGCTGCAGGTTTAAAATATGCAGGAAGAATAGTCCCACATGCATGCTGCCGAGACCACTTTAGCACTTTATAAACATGGCCACATGCATAATAGGTGTCGAGCGCCTTTTGCCACGCTCGACGCATGCTTCTTCTCCAAAAGCCCATCGCTATGACCTAAGCCATCGGCCAACCCCAAAAAACTCTTGCCGACCTTCGTTGTCTCACCGACGCCTACATCGCATACCCCATCATCGGCCAGAGATGAACCATCGGGCCAACTCTCCAGACCTCCACCAATGATGCTGACGCCTCCGATAAGACCAAAAACATAAAGCTTTGAACCATTGAACCTTGAACCGGTGAACTATTGAACTTTGAGAAAAGGGGTTCAAGTTTAAACCAAAATGTCGAAGACACAAAAATGAACCCATGCCGATGGAGAAAACACGAAGACCACCTCCTCAAAAACTATGATGCAGATGCTGAAAAACACTGGAGGGGTGCCAAAAATTAAACTTTTTTGGTTTTTTTAGGAAGGTGCCTGCATGAAAATTGCTCCAAAACTGAGAGCCAATTCAGGCACCAACAGTGGCTCTGTCTGGGGACGTGCAGGTGCAAAACTACAGCGAGAACCAAATCTCTGGGATGCAGACCAGTCCCTATCCATTGGGCAACAAAGTCATGAAGCTACAATGATCTGCATCACCAATCACATTATTTTTTAAACATTATTTTGGTGGCCCAGGGCAGCCAAAAAGGAAGAACCATAATTTTTTCTTGTCAAATGTCTGATTCCAAACTGAAAGATCCCAATCCCAACTAAAAAGATTGGCATAATCTGCCCATAAGGTCATGTGCTCAATTAGATATTCCACCACTTTTGAAAGCTTGCCAGTATCATTTTTACCTCTGTCATCTTGGATTTCAAAGTTAGACATATAACCATACTCATCATAATATTCTTCAACATTAAGTAACATATGTATGTTATATTCCTCAGACAGTACATCATAGTGCTCTTGGCAATCTTCATCATTTATCTGGCTACTGCACACCATCAGGCACTCATCCAGCTGATCCAAAAACTCAAAATACTCAGAAAAAATGAGACCCCCAATATTTATTGATATTGAAAACAAATCCTGATCCACACACCCAATGTTGCACATATCTAAACCAGGTGATGATGAACATCCATTATTCACAGTTTGCAAATCCATAGTATCTTCACAAGAACTAAAGATATCTGATTCATATGCCCCCCACTCACAAACTGACGTAACACCAAGGTCAACAGTCTCTTTATATTCATCATCATCCTCAAAAAGAGGATTAATCCTGCACCACTGAAAGTCAAGACTCACAACACCAAATGCATCTGTAGACTCATCATAAAGGGGATTTATATTCACTGCAAAGTTCTCTGCTTCTTTTTCATGACAGTCCAATTCTTCTTCATTACTATCAGATCCAGAGTCATAAGAAGAACAAACCTGATCTATGCACTGGTCATGGATATCATTTTTATCATCTGATTGCCACACATACAAGATTTCTGTTGTTTCAATGTACTCTAAAGTTGAACTATCTGTATCATTTTCTAGCCCTCTAATACTTCCTGATGAAACTGATACTGACTGTTGATCCACATGATCACAACTTTGCACAACTGGATCATTTAAACACGAATATTCTTTGTTTAGGACTGGTATGCAAATATTACTTGAAAAATTATTATTTTCAACTTCATTTGCTAGGCAAAAAAGGACATCCTCCTCTATAACAGTAACATCATCAACTTGGAATGATGCAAAAACTGGGACAACAGGGGTGTGAGTACTTTGACATTCATTGTCAACACCTGAATTAAATCTTTCATTAACATTGGGGGCTGCAGGACAACAAATTTTTTTAGAAAAATAACCCTTTTGAATACCATATCTCCAATTGTTTTCAATATCTATTTCAAACTGATGCGCCGGATGCAATGTGGTGGGCTCCTTATCTCTCAATCTATAACTCATTTTCTTATCAAAGGCTCCCAAATAGACAACTAAGCACAATGCATCATTAGGTCTCATACATTCTGGTATTCTATTCAGTGCCTTCAAAAACCTGAGGTTAAAGGTTGGGATCAACTCATCCTCTTCAGTATGGATGTACATGAAGTCACTAATAACTGCATATTCAAAAATTCTTTCACCATATTGTACTAGAAATGTAGATTTAAAATCATGCCAAGAGCTGACAGAGTGGGCTGGAAGGTAGGAAAACTAGTCCCTTGCATCTTCATCTAGAGATTGAACAAATAATCTCATAACCACGTCCTCATGGTCAATCTCAAAGTCATCTATCACATTTATAAACTGCTGCAAGTGTCTCTCAGCTGATTCATCCTTTGCACCACTAAATTTGGGCAAAAAATTTCTAATTTTAGGTGGAAGAGCATTTGGATAGCCACAAATGCCACTGAAATTTATGGGCTTATATCTATCTATGTTGAAGCCTCTTTTATTACATGGTTGGGACTGACTATTATATGTTTCTGCACTTGACACTTCACAGGGTGCATGGGCTGACAATACATCTTTTTATGCTTTTGCAACCCTCTTCTCTACTCAGATTTTCAATCACAATATGACCTCAGGCCCTTAAAATACAAACTGCTATTTCAACCTACCTAAATTCCTCTATATGAGTCTTTTGAACAATACTGCATGCCCTTTTGAAATACAAAGTAAGTTCTAACAAAAGCATGCAAGCTCTGTTTTCACCAATGTTTCCCTTTTAACCAGTGCTATCTCACCAAATAGGGAGTCTGTCAAACAATATGAAATACCTAGATATGTTGCAGGAGCTGCAAATTCTTCTCTGACTGATTTTGTTCTTTTATCAGGTTCTTTGATGCAGAGTCGCCACCTCCTTGAAGAGGAATGAGCTTCAAACAAGCTGAAGCTGCAGATTGATTTCTTTCTTTCTGGGTCATCCACCAGCAGAGTCACATATACAACCTTTTCCTTTTGCTGCAACAACCACCTCTAGGCCTAATTCTTCAATCTTGTAGACTCAAACTTTCATGGATATGACATTGATCTTCCCCAGCAGAGTCGCCAATTTCTGTTGGTTTTTTCCCAGACTGGATGCTTACTCCTAGATTTCCCTACAAGGTAGCCATCAATGATCAACATGATCTCTGGGCCAGGGGCCAACAGTGTAGGAGATAGACTCCATATTTTATCTCCTCTTCTTCTTCAGGCTCTGCAAAACCTAGGGGGGTATTCCCTACTCAACATCCATGAGGATATGCATATAAAGGCTAGGATGCTGACAGAAAGCAGATAAGTCCTCCTGTAAGTAGACCAAAACTGTAAGATAAGAGCAAAGGGGCTGGCTTTGGGCCTATTTGCAGTTGTAGACAGAGGACTTGGATCCTAAAACTAATTCTACTGTCTTAATGGTTGTTTTGGAGTTTGATTTTGATTTTATATTTGGATGCAAAGCTGGATATGGTATATAACACAAACACAAAGCTAGACCGGTGCCTGTCCAGGGCTTGGAGTCAATAGACATACACCTGTGAATGATCTGCATGAACAACTAAAACTGGATTTCAGGGGGATACATATGATACCTGCCTTACAGATACCTCCCAATACAAAGTGTTAAGCTATCTATACTTATGGAATCCCTATTGCAGTATATCCTTCCCAATATTCAATCTAAAAATAGTTTAATCTACCCCTTGAGCAGAAGTTAAAAGATTAAACATTCAACACAGGAATTCTATGTTCTAGAATCTTAGACATTCCTTGAATACCTAGACTCAGAAGAAAGATACATGCAAGACTGGAGACAGAATTAGCACAACACATGCAAACATAGCATTATTCATATAAGATTGACCATGAAATCAGTGGATTCATGCAAAAACATACAACAGGAGATACATAAACTCACAAGTTTTGCTGCACAGAGCAACCAAAACCAACTGTATTGTATTACAGAGCCAAATGTTCAACTTTCAACAACCACAAAAATGGTAACACAGTCTGCCTATATCGACCAGAAAGTGTACCCCCAAAAATTAATTACATGATGGACATAAAAAAATGTCAGATACAGATCCCACAAAGGAATGGCGCTCAAAATTTATTACTACAACAGACAAGAGAGACCTCGAGCCCTGCGCCGCCATCTGGGAGTCTTCATTCACAATCGGGTACATGACTGTTCAACAACTAGCCCACACCTCAGCACTGTCACCATTGATGGCTCAACCACCCGTGGCCTACTTGAAAACTGACGCAGCATTCAAAATGAAGCCTCCCGCCAAAACGTGTTTCGCTGCAAGTTTAAAATATGCAGGAAGAATAGTCCCACATGCATGCTGCCAAGACCACTTTAGCACTTTATAAACATGGCCACATGCATAATAGGTGTCGAGCGCCTTTTTCCATGCTCGACGCATGCTCCTTCTCCAAAAGCCCATCGCTATGACCTAAGCCATCGGCCAACCCCAAAAAACTCTTACCGACCTCCGTTGTCTCGCCGACGCCTACATCGCATACCCCATCATCGGCCAGAGATGAACTATCGGGCCAACTCTCCAGACCTCCACCGATGATGCCGACGCCTCCGATAAGACCAAAAACATAAAGCTTTGAACCATTGAACCTTGAACTGGTGAACTATTGAACTTTGAGAAAAGGGGTTCAAGTTCAAACCGAAATGTCGAAGACACAAAAACGAACCCATGCCGATGGAGAAAACACGAAGACCACCTCCTCAAAAACTATGATGCAGATGCTAAAAAACACTGGAGGGGTGCCAAAACTTAAACTTTTTGGGATTTTTTGGGAAGGTGCCTGCATGAAAATTGCTCCAAAACTGAGAGCCAATTCAGGCACCAACAGGTTCTCTTTCTGAATTAGCAGAGGGCTTGCTAGTTCCAATGCATAGGTAGATTCTACCAACTAATACAGGAGGTTGCGTGAGCTGCCTCCCCTTCACTTCTGGTTCTGCCGCACCAAGGGGGAATCCCTATAGCTAAAGGTGTAACCTTGACTCACCCAATGACAAAAAGATTTAGCTTTACAACGACAGGCAGAATGCTCTCATGTATGGACCAAGATTTGCATGATAAATCACAAGTTTGGCAACTTTCTTGGACATATCTAACTAGTTGAGGATGACAGTATGCAGGGGTCCTATTTCTACTCCTACAACTAACAGGTTGGAAATATGAAATGGTTTGGTTTTGATTTTGGATGCAAGATAGGGGGTTTTGGATCATAACTACTACACAAGGAGTAGACTGGTGCCTATCTCAGCGCAAGGAGTCAACTAGACGTATACAAGAGAATGATTTGCACTGGCATTCAAGTTTCAAGGGGTTATGACTGGCATTTGCCTTACAAACACCACCCAAGACTGAGTATTTAGCAACCTCTACTTACAAATATCCTGGCTGACATACATTCTTCTTCATACTTAACCTAAGATAGTTTAATCCACTCCTTGAATGGAAGTTAGAGATTAAGCATGTGATACAATAAATCTATATCCTAGAATCTAAGAAACCCTTAGCAACTAGATTCAGAAGAAGCGATGCATACAGCAAATGGAGACAAACAACTAAATACATGCAAAGAATGCATTTTTCATATAAAACAACAATAAAACTAAAAATATGTGCAATGTGCATTCAAAATGCAACTCATAAACTCCAACAGAGATAAAACAACTAAGAAAGGCTTTGTTCTTCGTTATTTTCCCAAAAATGCCCAAATCTTCAACAACCAAAAATGAGTCACACAATTTGCCTTTTACAGCAATAATGTGCACTCAGCATTCAGTATAATGGTCAACTCAAAAATTTGCCAAATACAATGCATCTTCTAAATGGCGCCTAAAACATTGAATACGATAGAGAGAAGGAGGAAGAGCAGGTGGACTCGGGATCTGCACTGCCACTTGAAGAACTTCTCACCAAATATGGTAGTTGGCCTGTCTATCAGTCGACCATACCTCTTACAAACTACCATTAATGGCCAACCTACCTGCAACCTTCTTGGAAATGCAGCAGCGAATGCATAACATATTTTCCCGTTTGAAAGACCAGCTATAGATATAAAGGAACTCCCTCGCCTTCTGGAAATTTAAAATAGGCCGTCGATCTCCTTCCTATCGTTGAGATCTACGGTCACAATTTTCTTGAAAAGTCACCAACCAGTGAACTCGCGCCACGTAGGCACCTTTTTTCTATCACTGACTTTTCCCTCTCTTATTTTGCCTTTTTCGCCACTACATGCAATTGTATGTAAGATTGTATATACATACAATTGCAAACATACAAGGCGGACCCCAAATCCTTATAGAACAAATTGCAATCATATTCGAGTCCGACTTGTATCCTCATTTCATGTACATTTCCTTGTATATCGCATATACAAATGCAACATACAACCGACGGACCTCACCACAATTATGAGGCAGACTGGAAATACTTTAAAATCTGGCTTGTATCTCCTCCTTTTGCATATCGCAATGTACATTACACATACAACATGCAATATACATGCCGCAGACCCCAAACCATTACGAATCTCATTGAATTTTCTATCGGGTCCGGGCGATGCATCTAATTCTTTGCATCTAACATTGTATGTCAGCATATACAAGCACCTAACATACAAGCCGCAGACCCCACCGCTGAATTTGCTAAATTTGACTTTTTAAGTCGGGTCCGGCTTGTATGTCGCGAATGTATATAACCAATGTATATCGCATATACAAATGCAAACATACAAGGAAAACATACATTCACCTTTGCATGTGCGGACCCCACCAAATGTCTATCGGCTTTGTATGCATCAGGCCCCACCCTTTGTATATCGGCCCTTTGCACATTTCCTTTGCATATGGCGAATGCATATCACATATACAATGCGACTTCTATACGAGATACAAAGCCTTTGTATGCAAGGCGGACCCCACCAAATGTATCTCCCCCTTTGTATGTTGACTTTGCATGCGCCATCCTTGTATCTTTACAATGTACATTTCCTTTGTATGTGCACTCACCTTTGTATCTTGCTATTGCATGTGGCGAATGTATATTGCACATACAAACCCCTTTGTACATACAAGCACATAATATTCCCAGAATCTGCGATGTACATACAACCTATTTTTTCCACCTTTTAAAGCCGATTGAACACTTTTTTGGGCCCACGAATGTACATTTGAACCTGCATGTATATACAAATGGCCATGCACATACAAGGACACATGCATACAACTGTTTGTTGCACTTTTCAACTGCAAAGGCCGAAATACTTAGAATTTTTGGATTTTTCTGAAAGGTGCCTGCAGATTCAAATGTTCAAAACCTAAACTTGTAGCAGGCACCAACATTGGCTCTATTTAGGCACACATGCCTCCTACAGGCATGGCGAGAATCCCAGAACTTTGGGATGCAGACCAGTCCCTACCCATTGGGCAACAGAGTCAAAGTTGCACCAACCTGCATCACAAATCACACCTTTTTAAAACATACTTGGTGGCCCAGGGCCACCAAAAAGGAAAAACTAGAATTTCCCTTTATCAAACTCCTGATTTTCTTTTGATTTCTTCAAATGAAGCCTTAAAACATTTAACCATCTACAGCACCCTACTTTGCAATTGGTTGTGCTGCTGCCCATTTCTCTTTCTTTGACAAATCTACAACAAGCTTGATCAGCATACATTATCATCAGTTGTAGAGTGTCATCATCATATGAGTCACCAATGCTGCTTGGAAGAATAACAGACTCACATGAAACAAATAAATCCACATCAGAATTTGCCCTTCTTAAAAAAAAAGAGCTCCTTTGTATCAAACATGCAATATTCAGGCACAAGCAACATGTCATAATCAGATTTATCTTTATAAACACTAAGGTATTCATCATCATTGCTCTCAACAATTTTATCATTAATGTCCACTTGGAATGTCTCAAAAGAAGGTATAAATAGCTCAGAATGCAGCCCTTCACTGAAAGCTTCATAGCAACCCCTGCAACCAGCATTATCCCTAACTGTATCAGCATGAACATCTGCAACTCTTCCATTCACATATGAATAGTGACCCTATTTTTCCTCTTCACCAATGTACTGATAATCAAAAGCAAATTTTTCAACCTCTGCATTGTAAAGGTAGTCAGAATCTTCAAGGAAACATTCATATTCAACATCCATATATATTTCATCATCTAAAAGGCTCACATATGCATCTGAATGTTGACAATCATTAACATATTCACTGTCTCTCCTTGAAATAGCATCTTCTGTATTCAGAGTGAAGCTCTACATATCCACCTTGTACAAATAATCAGGAATAACTAGGATACACCTATTGCTGCAAGACACAACTTCATGTATATCTTTCATTTGATCATTTGAAAAGCATTTTGTGTCTGCAGGCTTCTCTTTTAGAGGCTAATAAAAATCTTTGTCTTCATAATTATAGGATGTGCCTACATTTTCTACAACATTTTCTTCATGTTTATGCATCACATCATGACTACACATACTAGTCTGAAATATATTCCCCTTTACAGCTGAAATATATTCACATTGAAAACTATTTTGAAAACTTGTAGCCATGAAACCTACTGACATTCCATATTTCTGATTATTTTCAATATCCATAGCAAATCTGAAAGCCTGATGAAGTGTACCTGGTTCTTTATCTCTCAATAAATAACTCATTTTCTTATCAAATGTAGCCAAATAAATTGTCAAGCACAATGCATTATTGGGTCTCATATATTCAGGGATCTGCTTAAGCAACTTAATAAATCTAAGATTAAAGGCTAGAACCAGTTCCTCATCCTCCTTTTGAACATTCATGAAATGTATGATGAATGAGGCCACATCAAATCTTTCACCAAACTGCTCTAGGAATGTAACTTCTAAATCTACCCATGAGAAAATTGAACACACAGGTAGGTCTGAAAACCAGACCCTAGCATCATCTTCTAATGACTGAACAAAGAGTCTCATTACTACATCCTCAGCTTCTATCTCATAATCTTCTATCAAATTACAAAATTTTTGCAGATGTTTGTTTGTAGATTCAGAATTTAATCCACTATACTTGGGCAAACATTTTCTAATCTTATTGGGAATAACATTTGGGTAACCACTTATTCCTTTGAAATTCAGGGCTTTATGTCTTTCACTAAAAAATGACCTTCTTTGAGAGCACAAGCAGGACTGCTGCTCTGTTTGAATCATTATTTTTGAATCAAAAGATGAATACCTGGAAATATGTTGTAGCATTTATAGGTTCAATCAACAGAGTCGCCACCTCTCACAGAGAGGACAGAATATCAACAAGGCACTTTTATTTTCTGGATTCATCACACCAGCAGAGCACCACATGGTCGTTCTTTGGTATTGCTGCAACAACTTCATTGGAAACAAGATTTTCTAGCCTTTAAAACATTAGACTCGTTCCCCAGCAGAGTCACCACTTTGTTGGTTCTCTTTCTGAATTAGCAGAGGACTTGCCAGTTCCAATGCACAGGCAGATTCAACCAACTAATATAGGAGGTTACATGAGCTGCCTGCCCTTCACTTCTGGTTCTACCACACCAAGGGGGGATCCCTATAGCTAAAGATGTAACCTTGACTCACCCAATGACAAAAAGATTTAGCTTTACAACGATAGACATAATACTCTAATGTATGGACCAAGATTTGCATGATAAATCACAAGTTTGGCAACTTTCTTGGACATATCTAACTGGTTGAGGATGAGAGTATGCAGGGGTCCTATTTCTACTCCTACAACTAATAGGTTGGAAATATGAAATGGTTTGGTTTTGATTTTAGATGCAAGACAGGGGGTTTTGGATCATAACTACTACACAGGTAGCAGACTAGTGCCTATCTCAGGGCAAGGAGTCAACTAGATGTATACAAGAGAATGATTTGCACTGGCATTCAAGTTTCAAAGGGTTATGACTGGCATTTGCCTTACAAACACCACCCAAGACTGAGTATTTAGCTACCTCTACTTACAAATATCCTGGCTGATATACATTCTTCTTCATACTTAACCTAAGACAGTTTAATCCACTCCTTGAATGGAAGTTAGAGATTAAGCATGTGATACAGCAAATCTATATCCTAGAATCTAAGAAACCCTTAGCAACTAGATTCAGAAGAAGTGATGCATACAACAAATGGAGACAAACAACTAAATACATGCAAAGAATGTATTTTTCATATAAAACAATAATAAAACTAAAAATATGTGCAATGTGCATTCAAAATGCAACTCATAAACTCCAACAGAGATAAAACAACCAAGAAAGGCTTTGTTCTTCGTTATTTTCCCAAAAATACCCAAATCTTCAACAACCAAAAATGAGTCACACAATTTGCCTTTTACAACAATAATGTGCACTCAACATTCAGTACAATGGTCAACTTAAAATTTGCCAGATACAATGCATCTTCTGAATGGTGCCTAAAACATTGAATGTGGCAGAGAGAAGAAGGAGGAAGAGTAGGTGGACTCAGGATCTGCACTGCTGCCTGAAGAACTTCTCACCAAATATGGTAGTTGGCCTGTCTATCAGTCGACCATACCTCTTACAAACTGCCATTAATGGCCAACCTACCTGCAGCCTTCTTGGAAACGCAGCAGTGAATGCATAAGAGATTTTCCTGCTTGAAAGACTAGCTGCTTGAAAGACTAGCTGCAGATACAATGAAAATCCCTTGCCTTCTGGAAATTTAAAACAGGCCATCGATCTCCTTCCTATCGCTAAGATCTGCGATCACAATTCGCTTGAAAAGTCACCAACCAGTGAACTCGCGCCATGTAGGCACCTTTTTTCTATCGCTGACTTTTCCCTCTCTTATTTTGCCTTTTTCACCACTACATGCAATTGTATGTAAGATTGTATATACATACAATCACAAACATACAAGGCGGACCCCAAATCCTTATAGAACAAATTACGATCATATTCGGGTTTGGCTTGTATCCTTCTTTCATGTACATTTCATTGTATATTGCATATACAAATGCAACATACAACCCCCATACCTCACCACAATTATGAGGCAGACTAGAAATACTTTAAAATCTGGCTTGTATCTCCTCCTTTTGCATATCGCAATGTACATTGCACATACAACATGCAATATACATTCCGCGGACCCCAAACCATTATGAATCTCATTGAATTTTCTATCGGGTCTGGGCGATGCATCTAATTCTTTGCATCTAACATTGTATGTCAGCATATACAAGCACCTAACATACAAGCTGTGGACCCCACCGCTAAATTTGCTAAATTTGACTTTTTAAGTCAGGTCTGGCTTGTATGTCGCGAATGTATATAACCAATGTATATCGCATATACAAATGCAAACATATAAGGAAAACATACATTCACCTTTGCATGTGCAGACGCCACCAAATGTATATCAGCTTTGTATGCATCAGGCCCCACCCTTTGTATATCGGCCCTTTGCACATTTCCTTTGCATATGGCAAATGCATATCACATATACAATGCGACTTCTATACGAGATACAAAGCCTTTGTATGCGAGGCGGACCCCACCAAATGTATCTCCCCCTTTGCATGTTGACTTTGCATGCGCCATCCTTGTATCTTTGCAATGCACATTTCCTTTGTATGTGCGCTCGCCTTTGTATCTTTCTATTGCATGTGGAGAATGTATATTGCACATACAAACCCCTTTGTACATACAAGCACAGAATATTCCTAGAATTTGTGATGTACCTACAACCCATTTTTTCCACCTTTTGAGGCCGATTGAACGCTTTTTTGGGCCCATAAATGTACATTTGAACCTACACGTATATACAAACGGCCATGCACATACAAGGACACATGCATACAACTATTTTTTGCACTTTTCAACTGCGAAGGCCAAAAGACTTAGAATTTTTGGATTTTTCTGAAAGGTGCCTGCGGATTCAAATGCTCAAAACTGAAACTTGTAGCAGGCACCAACATGGCACATGTCTGATTTGATCTTTCATATGAAATGCATGATGTGACAAGTTGATATGTCTACTTGATAAAAGCATATGATAACATTAAATATCTATAGCTCTTATAGGACTTTCCCCAATTTTTTGCAGGAATGACTGATACAACTAGAGCTGAAGATGAGGACTGAAGATCAACTGTCAACTAGCTCAACAACCTCCTTGCTCAGACAATGATGGATATTTAGTTTTATCATGTGTTCTTCCTTATTTCTTTTATCATCAGATGTATAGCTTGCATATGTTTGCATTGCTCAGTTTAATTACTCCCACGGCTTGTGTGGGACACATTTGAACATCTCTTTTAAATATGATCAGTTAATTTATCTTATGCACTTAATATATGTATATTTCTTTTTCAATCAATGCATAGGATAAAGTAACAGATACTGAATGTATGTTCCAAACATGACATGAAATAACAGTTCAAATAAATATCTTTCTTTCTTTCTTTCAAATATGATCAACTGAATAATCAATCTATCTTATAACTCCTGAAAGATAACACTATGTTAGATCAACTGTATTTCTTGAATAATTGATTCCTTGACATCCTGATTCACTTGTTATGATGATTCATCAGTCCTGATTGGACTGATGGGTTATCCTGACAACTGAATATCTATATCTACTTTGTCAAGACATCAACTATTCAGTAAATGTAATAACTTCAAAGTTTTCTTTTATTCTTCCTGAAACAATTGCACTTAGGTCTAACTAAATTTAGTGTGGACAAAATTTAGTAACATTTATGGCGACCTCTCAAGGGTGTTTGCCTACTAAACAACTTAGAACCAATAGCCTTGCAATTCCATTGGGCATATAGTCTTCTTCTGCCCTAAACTTTGAAAAACTTTTGCAACTAAAAATTGACTGAAACACTATAGAAACAACAAAACTAAAACTGAAACTAAACTGGCTTGCTTAAGATGAAGCCAGTAACATGTGCAAATGCACTTCTTGGAAATGAAATACTGAATGGAAATTCTACTCTATCCTACTCTAACCAGCCAAAGGTACTGGTCAAACAAATCCATTAACTATTTGGTTGAAATATCTACCCTTTCTGATTAAGGAAGGATGCTTTGCAAGCTGTTTTACTACTGATAAGATATGATTTATCAGGACATACCTTATAGAATGTTGCAAAACCTTCTGAAGGATGAAAGCAAACTCATCTACCATCTCATCATCGTCACAAATGCTACTGTTATGAGGTAAAAAGACGATCTGATTTTGCTGTTCTGAGGTTGAAATATGCTCTATGGGTACAACAACAATCTATACCTCTTTATTAAGCTCTTTTTCAACTAGGTCCCTGATGGGACACCCTCTTGCAATGACAAACTTTTTGTTCATACTCCTGGTTTCCTTATCAAGATTTGTTGTCCTATTTTCACTTGCAATTTCAATATGATTTGAAACAGTTAGCTCATATGGATGAAAAGAATGAATACTTGCCTCTTTGATTTGATCTTGTTGATCACATACTGCTGATTCACATAATATCAGATCATTATCTATGATAGAACAAAAATCTTCTATAATACCTGAAAACATGCTCTCATCCAACTGATAATCTGACATTGAAACTAGATGAGTTTCATCACTCTGTTGCTCAAGACTTTCATCTTGCATGATAATCTGCCATATCAATTCCTTCTCCAGGGTTAGTGAATCACCTTCCTCTGTTAGGACAGCCAATAACTCATCAAAACTATTAGATTCTTTAAGGCTCTTAGGAACAGGTGATAGAATATCTAATTCCAGCTTCACACTCCTAGTGTCCTCATGACTATCCTCATTCTGTTCTTGGAAAATCAGCAAACCGTCGCAATTACTTGCTTATTCATGTTGTTCTGTTATTTTTGCCTATGGTATGAGCTCTATTAAATCTGGTTCAATGAAACTAGGTAGCTGATCAAATAAAGAAACCAGTTCTTCCTCCTCACATAGGGTTTGCTGCATCAGAATGTGGGTAACCCGTCTTTGCAATTAAAGATTTTGCCCTTCCGATATCTGTATTCTACTTTCATTCATCTTATAAACAACATTAGAAATTTTTTCAAATGAATCAAAAAACAAAGGAGTGATTACCAAATTTGAACCAGCATCCTCTTCATATGCATTATGCTCATTTTAAGCTGGGGACAATAAAAACAACATCAACCTCTTGCTCCACATCTGATTTTTCTGATTTTGTGGGACAAGAAGGGCTGCAAGAAACTTCAGCTGTTGGGTTGAAACTTGGAATCTTGATTTGCTTAGAAACTACTACCTTTTGCTCTTGTTCACCATACCAACTTGGAATATTGATTGTTTTAGGCTCTAAAACCTTTTCTTCTTCCTGATTTTGGATTGGTATGGAAGGGGTAGCCTTAATAAGATTTGGTATTTTATAATCAGGATGCTTAGTCTAAGAAGGCTGCCATGTCTGCTCAAAACTGTGATGACTTGATTCAGGCACTTGATGTGACTGATACTGAGGATTAATGGTCTGATTTTGAATGCTAACAGGTTCCTGATCAAAATTACAACTTTTGAAACTTAAAAGTTGATAACTACTAACCTCATTTTGAATAGGCTACTTTGGAATGAATGTAACTATCTGGATTGCTTGCTTTTGAACTTGTGCAAGCAAATACTTCATCTGTGCTTCTTTTGCTGCTATCTCCCTTCTGAGACCTTCTTCAAACTATATCCTTTGTGCCTCCAACTCCTGCTCATGAATATAGGCTTGATAATCTAGTTCCTCTTACTGCTGCTCATATCCTCGTTGCCTCTTGAACTCCACTATCTACTTTGCAATTTCTAGCAATATGTTTTTTGTTTCATTCATGCTGTTGTTGAGATCAAGTGACACTCTCTTTATGCTTGCAATCTCTTCCTTCACATACTCCTGAAGCTGATTTGGTTCATGTATAGGCTACCAACAAGGCTGAACTGGGGTGGGTGGGAGGTAAGAGTACTATGCATGCTAGTTTCCTTCAAAAACCATGGAATTTGGGCTAAAACCAATAGCATGGTTGATCTGATATGGCTAATAAGATGGAGGATTAGCAGTATTTTTATGATATAATGGATGATATGGCATGTTCCCATAAAAAGTAGACATGCTTACTCATTCAAAGTGTTGGAAAACAACTAAAACTTGATCTTTTGAAATTCTTCTCATAGGCTACAAAAATCTGATCTATTCAAAAACTAGAAAGTTAGAGTCGCCAGGTACTTGAAATAAAAACCTCTGAAAGACTATAATAACTGCTAATCATACCAAAACAACAACAAAATAAGTTTTTTTTTGAACTGAAAATTAGTTCAAAGTCCCACCGGGCGTGCCAAAAACTATTGTCGATGAGGATTGCACCCTTATGTAAAGCTATGACACTTTGTAATCCTTCAAAACATGGGGACAAACTCAGACTGTGGGTGACCTATAATGAGTTTGAACCTTTAGATTGTGGGCTAGTTCCATTAAAATATTCTATTTGAAACTATGATTTTCTATTTTGGAAAAGGGTAAGAAGGAAACTATAAGGAAATAAAACTGTAAAATTTGGTGATGCACCTAATAAGGATGGAAAATTTGCAATCTGGTTCACAATAGAATTCAAAAATCTAACCCACACAATCCAATCTTGGCATAAATATCACAAAAGTATTTCTGAGGAAGGCTGGAAAATAAACTCTTTATGAAGGAAAATGACTTTTCACAATATAAAAGAACTATTTTCAGTAACACAACCTAAGACCTATAATATCACTATGCTTAACACTGCAAGTAAGAGAGACAATAATTTTAAAGGTTTTGATAATTAAACACAGTAAAACTTCATCAAATCACCTCATACAATTAGCATCAAACGGAAAAGCAACTACTTGATTCTGAAAAATAAAGGAAATATTGCACGAAAACAAAGAAATTGGACCTATAATTTGCTATGATCTCTATAAAACTGTCAAATAATGAGTTACAAAACCTTCTTCTCTCTCAAAGTGTAAAAGAGGAAAAAGGCAAGAACTAGCAAGAACCAAGTTTTGCTTTACAATATATAGTTTTCTCTCTCCAAGAGGCATGCAAAAATGAACTGCAGCTAATTGCCTCTAAAAATAAGTCCTACAAAATGATCCACGAGTAAACCAAGAAATCCCTAAAAATAAGGGCCCAAACTACCACAAATTGAGTGAAAATAGCTCCAAGTTGACCCTCTCCATGTGTTTGACCAAGAAGTTGACCAAAATTCCTCAAATCGCTCCTCAAATCATGCAAAAAGGTCTCCAAATATCCTTACTTAACTCAACTCATCAATTTGCATGATTTTTCTTTTGCAAAATTGATGTGAGTGAATAATAAAGTAATTAGAAGATAATTACTCTATTGTTAGTTATAACTTGTACTATTTTTGATTTTACAATTTGTGAAAAATAATAAAGTAATTTGAAGAATATTACTTTACTATTTATTTACATTAGTTTATTTTGTAAAATCATGCATGATGAGAAAAAATAAAACTCCTTATCTCTCCAATTACAATATCAAAATGTTTTACAAGACACCTAGGCATAAAAAATACTCCTTATCACTCCACATGCACTAAGGAGAAAACAATAACCTTCTTTGCCTTATTACTCCACTTACAATGCAAAAATTTGGCCTTACTTCCACATATCTCCATCATGCAATCCTTGCCACCTTGCCATATGCATCCTCATGAGCATCCTTTCGACTATAATAGTCGATACCAAGTAAGTAAGTCTTTGTTTAATCATACACAAGGCATAATACTTACCCCTTAATCATCGGCCACCTTTTGACTTAGAACTTCAATCAAAGAAAATGATAAGTGGTAAGGTTTGTCAGCCCCTTCAAGTGATGATTAGGAAGTATATCTATTGAGGTTTTGACCCCATTGGCATTTAGATAATGTAATGATCATTTTTTAGAAGTCAAAAATCAAAAAGAAAGAAAAGAAGCTTTGAACAAAAAGAGAGAACGAACCCTAATCTCAAGTCATTTTCACTTGCTTCTTCCTCTCGGCTGCCGCTCTACAACTCTCCATGGCACTTAGGGTTTGTGATGGTTATCTGAGCTTCTCCTTGGTTTCTTGACTCTTTGTGCTCGATTCTTTTGCATTTCTTGAGTGAAAGGAACCAACCGAGACTGGTGAGTAAGGTATCTAGAACTTGACTGGCATTTTTCATCATTCCTTTGTAGTTTCTTATCTTGAATGGCTGCGGCCATACATGCTCTTTCTTCTACTATACTCTTTTGACACCATTCTTTAACACTGATCTTTTTTTTTGTGTACTCTGTAAAATGTGTCAAAATTTAGAAAAAAACCCTCAGAAGAAGGGCGCGGCCATGCCATTCTTTCTCCTCTACGACTAAAAAGATGAGCCCTCTTCTTTTTTGTTGTAGATACTTGATTATTTCTACAGATAGAAAATCAGGGTTTCAAATTGTGAAATCTGGGTATCATCTTATACTATCATTTATGACATCACTGCGGCCATACTTGCATTCTGTAGCATTTTCTTGATTCTCTGATATAAAACTCTTGAGGGTTGTAACTTTATCATGAGGTTTTTAATTAAATCTTGCACAGGAAACTCTTCTCTATTCCATGGCCATACTTGTAGACACTTTGGCATATTCTCTGCTTGACTGTATCTGCAAAATGAAGAAGGGTTTTAAAACTTGATAAGGGTTTCTTCAAGAATGTATACAATTGCCATTTTATGGCATGACCTTGACATAGACACACTGTAACACCAATCTCTTTTCTGTAACAGCAAAAAGATGTTAGGGTTTGAAAATTTTCTCATGTGGGTATCTTAGAAAAGCTTTCTCTGTTACGACCATGCTAAAAACACCTATCTGCAATTTCTTCTTTTCATTGTGTAACTAAAATATGAGATAAGGATTTTGATTAAAAATGAGGGTTTCATTTTTTATCAACTGGGTATCATTTTTAGGTACAAAAACTTGTCTTCTAGTCACGGTCATGGTAGAAAAAATACACTATATTTGTTTCTTTTTCTTGTATGCACAAAAAGGCACTAGGGTTTATTGACTTTGACAAGGGTTTGTATTTTCTTCTGTATGAAAAAATCCATTATAATAGTCATGGCATCTATTCTTTTTCTGTGCATGAAATAAGACATTTGTTCAAAATTTGGAACTAGGGTTTCAAAAATCTTTAACACAGAGAATATCTTATGTCATCTTGGATATTTGTTCTTCCGATTCTGCAAACTTCCACAACTATATCTAGTCATTTATGAGCAATAATAAATGCTTTTCCTATAGCATACTATGTATCTTTTTCTACAAAGAGATCCATGATGCTTTTATCTGGTTCTGTCCTTTTAAAGGCATAACTTGTATCATTTATTTCAGTTGTACTTGATGTTTATCTAAATTTTGTATGACTGATATAGTTAATGACTTGTCTTCAGCTGTAACATCATATGCTTGAATATGTTAGACTCCTGTGGCATATCTTCACACTGTAGCTGCATTTTATCAATTGTTCATGATATTTAATCACATGAGATGAGATAAATACATGCATTCAAAAGAGAAAAACCTAAACTTCAGATGGCTCTCGTAGCTTGTTCATTCTATTTGATATGCACATGAGACTTGATTGGCATATGTGCTTATCTGATGTAATCAACTGATCATACCTGTACTAGTCTCCTATACTTGGTTTATCTGATTTTATCATTTTAACCCCTGAACATTTTAATACACGATTGTTTACACTAATTTGCACATGTTCATTATGTATATAACTCTCATTCTTTAATGGCTTATGAATCAACAATGAATTTGAGAGTTATGTTTCATTATGAACATCTATAGATAGGGATTAGCTTGATAATGTCTTTGTAAACTGATACTTTTTTTGATCACATTTCTTCCTTTCATCTTATTTCCATATTTCTGTCATTTCTTGAGTCTGATTTTATGAACTGTGAGATGAAATATGCTAGCAATAAGGCATCTTAATGATGATATGAACAAGAAAAGTACCTTTCATGGTTGCATTTATGTTTTTTGCACTCTGTCAAGTTGACTTAGGCACTCTAAACTTATCTGATTTGTTTTAATCAACTGCAATCAATGTGAACATAGTTTATAGGAGCAACTACTCAGTGATTATGATGACACACTCTCTCTTGTAAGTTGATTTAATGATGCATGATATACTTTGAATGATGCATCCTATCTTATTTTGATATTCCTTTTCAAATGAATAGAAAAGGAACATGTTGGGCTCAACCCTTGTGGGAGCCACATTTTCTCCACATGTTTTAATGTCTTCAAATCAACAACATTACTTTTCCTATACCTGCATAGTGAACAAACAAGTTACCATAAAAATGTACCTGATGGTATTGATTGATCCTCTTCATGATATTCTGATTTATGGCACATGTTTGATTTGATCTTTCATATGAAATGCATGATGTGACAAGTTGATATGTCTGCTTGGTAAAAGCATATGATAACAGTAAATATTCAGAGCTCTTACAAGACTTTCCCTAATTTTTTGTAGGAATGACTGATACAACTGGAGCTAAAGATGAGGACTGAAGATCAACTGTCAACTAGCTCAACAACCTCCTTACTCAGGCAATGATGGATATTTAGTTTTATCATGTGTTCTTCCTTATTTCTTTTATCATCAGATGTATAGCTTGCATATGTCTGCATTGCTTAGTTTAGTTACTCCCACGGCTTGTGTGGGACACATTTGAACATCTCTTTTAAAAATGATCAATTAATTTATCTTATGCACTTGATATATGTATATTTCTTTTTTATCAATGCAAAGGATAAAGTAATAGATACTGAATGTATGTTCCAAACATGACATGAAATAACAGTTCAAATAAATTTCTTTCTTTCTTTCTTTCAAATATGATCAACTGAATAATCAATCTGTCTTATAACTCCTGAAAAATAATACTATGTTAGATCAACTATATTTCTTGAATGATTGATTCCTTGACATCCTGATTCACTTGTTATGATGATTCATCAGTCATGATTGGACTGATGGGTTATCCTAACAACTAAACATCTATCTCTGCTTTGTCAAGACATTAGCTATTCATTAAATGCAATAAGTTAAAAGTTTTCTTTTATTCTTCTTGAAACAACTACACTTAGGTCTAACTAAATTTAGTGTGGACAAAATTTAGTAACAGGCCTATCCCTGAGAAACAACTTGTCAATATTTTTGTCATCAATCTTAACCATGAAATGACATTCCATCTACAAGTCCATTGTGTCTCTACATTTGATGAAATCATGGAAAATAGAGTTGCCATTGAAAAAACCTTTGTGGCTAAAGGTTTGATCAAACTATACAGTAATGACAATGATAATAATAGCTCAAATGACATTTACCAAAATTCTAGGCCAAAAACAAAAATGTAGTCAATGATGGAGTCATTGTTCATAAACATGTCCATTCTACCACATCATCACAAGAACCATCTAAAGTCCAGAATGTACAACAACCCACTAATGTTTCAATTCCATCTAGACAAAATAAACCTCCCAATAAACCAAGATGCAAGTTTACCTCCTTGGGGGAACCCACTGAGGCTACCTTTCAAAAACTTGTCAAATCAAACATGGTCACATTCCCATCCATAAGACCATTTGATGACTCAAAACCAAAATCTAATTGGTATAAATAAAATGAATTCTATGAATACCATCGTGTTTATTTCCATACAACTCACAAATGTATGAAGCTTAAATTATATCCAAGACTTAATTGATCGAGGAGAAATTACAATTGAAGGTGACTCATCCACCTCACCTAATGATAATCTTGGAATATACCAGAGTTCCCTTCCAAAGAATTATCAATCCCAACCATCCATGTTAAACCAAGGTCAATCCCGTAATAATCACACCAATAACATCCTGTACAATAGAACACCCTATACCTATGATTTCGTCATAGGACATATCGACTTTAACTGCACACAAGTTGCAATCATAAAGATCCCATCCAAATCGTCTAATTGTGTTGTCACCATGAGGCATGCTAGGGTCACCATCCAAGGGCCTTCCTCATCCTCCTCCTCATAGGCCACACAATACAATTTCTTAGAACATCTTGGGAAGACTCTATCACACATATCCATCTTAGATCTCCTTAAAACATCACTCCATCTATAGAGACATATTGGATTGTGCCTTACAGGAATCCCAAGTCCCTAACAACATTGAACTTGAGCGATTCCAAGCCCTAGTGGGCCATCTTTCATCAACCTATCAACTCATGTTTAGTCAAATTGATATGCCTCCCATTGACCCCACACATAACTGTCCCATTCATATTGAAGTTTTCATATCCAAATATAAAATAAAATGAGTCCTCCTAGATAACGAGTTTGGCTTGAATCTATGTGCATTAATATTGGTAAAACAATTGGGGTACTCTAGAAATGACCTTGAGTCACATATAATTGCAATAAAGGCTTATGATAATGTAGAAAGAGAATCAAAAGGCTCTATATGTTTGCCACTACAAGTTGGTCATGTGCTACAAAGATCTACATTTCATGTTGTTGATCTTGACCTACCATATAACATCCTCCTTGGCCACCCATGGATCCATGCCATGCAGGCCGTTCCATCCACATACCATCAATGCCTGAAATTTCCCCACAACAACATGGATGTTACTATTCATTTTGATCCCCAACCATTTGAGTATTGCAAAGCTATGGAAGCCTCTTATCATAAAACTCATCATTGTCCTAGCACTAACATCACTAATTGTGATAAGGTCAAGGATTCATCCTAATACATTGATCCCAACACCCTTGCTTCCACATCATCTCCTTCTCAAAATCCCAAGTCCACCAAGGTCAAGATCATCAACATCGGATGTGGAGAATATGAGCTACACAATACTTTTCATGTAGGCCAATTTCCTTCATCTCCCCAATCCTATGGTTGTCCTCAACAACAACCTCATCCATAGGCATCAAAAATCAAACAATTTGGGTCCACTACCTTTTCATCTACAAGCACCTTGGTTGAAAAGCACATCAAAGGTTCCATATAATCCTAGTTGTACGGAGATGAATCAGATGATGAAGAATCAACACTTAGCTACCTAAAACAAAATTATCCTATACCACTGAATATCTATGAAAACGTGAAATACAAGGGTAAAGGCCTTGGCCTCCATGAGCAAGGCATTATTGAGCTGATCTAGGTATAATTTTATGCTGACTATCATAGATTAGGATACATGCCTCTTGATCTAGAAGCCAATAATCCACACGATACTTCCCTGAGTGTAGAAGAAAATTCTCTTGATGTCAAACACACTACAAAAAGGTCATCATGCCCTCCTTTCAAGACCTATACATATCTAACCTTTTCCATCAAACATCCATACGCATCACAGACCTTATATTAACATATCCTAAACTCATAAATTGGGACCAACAAGATCCAATATCTCTCGATGAGTTTCAAAATGATGAGGCAATTTCTGGGAGTTCATGATGACATTTCATTTGCTGACCACAAAAAGGTCTTTGAGATCAATCTTGATTCCTTTGCATGCTTCAGAGAATAGGAAGAGTTAGTGCACCAAAAAAGTAAAAAAAATAAAAAAATTAAAACAAAATAAAAAGAAGTTCCCTAATGAAAACCTCTCCGAGGTGCTATTGGACATAGAAAAAGTAAAAAATAAAGGACATGTCTATTGGAGAAAACCTCTCTGAGTTACTGATAAACAAGGAACTTGACCTCCCTTTTCCACCTCGGTGGCATGAATGATCTAGTCTTTTGGTAGAAGAAGCACATGAAATAAATTTGGGAATAGAAGACAAAATTAGAAACTCACATTTCTTGCTGCCTTCTTAAAACCAAACATTCAACAAGAACTTTTCACCATTTTGAAGAACTTGCCATATATCTTTGCATGGTCATATGCTAACATGCTAGGATTAGATCATCTTGTGGTTCATCCTGATGCCAAACCAGTTAAGTAAAAATTTAGATAGATGCATCCACAAATGACCCTCTTGGTCAAAGGAGAATTATAGAAACTCCTAGAAGTGGGCTTTATTCACCTAATTGACTATCCTAAGTGGGTATCCAATATTATACTAATTAGTAAGAAACCTAAAGGCATCATAATTTGTACAAATTTTAGAGATCTTAACAAATCTTGCTCAAAAGATGAATTTCCATTGCCTAACATTGACATCATAGTGGATTTAAAAGAAGAACATGAAATACTCTCTCATGGATGGTTTCTCAGGATATAATAAGATATATAGCTCCAGAAGATCAACACAAAACAACTTTCATAGCTCCTTGGGGTACTTTCTATTATCAAGTCATGTCCTTTGGACTCAAAAATGTAGGAGCTACATACCGGAGGGCTATGACTGTAATTTTCCATAACATGTTGCATGATATTATGGAAGATTATGTTGATGACCTCAGAAAATCTAAAACAAGAGCAGAACATCCAATACTCCATAAAAGTTTTGATAGATGAAGGGAATATAAAGTCTAATAAAATCCAAAAAAGTGTGTCTGTGGGATTACATTGGGTAAACTCCTGGGTTCATTCTGTCATGTAGAGGAATAGAAGTGGATCTAGCTAAGGTTTCAACTATCATAGACATGCCACCTCCTCATAATCTCAAGCAACTTCGTAGTCTTCAGGGAAAATTACAAGCCATATGAAGATTCATAGCAGAACTTGCTGTTAAATGCTAATCTTTCTCTCACCTCTTAAGAAAGGATACAACTTTTCATTGTGACGAATCATGTCAACAAGATTCTGATAATATCAAAGAGTACCTTACCTCTCCTCTCGTGCCCATGGTACTGATTGTAGGCAATCCCTTGTTACTTTATATTTCAACTACACCAGTTGCATTGGGGGAATTGTTGGCACAATATGATGAAAAGAGCAGAGAATGAGCAATATACTACATCACTTGCACCTTGGTAGACTACAAGTTAAATTACACAGCTATGGAGAGGGCATATTTGATAGTTGTCTTCTGTACACAAAAGTTGAGACATTACATGCTCAACCATCAAACTAGGCTTATATCTAAAATTGACCCATTGAAATATCTTCTCTCACATTCTTCCCTTATAGGATGCATGGATAAGTGGGTCATGATATTAAGTGATTTTGATATTGAGTATGTAGACTGAAAGGCAATTAAAGGCAGGTACTTGCAGATCAGTTAGTAGATGTACCTTTGGTTGATACACATCAGTTAGTTGTCAATTTTCTAGATGACTCAATTATGACCCTTGACACTCCTACTACTACATGGAAACTCTACTTTGATGGATCTTTCACTAATCATGGATCAAGTATAGGCATACTTCTTGTCACACCTCAAGGAGATCTTATTCCAAAAGCTTTTAGGCTTTCCTTCCCTTGCACTAACAACATGGAAGAATATGAGGCCTTACTCACTGGTCTCAAAATAACAATACAATGGAACTTCAAAGAACTCCTTGTCTATGGGGACTCTCAGCTTGCCATTTGTCAAGTCAATGATGAATACCAAATAGAGAATGATAAGTTAATCCTGTATAAATAGATGGTTGATAGTTTTTGAAAATACTTTACATACATCCAGTTTGAAGAAGTTCCGTGATTAAACAATAAAGCAACAGATGCCATGGCTACTATTGGTTCCCTCCTTAACATGCCATAGGACAACAAATAGTATGAAGTCTTGGTTGAACAACTCTTGGTCCCTGCATATGACACCCTTGAAGATGAGATGATATGTGATATTGTTGGTCTCAATAAACTTTGGTATCATGACATTTATACATACCTCCATGATCATACACTTCCACCTAATCTCGTATCTAACCAACACTGAAACTTCCTCCAAAAGACATCCTGTTTTACCAGGCTCCTAGGTGACACTTTATACAAAAGAAGCTTTGATGGTACTTTACAGTGATGTTTAAACTTGGAAGAGGCCAAATTTATGCTTAAAGAAGTTCATGATGGTATTTCTAGTGCCCATACTAGTGGCATGGTCCTTGAAAATAAGCTATTGAGAATAGGTTATTACTAGCCTACGATGGAACATGACGCCTATTAATATGTGAAGAGACTCCTTGCATGTCAGCAACACAGAGACTTAATTGACACTCCATCACAAGTGTTGCATCCCATTACTACTCCTTGGTTCTTTTCCATATGGGGCCTTAATCTCATTAGAAGAATTTATCCCCCATCCTCCAATGGCCACAAATTCATTATTACCGCCATTGAGTATTTCACCAAGTGGGTAGAATCTATCCCACTTACCTATACCATAGGAACTCAAGTATCCAAGTTCATTCTTCAACATATCATTTGTCATTATGGCATCCATTCTGCAATTATCACAAACAATGGTAAGTCCTTTAAAAATTAAGAGGTTTGCACCTTGGGCGAATGATTCCATATCAAACACCATTGGTCTACCCCATAGTACCCTCAAGGTAATGGTCAAGCTGAGGCATCTAACAAAACCATCTTTAAAATCCTCAAAAATATTGTCAATGATACCGACCATGATGGGCACCTCTAGATCCATCCCACCCTTTGTGCATATTGTACTAGCATTAGTACCCCTATAGGCACTACATCATATTCCCTTTTCTTTGGCACTGAAGTAATTTTTCCAATTGAGATCAAACTCCCATCATTACACATATATTTGTATGATCTCATTGATGATGAGGCATATTGGGTTACACACTTACATGAGCTTGAGTTATTGGATGACCGGTACCGTAATGCCTTAAATCATCTTCAAGTTTATCAAAATCACATCCACAAAAGCTATAACAAGAAGATCAAAGTTCGAGAGTTTGTGATTGATGACAAAGTGTGCTTAAAGAAAATTAGAAAAACATCACTTTGGATAGGGACAAGAAAGGAAAGTTTGAGCCTAACTGGTTGGGTCCCTACATCATTACTACCAAATATGGATCAAGTGCTTATTAGCTAGCTACTCTAGATGGTTATACATTGGACGGGACTCTAAATATACTAGACCTGAAGCACTTCCACATTTAATCTTCATTCATACCCCAATTGTCAGAAAAATACAAAAAAATTAAAAATGAGAAAAATACAAAAAAATCAAAATAGTAAAGAGAAAATAATCCGTCCTATGGTGAAAACCACTCTTTGTGGAACCTTGGATAAATATTATAGTGAAAACCTACTTGTAGGTTCCATGTGTAATCAAAATATCAAATATATATATCAAAAAAATAAAAAAAATAAAAAAAGTAAAGAAAAATAATTCATCCTATGGTGAAAACCACTTTTGTGGCACCTTGGATAAGTACCATGGTAAAAATATTCTTGTAGGCACCATGTATATAGTTGAATCCTAATATCCTCCAAGTCCTTCTCTATTATTCCATCTCCATTTCATTTCCTAGTCTACCATTTCACCCATGTCCTTACCTATGACCTTGCTTCATACTGGGGGTCATCGATTAGGTTATACTTTCTTTTAGGATTTTGGCATTTACCTTAATAACTATTCAACATCATGGATGAGTCCCTTATCATATTTTAAAAGATTCATATAATTGCAAATAACTTGGCATATTATACTTACATTTGCAATTCAACATTCGAAACAATAGACCTTTGTACATCTTGAATCAAGATCCCACTTTACCTTTTGTTATGTAGGAAAAGTGAATATAGGGTTGATTTGATGATATGCCTAGATCCTCCTTTCACTACACACATTCAAGGACATTTAACCAAGTTGAATCATAACTTTTGCAAGAGGATTCACCTACAGGTTGGTTGTCACTTGTAATGATAGGGAAATTTGGAATTTACTAATTATTATATTAATTAATTTCCCGATTATGCTTAAAACCCTAATTATGCAAAATCATAAACAAACGGATGAATTTTGACAAATACTCACACACAGAGATATCAAATGACAATTACATACATACCATATTTCGAGATTCAAGATGCAGAAAAGTCAGGGGCTAAAGAGCAGGCACCCAAGCCCAAGGTAGGAACTTCTACAGGGATTTTCAGAAGTTGTTTGCTATTGTTCACCATTGGAAAGAAATAATATAAATGCTGAACATCAACCAACAACTATACTAAGCTAAAGTGCATGACAGAAAATGAAAATCTGGGCAAACAAATAGGAAACTACTCTGTCTGCTTTGGCTACAGGAATAGACACAGAATGGAATTCTAGTGGTTGTAGGAACATACGATGCTAGATTTTAACTAACTGCTTGACAGAAAATAACAACTAAACTAAAGGATGGAATGCTCACCAAGTGGGACCCCTTGGATGAGTATCCCTTAAGACAAATGTAAATTCAGAGATGCAAACTTATAACTTCATTTTATTCATTGGAAAACATGAGTACAAACGAGCAACATAACTGCATTGCTGAAAAACTTAATGATGCAAGTACAACCTTAGATTAATCAACCCCTCAGAAGGAGCACCTAAGTCTTATTTATAGAAAGAAAAACTACAAAGCAACTACTTAGCAAGGCGGTCAACTCCAATAGAATAGGAGGATGCCACTTTAGGGAAAGCATAGAAAGTGGAGAAGAGGTTATGCATGTGTGGAATATGGTCAAGCATGTTCGCTTTAACGTAGATCTAGCACAATAGAAACTTCTATATTTTCTCAACAAGCAATTAAGACCAGTTACAAGGCAGTTATCTTCCCTCCATTTGACATTTAAATGACCACCTTGTTTGACTTTGATGGCGAGTAACCAACTGACAAAATCTTCCTTGACTTTATAGGCTGCTAATTATATCTGCATAACAATATTAGTATGCACAATAATTGCATATCTGTAACTATCTTAGAGTAACATTCATTAACCACATGTAAAATTAACATAGATAGTTCATATAGCATGTCAATGTCATAAATATTATAAGAAATAATCTATAACCAATATCTTATGGTTTTGAGGAAATATCATAAAAAGATCAAGATCTAGGTAACAAAGTCCATGATAACTACAACAAATGGATAATAAATTCAAACAAAATTGAGTCATAAACTAGACTCATCACTCTCCCCAACCTAAGACTTTGCTAGTCCTCCAGCAGAGGAAGGTTTGTTCTTCTGTTTGGTTAATGCCCTGAAATTAGCAACTGCTAGCTATCCTATATCAGTTTCTGTAGTGCGTGAATTAGGATCCCAATAGAACCCTTGCTGTCTATCCAATCTGTTCCATCTCTATCTCTCTTCAGCAATATCATACTAGTAGTACCTAAAATTTGGCACATGCCATAATAGGATAGGTGGTTGGAAAATTAAAGGAAGCCAGAATTGCCCCTTTGTCCTCCCCATCTGTATATATCTATCCACTCTTTTACATGCTGCAACTTAGTTCTGTAGAGAGTGAGGCTCTGCTTGTTTTAGTTCATTAGACAAATTGTTCCACTTTTGTGCCAAATATCCCTTTACAGATTCTCCTATAGTGCTTGCTACCTTCTCATATTCTCTGTAAACTGCTTCTCTCTTAGGCAGGATTCTATTTCCATAGCTTGGTCTATAAAGCATTCTGTGCTAATCATTGAAAATGCTCCCAGGATTTCTAGATTTAGCTCTGATGGACAGGGGGTGTTGAATTATGTTTGCTTATAAGCCCTAAACCGTTGTCCCCAACTAATGTCATTTTGTATCTAGGATATAAATGCCCTTAATTGAACATCCCCAACATACAACAAGGGATTCCAATCATGATCTTGGGGCACAACATAATTATATAAATAGAATTCACACAACAAGTTCTTCATTTCAGGAGGAGCAATTCGATAAGCATTGAAAAATTCAAGAGGAGTCTCAATAGAAGGATTCAAACCTAAAACAATCCTTGCTATTTTAAAAGAAAGATACTTCTCCTTCAAATATAGAGCATAGACCCTTGGAGGAGTCCTGCACTCTAATACTCGAGGCACTAAGGTTGCCATATTATCCATTCTCTCCTTTAAAGTCACAATTTCTACATTCTTATCTTCAATCTCTTCATCTTTCTTTTGAATTTCTTCCTTTAGCCTGCGTTTCTCCTTTTTCCATTCCTCTTCTTTCCTCTGCATCTCATTCCATAAATTCATAGCTTCCATATGCATTGAAAAATTAGAGGGCTTGTGTATTCCTACCAAAAGTTTTCCTAGCACTGATGGTTGCCCTTCATATAGCACTAACTGGAGGTTCCTGAATGTTCAGCCAATTCGGGCTGTAGGGCCTCTTGTTGTAGGAACTCTTGGTTGTCTTCATGTCCCTAACTCTCAATTTGTTCAGTGGCGGCAACAAGGTCTGCCAATGTTACATTTGTTGCTTCCTCAAATATGTCCTTATCTTCAACGTTCACATGCCCCATTGGAGCCTCTGTATCTTCTGGTGACATTTCTTCAGCCCTAGGGCTTCTCTATGGAGGCACACCAAAGGTTGGCTCAGCAGGTCTTGATTTTCTAGGAGGGATCTCATATTTTTCTTTGACTGCATGAAGAATAGTGTCAGCCTTCTATTTCTTAGAGCTTGGCACTCCCTTTCCTACAATTTGCTTTTTAGCTTTACCCTTTCTTATTTTTGCCTTTTTCTTCTGTGCCCTAATTCGAATTAGGTTGCTAAGAGGAACATCATCATCAAAATCTGAAGAAGAACTCTCTTTTCCTGAATGCTCTACCTCAGAAGAACTAATCTCTATAGTTTTTTTAGCTATAGGAGGGTTTACACTAGAAGTTGAGGATCCAGGAGTAGCTTCAACATAACTAACTCTCCTAGTCCTACGAGGTTGAGGCACAACCGTAGGTCGCAGATGCCTTGGTCTAATTTGATCAATATTTAAGAATTCTTCCCAAGTCATATTAGACACATCATGCAGAGACTTTTCTACTAACAATTTGATCAAACAATGGTGGGAAACAAAATTAGCCCTACCTTTTTGGGTCTCGACCACCATGATTGAGAGAAGGTGGTATAACACGTTTGACACATTCATTCTTCTCCCATTCCTCATATGATTTAGCAGTTTGAAATGCACAGAATGAAGATTTGACTGATGAACTTCACAAGTAATGTACCTCACAACATGAACAACTACTTGCTTCCATGGCTCAGGCAGAGAGGTTCTCTTGGCTCCCTGTTTGTCCACAATTATTGGAGGGTCACCAGGTTTGGTAAATTTGGCCCTAGCTGACCTGGCGTCTCTGGCAATAGGGTAATTTTCACCGTTGGAAGGCAACCCTGTAACTTGTCCAATCCTTTCTTCAGTAGCCAATACCTCTTACCCTTTTACCATGGCATTACCTTCAGACAATGTCTAGGCAAATTCCAATGCAACATCTTCATTAAAACCATTCAGCTTCAAGAAATAATCTAACCACCCGCAATTTCTAAACTCAGCCTGGCTGGGTGCATCCTACAGTAATACCTCATGAAGCAAGGGTTCGTTTCAAATTAATTCACCTCCCATTGTTTAGCTGTCTGAAACAATCACTCTGCAAAGTCTTTCTCCTACAATATTTCTCTAAAAGATGAACTTTGCCTTCTTGCAACACTGCTAAATTTTCAATCACCAATGTCGTCTGAATTTTCCTTATTTTGGGACTTTTTGGTTGGTATGTGATGTTAGTCACAACCAAGCACACAAAACAAAAGTTACACAACAACCCTTGTTTATCCTGAAAGATACAATGAATTCAAAGAATTCATGATCCCAAGTCCCTGTTGATTAGTTCATAATCTACTGATGTTGCTCTGTGGTTGATGTGTGTTGTTGTTTTCCATTTTGGGGCCTTACGTAGGTCTATAGATTCTATTTTTGAAACAATGCTATATAGGGAAGTTACTCTACACAACATATATCTCCAAATGATGTGTCTAAGTTGATATTTGCATGAGTTCTACCCCTATTTATGATTCTCTGCATGACATTTTCAATACTACATGCATTTAGCTCAAAATATGCTAATGATACTTAGTTGTCTTTGGGATGTCAGCATATTTTTCTATTCTGCTCAATATTTATCATGATGTGCAGTTATGAAATTGATTTCAATGAAATTAAAATGAGAAAAAGGGTTAGAGAGTGAGATTCCTAAAATTACTTGACTGAGATCACTGATTCACATACATATTCCCATACATACAATGAAGAGAAGAAAACTAAAATCATACTTCACCAAGACAGTCCACAAATCTGCATGATTCAGTGCAAATCTTCAAGGGTAAAAGTTGACAACAACATGCAATGAAATGAAAGCACTTCTATAGAACACAACATTCACCAGTACATATCCAGGAATCAACTTGAAGACTACTTAAGGTTTATAATCAGGATATAGTCTGAAGCTTCATCTCCATACAGTATGTTCATAATAATAGGTACATTTACAATGATCTGAGGAAAGGACTTTGATTATTTCAACAATCCAGTCCTCACTAGTCTCAGTAATCTGATCTCTTCCTAAAACTACTATAGGTCTGATTTTTGTATGATTGCCCTCCCTTTCTTTTTGTACAGAACAGGGGCTCAATATATATCTCTGGTTTCTTCCCCAAAATGGTGCCCAAAACCCTAGGAGATCAACGGTCAGCATCTTGAAATGCAACATCAAACGGTGAGAAATGAATCCCGCCAAGAATTCGAGTAGCATACCAAGACAGGGCGCCACTCCTTCAATAATGTTTCCATCTGCCAACCTCAGCATTGAAAGCCCCTCCTCTTCTGGTGTGCTTGGCCTCTCAGGATCTGGTGCTATCCTGCATGATGTCATCGCCACTCAAAGCTCCGTCCTTATGTTCACCTGCACGCCGCCACTGCATCGGCAACTCTGCTTCTTCCCAGCTACTCCAACAATCTGCAATAAATAAGCAGGAATAAGCATCATCATTTGGTAAGTCAACAGGAAAAATAAACATCTACATTAAATCAGGCTATAAGATGCGCAACCACAACAAGCGCAACCACAACAATCGGGCCCTGAAATTATGAAAATCGCGCATCAAAAATGCATATACAGCGTTAAAACCAATCGGGTCAACCATCGTTGACCAGAAACATGCATTCAGGCTCCAAAAATGGATTCAAAAATCCAATCGCTTTGCTTTCCCACCCTCTTTCCTTGTTTAAATCTTTGTATCTTTCTATATACAAGCCGGACGTGATACATCGGGTTAATCAGATTTCAAACTACTCGAAATCCGGCTTGTATATCGGCAATGTATATCGGTTTGTATATCGCAACATACAAACGCATATGCATACAAAGAATTTTCTGTATTGGACTTCCATTTCGAATCCGGCTTGTATGTAGAACAATGCATCTTTGATATACAAGCCGTAATTATACAACGATTCAACTCCTTTTCATTCCCTTTTTGCGTCCGCGCAATGTATAAGTCATTGCATATCGGCTTTGTATGTCGAAACATACAAAGCACAAAATATACAAGGGCTTAACTCCTTTTAAATTCCTTTTGCGTCTGTGGCCTTGTTTTAAGAACTTTTTGGGCCCGACATAATGCATAAAACACTTGTATCTCGCCAATATACAAACCTGCCTATATACAAGGACTTAACCTTGTTTTAAGAACTTTTCGGGTCCGTGACTTGTATATGGACGCTTGTATATTTGCCTTGTATGTAAAAACATACAAACGCCAAATATACAACGATTTAACTCCCCTTTATGGTGCCTTCAGGTCCACGGCCTGCACATTGCAAATGTATATATCAAATGTATGTTTAAATATACAAGCCCGAAATATACAATGAATTAACATTGCTTAATAACTTTTCAATTCCGGTCCTTGTATAAATGCATTGTATGTTACGACCTGCCAAACATACAAACGTGAGATACATGTGACGGATTTAAACATTTATTCATTTCAACTCTTAACTATTTCGGGTCCGCCTTGTATGTACGAATATAACATTAACAAATGCATACAAGGCAAAAAGACATACAAATGACTTTGTATATGAACCTGACTACTCATGCGACCAAGCATAAAATGACATTTGCATATACAAACAACTTTGTATATGGAAAGCGATATACAAAGGTCTTTGTATACAAGCAAACTCGCATACAAAGGGCCTTGTATATGCAACCCGATATACAAACAAACTTGTATATGCAAACAGTAAACACTTCCCTTGTACATTTTACCAAAATGCTCATAACTTGCAAAATATGGTGAATTTTAACATGGTTCAAAAAGCAATGCTAGCTCATTTTTGACAAGGAATCCAACCATACTATGCACTAGTATTGAAATGCATTTTTTCTCTATTTTTAACAAGGTTTGCAATTTTAACCCCTTTTCCCTTTACCACCAGGGAAAACAACACACACAAGCAAAAAGCCACAGCAGGGGTCCTCATTTTGCTAAGAAGTAAAATGGGGCGTGTTGTGAACACCACAACAACTAGAAACCAAACAAAACAATCAAATTCAACCCATTAAAGAAAACTAAATGAAATAAATTCATAAGTTCCAACTATCTTTCTTGAAAATCATCATTCAACTCAGGACTTAATGTATTCAATAAGGTGCATGAATTTTCATTTCAGTTTAAGTGGGTGCACATGATTAATAAGCCTCATCTTGAAGATCAGTTGAACAAACCAGTGACTGATATTGGACTATGTAGGTGAGGACGTTCCCTCATAGCCAACCGGATAGAGCCTTGCTGCTAGCGAGCATCCATAGCCCCGACAAGGTTATCGTTACAATTCTCCTAAGTAGAGCCCCACTGCCAGCAAGCGTCCATAGCCCTGGCAGAGTTACTTAGATGGCTTAATCTAGATTTTCAGTATAATCCATTTTATTAATTTATATTTTTTTTGTATTTTGATAGAGACTTCATAAGATATTGCATTTGTAACTTCATGATGCAAGGAGTGGTCACCTGCTGAAATTAAGCTGAGAATTGTAATGGTAGCAAGGGTGACCTCTGATTTTTCACCTAATATCTACACTGGTAAGTTCAACAAACCCAAGGATTTTGGGTGTGTCATTGTGAGAAACATTCCTTGAATACCCAACCCATTCTTATTGAATACAAAATTTCACAAGTTAAACAAATTTCTACATTCATGACAGTTACAACAAGCTATGCATGAATTTCAAATAATTAACCTTAATGATCTGAATTTTTCATTATTTTCAGTGGTTGTTAATCTTCTCCTTCATACTCTAAATCAAAAGAAAGATCCCTGCCAAGGAAACAAAGCAACCAAAACAAAACAAAACAAGCAAAACAAAGCCACTGTACAAACAACTATACAAAGAAAGTACACTATGATACACATGACTGTCATGATGCCACCTCAGGCCTGAAAATAGTGTTTGAGGAACTGTCCATTAACTGGTAATGGAACATCCTCACCTGTTAAGGACTTGAGCCTGTAGGTGCTGTCTCCTAGAATTTTAGAAATTTGAAAGTGGCCTATCCAGAGTTTGTCAAATTTGCCATGATCACCCTTCCTTTCATGTGCTTTGTCCCACATTAGGACTAGATCAGAGATCCTGAAAGCCTTGATTCTAGCTTTTTTGTCAAACCAACGCTTGACAACAGCCTGATGCTTAGCAAATTGGTTAATTGCTACACTTCTTTTTTCTTCTAGGTGCATTAGTTGTAGCAATCTAACTTCCTGTTTATTATCTATGCCTAGGTACTCTTGTGTGAACTGCAGTGTAGGAATCTTTAAGTTGACAGGGAGGATGGGATCCACCCCATATACTAAGTGAAAAGGTGAATTTCCTAATGCAGCTTTATTCCTGGTTCTATCTACCCACAAGGCATATTTCAATAGAGTGTCCCATTCCCTTGGGTTCTTATCTATCAGCTTTTTTATGATGTTCAATAGGTTCTTGTTTGTGGATTCTGCTAATCCATTCCCTTGGGGATAGTAGTTTGAGGAGAATTTTAAAATGACCCCATGATCAAAAGCCCAACTTGACAACTTAATTGAGGCAAAAGTAGGTCCATTATCACATACTAAAGCATATGGAACTCCATACCTGGTCACTATATTGGTTTCCAGAAAACTGATGACATCCTCAGCATTGCATGTCCTGTTGCTGATAGCCTCAGTCCACCTGGTACAGTAATCAGTAATAGTTAAAACATACCTGTGGCCTGAGGATGATGGAGGATTGATGGGTCCTATGAAGTCCATTCCCCATTGAGTAAAGGGGCGCATTTCCATCACTGGATGCAAAGGTTGAGCAACATATTTCTCTCTATTTGCAACAACTTGACACATATGACAACATTTGATGTGTCCAACTGTATCTTTGAAAATTGTGGGCCAATAATACCCTGCCCTGAGGATGGCATGAGTGGTGGCTAAGGACGACCCATGTGCAGTCCCAAATTTATCATGAATTCTGCTAGCACCTTATCTGCTTCTGATCTTTCCAGGCACCTTAGGTATATCCCCTTAATTTTTCTTGAAAAGGATTCCTCCTTTTAACATATATTTCAGCAACCTTATCTTCAGGGCTCTCCTCTATGAGGCCTGTAGTCTAGAGGGACATCTTCCAGTGATCAGGATGTGCCTGATGTCTGAGTCCCATTCTCCGTCATCTTTTGCATTTACAACGTTCTACTGGCTCATGATATTGGGATCAATATCTGATATCATCTGGCTTAATGCCTGCCCTCTTGCCAGCTTCATAGGGGTAATGTCCATATTGTACTCCTGGAGGACAGTGATCCATTTAGCCCTTTTCTCACCTGGTTCACTTTGCATTAACAACATTTTCATTGCTGCATCAGGTACAACAATAATCACCCTACTCCTCAGGATGTAGTGCCTGAACTTCTTGACTGCTCGGACCAAGGCAATCACCTGTCTTTCAACATCCATGTACTTGAGTTCCGCATCTTTGAAAGGGCAGCTCATGAAGGCTATAGGCTTTTCTTCTTTTTCTTCATTTTTTTGTGTCAGTATTGCTGCAGAGGTATGCTCTGAAGCGAATGAGTAGATGTAGAAGTCTTTAGTGTAATCTGGACTGATCAGAACTGGAGCATTTGATATGGCCTTCTTAATGTCTTCAAAAGCTGCTCTAGCCTTCAGTGTCCATTCAATTTTAGCGTCCTTCTTGAGCATGGCGTTCAAGGGCCTGACTATCTCTGCAGAGCCAGTGATAAATTTCCTAAGAAAATTAATCTTACCAAAGTAAGATTTGAGCTCCGTCTTGCTTCCAGGTAGTTGTATCTTCATGATGGATTCTATTCTGTTAGGATCAATGATGATCCCATCTTTAGTTATCAGGTGACCTAGCAATTTTCTTGTGGTCATCCCAAATATGCACTTCTTGGGATTCAAGGATATCCCGTATTGCTCACACTTCTTCAACACCTTTCTTAGGTCCTCTACATGGTCTGCTCTATCTTTGGAGAACACCGTTAAGTCATCCATGTATATCACTATGCACTTACCAATTAAGCCTTTGAAGGCTATGTCCATTTCTCGCTGAAATGTGGCTCCAGCATTTATCAACCCAAATGGCATGCACCTGTAGGCAAAGATCCCCCATTTCATGGTAAATGCAGTTTTCAATCTATCAATTCTGTCCACCATCACCTGGTTGTATCCAGAGAAACCATCTAAGAAGGACATCATCTTGGCGCTGTTCACAATCTGTAGGACTTCATCTAGAGAAGGCAAAGGATAATTATCCTTTTCAGAAGTTCGATTCAAGTTCCTGAAGTCCACACACAATCTGATGTCACCATTCTTTTTTCTCACCGGGACCAGGTTTGCCACCCACGTGGAGTGTCTCACAAGAAAATATGATCCTAGCATCGAGCAATCTTTTAACTTCTTTGAAAATGATTGGCTCCAGTAAAGCGTTGACAGGTCTTTGCTTTTGCCGAAAAGGCTTGGCGTCTAGCTTCACAGGTATCGTATGAGTGATGACTGATGTGTCAAAAGTTTTCAGTTCATCATACATCCAGGCAATGACATGGATGCAATCTTTGAGGGCCTGAGTTATCCCTTTCAACTCTTCTTCTGTACAGACCTTCCCAATCAGGACATTTCTTCTTTTATCACCTTGCCCAATGTCAACCTGTGAATACTGTCCCTCATTAGCCTTTTGAAGATCCCTTTGTTTTAGCATGCTGTCCAGATCAAATGCTCTCTCTAGCTCTATCATTCCCCTAGGGATTTTATTACTTGGCAGCTCGAGTATTTCTTCTTCTTCCTAGACGTGATCTTCTAGATTCTTTTCATCAACGATATGTGCCTCAAAAACATCTCTATTGGAAATAAAATCCAATATATGCCGATCATCATCAAATACTTGGAGATTAGTTACATTATCAAGTACTGAAGGCACTGATACTAATTCAACTGAGAATCTTTTCAAACCTGATATGGACAGTGGCTCTAGAGTACTGGCAACATGGGCCAAAGCGTCTGCTCTGTGGTTTTGCTCTCTGGGTACATGGGTGATATTGAATGCATCAAACTCTTCTATTAAGTTCCACACCCTGTGTCTGTAATTGGACAGCCTCCTGTATTTGCAAGAGTATATACCTCTCACCTGTCTGACAACTAATTCTGAGCCTCCATAGACATGCAGAATTTTCACCTTCTTCCTAAGAGCAAACAATATCCCATGAATTAGAGCTTCATACTCTGCCGCATTGTTTGTACATGGGAACTATAATCTATATGCTGCCAAATAGGATTTTCTAGATGGGTCAATAAGGTCTATTCCTACTCCTTTTCCTTGTTTTGACTTGGATCCGTCAAACCTGAGGATCCATGACTTATTTTCATCTAAAAGCTTGTTTGGTGCTTCTTTCTTTCTTTTCATTCGGGCAGCTGCACCACCTGATATCCACTTTAGCTTTGGTGTCCCAGCCTTCTTAGACACCACCTTATCAGCTTTATGAGAAGCTGGTATTTCTTCTTTTCTCTTATCATCAGGAGGAACATTCTCTGGACCAGGCATCATATGCCTTCTCAAGATATGTAGGCAGAACGAGAAAGATGTCTCCGAGTGAGGTGCCTCATGCAACCTGCACCACTTCTCAATCAAGGCATCCTGGGGAAGCCTATGCTGCTGCATCATCTTTTGGATTTCTTTCAACAGAAACTCCTCGAACTTGGACAAATTGTTGCCACTATCCTCGTCAGATAACTTGTAATCTAACTCCACTAAACAATCACTCCCAGGGGTGATTTCCTTCTTGTTCTTATCATTACCCCCGTTGCATACCAGTATCTCTTCTGTCATATGAATAGAACTTTCATCTTTCTCTGTGCATCCTCCTGTAATTGCCGAAGACAACAAAAAATTAGTATCACTATCGTTATCTGTGGAACTCACCGCGGGTGAAGAAGCTTCGCCGTATGCTTGTTCCAACTCCAACATGTCTAAATAGGCGTCACAAGTTTTTTTAGAATGAGCTTCATCATGCAACCTGCACCATCCATCAATCAGAATATCATGAATAGGCACATTTAATAACTGACATCGTTCCACCTGTCTAGATAAATGCATCTCAAATTTCTTGAAATGATCTAGTTCTATTTTATTTTCAAGATTGTAATCAGGCTTTGAATTTATTTCATCACTCCAAAGGTCACCATTATGATCGTGTATGTCCAGCATCAGGATTTCTTCTATGCTGGCAGCTTGAGGTCTGATGGAGTAAACTCCAGGTTCCACATCCACATTGGTTCTATTATATTCGGTGATCATGTGTCTCATGCGAGGTTCAACTTCGATCTTTATTTGATTTGGTATACCCTTCCAAGGTAGCCACATATGGCTGAAATCAGTTGACATGCATCCATTGAGGGTTTTTGACCAGTCTTTGCTGAGTAACATTTCATATGTATCAGGTATATCAACTACCTGAATATCAATATAGTGCTAGATTCTGGGATCCGATGCTAGCTGCATGTGAATGTGGGTCAGTTCTCCTACCACACTTACTTCTGTTTTGTCCAATTGTGTTACCTTCTTCAATGATTTAGTAGGATGTAACCCTAAAGTGTTGCATATGGATAGGGGCATTACATTGGTAGATACTCCTGAGTCTACTAAGTAGTTGTGCAAATTTTTACCAAACATCCTTGTGGTAAGGAGGAAGGGAGGTGACTCACTCTTGTCTTTGTATAGGGTCATGTGGGAGGTATCTGTAGCTTGGACAGTAGCTGAGGTTTTAGGTTTGACGTTAACGTCCATGGTAGCATGATCTTTATTTCTAAATTGGCTCAGGGTATGGCTTGGTTCTATTATATTCGGTGATCATGTGTCTCATGCGAGGTTCAACTTTGATCTTTATTTGATTTGGTATACCCTTCCAAGGTAGCCACATATGGCTGAAATCAGTTGACATGCATCCATTGAGGGTTTTTGACCAGTCTTTGCTGAGTAACATTTCATATGTATCAGGTATATCAACTACCTGAATATCAATATAGTGCTAGATTCTGGGATCCGATGCTAGCTGCATGTGAATGTGGGTCAGTTCTCCTACCACACTTACTTCTGTTTTGTCCAATTGTGTTACCTTCTTCAATGATTTAGTAGGATGTAACCCTAAAGTGTTGCATATGGATAGGGGCATTACATTGGTAGATACTCCTGAGTCTACTAAGTAGTTGTGCAAATTTTTACCAAACATCCTTGTGGTAAGGAGGAAGGGAGGTGACTCACTCTTGTCTTTGTATAGGGTCATGTGGGAGGTATCTGTAGCTTGGACAGTAGCTGAGGTTTTAGGTTTGACGTTAACGTCCATGGTAGCATGATCTTTATTTCTAAATTGGCTCAGGGTATGGCTATCTTCCTTTTGAGCAGAACCATCCAATGATTTCATGAAAGCATCCTTGATAGCAGGGGTCCTAAGCAACTCTGACATTGGCAGGCTGATCTTTACTTTTTTCATTTCATCTGCCAGATATGTAACCAATTTGTCAGATTCAGGAAGTGGATTTGTAGCTTTTGGCACTATGTTATGTGGTGCCAAATATTGAGCATTGACCTTGGGGAGTCCAGGGTTATTGCTTGCCTGGGGATCAGGTGGGGTATTGAAGTTGTTTGGAGGCAATGATGTGGTCAAAGGATCATCAGATCTGCTTGGGTTATTCCTCAAGTTATAGTTATGCCTACCCTGAGGTTGCTGTTGATAAGCATTGACTTCCTCATGCTCAATTGATGGCTCGTTCTCATCCTCAAAGGGGAAAACATAGTTAGACTCAAAAGCCATGGCTGATTCCTCACATGTTGAAGTGTAATGTTTATGTGATGATATGGTCTGTTGATAAGGACAATGCATGAAGCTTTCTAGCACCAGGGCAGAATCGTACTCACAAGGGACAATTTCATTTTCCTTTGCATAAGGTGGGTTACCTGAGGTACTGGCCACTTCAGCTTGGAATATGCTAGCAGCAATCCTGAATTGAGGACAGTCCAACTCTGCATGAGCGTTGGTGTTATGTATCCTACACCAGTTCGTAAGTGCTGCCTTTGCGAGGTTTACTCTGGTGGTTTGTTTAGGTTCACCAGGAGGCTGATTGTCTAGGGGTGAAGGCAAGGAACCATTGTTTGACCTGGTGTTCCACACTCTAGGTTGTCTGGGAGGATTATTGTTGCCATTGTTGTTATTGTAATTGTTGTTGTAGCCCCTGTCAGGATAATTAGGTCTGTCATTGGCATAACCTCTGTTTTGATTAGGTTGAGAGTAGAAATTCTGATTTCTCAGATGAGTGACCTCAGTAGTAAGTTTCCTTAACTAAGATGATATTTCTTTGATTTCTTCCTTCTCTTTCTGAACCTTAGCCATCACATTCTCTGTCTGGGGCTTGAAAAAGGAAGACCCATTGTTATTGTTGGATTGTTCTACAGCCTAGGGCACTTGTGTTTGATACGGTAACATTTAGTTATTCCCACTCAGTGGTGGCATGACACTGAGTGGAGGTACCTGCAAAGGGGCTGGCATCACAGCCAAAGGTACCATGGCTCCATTGGTCTGTTGGTAAGCAGGATATGTAGGATAACCAGGAAGTGTAAGGAAGGCAATGTTTGGTGTGGGAGCATGAGTCAATTGCTAACTAACTTTGATAGCTTCCTCAAAAGATTGTGCTAAGGTTGTTACACCAGGGTGTGTTCTTCTGATAAACATGGAGGTCAGGGGATCTAAAGCTGAATAATAGATGCTCCTAGCAGCTTCATCTATTACCACGTAGGGAGTAACTAGCTTAGACAACATCTTTTGGAATCTAGCGTTGAAGTTTGCAATAGGTTCTCCTTCGCACCTCTTGATGGTGGCAAATAGATGATAGTTCATTGAAGGATCTATAGGCACCTTGAACCTATCCTTGAAATCTTTCTCTAAGGCATCCCATGAATGGACTGAACCTTGACCTAGATTGGTATACCAGTTATACGCCTCTTACCCTAAGGAGAATGGAAACAATCTGCATACCACATCCTCATACTCAATTCTAGCCCTACAACAAGCTTCCTTGAAGGTCCTGACATGATCATCAGCATCTTGATACGGATGGTACCTAGGACAAATTTTATCTAGATTTTTAGGCAAAGCATGATATGCATTGAAGGCCAACGGTGACTCTGCTGTGAAAAATGACATTACAACCGGTGGAGGTTGGATCTGGGGTATGACCAGTTGAGGTTGGGCCTGAGGTGTGATAGGTGGTCCGGTGGGTGTTTGAAAGCCAATAAGAGTGACAGGTGCACGTTCTGGTGAGGCTTCTGTCATACTAGAATCAGGGGTGTGATGGATGTCCACAGTCCTAGGTCTAAATCCCCTGATAGGCAGTTCTTCGAAGAGTCCACTAGATCTGGACCTGGTATTTGGCCTGAAAGCCAGGATTTCTCAAGTTTTCAAGGCAAAATGGTGAGTTCATGGTCAAAATTCAAACCGACGGGATGTTTAAGAAATGTATGCAAGAGTCTACAGTTTCCTCCATCACAGCCCTCCTTCTAGAGCTAGTTTTTGTTGGTTGGTATGTGATGTTAGTCACAACCAAGCACACAAAACAAAAGTTACACAACAACCCTTGTTTATCCTAAAAGATACAATGAATTCAAAGAATTCATGATCCCAAGTCCCCGTTGATTAGTTCATAATCTACTAATGTTGCTCTGTGGTTGATGTGTGTTGCTGTTTTCCATTTTGGGGCCTTATGTAGGTCTGTAGATTTTGTTTCTGCAACAATGCTATACAGGGAAGTTACTTTACACAGTATATATCTCCAAATGATGTGTTTAAGTTGATATTTGCATGAGTTCTACCCCTATTTATGATTCTCTGCATGACATTTTCAATACTACATGCATTTAGCTCAAAATATGCTAATGATACTTAGTTGTCTTCGGGATGTCAGTATATTTTTCTATTTTGCTCAATATTTATCATGATGTGCAGTTATGAAAGTGATTTCAATGAAATTAAAATGAGAAAAAGGGTTAGAGAGTGAGATTCCTAAAATTACTTGACTGAGATCACTGATTCACATACATATTCCCATACATGCAATGAAGAGAAGAAAACTAAAATCATACTTCACCAGGACAGTCCACAAATCCACATGATTCAGTGCAAATCTTCAAGGGTAAAAGTTGACAACAACATGCAATGAAATGAAAGCGCTTCTATAGAACACAACATTCACCAGTACATATCCAAAAATCAACTTGAAGACTACTTAAGGTTTATAATCAGGATATAGTCTGAAGCTTCATCTCCATACAGTATGTTCATAAAATAGGTACATTTACAATGATATGAGGAAAGGACCTTGATTATTTCAACAATCCAGTCCTCACTAGTCTCAGTAATATGATCTCTTCCTAAAACTACTACAAGTCTAATTTTTGTATGATTGACCTCCCTTTTTTTGTACAGAACAGGGGCTCAATATATATCTCTATTTTCTTCCCCGAAATAGTGCCCAAAACCCTAGGAGATCAACGATCAGCATCTTGAAATGCAACATCAAACGGTGAGAAATGAATCCCGCCAAGAATTTGAGTAGCATACCAAGACAGGGTGCCGCTCCTTCAATAATGTTTCCATCCGCCAACCTCCACATTGAAAGCCCCTCCTCTTCTAGTGTGCTTGGCCTCTCGGCATCTGGTGCTATCTTGCGTGATGTCATTGCCACTCAAAGCTCCATCCTTATGTTCACCTGCACGCCGCCACTGTGTCGGCAACTCTGCTTCTTCCCAGCTACTCCAACAATCTGTAATAAATAAGCAGGAATAAGCATCATCGTTTGGTAAGTCAATAGGAAAAATGAACATCTACATTAAATCAGGCTATAAGATGCGCAACCACAGCAATCGGGCCCTGAAATTATGAAAATTGCGCATCAAAAATGCATATACAACATTAAAACCAATCGGGTCAACCATCGTTGACTAGAAACATGCATTCGGGCTCCAAAAATGGATTAAAAAATCTAATCGCTTCGCTTTCCCGCCCTTTTTCCTTGTTTAAATATTTGTATCTTTCGATATACAAGCCGGACGTGATACATTGGGTTAATCAGATTTCAAACTGCTTGAAATCCGGCTTGTATATCGGTTTGTATATCACAACATACAAACGCATATGCATACAAAGAATTTTCTGTATTGGACTTCCATTTTGAATCCAGCTTGTATGTATAACAATGCATCTTTGATATACAAGCCAGAATTATACAACGATTCAACTCCTTTTCATTCCCTTTTCGCATCCACGCAATGTATAAGTCATTGCATATCAGCTTTGTATGTCGAAACATACAAAGCACGAAATATACAAGCGCTTAACTCCTTTTAAACTCCTTTTGCATCCGTGGCCTTGTTTTAAGAACTTTTCAGGCCCGACACAATGCATAAAACACTTGTATCTCGCCAATATACAAACCCGCCTATATACAAGGACTTAACCTTGTTTTAAGAACTTTTCAGGTCTGTGACTTGTATATGGACGCTTGTATATTTGCCTTGTATGTAAAAACATACAAATGCCAAATAAACAACGATTTAACTCCCTTTTATGGTGCCTTCGGGTCCGCGGCCTGCACATTGCAAATGTATGTTTAAATATACAAGCCCAGAATATACAATGAATTAACATTGCTTAATAACTTTTCAGTTTCGGTCCTTGTATAAATGCATTGTATGTTACAACCTGCCAAACATACAAATGCTAGATACATGCGACGGATTTAAACATTTATTCATTTCAACTCTTAACTATTTTGAGCCCGCCTTGTATGTACAAATATAACATTAACAAATGCATACAAGGCAAAAAGACATACAAATGACTTTGTGTATGAACCCGACTACTCATGCGACCAAGCATAAAATGACATTTGCATATATAAACGACTTTGTATATGGAAAGCGATATACAAAGGTATTTGTATACAAGCGAACTCGCATACAAAGGGCCTTGTATATGCAACCTGATATACAAAGGGCCTTGTATATGCAAACAGTAAACACTTCCCTTGTACATTTTACCAAAATGCTCATAACTTTCAAAATATGGTGAATTTTAACATGGTTCAAAAAGCAACCCTAGCTCATTTTTGACAAGGAATCCAACCATTCTATGCACTGGTACTGAAATGCATTTTTTCTCTATTTTTAACAAGGTTTGCAATTTTAACCCCTTTTCCCTTTACCACCAGGCAAAACAACACACACAAACAAAAAGCAAAAAGCCACAACAGGGGTCCTCATTTTGCTAAGGAGTAAAATGGGGCGTGTTGTGAACATCGCAACAGGACTCAAGATTATGACAAGAGTAGTACAGGTAGTAAGGAGTAATCAATGAAGGATATCACCTCGTACTTTTGAGCCATCATCTCACTCAGAATTTAAATCAACTAAATTTTAAACTTTGCTGACATGTTGGTGCAAAGCAACCTGGACTGACATGTGGACATGGTATTCGCACTCCCTCCCCAACCTAAATTTGAGCATGTGTCCTCACATGCGGAATGGTGATGCTTGATTTGATGGGGCAGGGAATGATTACATGCTATGGAGAACATCGACATTAATGTACAGTAATTAAATGAATGTACTAAAAGATAAGTAAGATATAACAAAGTGATGCGCATGTACCTTATTTTTTGAAGATTAGTTGCAAAAATGATGGAGAAAGTACCGGTCACCTTTTAGGAAATTCATTGAGCAATGAATGAAAGTGGAGCAGAATAAAGTGAGGCAGAATGAAGTGAGATCATGGCAATGTGACAGCAGAGAGAATGGTGGATATGGATGGGTAGATGGGTGAATGGATGAAGAAGTGGACCCCCACAAAAGTGGAAGTCTTTATTATGACAAGTGTCATACCTTGGTTAGCTAGAAGGAGGGACACTAGGTCTGCTGCCTTCGGCTGCAGGAAGTTTAGGAGTTGCATGCTGAGTGAATTGTTGTAGGAATTCGTCCTTCAAAGTTGGCTTGTGATACAACCTGAGGTGATGACCATTGACTAGCAGATTAAATTTGACGGGGTCAATGGTGGTGAGTTGAACAACACCATTGGGGAAAACTTTAGCAACCTCATATGGTCCTAGCCATCTTGTTTGCAACTTCCCTGCATTATCCTGATACCTTGAGTCGTAGAGAAGTGCCCAGTCACCTGGCTAGAATTTCTTGTCTTTGATGAATTTGTCATGCCACTTTATTCTCTGATTTTGCACTACCTCTTTGTGATGCAAGGCTGCTTTCCTCATCTCATCCAAAGCATTGAGCTACACGATTCTGTTCTTTTGTGCCTCAGAAATATCCATCCCCAAGTCTATTGCAGTCCAAAGAGTCTTATGTTTGAATTCAATGGGCATCATAACTGTCTTTCCATACAACAACTCAAAAGGGGTGAAGCTTGTGGTTGTTTTCTAGGTTGTCCTATAGGCCTAGACAACTTCTGGTAGCCTGTTTGCCTAATCCTTCCTATGGATAGCCATAGTTTTGGTCAGAATGGCTTCAATTTCCCTGTTATTCACATCAACTTGGCCATTGGCCTCAGGGTGATAAGGAGTAGATTTCTTGTGCCTTATGTTGTACTCATTGACTAGTGCTGCAACTAGGGTTGAGGTGAATTGAGCTCCTTGGTCAGTCACTATCTCTCTGGGAACCCCATACCGTGTGAAAATTTCCTCATAAAGAAATTTTGCAACCTTGTTATCTCTTGCATGCTTCATGGCCTTAACTTATACCCATTTGGTTACATAATTAGTGCATACTAAGATATAGGATTTACCATTGGATGGAGGATTAATGGGTCCTACAATTTCTAATCCCCATTTATCAAATGGAGTGATCACTAGCTGAGGGTAAAGGGGCATCTCATCAGATTTGGTTGGTCGTCCCATCCTCTGGCATCTATCACATTTCCTTGTATATCTCCTTGCATCCTTGTGGAGTGTTGGCCAGTAATAACCTGTATTCAAAATCTTCATTGTTGTCCTCTTGGCTGCAAAATGCCCTCCACATGGTTCATTGTGGCATGCATGCAAAATGTCATATGTTTCATCTTCCCTCACATATCTCCTCATGACATGGTCTGGTCTAGTGTAGAACAAACATCTAGCAATCCATGAAAAAGGAAAAGACTTTTCAATGAGCACCCTTCTCTCCTTTGGAGAGAAATAAGGAGGGACTCTCCCTGTGACCAAATAATTAGCTGTGTCAGCATACTAGGGTGTTTGCACAGTGATTGAAAACAAGTGTTCATCAGGGAAAAAGTCATCAATGACTTGGTTGTCCTTTCATGTAGTCAGCCTTGAAAGAAAGTCTACAACAACATTGGCCTTCCCTGGCTCATCCATAATAGTGATGTCAAATTCTTGCATCAGCAACACCCATCTTGCTAATCTACCTGATATCAAGGGTTTGTTCATAAGATACCTAATGGCTATATGATCTGTGTGCACAAAGATTTGGTAGCATGTTATGTAGTGCCTGAATTTGTTGAGGGCATAGATTACTGCCAGCATTTCCTTTTCTATCGATGTATAATTGAAATCAACTCCCTGCAAGTTTTTGCTGACAAAATAAATAGCATGTTCAATGGCTCCTTCTTTCTGCCCTAAGACTGCTCCTATTGCATAATCAGATGCATCAGTATGAATGTTGAAAGGGAGCTCCCAATTGGGCCCTTTGAGTACAGGAGCATGAGTTAATGCTACCTTTAAATTAGAAAATGCCTTGTTACAGTCTTCGTTCCACTGAAATTCAGCATCTTTAGTGAGAAGAGTATACAATGGGGCTGCCATTTTGCTGAAATCCTTGATGAAACGTCTATAGTACCTGTTGGTTCTTTTCCCGACTGGATGCTTCCTAGTTATCCCTAAAAGGTAGCCATCATTGATCAATAGGATTTTTGGGCTAGGGGCCAATAGTATAGGAGATAGACTCTATAAATATCTCCTCTTCTTCTTTAGGCTCTGCAAAACCAAGGGGGGTATTCCCTATTCAACATCTATAACATATGCTAGTGAATTTACTTGGATGTTGATACAAAGAAGATAAATCCTCTCTTATGCAGACCAAAACTGTGGAATAAGTGCAAAGGGGCTAGCTTTGGGCTCATATTCAGTTGTGAATCAGAGGATTTTGGTCCTAAAACTACTTCTAATGTCCTAAAGGTTTGTAATTTGAAGTATGAATTTATGTTTTGGTTTTTGGATGGAAAACTAGGACCTTGGTTGTAACCTCAATACAAGACTGGATCAGTGCCTATCTCAGGGATTGGAGTCAATATACATACACATGTGAATGGTTACCATAAACATATATCAATGACTAGATTTCAAGGGGATTTTTAGTGTCTGTCTTACAGATACTTCCCAAAACTAAGTATTTAGTTATCTCTGCTTACAAACATCCTCACTGCAATAGATTCTTCCCAACACTTAACCTGAAACATTTAATCTACTCCTTGAGCAGAAGTAAAAAACTAAGCATTCAACATAGCAAACCCATGTCCTAGAATCTTAAACACCTCTTAGCTGTTTAGATTCAGAAGAATAAAACATTCAATTTGGAGACAAATAACATAACACATGCAATGAAGAATTACTCATATAAAACAACATGAAACCAGAAAATTTATGCATAAGACATATAACATGTGACTCATAAACTCACAAGACACCGAAAACAGAGCCACCAACGAAGTTGTATTTTATCACAACACCAAAATTTGTCTAGTTTTCAACAACCAATGAGTAACACAGTTTGCCTTTTATAACAGGGCTATGTACTCAGCAACAATTACAAGGTATTTTCAAAGTTCCTGCCAAAATACAATGCACCAAGAATGGCACCCAAATCAATCAATGCAACAGGGGGGACAAAGAGGGAAGAGTAGGTAGAATCGGGAACAGCACCGCTGCCTGAAGATTTTCTTCATCAAATTTGGTAGGTTGTTGTCAATCAACGATCCATACCTCCGCAAATAGCCATTAATGGCATACCAACTTGCAACCACCATGGAAACATGGTAGTAGATGCATAAATGATTTTCCTGCCAAGAATGCCACTGCATATGCATGGGAAAACCCTCGGCATCGAACATTTGAACACAGCCGTCGATCCTTCCCTGCATCCCCCAAATCTACGGCTCAAATCAAACACACAAGTCGCTGGCCAATGAGAATGTGCCATGTAGATGCTTCCTTGCCATCGCTGACTTTTCCATCGTAGCATGCATTTTTACCTTTTTCACCCCCTTTGTATATGCAAAAGCATATACAATCACCTTACATACAAGGCGGACCCAAAACCTTTATGAAACAAGTTGAAAACCTATTCGGGTCTGGCTTGTATATCTTTCCTTTGTATATCCGCGATATACAACACACACATACATACAAGCCATGGACTTCAAATCATTATGAATCAGAATGCACCTCCTTTTGAAATCCAGCTTGTATCTTTTTCATTGCACATTGGCTTGTATATCAACATATACAATCCAAGACATACATCCTACGGGCCCCACCATGCATTTGAAACTGTTGACTTTTTGACTACTTCCACTTGCATATTTCACTTGTATCTATGCTTGTATGTTTGAATGTGCATTGGGAACATACAAGCCCACCATACAACCATGGACTTAATCCATTTCGCCAATGCAGTTAACCCTCTTGTCATATCCGCTTTGCATCTGCTTTTGTATATGCAAACTTACTTTTGAACATACTAGCAATTCCCTTTATATGTGCAAATCGACAAGCGAATGCATCTACAACCTTGTGGAGCCCACCAAATGTATCTCCTGCTGCTTTGTATGTTGCTAAATATACAAGACCCCTTGTATATTTGCACTGTACATCTCCAATGTATATCAGACACACATTCACCCTTGTATCCACTCGATGTACATTCCGCTTTGCATATCTTCCCTGTATGCTGCCAATGCATCTTTTGTTTGCATGTTCCCCTTTGTATCTAGCCGTTGTATGTCTAAACATACAAACCTGATATACAAGCAAACTCAACATACAACTGCAAAATATTCCAAGAATCTGCAAAAGATTCCTCAATGCATATACAAACCCAATATGCATTCAAAATGCATACAATCACATTTCTTCACTTTTGAAAGCCGATTGACATTTTTGGCCCGCTAATGTACATTTGGACTTGTACATACAAAGACACATACATTTCGACAGATTTCACTGCTACATAGAGTGATTTTAAACTTAGCATTTTTTCTTAAACGCGATGGGATAAAGCGGTAAAGCAATGCATAAAGGCCAGTCAACCAATGAGAGCCTAAGCATGAAAATACAACTAGTGCAACCAGGAACCCGCTATAGGAGGTCAACTCAAAATTAGAAAATAAAATGCAAGACCCCATGACTCAGAAATTTCAGGGTTTGAAAGAAAAATCCTGTAAATGCTCAAACTTAAAACCCTAACCCTAGTTGGGCACCAACAGTACCCTGCATGACCCAAGAAGCTTCTGACATCTTTTTGCTTTGCAGGAATGGGCAGATTGATTATCAGTTCAATCTTTGTTGGGTCCACCTAAATTCCTTTTGGAGAGACATAGTGGCCAAACACTACTCCTTCCTACATCATCATGAAGCACTTTGCCCTGTTCAGGGATAGATTGTGGTCTTCACATCTCTCCAACACCTTCCCTAAGTTTTCCAATGCCTCATCAAAAGTAGCACCATAAGTAGTGAAATCATCCATATAGATTTCCATGAAATCATGTGAGATATTAGAAAATATGTTGATGACTGCCATTTGGAAAGTTGCAGGTGCATTGCATAAGCCAAATGGAACCACTGAGTAGGCATATGTCCCCCAAGGATAGGTAAATGTTGTTTTCTCTTGGTCCTCTGGTGCAATCTATATCTAATTGTAACCGCTGAACCCATCCAAAAAGGAAAAGTACTACTTTCTTGCAAGTGAGTACAATACCTCGTCTATGAAAGGAAGGGGAAAATGATCCTTTTTGGTGGCAGAGTTTAATTCTCTATAATCAATATAGACTCTCCATTTCCCTCCCTTTTTGGGGACGAGAACCAGAGGAGACACTCACTGGCTATTTGAGATTGGGTAAATAAATCCTGCATCTAATAGCTTCTATAATTCTTCTTTGACAATCTCTCTTAATGCAGGGTTGATTCTCCTTTGTGGTAGTCTTACTGGTGTACAATCTTCCTTTATGTAAATCCTATGGGTGCATAATGTGGGATCGAGTCCTTTCATGTCATGGTAATCCCATGCAAAGGCATTCTTGTGTTTCTTTAACAAGTTTGTCAAAGACAACTGCTGTTCTTAAGTCAATTTGCTGTTAATATTCAAATATCTTTCTTCTAAAATTTCCACTTAAGTTGTTAACTCTACCATAGTTGCTTCACTAATGCTTGGTACCTTGATTTCTTATGGAAGCAATGTATGAGACATACCTGTTGCTGCAGGAAAAGTGGGAATAAGTGTCTTCACTGGATCAACAAAATGAGAGGATGATGCTTCCTCTACTTCACAATGATTCTGAATTATGTTAGACAATACCTCATCTTCCTCTTGAAGCTACATGAAAGAGCTTCTGCCTAACATCATAAGCTATACCACAGAATTAGCTTCCTCGGCCTCTTCACCAACATGTGGCCAAACAGGATTATCCATATCATGAGATGGCTGTGCAGGTGGGTAAAGAACAAGATTTTTAGTGCTTCTCCCATCAGAGATGGTCATGTCTCCTGATCGGCATCCAATATAGGCATCAACTATGGCCAACCACAACCTTCCTAGAATGATGGGATACCCTCCCAATGTAGCTTTAGGAGAAAGTACCATGAAATCAGCTGGATATTCCCATGAGTCCAGGGATACCACAAGGTCCTCTAGTATCCCATCAGGTTTAACAATAGAACTATCAGCAAGCTGTAGGACAGTAGGAGTAGGCCTCATGTTTGCAACATTTAGTTGCTATAGGATATCCTTGGTCATTACATTTATTGCTGCTCCCAAATCAATCAGAGCATTCCTTATTTGGATCCCATTTATAACAACTCCTACCACCAGACTCCCTGGATCATTATATTTGGGAACAGTCACTTCCCAAGCATGATGTCAGCCAATTGTCCCACCACATGAACCATAGTGGGGTCTTTCCTCTTTCGGCCTGGCTTCTTAAGGCATGCTTCCTTGATTGCTTTGCCATATATAGGAACATCTTTTATGGCCTGAAATAGAAGGATCTTGACACATACATGTTTCAACTGTTCTAGAATGTCAAAGGTGGGTTCCTCTTTCTCTTCCTTTTGTTTCACAGTCTCCAACCTCTATGGAAATGGTGGTTCTTATGTAGTCTGCTTGACTGAGACTGGTTTAGGATTTTTAGGTGCATTTGGATGAATGGGGTCATTTAAAGGCTCCTCTTCCTCTTCAAGAAGCTCAGTAATGATGGGTTTGGAAGGAGATGCCAAGGTAGTTCCTGAACGCAGGTGGATATCACTTACCCTCACAGCATATGTAGGGAATTGATTTGGATCAGCATAGTATACTATCTATTGTTGTGGTTGGTTATTTGGGTTAGGTGAGGGGTAAGATGGTAACTGAGTAGGTTTAGGTGTATTTGAATTTGTACTAGCAGGAGGAGGCATTATAGCAGGTTGCTAGGGCTGAGAAGGTGGCTACATGTAATTAGTTGTCTAGTTTGGCCATTGTTGTCCTCCCCTCCATTGAGATGTTTGCTGCCAATTTCCTAGAGGTGACTGCCAATTCCCCTGAGGTTGTTGCTACTGGGGTGCAGGGTTTTGGTAATTTTGCCAAGTGTTTGGAGTGTTATTTCAAGGCTGAGGTGAATATCCTCCATAGTTGGATGGAGATGGTTGTTGCCATTGGTTACTAGATGCATAAGTATTAAAATATGGTCCAACAAATGATAATGGATTTGGTGGCATACCTTGTCTTGGAGCCCATGGCCTCCTTTGTGCAACATAGTAGACTTGATCTTTTTCATCCTGGATTGGATTGAACTCAAGTGGAATCTGCTTACTATCAATATTAGCTACCATCTTGCATTTGCAGTCCCTCTTCTTTTGTCTGCAATGAGGACAATATTTTGCCAACATTGCCTCTGCCTCGTCTTGCTTCTTCTTTGCTTGAAGTGTATCTAGCTGAGTGGCCATATTATTTATGATATCTTGCTTAAAATCAAACAACAAGTGACTTATCTCCAACCTTGAAACTCCATTGGTAGGGGTTTTTCCCATAAGGGAATGGTAACCTCTTCCTTTCTTCATGGCTACTCTAGAATAATTGTGGCACATCTTCTTAATATCCTCCCAAGGCACTTGGGTAATATCTCCCCTCCCATCAAATCCAAGGCATTCGTGCAATGCTCATTTATTCCTCTGAGGAAGAGTAGTTTCTGAGACTCCTCATTGAGTGTATGATGGGGAGATTTTTGCAAACAAAATAGGAACCTTGAGATGTAATCCTTCAAACTTTCATCCTCTTTCTGCTGCATTTTGAAAATATCATTTCCTCTCATATCTCCACCCCTATAGTAGTCTTTATACTTCTTAAGAAATTTCTCTTTCATCTCATCCCAAGTATTGACAATATCACTACCTAGACCCATAAACCACCTCAATGCAACATCTTTCATGGTAGTAGGAAACAACTTAAGCCTATGAGCATTAGTGGTGTAGTCATAGCTTCTGCAGAGGATATCAAATTCAAACAAGAAGGTGTCTGGGTCCTCTATTGCAAGTCCATAGAACTTGGAGAGAACTGAAGCAGGGATGTTCTTGAGATTATCCACTTCATTTTGATGAGCAATGGGAAATGGAAAGGTTGGTTGATTGGGTCTATTTTGGGCAGCCATAGCTGCTTGGCTGATTATCAGAGAAAATGGATTGTCAATCAATTTTTGGGCAGCTTGTTCTTCAGAGGATGTTTCAGAACTATTCAAATCAAGGAATGCATCAAGAAAAGGTTTCACTTCTACTTCTTCTACTTGGTAGTTTGGATACTCAACTAAGCTACCATCAGAAATAGGATCATTAGGAAGGAATCTCCCTAAAGCATCTCTTCTTCTACCTCTATGCATGCAATATATACTCAGTATCGACCAACTCACACAAATAATGTTGTGAACAGATTGTGGGTCATTGCTTCCTTAATGAGGGGTATACTAAGAGCACACTTCAAAAATAATTCTACAAGAAATAAAAAAATGACACCATCCCCAGCAATGGTGCTAAAAAATGTTGGTCTCCTACAATGATTTAACAATGAAGCCCATAAAGCTGTGACTCAGAGATTGGACATCTAACCTGAATAGTTGTCTTAATCACTATGAAGATGCATTTAACTTGTCAACCCAAGGACGTGAACTTGAAATGGGCCAGCACAGTATGTGCACTAGGAACTCCAAAGTAGCTACATTCATTCTACAACTAAGAAAGACATAATGCTGAAAGTAAATTGCTTGGAAAGAAATAATATAAATGTTGAACATCAACCAACAACTATACTAAGCTAAAGTGCATGACAGAAAATGAAAATCTGGGCAAACAAATAGGAAACTACTCTGTCTACTTTGGCTACAGGAATAGACACAGAATGGAATTCTAGTGGCTGTAGGAACATACGGTGCTAGATTTTAACTAACTGCTTGACAAAAAATAACAACTAAACTAAAGGATAGAATGCTCACCAAGTGGGCCCCCTTGGATGAGTATCCCTTAAGACAAATGTAAATTCAGAGATGCAAACTTATAACTTCATTTTATTCATTGGAAAACATGACTACAAACGAGCAACATAACTGTATTGCTGAAAAAATTAATAATGCGAGTACAACCTCAGATTAATCAACCCCTCAGAAGGAGCATCTGAGTCTTTTTTATAGAAAGAAAAACTACAAAGCAACTACCTAGCAAGGCGGTCAACTCCAATAGAATAGGAGGACGCCACTTTAGGGAAAGCATAGAAAGTGGAGAGGAAGTTCTGTATGCATGGAATCTAGTCAAGCGTGTTCGCTTTAATGCAGATCTAGCACAATAGAAACTCCTATATTTGCTCAACAAGCAATTAAGACCAGTTACAAGGCGGTTATCTTCCCTCCATTTGACATTTGAATGACCACCTTGTTTGACTTTGATGGCGAGTAATCAACTGACAAAATCTTCCTCGACTTTATAGACTGCTAATTATATCTACATAACAATATTAGTACACACAATAATTGCATATCTGTAACTATCTTAGAGTAACATTCATTAACGACATGTAAAATTAACATAGATAGTTCATAAAGCTTGTCAATGTCATAAAGATTATAGGAAATAACCTATACCCAATATCTTATGGTTTTGAGGAAATATCATAAAAAGATCAAGATCTAGGTACCAAAGTCCATGATAACTATAGCAAATGGATAATAAATTCTAACAAAATTGAGTCATAAACTAGACTCATCACATAACAAATACAACAATATTATGCTCTGTAACAATGTGAATCCTTTACAATCATAAGTTTGCCAAAAGTTCATAATCATCTTCTAGTCATCTTCTAGTTTACAAATGAAACCCTAAACATGCTTATATATGCATTCCTGCTACAAATTTCATAATTCAAACTTAAGATGTTGGCAACAGAACCTTTTAATGGTCACATAACTGACATTTGAAATTTAGGTCTCAAAAAAATAGGGTAGGACTAGGGTGTGAGTGCCCAAGCCCTAGGCCCCATTTTTAAGGCATGATCAAGTTCAACACTGTCCCCTTAGCCCTATTTGACATGGGTTTTTAGGGATTTTGCTTCAGGAGTTAAAATGAACATGCATGATGAAAAACAAGGGACCTGAAAGCTAAACTTAGAAGGTAAAAGTCCTAGGGGGACATTTTACGACATAACATTTAGCCCCCAATTTAATGTATGTATGATCTTACAACCCATACATGCATTAAAGTATAGTCAAAACACAACAAACATGCCATGCACTTGAAGCTAATGCATACATAGAGATTGAGGAACTATTTCTAGCCCACAGTCTCAGGTAGACATTCGAGAAAACACATCGCAGACACGCCAAACACAATGAAGATAGTAATAGGCACGTAAAACATGGAGAAGACAGTAACAATCACATAAGACATGAAGAAGACAATATTGAAGACACGCAAAACATGATGAATATAATGAATGTAGTGATTATTTCTTTTTAATTTTCATATATATAAATGAATGCAGATACACAGAAAGTAAAAATGCAACACACAACCCCAAAATGTAGGAGGGGAATTTCACCACACAGCTTTAGACTACACTTGAGAACAAGCACACCATATAAATCCCAAATCATAGGAGGGGTATTTCGCCACGCTCTTTGGACTATACTTGGGAAAAAACACACCATACAAAACCTGAGTGTAGGGAGGGGCATTTCACCACACAGCTTTAAAATACACAAGGGGGAAAACACATGGAAAACATGAGTGCCGTATAGCATGCCAAAGACATACTATATGTCTAAAACATGACAAACAAGGTGATGGAAGGAACTTATTGCTAAGCCCCCACCATCTCAAAAATGCTACAGACACACCTGAATGTTGGGCTTATGCCACAACAACCGCCAAAGACACAATTAAGGGAGGATACACCAACCCACCTACTTAGAGGAATTTTGAAATAAAAAGGATGTGCACTAGCTCAAGAGATACACCATCCCCGCCTCCATAGAGGGCTTTGAATAAAAGGATATGCATGATATCCTGCCTCCATAGAGGGCTTTGAATAAAAGGATATGCATCACATCTCACCTCCGCAGAGGGCTTTATGATTGCAATATAGATTAAAGATGTGCACTCATGCTGGAGGTACAACATCTCGCCTCCACAGAGGGCTTACAAACACACTTTGTTAGTACCAAAATCATCAAACATCTTACCTTATATGCCCCAACCTTAAGGTGGTTGATATCATGTATCGATATCAAGCACGTTAAGGTAGAGAGGAAATACACAAGGGAACAAGAGCTTTTGCAAAGCCCATGCCCCCAAGGGTGACATGTACTTTACAATCGCCGAATGTTCCCACAAACACACACTTCCTAATCTAAACAATGCATGAAAACAAAGAATCCAAGGCTACACAAATGAGTTCAAGTCTGAGTATAGCCATGGGGCTTATACTGCAGGCATCTTAGAACTGAGTGTAACAACAAGGTGAGACAACCAAAACAATCAAAGTGCACGGAGCAGATGTATTGTTATGATTTGTTAGTACAATAAGACAACATCAAAATATCACATAGAGTGATTCTACTAGCCAAGCATCGGATATATAAATCAACCCCATCTTCATATATGGACTAGGTCCATTTTTTCTTTGATTGCTGAAGGGACACACGGTCCATATCAGTATATGTTTCTTTTCATCATCCACCAACTAGATAGAACCAATATAAGAAGGTAAACAACAAAAAGAGAGAGGAGAACAAGTGTCTTAGGAACAATCACGTAGGAGGATGCCCCCAGGTCATCAACTACAATCGTATGTGCTTAAGACACAACACACAACAATGAAAATAGAGAAGAAACAAGATGGAGGAATGATGATACAAATAGAAGAATGGTCACAATAGAGGCAGTCTCCCAGTATCCTTGACCTTACAAGATTATCAAGGGCCATCCAAGGAGGCCTAAACAACCCATAACACATCACGGGGGAACACAACACAGAGAGAAAGGTTAGAAATACTTACCTTATACAACCCAATGTTAAGAACAATATACATATCTAGGAGGAGGCCACCCTTGAGAGCAACTAATAGTTGCTACAACAAGTGTGGCTTAAAGAGGAAGAGATACTTACTTGTTTCAATGGGATATTTCCTAGTAAACAATTATTGTCTATCAACCCAGGATATCTCACATGTCATTTTGGTCTTGTTGATATTGTGTTAACATTGAGTTTAGGATGACAAGAGGCTTTGGTGGGCTTCAAAGAGTGGTATCCTGATGCGGGAGCATCCAAGGGGCCACTTTGGAAAGAGACCTAGGAAGGGCACGGAGAGATGATCATAGAAATGTAGGGGTAAAATGTCCTAAGGGGCCTGATAAGGACCCTAGGACCAAAATGAATGTAATAAACACCTAGGTAGTTTAGTTTTGTTTTGTGGTTCATTTTGGGTGTAATGTGTTTCCTAAGGTCCAAGCGACCAAGAATGTGATTAGTTGGCAAGAAACAAGAAGTAACTGTGAGGTGAGCGGTTGCAGAATGGTTGGCATTCCCACCGCTGCAACTGCCACCCATGGAGAGTATGTTTTTAAGAGTCTTTTGTGATTAGATGGATAGATGTGTGTATGTAGAGTAACAATCAGATTTCAGATTGAAGAAATAAAAATTTCCTTTTTGACAGTGAGTTTTAATTCCAGTTCTGTAATATTGTGTATATCTTTTGACTGGCATCAAAGTAGACATTTTCCATTTTTTTTGTTTCTGAGTGTAACCATGCCTGAACGGACCCATCCATGGATGTAAGAGTTTGGTTCTCATGGAGCGGTCCGCAGTAACCTGTACCATATTGGACTAACCCTAACTGTGTAAGAGGAGTGAGAGGTCAATGGTGATCACCGTCAAGAAATAAGGTCAAGACCTCGGGAAGGAGGATCTAAGTGTGAAGCAGAGGAGCCTGTGTGCCTGTGTTACTGGTGAAGAGTGTATCGGCATGAGTGTTGGCTTCGGTGAGTGATGGGAAAGCTAGGCTGATGGCCTAAGTCATAGTGATAGTAGAGACATCAGTGAGAGATAGACGTTGGTGGAAGTAAAGGAAGTTCGGCCGAAGAGTAAAGTCTAGCCGACGGGTCAAGGATCATTGACGTGAGTATAGACATCAGGCTGAGGATATGGTAGTGGGCCGACGGAGAAGGTATCACCGATCGGGGTGATTGTTGTGAGGTGTTGCCGATGAAGGATATCGGTGTAAGAAGCACCGTCGGGAGCAGACTTGAAAGTCACACCGAAGGATAAGGTCAGACCGATGGAGAATTTGGTGTTATGTGTTTCGGCGTGACATTTGACATCAGAGAACGGCCAGAAGGTTGGGCTGATAACTTTTATCTTGCCGATAGGTGATTACAAGCGACACACTAGTCGGTATGAGATGGGTGTCAGAGTGAGAGAGTTGGGAAAGGCCGATGGAAGTTAGTCTGGCCGATACGGCAGGGGAAATACATCATCGGGCTATCGCCCTGAGCAGTTTGAAGGTCCCAACGATGGGTCGATAGGGGTTTTTTCGGGGGAACAACAGAAGAGTTTGGCCGATACAGGCCAAAATCACCATTTTGGGTGGACTGTGGGATTTCCTCCGCATCATATCTAATACCAGCTGTGTAGTTAATTCCAACAACTTGTAAAGGTACTCTGATTCCTTGTTGATTTACACCACATCCATTACCTACATAGTCGTAGTTGTTATAAAGGATTTTAAATCCTCGACCATAGAGGGATGTCATTTCTTTAGAAGATGGTGAAGCCTCGTAGGTCTCATAATCTATAGTATAAGGATATCGTATTTGTTTTCTACCAAGGAGACTTTATTTTTCTTAGGAGTTTCAAAAGATTGATTGGATGAGATCGATACGACTTTTGATGTGTCGGAGTTATTAAGTTTATATTCCCCCAGTCTGGAAGGAGTAAAATCTAATGAACCCCAATCATCACCAAAAAGTGCATTTGATGGTGTAGAGTCTAGCACAACATTATCTGTGGTAAGAGGTTTTGATGAATCGACCTGTAAGTTGTTTAGATTCCTATGATTGTTAACTTGTTTTTGCATTTCAATGTGTAAATAGCTATCTGGTTCAAGATCAACTTCCACGGTGTAGAGCTTGTCTTGATAAATAAAATTTATTGATCGATGAAGGGTAGATGGAACTGCCCCCATGGCATGCATCCACGGTCTACCAAGGATCATATTATATGAAATCGATCTAGGCATGACATGAAAAAGGGTAGATAATGTCACAGGTCCCACATTTACAGGTAAAGTTATAATACCTAGGGATTGTCTTCCAACATTATCAAAGCCACGAATGCTAATACTATCCAATTTGATTAAAGAAGTGTTGATCTTGATTATGTGTAGTAATTCCATGCCACAAACATTCAGAGCCGATCCATTGTCAATCATAACTCACTTTATCAAATTTTTATTTACCGTGACAAAGATTATAAGAGGATCATATTGGTTTTGAACTTTGGATGACGATAATTCATGTGGTTGAAACAGAATATCTATTTTTGTCGCATGCATACAATCTAACAGAGCTGCTACATCATTCAGCTTAATAGTAGGTGGTACAATCACCTTTTGTAAAGCTTCTTGGAGCATTCCATGGTATGTAGGCGATATTTGTAATAAATCCCAAAGAGAGATCTTAGCCGGAGTAGCACGAAGCTGCTTGACAAGATCATATTCAAGTGACCACTTTTATGAGAAATATGAGGTGGTCAAGGGAGCATAGGTTGAGAACATGGAAGAGATATAGGTACATGAGGTGCTTGATTACTTTGCTTGTTATTATGGGTGTTGTAGGTGTGAGCAATCACATTGTGGTGTGGTTGTTGTGACACATTTTGAACACCGTGATTTCTTTGAGTGATTTGTCTTGCATAGTTTAGAATATAATCTGGGGGTCGAGGTGGTTTTCGATCACCTTGAACCGTAATCACCAGTTTTAAGAAAGAGGGTACATTGGGTGCCCCTCACACAATTATCTTAGGAATATTACTATACTTATCTAGTAACCCCTTGGTGGGTGGTGTTGGTTCTCAATCCGACTGGATTCTTTTTCCCATCTATCCCTACAAAGTAGCCATCATTGATCAACAGGATTCCTGGGCCAGGGGCCAACAGTACAGGAGATAGACTCTATAAATATCTCCTCTTCTTCTTCAGGCTTTACAAAACCTAGGGGGGTATTCCGTATTCAACATCCATAAGATATGCTTGTGAAATGGGGGGATGTTGACACAAAGCAGATAAATCCTCCTTTATGTAGACCAAAACTGTGAGATAAGTGCAAAGGGGCTAGCCTTGGGCCTAAGTTCAGTTGTAGACAAAGGATTTTGGTCCTAAAACTACTTCTAAGGTCCTAATGGTTTGGATTTGAAGTTTGAGTTTGATTTTGAAGTTGGATGCAAAACTAGGACCTGGGGTGTAACCTCAATACAGGACTAGATCGGTGCCTATCCAGGGCTCAGAGTTAGTAGACATACACATGTGAATGGTTAGCATAAACCTATATTAATGACTAGATTTCAAGGGGGCTTGTTTAGAACCTGCCTTACAGATACTTCCCAAAAACTAGGTGTTTAGTCATTCATTCTTAATGGTATCCCTACTGCAGCATGCCTTCTCAATGATTAACCTGAAACATTTAATTTGTTCCTTGAAAAAAGGTAGGAGATTAAACATTCAATACAGAAAAAACTATATTCCTGAATCTTGAACAACCTGTTAGATCTAGGGCACACAACTGAGAGGGGGGGTGAATCAATTGTACAAAAACTTGCTTCTACTTCGAACACTTGATTCTTCTTTGTTATTTAATAGCATATCAATTAATCATTCATGACAGCATAAAGCATAAACACCGGAGCAGATAAACATCAACACATTAGACACCAAGATTTTGACGTGGAAAACCTGGTCAAGGGAAAAACCACGGGGTGATTAACCCAAGGATTATTCTTTGTTAGAAGAATAAGAAAAATAGATGGCACATGCCAATTAGGGCTCACTTCACAAGCACACTGCTCACAAGGAGGCACACTGCCTACAAGAGACATTGTCTACAAGATAACAAGTATTACAAACTTGAACTGGAGATTGACATCTTTACCATGTCTGGATCAGTTCCATTTAAGCCCGAGACACTCCTGCTCTGCCTTTCACTCTTTCACTATACCACACTCATCTGCTTCATGACACACTTCGAAATGAATTCACAAACCTTTATTTATACAAGGCATCAACTTAGGAACAATCATCTAAGTTGGCAATCATCCACAAGAACATTTGCAAGATGAATAACTCATCCGGTCGACCAGCCTGAACAAGAACATCTTCATCTGGAAGTATATCTTCAATTCCGGGCTCTAACACTAATGTGGACTGACAACACAACCTCAACATGATCCAAGAACCTTCACAGGCTTGCTTGAAAGACCAGGTACATCCACACTTCCTCTACTTACAAGAATCTCTTCTCTTCTTCATTTGGAACTTCAAGAACACAGTCTATCGCCACTGTCATACTGAAAAAGGTGCTTCCGAACCTCCAAACCATGAACAAATCAAGATGACACATCACAAGGATATCCCAAACACTCCTTTCAATCCGAAGAAAAGGACAATACACTTCCGGATCTCACCGGACCTTTTTGTAATAATCTGTCACTCTGGAGCATCTCCCGGAACCGGTTCTACTTGATCGATCACAACTTCTTCATATCTTCATGTGGACCTCTGAAATCTTAACTGGATCATCTCAAGACTCATATCTACAAACCCTTTGAACCGCATCCTCTGATCTTCATCTTATCCTGGACTTTTACCTTAATGTCATCACTATTCTGCACTGTTCCTGATTGAGACTAATTTTCTCAATATCCTCAGCACACAGCTCATCCAATCCTTCTCATCAATGCAATATGAGTATGTTGACATCAATGACAACACTGGTTAACCTCATACTTGCAACAATCTCCCCCTTTGTCATTGATGGCAACATATGATGTGAAAAACCATCAAGACAAGAACTTCTCCTTTCTGTCACAGCTCCCCCTATCAGCAACAACTCTTCACATGTCTTCTCTTTCTTTACTGCTCCCCCTTTGATCAACAACCACTTGTTTTTCACATGTCTTCTCTCCCCCTTTGACATCAATGGCAAAGGGCTCATACTTGCAATTCTAACACATCAGAATCATACCAGCTGCTCCCCCTTAGTAGCAGCTCCCCATCATCAATCTGGATCACAAGATATGACTATGATATCCATCAGACTAATGCACATCAGTGCATCCTAGTGCATCACCGGAGGGGCAATAACCCCTAACTTCTCCCTGAGAAACTCAAAAGAGTCCTTGGGAAGAGGTTTAGTAAAGATATCTGCAATCTGATCCTTAGAGGGCACAAACTCCAGTCTAACTTCACCTTTGTTCACTTGCTCTCTCAGAAAGTGAAACTTAATAGATATATGCTTAGTCTTAGAGTGCAATACTGGATTCTTAGAAATATTTATCGCACTTGAATTATCATAGAAAATTGTGATAGGCTCCTCATACTCTACTTTAATATCTCTTAGCATTTGCTTCATCCATAAAACTTGAGTACAACTACCTGCTGCTGCAATGTATTCTGCTTCAGTTGTAGACAGAGATATTGCATCTTATTTCTTGCTTAGCCAAGAAACCAATCTCTTTCCCAAAAAGAATGCTCCACCACTAGTACTCTTCCGGTCATCCACATCTCCTACCCAATCTGCATCTGTGTAAGCATGAAGAGAGAAATCATGATCTCTAGGATACCACAAACCATACTCCACTGTCCCTTTTAGATATCTAAAAATTCTCTTGATTGCCATGACATGAGATTCTCTAGGATCAGCCTAGAATCTAGCAACAAGACCAACAACTTGCATAATATCCGGTCTAGTTTGAGTGAGATACAACAATCCACCAATCATTGATCTGTACTTTGTCTGGTCTGCCTTAGGAGAGTCATCATCTTTGCTCAACTTGCATCTGATTGCCATGCGAGTATTCATTGGCTTTGAATCTTCCATCCCAAATTTCCTCTACAATTCTTTCACATATTTGGTCTGAGAAATGAAGATCCCTTTCTTTGTTTGAGTAATTTGCAGACCCAAGAAGAAATTTATTTCACCAAGCATAGACATCTCAAATTCACTTTTCATCTGATTTGCAAAAGTTTTACACATACTATCTCTTCCTCCAAAAATGATATCATCCACAAACACTTCAACAATCAAAATGTTTTCATTATCTATTTGGAAATATAGATTACTATTAGCAGTACCTTTGTTGAAACCAATCTTCAAAAGATGTTTGTCTAGCCTCTCATACCATGCTCTTGGGGCTTGCTTTAGACCATACAGTGCCTTCTTTAATTTGTAGACCATATCATCATTCTCAGATAACTGAAATCCATCCGGTTGTTCAATGTACACCTCTTCTTCTAAGTCACCATTCAGGAAAGCAGATTTGACATCCATCTGATACACTTTGAAATCTTTGAAGGCAGCAAATGCAAGAAATAGTCTGACTTCTTTAATTCTTGCCACCGGAGCAAAGGTTTCCTCAAAATCAACCCCTTCTATTTGAGAGTAGCATTTGCAGACTAATCTGGCTTTATTTCTAATTACTTCACCAACTTCATTTAGTTTGTTCCGGAAGACCCATTTGGTTCCAATCACATTCTTGCTTCTAGGTCTAGGAACAAGATCCCAAGTGTGATTTTTCTCAATTTGCATCAACTCTTCCTCCATTGCTTTGGTCCAATTTTCATCATTGCAGGCTTCATTTATTGTCTTAGGTTCAATCTTTGAGATCAGATAACATTCATCTGAATTTTGAGCAATTTTCCTCCTTGTTTGTACCCCTTTGCTTTTGTCACCTATGATCTGATCTTCAGAGTGGTTTAGAGTTACATACCTTGGAACTTTGGGAGTTTCTTGCACCTCTAACTCTTGACCAATCTCATTGATACTTATCTCTTCTTCCTGTCTTACCGGATCAACTTGACTTTGTTTCTCAGAAGAGGCTTGGATACTTTGAATCTGAACACCATTCTGATCATCTTCATCATACTCATGAATTATTGAGGGCTTCTCAATTGCTTCATCAACCTTTACGTTTGTACTTTCTATCATCTTTCTCAGTCTCTTGTTGTAACACCGGTATGCTTTGCTTTGAGTGGAGTAACCCAAGAAAATTCCTTCATCACTTCTAGCGTCAAACTTTCCTAGATCTTCATCTCTTTTAATGTAACGTTTACTACCAAATACTCTAAAACATCTCATAGTAGGAGTGATGCCAAACCACAGTTCATAAGGAGTCTTACCGGTATTGCTTCTGATTTGAACTTGATTTAGAGTATAGACTGCAGTGCTGACAACTTCTCTCCAAAACATTTGGGGAACATTTGCTTCCATCATCATTGTCCTGGATGCTTCCTGGATGGTTCGGTTCTTTCTCTCTACTACTCCATTCTGCTGTGGAGTCCTAGGAGTAGACAACTATCTCTTTATACCATTCTTCTCACAAAAGTCTATGAATTCACCGGATGTGAATTCACCACCTCTATCAGACCTCAAACATTTCAGTTTTAATCTGGTTTGATTCTCTACCAAAGCCTTGAAGATTTTGAACTTCTCAAAAGCTTCTGATTTCTCTTTCAGGAAGGTAACCCACATCATCTGGGAATGGTCATCAATCAGTAACATGAAATATCTATCACCTTGCATACTCTTGATTCTTGTCAGACCACATAGATCAGTATGAACTAGCTCCAATAATCCGGTAGAGGACTGATCCCTGCTTTTGAATGAGACTTTGCTTTGTTTACCTAGCTGACATTCTTTGCACAAGCTATTTGTAGGTTTTACCAATTTAGGAAGATCTCTTACAGCCTGAGTATTGCTTATTTTGGTGATGTTATCAAAATTTACATGACACATCCTTCTATGCCATAACCAACTTTGATCAACTTGAGCAAACAGACAACTTTTGTTAGAACCAACTAGATGGAAGATATTACCTTTTGTTTGAGTACCGGATGCAATCTCAGTTCCGGAGCTTTCAAAGATCCTGCATCTTACATTCTTGAACTGGAGATCATAACCTTTGTCCACCAACTGTCCAACACTGAGAAGATTGTGCTTCAATCCTTCAACATATAGTACATTACCGGTTTTGTTCTTTCCATCAAAAGAAATAGTTCCCCTACCTCTGATTCTACCAGCAGAATTATCACCAAACTTTACCATTCCTCCTTCATACCTTTCCAAATCTAAGAACTTGTTCTTGTCACTTGTCATATGGTGCGAGCATCCACTGTCAATAACCTAGTCATCCTTTTCTTCAACTTGGGCAGCCAAAGCTCTTTCTACAACCTTATGACTGACAGATTCAGAGGATATTGGATCTTCTACCTTGATGGCAATAAACACCCATTCATTTCTGGATTTGTTTCCTATTTCTAATTCATCATCTGTTACTCCTTCATTATCATCTTCTTCATGAACATAATAACAGTTCTTTTGGAACCTTTGTCTATTGGAATTTGACCTTGCAGATCTTTCTGGACATCTTGAAGCAAAATGACCAATCTTATTGCAGTTGAAGCACTTAAAGGGTAATTTTCCTTCATACTTACCGGATCCTCTTGGCAGTCTCTTTGCAATGAGGGCTTCAAGTTGAGTTGTTTCTACTTCTTCCCCTTCCATGTCTCTTCTTGCTTGATCATACCATGACAGCTTCCTTGAAGAATTTTCTCCCGGATCAAATCTTTGTTTGCCTTTCACATAGGCACTGGCTTTGAATGCAGATTCAGTCTTGGGGGGATCATCTCCAAACTCGGTCATTTCAAATGCAACCAGTTTGCCAGCCAATTGCTCTCTTGTGACAGTTGTATGGGCTCTGAATTCGTCAATGGCAGCAACCTTGATTTTGTAGGCACCAGGAAGGGATCTGAGAATTTTGCAAACAATCTCATTTTCATCCAGAACTCCACCAGCATTCCTAATTCCACACACTAGCTCATTTACTCTTGGCATAAAGGTAGTGATATTTTCATCATCTCTCATCTTCAATCTTTCAAATTTCCCTTTGAGACTTTGCAACCTTGCACTCTTAACAAACTCATCTCCTTCATGCAGAAGTTCCAGTTTAACCCATATCTCATAGGCGGTTGGTAGGTCAATAACATTTGAGAGTTCTGAGTCAGTCAATACACTTAGAAGAGCCTCTTTGGTCTGCAGATTGTTTTCGGCATCTGTGATTTCATTTAGAGTTGTCAGACCACCCTGTGGAGGTACATATGCTCTTGTGATCATAGATAAGTATGCTTTTCCCATACACTCCAAGTGACATTTCATGCGACCTTTCCAAAGAGAGAAGTTGGTTCCATCAAACTTCGGACTATCCTTTTTGTATGATGACATCCTGGATCTCCTCAAGCGGTTAAGCTCCTTTTAGAGGAACTTGGCTCTGATACCAATTTTTTGATCTAGGGCACACAACTGAGAGGGGGGGTGAATCAGTTGTACCAAAACTTTCTTCTACTTCAAACACTTGATTCTTCTTTGTTATTTAATAGCATATCAATTAACCATTCATGAAAGCATAAAGCATAAACACTGAAGCAGATAAACATCAACACATTAGACACCAAGATTTTGACGTGGAAAACCCGGTCAAGGGAAAAACCATGGGGTGATTAACCCAAGGATTATTCTCTGTTATAAGAATAAGAAAAATAGATGGCACATGCCAATTAGGGCTCACTGCCCAAGCACACTGCTCACAAGGAGGCACACTACCTACAAGAGACACACTGTCTACAAGATAACAAGTATTACAAACTTGAACTGGAGATTGACATCTTTACCATGTCTGGATCAGTTCCATTTAAGCCCGAGACACTCCTGCTCTGCCTTTCACTCTTTTGCTATACCACACTCATCCGCTCCACGACACACTTCGAAATAAATTCACAAACCTTTATTTATACAAGGCATTGACTTAGGAACAATCATCTAAGTTGGCAATCATCCACAAGAACATTCGCAAGATGAATAACTCATCCGGTCAGCCAACCTGAACAAGAACATCTTCATCCAGAAGTATATCTTCAATTCTAGGCTCTAACACTAATGCAGACCGACAACACAACCTCAACATGATCCAAGAACCTTCACAGGCTTGCCTGAAAGACCAGGTTTCTCAATATCCTCAGCACACAGCTCATCCAATCCTTCTCATCAATGCAATATGAGTATGTTGACATCAATGACAACACTGGTTAACCTCATACTTGCAACACAACCCTTAGCTATCTTGATTCAAAAGAAAACATGCCCACAGCTTGCAGACAAATGATTAAACAAATGCAAAAGAGTATTTCTCATAGAAAACAACATGAAACTAGTGAATTTATGCGTGAAACATACAACATGAGACTCATAAACTCACAAGACATCCAGAACAGGGCCACCAATGAAGTTGTATCATGTCACAGCACCAAAATTTGTCTAGTTTTCAACAACCACAAATGAGCAACACCACCTACTATATACAGCAGGGGAGTGCACAACATTAATTACATGGCAAAATTTTAAAATCCTCCAAATACAGCTCATCATGAGAAAATGGCGCTCAACATTAAATGTAACAGGCAGAGGAGGAGACAGGGGAGATCTCGAGCCCTGCGCCGCCACCTAGGGATTCACATCTTCAATCGGGTACTTGATCCGTCCACGCCTTCGCCCATACCTTGTAACATCTGCCATTAATGGCATACCAACCCGCGGCCTTGGGAATGCAGTGGATTGTGCATTTTGCAGCTTTTCCCGCCAAGAAATATGACCATGATATTTCAAATCATGTGGGATCCAATTATCCCACATGCACCCCGCGGCGACCTTCTCAACACCTTATATGCATGACCACACCAGAAGATGATAGTCGGTGATTTTCTCCCGACGACATCAACCTAGATCCCATCGGGGTAACCCCTGCTGTCAGAGCAACACTCTTCATCTCCGCCACACCGCTTGTCACACCGATGATCCTCCTGCATGATACCTCGTCGTTCAATATCACCTCGATATTTCACATCACCCTGATGTGAAATATCATCCTGACTGCATCACCTGATATTCTGTTGGCTCTTGATGATGTCACTGTCATATTTCAATATCAGGGGGATCTTCGTAAGATGACCGATGTTGGAAATATGACCCCCTCAGACCTTGATGACGTCACCATCATACTGACAAAATAGGGTGATATTCAGAAGATCACCCGATATTTGGAATATCACCCCTCCGCAAAATATCTGGTTGCACTGTAGCTTTGTTGTAATATTGGGTGATCTTTGAATATGACTGATATTTGGGATATCACCCCCTCCTTTGGAATATGATGAAGCCGTTAGACAAGTAGACATCACCCTCATGTAAAATTTGACGTCAGCAGCATTGGGTGATAAAAGAACGTCGGGGTGATCTTAACAAAGATCACCTGATATTTGAAACATGATGATGATCCCCTCCTCTAGAAAATCAGGTTATATTTGAAATATGATGGGGAGGCACACAGACCTAGAACTTTGACAGGCATAACTTCCTCACTTGGCTGAATTTCAGGGTGATATAAAAGGCAATCCTGCTTAGAATTTTACACTCTTCCACTTGGCAGGCCTCTTAAGGCAAGATTCAGACTTTGAGTTTTTTTAGGTTTCAGATCTCAGGATCACAAACATACTTGGCATGATGCACATGCATGCTAAAAAAATGTAGCACAAACAGAAACCTTGACATGGCATGACCTCATGCTTCAGAAAATTTTAGGGTTTGAACGAGAAAACCTGTAAATGTTCAAGCTCAAAACCCTAGACATAAATGGGTACCAATAGGTGGAATAAGTCTATTAGTGAAGATTGAATTAACATTATTTCCCTCTTGATTATACCCAACATCTATCCCTAAAGGATTTAATGTGAGAGACCTTTCCACATCCACTAATGCCTCATCTTGGCCAGGGAGAGCATTGGAATGAAAGAAAGGTAAGGTGTTGTTAGGAAGGTTAGGTGTTGTATCATTAGTGATGTCTAAGGGACTTGAATTTACAACCATAGTAGAGCTATCCATAGTATTCTCATCTAAGGTTCTTGGACATTCAACTATAGGAGAAGTAGGATAACTTATGGAATCATCAACATCATCATATTCTTTAGCTATCAAATCCAAGGCATTAAGAGAAGAGGAATTTTCACACTTATCTTTCTCATTAGAGTTCTTAGAGATGACTTTAGTTAAATCTTCTAATATCAAAGGATATGATCCTATGAGTAATGTGAATCTATCAAAATCATGTATATAACAAAGTAATTTAAGCTCAAGTGGAGAACATTTAGAAACATCAATATCATGTACACACGCTATGTGTTCCAGAACATGAGGGTTCTCATTACTGAAATTAGAGAAATATTCAAAATCCAAGATATACTCATGAAATAATTTCCATGAAGATGCCATAGTGAAATGTCTTGTAACATTAATGTCCAATGAAACCTAGTGAGGCAATTCATACAAAGTTTTTATGCTTGTTTATGCACCTAAAATGTTCACTTTTTTCACCTTTTTTCAATGCAAATGACTAAAAGTTGAAGTGTTGTAAGGAAATTGATGAGGGGCAGCGAATTATAACCTTATTATCAGTCCAATAATGGAGCAATATCCTTCACAACACACCTATAATGCAGATCTAGATAGATGACAAGGCAAAATTTAGTGAAAATGAAAGGTTTTCAAACCCTAATTGTGAAATTAAGATATGAATATATGAAAAATTATGTATTAATGTTTTATAAACAGATTTATGATGAAAAACAACTCATCTCATATCTTAAAATGATTTTAAAGTCCTACAATGCTCGATGCAAGTGCAATTTCAAGGATGATTGAGTGAAAATGCTAGTTTTTGTTGAAATAACTAAATGTAAGTGCAAATTTTTGAGATATGAATGCAATCACACACAAGAATGCAACACTAAAAAAATAAATCAGATTTGAATGAGTGCTAAGATTATTAGTAAAATTAGAGACAAGATTTTAACTACAAACCCTAGTTTTTAAAAAAACTAGGTTATATGAAAAAATGCACAATTTCAAGCAAAATCTAACAATTTAAGCATGAAAATGCAATGAAAATGATTATTTAATGATGTACTGCTGTAATTTATATTATATCTTATGTAAAAATAATAAATTAAATTAAATGCAATGAAATATAAGCAAACTATGTCAAAGTGCAAGCCTAAGATGCCAATTTTTTCAAAATTTTCAATTTTTTTTGTAAATTTTCAAATGCAATATGAAAATGATGAATTGAATGAATGAAAATCTGAAGTACAACACTCATAAAGGTGCAAATTCAATTAAAACATGGGTTCACCAAAATGTTATGTAGGAAAAGTGAATATAGGGTTGATTTGATGATATGCCTAGATCCTCCTTTCACTACACACATTCAAGGACATTTAACTGAGTTGAATCACAAATTTTGCAAGATGATTCATATATAGGTTGGTTGTCACTTGTAATGATAGGGAAATTTAGAATTTATTGATTATTATATTAATTAGTTGCCCGATTATGCTTAAAACCCTAATTATGCAAAATCGTAAACAAACAGACGAATTCTAACAAATGCTCGCACATAGAGATATCAAATGAAAATTACATACATACTAGATTTCAAGATTCAAGATGTGGAAAAGTCAGGGGCTAAAGAGCAGGTGCCCAAGCCCAAGGTAGGAACTTTTGCAGGGATTTTTGGAAGTTATTTGCTACTGTTCACCACTGTCTTAGAGATTTTCAGCTCAGAAGATTTGGAGGGCTTTGGGGTGGGTGCCCAAGCCCTTGCAGTGCTTTTCTTCTTGGATCTGAAACCTACACACTCTATCATAGCCTCCTATAACTCCACTTTCGCAGAATACAACACCTGTCACTTGCAATCACAAAGAAGGGAGGTGGGGGTTGTGGTGTTTAGGAGCTTGCCTCAGTCAAGCCCCATAATAACATTCAAGCCTTCCAACACCATTGTTTGATAAAGAGTGTGTATCCTTGTGGGATAGAGGCAAAAACAAATTGATAAATGATTCAAACACAAATAGATATCACTTCGGAGGTGTAGCTTGCATGTATATGAAAATCCTTCAACACATGAGAAGATGAAGCCAAATCCGCATAATAAACACAACAACAATATTCTGCTTTGTAGGGTGCTGCCACAATAATGGGTTACACTTTCTGGGACATCCTGATTTTTGCTGAAATCACATATTTTTAGAAAATATAATAATTTAAGCCTTGAAAGGTTCCATTTAAAGGATTTTAATTGAAGATGGTTTGATCAAACCCCCTTAGATTCAAAACCCCTTGGATATAACCCTGCTAGTTTTAAACCATACCTATAATGGAGTCTCCTCTACACCTATCAAAATCCTGATAAAAAACCACTTTTGATTTACCTTTTGGGGGATCAAATGAATTCATTTAAAATTTATGCTTTGTATGTATTCCTTATTATAAGCTTCCCAAAAAGTATAATTTTAAATATATTTAATTTTATTATTATATTTATTTTTTATTTCTTGTGAATGTAGGTTTTTCATCGAACATCAAGTTCTCTGTTCTACACACATGGAAAATTAGTAAATTAGTGAAAAAAATTCTAAAAAATATCTATGCCCTAGGTATTGATGTCCTTGTTTCAACAAAAATAAATGAAAAAATTTGATACATACAGAAAAAGTTATGTTTTACGGAATATGCCTATGTCTAAATTATAATTGGTTTGACTTCAAAACTTAATTAAAATAAATATTCAACAAAACATTATGAAACTAAATGCATGCCCTATATATCAGTGTTACCAATCTAAATTCAAAATAATTAGAATTTTATCCATAGAAAAAAAATTATGTGCTACGGAATACACATCACTTAAAAAAATGTTGTTTACTATTAAAAACTAGTTATCAAAGGAGACACAATTTTTTTTACAATTTAACTCCAATTTTTTTTAAGAAAATATATTTAGAATCTACAAACAAAATCTCACAAATCACTAGTTCGCATCGTCTTCAAATTCCTAACGGTTTAGCGGCTGTAGGTTTCAGAAAGTGAAGATTTAGTTCAAAATGTTGATTTAAATGTCAAGTTTGACCAAAAAGTGTAACCCATTATTGTGGGATGACCTTGCAACAATGAATGCTTTGAATTCTCTACAATCATAAGTTCACCAAAAGTTCATAATCATCTTCCAATCATCTTCTAGTTTACAAATGAAACCCTAAACATGCTTATATATGCATTCCTGCTACAAATTTCATAATTCAAACTTAAGATGTCGGCAACAAAACCTTTTAATGGTCACATAACTAACATTTAAAATTTAGGTCCCGAAAAAATAGGGTAGGACTAGGGTGCGAGCGCCCAAGCCCTAGGCCCCATTTTTAAGGCAGGATTAAATTCAACACTGTCCCCTTAGCCCCATTTGACATGGATTTTCAGGGATTTTGCATCGGGAGTTAAAATGAACATGGATCATGAAAAATAAGGGACCCAGGAGCTAAACTTAGGAGGTAAAAGTCCTAGGGGGAAATTTTATGACATAACACCTTCATAGACTTGCAATAGTAAACTGCCATAGATCTAATCATATCCTATTCTTTTCCTTCATAGGCTATATCATTCCCCACATCAGGCGTCATCCTTTTCAACACCTTAGCAAGAGGTAAACTTTTGTATTTTAATTGATTGTTGAATCTTGGATTTTTCTTTATCTTTTGTCCCATCTCTTACCTTATCAGGGTTGCCATGATCATTATATCATGGTGTGTCTTGAGTGCTATACATTGGGGTAAGTGTTATTTTCTAAGTTGTGTTTGTTGGTTGTCCCATCATGCTTCCTACCAAGGTTATCACATGCCTTGTGCTATGTTGGGGCATCCTTGATTACTGTGTTTGTTTGTCAATCCTTTATGCATGGGATACATCATCACCTTGGTCTTTATACCCTGGTGCATAACATCTCATGCTATATTAAAATAGGTCATCACCAAATATCAACATAATAATTGCATTCAAGATCATTCACTCATTATCCATTATCAAATTATCCTTTATCACCTAGTTAGTTCTCTCTTCTTATCCAATCCAAATAATTCTTTCATTATCCATCCATTCATCTATCATTCTCTAGTTGCACATTTTCAACATTCTTCATTCATGTTTAATTGTTATCTCTCTTTTCCATTCCTTCTTTGATCACTTCTGTCTATTAACTTTTAATCCATTTTTCTTTTATCTTCATCTTTCTTTTCCATTCACCACTAAGCATCTCTACTAACATCTTCTTCATCCATTTCGAGAGCACACCTATGTTCTTTGAGCCCACTATAGTATAGAAAAGAGAGTATAGCTCAAAAGATCAAATTAGATCAAACCCTCTTCTACAAAACATTAGGACACAAGCTGAGCTTAGATTATACCCAATTAGAAGGAGAGACAAACTACAAGAACTTTGTCCTTTTGTTGTATTAGAGGAGAATCAACCAAATTCAATCAATCAAACTAGGGCAAGACAAGAGACCCTAATTGACAAAGATCAGAGCATAACATACAATTAGAGACAGATACAGACAATTTGAAAGCACCACAGAGACCGGGGATCAGAGGAGAACCAAGATCAGGGGGCCAAAATACCAAAGACAAGGGTGCTTGGTCACCCTAGACCTTGATTAGGGTTAGCAAAAACTGATGCCACAAATGTCTTTGGCTTCTTGTGCTTCTATTCTCTGCAACTCATCTTTGGGAAATTTCTCCATATTTGACCTACACACATGCAAGAAGGAAAATGGTTGGGTACTATATAGGAGCTTGCCTCAGTCAAGCTTTGTGAAGACTAGCTCAAAAGATCAAACTAGGTCAAACCCTCTTCTACAAAACATTAGGACACAAGCTAAGCTTAGCTTCTACCCAAGATGGAGAGCCAAACTACAAGAGCTTTGTCCTTTTTTTTTGTATTAGAGGAGAATCAACCAAATCCAATCAATCAAACTAGGGGAAGACAAGAGACCCTAATTGACAAAGATCAAAGCATAACAGACAATCAAAGACAGATATAGACAATCTGAAAGCACCACAGAGGCTAGGGATAGGAGGAGAACATGGATCTGGGGGACAAAATACCCAAGAAAAGAGCACTTGGGCACCCTAGACCCTGATTAGGGTTATTATAAATTGATTTCATTGATGTCTTCGCCTTCCTGTGTTCCTGTTCTCTACAACTTATCTTCAGGAAATTTCTCTAGATTTGACCTGCACATATGCAAGAAGAAAAATGGTTGGGTGCTATTTAGGAGATTTCCTCAGTCAAGCTCCGTGAATGGTGTTTCCACCTTGACAATATCAAAGATAATAGATAAATAGCGTGTGCCCTAGGAGGGCAGAGGAAAATCCAAAGTAGAATAGAGTGCTAGAACAAAGTGCATGAAGGAAAGAAGTCACCATGAGCATGGAAACCCTAGCATGCTTGATGCGGCGTCACAACTTGACTCAAGAAGTTTGTGTAGCCCAAAGAAGTTGAAGGATCTTCACAAGACCTACAATATGTTAGTGTCGCAACAATAATCCACAATAGAGAGCTTTAGAGAAGAGTAGAGAGCATGAGAGAGAAGTAGAATCTTTCAAGAAGTCAGAGAGAGCTTAGAGATGTTCAAATTAATAGAATAACTTACTTTTATATGCATTCCCATTGATTTCCGTAGAATTAAACCACATGAGGTTGACATTGGGAGTCATTTAAGAGGTCCCAAGCTGACAAGCAACAAGTTATGTTAGGGCTAAAAAATGGGACAAATGAACTTGGGCGCCACAGTCCTTTAGCCCCAAACTCTCATGATAAAGCACATAAAGTGTCATTAACCTTGCCTTATAATTACCTTTCTAGGATTTGTGCATTGAGATCAAGAATTACATGATTAATGCTCAAAAAGGTGTTATAATAGGTCCTAATTAACAAGTGTAAATATTTTAGGTCCACCTAGGTGCTAAACTAGGAGTAAAATGCTAGTGTGCACATTTTACGACACTACATTTAGCCCCCACTTTAGTGTGGGTACGAACTTACGTTCGAACTCATACTAAAGGATGGAGAAGACAAATTTCAAACACAACAAACATAGAAGCCAAATAATTCTTCCAAGGTTTAGGGGTGATTAAGCCCCCAAGCTTAGGATCCTAAGGTTGCAAACACGTAGGATATAGAAGCCATAGAATGTCACCAAAATTGAGGGGTAATCAAGCCCCCAAGTTTAGGATTCTAAGATTCTATGATGAATTTCATACACATATGACACATGACATAATTCACTCACATATGAAGCACTTAGAAAAACATGAGATAAGACAAGACATACACAAGACATACACAAGGCATACACTTGAGAAATCACAATGCATACACACAATACACAAAGCATAGATGTCATGCACAAAGTATACATGCCATAGGCATAATATACATGCTTGACTCGAAGTATACACACAAGGCATGAAATATACATAGAATACACATGAAACACACACATGGAATACACACAAACATTTATGGAGAGTACATAAGGAACACATAGAGAGAATATGTGAATCACACATGAGACATGAAGAATATATATAGAGAGCAAGAATATAAGAGGATAATTGGTGCAGGAACACCTTGTCAAATGTTGGTCAAAGGTTGTATCTAAGGTTCTTTATCAAATTTTGTATGTTCAAGTCATATGTTTGGTGCAATAAGGTCCAATTAAGACCTTTTGGATGTATTTTGGTGTCATATAGGGTATAGGTGGAAAAGTGTGTCAAATGTTGCATTGTAGGTGGAAGGTGAACAATCATTTTTGAATTCTAGTTGATAACCATTGGTTTTCAGTTGCAAATGTGTTTAAAAGGCATGGAGAACTTCAAGGGAAGGTGGTTGGTGGTCATGGAATGTGAAGAAGGATCAATAAAATCAAAATACCCTATTTTGTTGTTCATAAACTATGTTTTTCTATGTTTATTGATGTTTCTGCAACTATACGGCCCTGTCATGAATTGAATTTTGGTTGAGGAGATAGTACTGTGTGTTCGGTTTCTTTTGTAATTGGTTGGATGCAATTTCATCATCGTTGAAGGATTTTATTGTCATTTGAATGAAAATTGTTAATAAACCTAGGGTCTAGGGTTTTGTGTAAGTAATTTGAATTTGTGAGCTTTCCGGCCAATGAAATTTTGTAAAGCCTAGTAGAATGGAAGAATGACATGTGTTTCAAAGGATTTTGTGACTTTGTGGAGAAGGGTATATAGTTTTGGGGTTATTTGATCAAATCCTAGTTGATTTTGCAATGTTTTTGGCTTTGTAAGCCTTTTTGACTTGAACCCATGTAACACAGTAAATTAATGAGGCTTCATGTTGATAAAACTCACATAATCTATCCTTGTGGAATGTATTGAAGACTATCAAGTAGAGTTTGGAGGTCTGGAGGTAGAATATCAAGTATTTTCTTTGGAAAAGTGGCCTAATTAGGCCTAGGAGCAACAGCAACAATGAATTATCTAGTAGGTTGGTCTAAAACAACCTAAGCCCATTTCTTGGTATGTTGAATAAGAGCATAATGGGTGTCCAAAAAGGTTGATTAGTTGTGGGTTTGAGGTCTCTTTTGGAAAATATGTTGAAAAAACCTCTTAAGTAGGGCTATAAGGAATTAAGACAGTCTACAAGGGAATGGTCAAGAATTGAAGGTGCAGACTTGGGTGAGGATTTGGAATGGTTGTTTTTGAGTCCTTGAGAGGTAAGAAGACCTCTAGATACCTTGTTTGGGTTTGAAAAGTTAAAAACCGGAGTTATGCCCTTGAAGAAGGAAGTTGCATTGAGAAAATTGCTTTTGAGCCCATTGTTGTGAAATATGTCTCCCATGGAATGAGTTTGAACCCATGCTCTGCATCAATAATACACACATCACACATCAATCATGAGAAATATAATACGGAAGACCTTGAGTCAGCATGATAAAGGAGACCTCAAACTAAGTGATGTCTCAATCACCATGCATCATTCCCCAAGATGCAATAAAGAAGAATGCTAAGGGGTTAGTTAGAAATGAGAAGCACAAGATAAGTACAAACACACCATACACACTATCTCAAAAGGACAGTGTTTCCACTCAAGGGAATACACCAAGCTACCTCTCGCAAGAGGATTTTTAGGAAGTCTTGCAGAATAAGAAGGCTAAGTAACCTTACTACCAAACTCTAGTTGGCGGTGCAAACCTTCCCCCAAACATGCAAGGAGCTTCAACTTAGGAGAACAAGATAAACTCAAGATATTGTTTCCAAGTTAGCCACAATCCTTTCCAAGAGAGTGTTTAATAACAAAGATAATCAACATGTTTAGATAGAATGATGAAAGTAAGTCTCATAGCACGATATATGCCCCCACCTTAAAGTGATTGCTAACTCCATTAGGGAGCAATTTCCTTTAAGGTAGAGTGAGGAAGAAATATAAAATAGGCACGAGAGATTTCTAAAAGCACATGCCCAAACATGATATGTGAATTTAAAAGCTATATCACGGCGAGGGGTTTCCCCTAAGATGATCAAACCAAGGTGATGCTTACAGGCATGATACACAATGGCTTGTGTAGTCATGGTATGACGTTGAGCATTGCAACAAGGTGCCACATAGACGAAAGAAAGGTCACATACACATAAATTGAAGCAACATGAAAGGATGCTAAATAATCCAAGAAAAATAATGAAATTACACATCACGACATATAGAATAATGACACAATGCATTCTTACTCTATGTACCTTTGTGCTAACAAGGGTGCCAAGGGAGAACTAACAATCAACAAAACATCACAATGCGGAGTTAACAATACATACTAACATAACACAAATGAGAAGGGACCACACTTGTGAGTCAGCCTATAACAAATTATCCTCCCCCAACTTGATTATAAAATTGAAGGAGGACAAGGTGTTGCAGGGACTACATCAAGCATGGTGAGAAGTGCTAGAGCCAAACCTTGTTTGAAGTTGTTGAATTTTGTCTCCCAAGGCTCTACATTCATTAGTGGAATCGCAAAGTGCTCGATGATATGCACAATAATAAGGTGATAATGATTATTTTGTTGAATCTTTTTGTGTTTTGGAGAAGGAAGAGTGATTAAGAGGTCTTTGAGTAGACTCAACAAAATACACTCTTGTTGAGATAAAAGAGAAGACTTAGAGGGAGTAGGAAGCAATCCTTTTTGTTGTGAAAATGGTGGAAAGATCACTTAAAGTAATTTGATGTTTCATTTCTATTTGTAAAAAACTTTATAGAAATGGATCGACTTTAATTGTATGTAAATTTATTTTCAAAGATGAATTTTATTGAACGATAAAGGTTAGACGGGATTGCCCCCATGGCATGAATCCACGGTCTACCAAGAAGAAGATTGTATGAAACTAAATTAGGCATGACATGGATAAGGGTAGGCAATGTCACAGGTCCAACCTTAATATATAAGGTGATAGTACCTAGTGATTACTTTTCTACATTATCGAAGCCACGAATGCTCATTTTATTTGGTTTGATGAGAGATGTATCAATATTGAGTTTATTCAACAAGTCTATTCCACAAACATGGAGACCTAATCCATCAAAGTGTGTCTTATCCTCGCGTTACCAAACATGATGAATATCATAAGAGGTTCATATTGGTTTTGAACTTCTATGGGAGGTAAGGCATGTTGTTGGAATGACATATCTGATGTTGTTGCATGCATACAACTAAGCATAGATACTACATCATTCGGTCTAGTAGAAGGTGGAACAACTACCTTTTGTAGAGCCTCATGGAGTATTCCATGGTATGTAGGTGATGTTTGTATTAAATACCATATAGAGATCTTAGTCAAAGTAGCGCGGAGCTGCTCGACAAGATCATATTCTTTACCAATATGTGGAGGAAGACGAGGTGCTTGAGGTAGGATAGGTTGAGAAAGTGGAAGAGAAATGGGCACACTTGGTGCATGATTACTTTTGCTTGTTATTATGAGTGTTGTATGTGTGAGAAACCACATCATAATGAGATTGTTGCGACACACTTTGAACACCTTGATTTCTTTGAGTAATTTATTTTGCATAATTGAGGATGTAACTTGGGGGTCGAGGTGGTGTTGGATCACCTTGAACCATAATCACCAGTTTGAAGTGAGGAGGCATCTTAGGTGCCTCGTGCATAATGATTTTAGGAACATTAGTACACATATTCACTATCACCTTAGTGGGTAGAATAAGTCTATTAATGATGATTGAATTGACATTATTTTCCTTTTGAGTAAGCTCAACATCCATCCCCGAGGGATTTGATGTGAGAGACCTCTCTTCATCCACTAATGCTTCATCTTTTGAAGGGAGAGCATTGGAATGAAAGGAGGGTAAAGTGTTGTTAAGAAAATTGTTGATGATTGTATCTTTGGTGATGTTCAAGGGGTTTGGACATGCAACCAAAGGAGAAATATTGAAGGTCTTCACATCCTTAATGATATCCAAGGTAATCAAACATTCAATCAAAGGAGGAAAATCAAGGGTCTTCACTTCCTTAGTGATATCCAAGGTACTTGAACATTCAAGCAAAGGAGGAAGATCAAGGGTCTTCACTTCCTTAGTGATATCCAAGGTACTTGAACATTCAAATAAAGGAGCAATATAAATAGAATGATCCATAGAATTATCATGTGGTATGGTAGAAATATAATTAGTATGCTCAACATCCTCTAATGCCGCATCTCTAGAAGAGAGATCATTCGTATCAATGATTTCATCCTCTTGCGCCAAGATCTCTTCATAAGCATGAGTGATCTTAGGAGAGGGATCAAATGAATACAAGGGTATGGGAAGTGTTCTATTTTTACCATATTTAAGGAATGGAACATAAATTTCAAAAACCTTTCGAGTAAAGTTGGAAAATGATGAAAGAAAAGCCATGTTTGTTTTTAGAGAGCTTTTTGTTTATGTTTTTACTTTCAAATCTCAAAGAGAAGACAAATACTCGAATGTTCTTTCTTTCTAAATTAAACACATATGATCAATATGATGAGGTCAAAAATGTAAAATCAGATCTAACAATCATTTCACATAGCAAAGATCTTCAAATACCACCACTAAATGCAAGATTAACTAGGGTTTATTATCAAACTCTATATCTTAAATGCTTGTTCCCTAAACCAAAATTCTTTGATGCAAGAATGCTTTTTGAACACCAATGATATTTATGAAATGCTACAGAAATAAAAAATCAGCTTTGAAATGTAAATGATAGCAGCAAAATCTGAAACGAGATCTTGATTACAAACCCTAGGTTTTGAATTCGACTAGGTTTTCCCCAAAAATGCAATTTTTTTCAACAAAAACCTAGCAAATGAGAGTCTTAAATGTAAGATGCAACAATATGAAATGATTATTTACAGAAATATCAATCATATCTGATGCAAAAACTAGATATTTAAATCTCTCTATGATGATCTACAACATATGCAATGAAAACAATGCACAAATATGCCTCTTTGCAAGCCTAAAATGCTTGATTTTTTACTTTCTTCAATGCAAGAATGCTCTAAAATAGAAAGGATGATAAGGTACAACAAATTAAATCCTTTTAATCAACCCACTAATGTAATAAGATCTGAAACAACACACTAATTTACAAACCCTAGGTTTAAAATTAGTTAGATTTCCTATAAATGCAAGGTTTTTTCAAACCCTAACAATGAAATCATGCAAAATTTGTTAGGATTAAGGTGCCATCAACATTGTAAATCCTTTGTAATTTATTACTCCTATTATTGTTTGTAAATCACCGATAAGGGATGAGAGGTTTCACTAGTAGCAATCTTGTTTCAGCCGCATGTTTCTATCTGGTACCCAATGCTAATTCATCCTTGATGACGGGTCGTAGGGGGGTTCCCCCGCTACAAGGGGTTTAGGGGGATCATCCCCCTAGTGGGGTCTGGGGGCCACATGCCCCAACGAGGGTTGGGGGCAGCACCCCCAAAACCATATTTTATTTATATTTTATCATTGTAGATTTGGACCATTCGTCATTAAGTCACAGATCTTACGGTCGATATTATGTTGGTTTTCTTGCCCTAGAAGGCAACCCCCTTTTATAAGGATATTTGTACTACTTTTTTAGTAGAGTTGAGAGTAACAAGCATCACTGGATTGAAGAGTGAAGAAGAAGAGGAAGTGCATGTATTGTAATCTCATATTTGAAGATAATACAACTTGGATCCTCTTTTCTTGGTGGAGTTTTTTACCGGGAAGGGTTTTCTCCACATTACATATTGTGTTATGTGTTCAATTATTAATGCATGTTATTACTATGTAGTGGGTTTTATTTCTGTTGTAATCTCCATTAATTCTACATTATTTAGAGGACATTAATAAGTTTTGAATTAGATTTTTGTTGTGTGGTTTGTACCTTCATTTCTAACATTTGGTATCAGAGCCTGGCCAATTTTGATTATTGGGTGGTAGTGTGAAGGTTTTTTGGCTGTAGTGGGAGATTTGGTTGTTTTTGTTTGCAGATCTTGTGTAGATATCATGGTTGCATCCACTGTTGCTTCTACCTCTTGGTTGGACATTGAAAAGTTCAATGGCACGAGGTACGAATTGTGGAAGCTGAAGATGGAGGATTTGCTTGAGGAAAGAAATCAGTGGTTGGTTGTTATGAAAGAGAAGAAACCCAACGATGTTTCTCAATATGAGTAGGATAGACTGGATAAAAAGGCATGAGGTATAATCCATCTGTGTCTTGCAGATTTTGTTCTACTGAAAGTTGCGAGTGAGAAGTCTACACATAACTTGTGGAAGCTTCTAGGTGAGATCTACCAAGCCAAGAGTACGGTAAACAAGCTTTATTTAAAGCATAAATTATTTTCCATGAAAATGAAAGAGGGTGAATCAGTTGTAGAGCATTTGAATTTGTTTAATTTGTTATTGACTCAACTAACATCTGTAGATGTTGATGTGAATGAGGAAGATAAACATATATTGCTTCTCTGTTCTTTACCTGAGTGATGGTAGAATGTTATTTTGGCTATCATTGCTAACCTCACATATCTGAAGTTGGATGCTCTTGTTTCAATTCTACTGTCACATGAATTGAGGAAGAAAAATTTGGATAGTTTAGGGGATGCTCTCAGTGTCAGGGGAAGGTCTATGGAAAAAGGACCAAAAGGAGATCAGAAGGGGTCTAAAGACAAGTCTAAGGGGCATTCTAAAACTCCTAGAAATAAGAATAGAGTCAAGTGTTGGAACTGTGGAAAGAGAGGACATGTGAAAAAGGAATGTAGAAACCCAAAGAAACAATGGGATTCTGATATTGATAAGTCTTCGAATGCAGGTGATGAGGTTTTACTTTCTACATGTAATGTTATTTCTCATGATCATTGATTGGTTGACTCAAGATGATCGTGCCACATGACCCCGCATAAAGAATGGTTTTACACATACGAAGAGTATGATGGAGGAATGTGTACCTTGGGGACAACTCTACATATCATATTGTTGGACAAGGGAAGGTAATCTTGTGTTTAGTGATGGGAGAATTAAAACCCTCCCTGGTGTTTTGTATGTTCCTGGATTGGATAGAAATTTGATTTATGTTTTGAAAGTTGAATGATTTGGAAATGCATGTGACATTTGATGAGCATGGCTATAGATTGGTGAGAAGAAACTTGGTGGTAGCGAAGGGGAAAAGATTGGGAACTCTGTTTAAGCTAGAAGTCACTACTGTTTGTAATGCATCTTATGCATCTGAGGCTAATACTGAAAATACATATATGTTGTGGCACCATAGATTGGGCCACATAAGTCAGTCTGGTTTAAAGACTATCTTAAATAAAAAATTGTTAGACGGTTTATCCTATTCTGATGAGAGTTTCAAATTTTTGTGAACATTGTATGTTTGGAAAACATAATAGATCTCCATTTCGTTCACGCAGTAATAAATCTAATGATAAATTAGAACTTATTCATTTGGATGTTTTTGGTTCAGTGGATGTTGAATCAATTGGAAAATCTAGATGTTTTGTTTCCTTCATTGATGATGTCTCAAGGTTTATCTGCATTTATTTTATGCGTCACAAATCTAAAGTTTTCACTAAATTTAAGGAATTTAAAGTTTTAGTTGAAAAACAATCAAACCATAAGATAAAGGTTTTGAGATCTAGCAATGGAGGGGAATATTGTTCTAAGGAATTGGATGAATTTTGTAAGCATGCAAGTATTGTTAGACAGAAGACAACTCCATATACACCACAACATAATGGAGTGTCAAAAAGGATGAATTGGACAATAATGGAAAGATCCAAAAGTATGTTGAGTGAATCACAGTTGAACAAATGCTTTTGGGCAGAAGCTATGTGTACTGTGAACTACTTGGTTAACAAATCTCCATGTAAGGCTCTTGTTTCAACTCCTTATGAAATGTGGATAGGTAAGAAACCTTATGTTTCACATTTAATGGTATTTGGCTATGAAGCTTATGTTCATGTGCCTAAACAAAAATGAACTAAGTTGGATCCAAAAGCTAAAAAGTGTACTTTCATTAGATATGGTGATAATATAAAAGGTTGTAATCTTTGGAATCCACTAATTTGAAAGATTATCTATTCTAGAATGTTATTTTTAGGGAACTTAGTGTTATTTCAGAACCTGAAAAACCAAAGGAAAAAGAAGAAAAGGTGAAGAGAGTGCACTTTGAATTAGAGCATGCAGATGCACCTGAAAAAGAACATAATAATGTATTGGGGGTGAGGAAGCAGAAGAAGACTCGAGTGAAAATTTTGATGAGGAAGAATCTGTTGTGATAGAAGAAGTTGGTACAAATGAGCATACAGAAGAACCTAAAGAGTCTATTACTCCACCTCTAAGAAGATCCACAAGACAACAAAACCCAAATGAAAGGTATAGCCCACTAGATTTCCATTGTGTATTTGCTTTATTGAGTACTGACGATGAGCCTAGATCATATAGGGAAGCTATTCATGTAGATGATAGTGAGTCTTGGTAGTTATCCATGTAGGAGGAGATGATGGCTTTAGACTCTAACAACACCTGGGATCTTGTTCATTTTCCCAAAGAAAGAAAGGCCATAGGATACAAGTGGGTCTTCAAGAAGAAGTTTGGAGCAGACAGTTCATTTGAAAAGTATAAGGCTAGATCGGTAGCCAAAGGCTACTCTTAGAGAGAGGGAGTTGATTTCGGTGAAATATTCTCTCCTGTTGCTAAATTAACTTCTATTAGATTTCTCTTATCCATTGCTATAGCTTTTGATTGGGAAATAGAGAAAATGGATGTTAAGACTACATTTTTGCATGGAGATCTTGAGGAAGAAATTTACATGCAACAAACTACAGGTTTTGATGTAAAAGGGAAAGAACATTGGGTTTGCATATTAAACAGGTCTCTTTATGGTTTGAAGCAGTTCCCCAGAATGTGGTACCAGAAATTTGATTCATTTGTGTTGAAATTTGGTTTTGTTAGAAGTGAGGAGGATCACTATGTTTACATTCATTGTATTGATGATTCTATTCTGATCAGTGCATTGTATGTTGATAAGGTGTTATTTTTCAACAATACTAAGGGTATGATCAGGTGAGTTGAAAGCCCAACTTTTAAGTGCATTTGAAATGAAGGATCTTGGAGCTGCCAGGTATATTTTGGGGATGGAGATCAAAAGGGATAGAGGTAATAGAAAGATTTGATTATCACAAAGTAAGTATGTGAATACCATTTTGTAGAGATTTAGTATGCAGGACTGTAACCCAGTTAGAGTTCCTTTACCCATTGGTACTAAGATTTCATTAGATATGTGTCCAAACAATGAGAATGATTTAGAGGATATGTCTAATGTGCCATATGTTAGTGTTGTAGGGAGTTTGATGTATGCAATGGTTTGCACTAGACCAGATATTTCCCAAGCAGTGGGAGTTTTGAGAAAATTTATGTCTAACCCTGGTAGACAACATTGGAATTATGCGAAGAGGGTGTTTAGATATCTAGCAGGTACTCTTGATTGCTTTCTGGTGTATTCTAGTACTGACAAAACTTTGGACATATAGGGATTTGTTGATGTGGATTGGATAGTTGAAGGTCCACCAGTGGCTATGTGTTTACCTTGTTTGGTAGAGTAGTGAGTTGGATAAGCAAAAAGTAGCCCATGGTTGCTTTGCCCACCACTGAAGCAGAGTCTATGGCTACTACCCATGTCTCTAAGGAGGTAGTTTAGTTGAGGAGATTGTGTACAAGTATTTTTTTATTGCAAGATCATTCAGATTGGTTGTGATAGCTAGAGTGCTATTTATTTGGCCAAGAATCCTATGTATCATGCTCAGACTAAGCATGTTGATGTATAGTATCACTTTGTTCGAGAAATGTTTGAAAGTGGATAGATTGAGTTGAAGAAGGTAGACACTCAGGAGAATGTTGCAGATGCTTTGACTAAGCTTGTGAGCACAAATAAATTTTTTTGGTGTAGAGAGGCCATGAGCCTTGTTTCTAGTGCCTAATTAATTTATTATTTTCTTATGGGTATTTATAATGTATGATGTCAAGTGGGAGAATGTTAGGATTAAGGTACCATCAACCTTGTAAATCCTAGGTAATTTATTACTCCTATTTTTGTTTGTAAATCACCCATAAGGGATGAGAGGTTTCACCAGCAACGATCTTGTTTCAACTGCATGTTTATATCTGATACCCGACACTAATTCGTTCGCAATGGGGGGTTGCAGGGGGATTTCCCCCCTGTGAGGGGTCTGGGGGGATCATCCCTCTAGCGGCGAGGTCCAAGGGCCATGTGTCCTGATGGGGGTTCAGGGGCAACGCCCCCGAAACCACATTTTATTTATATTTTATCATTGTAAATCTAGATTGTTTGTCATTAGGTCACAGATTTGACGGTCGATATTATGTCAATTTTATTACCCTAGAAGGAAACCCCCTTTTATAAGGATATTTGTACTACTTTTTTAGCAGAGTTGAGAGTAACAAGTGTTGCTGGATTGAAGACTGAAGAAGAAGAGGAAGTGGATGTATTGTAATCTCATATTTGAAGATAATACAACTTGGAGCCTCTTTTTTTGGTGGAGTTTTTTACCCAAAAGGGTTTTCTCCACATTACATACTATGTTATGTGTTCAATTCTTAATGCATGTTATTTTTATGTAGTGGGTTTTATTTTTATTGCAATCTCCATTGATTCTACATTATTTAGAGGACATTAATAAGGTTTGAATCGGATTTCCATTGTGTGGTTTGCACCTTCATTTCTAACAAAATTAAGCTATATAACTATGCAAAATGGTGAATGAATGTAATCTAATAAGATATAAGGTAGAAAATATCTTATAACATGATGCAAGAAGGATGCCAAAGTGCAAGAAGTGTCGAGTTCACCAAAATGTAGTGTAGAAAAGAGAGACTAGCTCAAAAGATCAAACTAGGTCAAACCCTCTTCTACAAAACATTAGGACACAAGCCAAACTTAGCTTCTACCCAAGAAGGAGAACCAAACTATAGGAGATTTGTCCTTTTATTTTATTAGAGGAGAATCAACCAAATCTAATTAATCAAACTAGGGTAAGACAAGACACCCTAATTGACAAAGATCAGAGCGTACCAGACAATCAGAGACAGATACGGACAATCTGAAAGCACCACAGAGACTAGGGATTAGAGGAGAACTTGGATCCAAGGGAAAAAATACCCAAGATAAGGGTTCTTGGGTTCCCTAGACCCTGATTAGGGTTAGTAGAAACTAATGTCACAAATGTCTTCACCTTCCTATGCTTTTGTTCTCTGCAACTTATCTTCAGGCAATTTCTCCAAATCTGACCTACACACATGCAATAAGGAAAATGGTTGAATGTTATTTAGGATCTTGCCTTATTCAAGCTTCATGAATGGTATTTACACCTCCACAATAGAAAAGATAATAGATAAAGAGTGTGTGCCCTAGGAGGGTAGAGGCAAAGCTGAAGTAGAATGGAATGCTAGAACAAAGCAAGAAGGAAAGAAATCACCATGAGCATGGAAACCCTAGTATGCTTGATGCGGCATCACAACTTGACTCAAGAAGTTGGTGTAGCTCAAATAAGTAGAAGGATCTTCACAAGACTTGCAATATGTTAGTGTCATAGTAATAATCCACAATAGAGAGCTTTAGAGAAGAGTAGAGAGCACGAGAGAGAAGTAGAATCTTTCAAGAAGTCAGAGAGAGCTTAGAGATGTTCAAATGAATAGAATAACTTACTTTTATATGCATTCCCATTGATTTCCCAAGAATTAAACCACATGAGGCTGACATTGGGAGTCATTTAATAGGTCCTAAGATGACAAACCACAAGTTAGGTTAGGGCTAAAAAAGGGGACAAAGGCGCTTGGGTGCCATGGTCCTTTAGCCCTAAACTCCCAAGATAAGGCACTTAAACTGTCATTAACCTTGTCTTATCATTAAATTTTTGAGTTTTGTGCATTAGGATCAAGAATTACATGCTTAATGCTCAAAAAGGTGTTATAATAGGTCCTAATTAACAAGTGTAAATATTTTAGGTCCACTCAGGTGCTAAACTTGGTGTAAAATGCTAGTGTGCACATTTTATGACACTACACCTACTTGCCTTCTCAAGGGGGCATCATCATCCCTAATCCAACCATTTTCTTCCAAATCAAAATATTTTTCTCATCCAATCAAGTGCTATGTTTTATTTTCTTTGGAATGAAGTTGCTTCGCAACACCACCTCAAAGAGAGGCAAAATGTAGACACCTAAATTTAACTATCTCCTAGCATTACCTAATTCCACCCATATTACCATGTCTTACCATCACTTAATCATCTTCCTAGCATTAATTAATTAATTTATGTTTAAGTAATTAATTGATTAATCAATCAATGAATTAATTAATCAATTCATTATTCATCTTTATTCAAACACTAATTAAATAAATTAAATATTTATTTAATTACTAAATTATCCATTCATATATTCCCTTTGATTTCTGTCCATTTCTAACTCATGTGCATCTAATTAATTAAAATAATTAGATAATTCCATTAATTATCTTCTAATTATCCTATCTTATCCCTTTCGATTTATTTATATTTCTAACTAATGTGCAACTAGTTAAAATAAATAAATAAATATCTTATCATATCTTCTTCATGATTTATCCTCATCATTATTCTACTTTTTTCCAAAAATATTATTCTTACCCACCTTAAAATCTTATCCTTATCCATCCATTAAAATATTTATAAATTGAACATCTTCCAAGCCATAATCATCAAAGTTTGAAATGTGATGTTATGCTATTGCAGTGAGTACCTAACATCAACTATCTTGAACCAATCTACCTTTTGCGTGGAAAGGTACAAGGAGTTTGGCAAGATTATTGTATTTCTTGCTTTATTCATTTTCCTTGGGTTCAATATAGAGTAAGTAATTAAGCATGAAATCTAAGGTTTAACTTGTGCATTTTTAAGTCTTTATTTTTACTATTTCATGTTTATTTGCTTACAGGCTGCAATACACTTTTATAATTTAAGCCTTTATAGGAGTATTACCAACCAAAGATTTGAAGTAATTCTAGTGGCATAACAATACCTACAAAACTCACTATATAAACCTCCATCTCAAGCACCTAATAAATAGGAGACATAATACATGACACCATCAAATGGTAATTAGAAAATCATGACCTAAAACCACCCAAAATATGGCACTTAAATCCTTAGTTAGAAATCCAACAGCCAAATCTCAAGATGATTCTACAAGCTAAAAATAACATATTCCTTCCACCTGTCATAAGCTTGTCATAATCCACTCACCAACTTGGGAATTTTATTTTAGCTTCATTATATCCATCCAAAGATGCCTTGTGGCATGTCATAACACATGTCATAAGTTGGTCAACAAGTACAACTCCCTCTTATAGCTCTTTTATGTGTCCTAAATGTTTTTACATCTCGAATGTGGGAGGCCCAACTTCTGGAGGCCATAACTTTTGATTCGGAAGGCTATTTGGGCCCTTTTTTCCAAATTGTAGAGCTCAAATAGGTCCACATCACATGCATCTAAGAACTAATTCTGAACAACCCAAAAGTTTTATTTTGGCCAAAAACCAACTCTATAGCCTAGAAATTGAGTTTTTCTATCATGCAACTCATGAAAATTGTTGTGTGTAATCTTAACATTAGGAGCAAGGTTGAGACACCTTTCCTAACAATGATTAGCCCAAAGCAATTCAAATTGGTCAATCAACCACTCTATAATGTTGGTGTATACATAAGTAAAAGTAAACCTATGCCATTTTACTTGGCATCAATTATTGGCAAGAATTTGTTGCATAATTCTATGATTGATTCAGGATCTAGTACTTCTATTATGCCTAAGAAAATTGATGATGCCTTAGGTTTAGTTCATCAAACTATGGAAAAGGGTGTCATACAACTTGATGGTAAAAGAGTTCAAACTGTAGGGTTAATTACATATCTTTTACTCACCCTATATGCTTATTTAGATGTCACTACTCCTAAAGGTGTCATAGTTATTTATATCCCCCTTGCTTATGGTATTTGTTTATCAAGAGATTTTATAGCTATGATAGGAAGATATTTATCTTTATACTAGACCCATCTAATTTTTAGGGCAAGGCATGGTTCTAAAATGCAAATCTTGTCTAAACCTATTTCCAAGGAATGCATCACTCATTAAGCCTTAGTGAACTTTGAGCCTATCCATACTATGTTCTCTTGAGAGGAGAAATTTAATCTTGAGCTCATTGTAGAAGATCAATCTTCCTACTTAATTGATCAAGTTAGCTCCTAGACAATGGAAAGTTTAGAGTGGGATCCATATGGTAATTATGATTCCATTGGATTAGGGACATGTATCATATATGATGAAGATCATACCATCCTTGATATAAATGTGCAAGAGGAACCTATTCAATAGAAAGAGGAAAATTCATCAGAATTGTGGAAGTTGTTCTTTGATGGTGCTAGAGTGGTAATGACTTAGGGGAAAGCATGGTCTTAGTTTCTCTAGTAGGGAAGGAGTTTCTCCTCTCATATAGACTCTAGTTTTGTTGCATAAATGATGAATTTGAATGAGTCATTGGTTCATGGACTCTTACTCACCAAAAAGATGGGCATCAAGTAGTTGTGCATTTTTAGAGAATCTGAATTGGTTCTAATTCAAGTAAAGATGTTTGCAATAGAAAATAATGTTCAAACAAGATCATGTATAAGTATTGGGTATGGGATCTCCTTGAAAGTTTTGAGGCTATTGATTTCCAACTCATTCTTCAGACCCAAAATTTAGAATTTGACCGTATGGTTGTTATTGCTTCTCAAGATGATCCTAACAAAGACCTATTACACAACAACAACCAAGTGAAAATGATAATTTAACCTAAAATTCTAGATAATACATATCACTAGTAAGTATTTGAGAGTGATTCATAGATAGCTCTCTTTTTATAAATCCAACAGATTTGTTGAGCAACTCCAACAAAGATAGAAGAAACCTACGAAGATTAAATTTGATAATTATGGTTAAATAAGTTTTTGAAGGGTCTAATCACCTTAGAAAGTTTGTTTAGACTAGATGATGTAAAGAGAGATAAGAGGAATTTCATAGTTGACAAAGGTGACTATGTAGAGGTGGAGGTAGCTCCTAGAAAGAGAATATAGTATGGTAGAGTTTGCACATAGAAAGAGGTTTATCTTTTGATTTACCTATGTGATAAATATGATCAAGTCTGTAATCATGAACTTAAAGGTTACAATAGGGATGCCATTAAATATACAATTGACTTATTACCTACTAATAATCAAGTGAGACAAAAGCAAATACTAGTTAACCCCAAGATAGAGCCCTTGATGAAGCAAGGACTCAAAAACTCATTGGGTCAAAGATAATATTTCTCATTAAACATTCCTCTTGTGTATTTAATATAGTTTTGATATGAAAAAAGAATGGAGAAATAAGGCTCTCTATTAATTTTAGGGATGTCAATAAAGCTTCCTCCAAAGAGCATTATTCACTTCCCTCCATGGATCAAATATTACAGAGAATGGTTGGTTCAATTTTTTTTCTTTATTGCATGAATTATTAGGATATAATTATATTTGGGTGAAAGAAGAGGATCAACACAAGACCGCATTCACCACTAAGTGGGGAACATTTTCCTATAGCAAAATGCCCTTTGGATTATCAAATGTTGGAACCATTCTTTAAAGAGAAATGGATGTTGCTTTAAAGGAGATTATAAATGAAATCATCCTAACTTATTTAGATGACATCATTGTGTTCGACAAGAATAAAGAAGACCACTTCAAACATTTGTAGGAAGTTTTTCAAAAGCATCTAGAGTTTGGCATCTCATTTAATCCAAAGAAGTGCATTTTTGTGTACCCTAGGGTAAGCTCTTGGGTCATGTGGTATCAAAAGAAGAAATTACAATAGATCCTAAACAAATTTAGGCTATCCTTGAACTTACCTTGCTACTAAACAAAAAACCTTTGCAATCTTTAGTTAGCAAGTGTGAGGACCACCTTCTTACTTCTGTTCTTGTGACTAATTACATTACTGTTATTGATACTTTTTATATGTGTGGGATAGTAGTTCCTGGATTTGTCAAACTATTAAACTTTATTTTGATTACGAAAAAACTAATTGGGTGATGTTTGGATAAGTTACATTTCAGAAAAGTAATTAGGTGATGATGGAAAATTGTAATATGATTTTATTTATGCTATTTAGCACTATGTCATGATTATGCATGTTTTTAAGTTGCTTCGGCTATGATGATTATATGTGAAACTGATCTTGCAATTTAGTGTGCAGGAATTTACTAATCAAACCATAGATTTCGGAGATCATTCCGCACCTTGTTATTGTTATTCCCTGTTAAGCTGATCTCGTTCCACGAGGAACCAAGATCACTCTGTGTTTGATATGGTGTTGTAATGTGGTCTTTCATAAGGTCGAATGGGCTGGTCTACCCTCTTGTAACACAAACTTATGATTTGTGTTGTAAAAAGATTGAATTTGAATTTCTTTTCTTTTATTTAAATCTTGGAGGCCTTTTCTTGTGCTTTACCTTGACCATGGGTGTCTAGAATGGGTTAAAGTTGACCCTGGGTTATACCCCATGGGTCCAGGGCCCCATTTGACATGGGTAACCCTTGAGTAACCTCCTTGAGGTCATCTTAACCTCACCCTGAAGTTAGGTGGCGAAAATTGGAGGTATGGGGGGGACATGATGGGTTGTACCAACACCCAACCCATCCCTCTTCAATCCCCAAGGTAAGAGATGACTACAAACCCATCCATTATAGAGGGATTGACTTGAAGTCACCCTCACCATTAGTGAGATTCCCCATGTGTTGTGGGGTCACCCATGTTGAAGGAAAGGAGAAGAGGCATGGGTCACCTGTCTTTTCCTCCTTTAACTCCTTTTATTTCTCCCATGTGTAAGAGAAATGACATGAGGAGAGGGATAAGGAGTACTCTAAGGATGGGTGAGTGACATAAGCCACCACTCATCCCTTGGGACATAATAGTGGTTTTGGGAAGAGTGAGGAGGTGACAAGTGTCACCTCCCCATTCCTCAAAACTAAAAGGGTTTGGGTTATTTGATTTCCATTTGGGGGGATGGGAAGGGAGTTAGTTGATTTTTTTTGGAGAGTTTTATTTTTATTGCCAAAAATAGGAAAGTTAACTTGAGGTGAGGAAAGGAAGAGGGAGTTGGTGGCTAAGGTTGGAAGAGATCTCAGTGGAGCTCTACAACAGTTCCATTCCAGAAGGGCTTTGTAAGGTTGGTTTGGTTTTACCTTTCTTTCGTATATTTGAATGTTGTATGAAAAATTGTGTGAAAGATGTTTATTTGTTTGTGTTTTAGATTTGTTTCTGTGGGATCTGTTGTCGGGTTGTTGACAGAGCTTCTCCCACTTTGGAGAAATGCTCATCAAGTTTGGGGTAGGGGAGGAGTGATCCTCCTTGGGTGCATACCTGTTTTCTTCTTTTGGGATGTTGAAAGCCTTGAGGGCTTGTATTTGTGACCGGTTCTTTGACTTGAGAGTCAAATACATATTTCTTGGGAAACTTTGTGATCAAACTTGGCTTGAGGCCAAGAGAATTGTGTTGGTTATAATATCTGTAAGAGTGACACTCTGGAGTCGAGTGTGTCCACTCTCCTGCCCCTTGTAAAGCTCACTGTTGTTGAGTTTTTGTGTTGTGTAATTTACCCACGGGTGTTTGTGTGCTTTGGGTTTGTTGTTGTTCCCTGTTGTGAAATGGAATGCTTGAGTTACCCAGGTGTGAGTATGGTCTCCCTAGCTCGGGGGTGACCCTCTTGCGGGTCTATGGTAGGGAGGAGAGCTAGATGAGTGGTGTTTTCTTCTTTGTTTGTCTTTGATACGCAGGTTTCCTCCTGAAGCTTATGGTTGGAATTGGAGGAGTATTGTATTTAGGGAGAAAAGAACTTCATCCTTGCTATAAGAAGAGTTTGGTTCATTGAGATACATCCTGTTTAAGTTCATTATGGAGGGATTCTCTTCCTCTGAAGTTGTATAATTTATTGTTGGGGAAAGAGAGAAATTCTTCCCTTCAGTGTTGTTCGTTAGTTGTGAGTTTTGACAGTTATGTATATTTGGAGCAAATGTTGTTAAGAAGTGAAATTGTATGTGGATCTTGACAAAAGTGTTAAAGCTTAACTATAGTATTGTTTGGAGGTGTTTGGAGGAAATTATGAATTTTGTTAACGTTTAGATATTGTAGTTGTAAGTAGTTGTGAGCCAATGCAATTGTAATGATTTTGTTTCATTTTCTATTTGAAATTATTATGCACTAAATTGAAATTAGCAAATGTGAAGTAAGGAAAGAAAATATATATATGTGAAATTATCAATTTTATTAGACTCCTCGTTTTACATTAAATGTATGAAGTCTAATTTCCGTAATTGCTTATATATTTCTTAAGTAGAGTGTAAATGGCAGTTTAAGAAATTTACGTTTAATTCCCTGTAATTACAATGCTAGGTATTAGTTGATATTAAATGAACTGAAATTGAACATGATAGATAAATAGAGTTTTAAGTCATTCTTTGCATTTAAAATTTTCAATTATTAAAGAATCTGTAATTGTAAATCGCATTTGAAAGAATTATTGTTTGTTCTCTACAATTGAAATGTTTAATTATTATATGAAAGTGAGATTGTAAGATAAATTAGATTTATTTGTCTTCATTTCTCTGTAATTATAAAATTACCGTGAAAGAAAATTATTAATACAATTGTTAAAAAAAAGAGTTATATTTAATAGACTTACTTATTTTATTCTCTGTTTTTCTTTTAAATTTCTCTGTAAAAAAAATATTGTCTGAAAGTCGTGGGATAAATAAATATATATATATACATATATACATATATATATATATAGATATATATAAATTTATCAAATGTGATTTGAAGAGTTAATAATATGAAGAAATTTTCATAAAAGAAAATAGAAATAAAATACGATGAATCGCATTCTGGTCGCTGTGTTTTACATAGCACATATTATAAACAATGTGATGTGGTGGTGGGAAGGGTTTGAACCTTCCCACCACCCCCGTCGGCGCCTATTGGGTGTGGGGAGGGGCGGAGCCCCCACCCACACCCCACGTAGTGGGATGTGGGTGGGGGCTCCACCCCTCCCCACACCCCCCCGTAATATAAACCACAGTCCGCAGCCGTGTGACTGCGGACTCCCCTCAATGCAAATACCCCGCCGTCAATACGTTGCCTCCCGCCCTCCGCCATGGGCGGTACCTCCATTGCGACCTGCGTGAGCTTCTCGCCCGCTACCCTCGCGCGGCCCTGCCATTTGCACCACCCCTGTGCCTGTGGTCGCGGCCTACCTTGTGGCTTCTGCCACCCAAACAAAAAAAAATCTGCCATTCCACTCCCTGTGCCTTTTCCCCCAGTGTGCTCCCTCTGGTCGACCCGCCATTAACGCCGCCGCCGCCATGTATGGCCTCTGCGTCACAAACAAAAAAAAAGAGAACCATTCAAAGATATTAGGGTTTTGATGAAACCCAAGAATATATGGATTGTTGTTAAAAAAAAAGGGGCTATAGCCCTAATTTTTATATGAGGTTGAGATGTAAAAACAAACAAAAATAACATAAATAAATAGAAAAATAAATAAAAGAATAACAATTGAAATAATAAAATAGTAATAATATTTAGATAACTTAATAATAAAATAGTAATAATAAAATAAACTAACAATTGTAATAATAGCATTAGTAATAGATAATAGTAATAATAACAACAGTAATTATAACAATAAGAGAAATATACTTGTATATATATTTATTTATATATATATAATCTTATATATATATATATAAATATATCGATACATACATATATTATTTAATTGATAAGTTTATCAGAGAGGCCATTTGTATTCTCGTTACAACAACAAGAGAAAATAAAATTATAACTTAAAGAGAGAGCATAAAGGAATATACTATAATACTCCGGGGAGAGTTTCTCGGAAGTTTCAACTATCCATGAAATTTAATAACCAGGAAAATGAAGAGGAAAATTACGCGTCACCTTGTTTAAAAGGTCACTGGAAATAAACTTAAGAAGCCATCACAGACATTCCATGTGAGGCCATTTTAATCTCAACTGTAGTTAGTAAACGTCCAGAGAAGAAAACCTGCAAGAGAGTAAGAAGAAGAAAAACTAACATCGGAAAACATAGAGGAGAAAATGTGCGGCATTTCCCACATGGGATAAGAGAACTAAGTTGATGAATCCTTCCGCTAAATTTGCTTAGGAACAAGTTTAATTAATACAACCGTAACGGTGAATCCTAGATCGGAGAAAAACAGGAGACCGAGTCCAGTGAAGAAGTAAACCAGCTTATGTGATCTGGACAAACCGGAAGTTAGGAATAAAGTTAAAAGTAGATACAGTGATAACTCTAATTGATGTAGAATATGAAGAAAGGACAGGATAAACATAAAGAAAACGAAGAGACCCAAAAGAGAGACCGAAATATAAACAAACCAAAACTTCAGAGAAATAGTTAAGGTGAGTGCGATAGAAATACAATCAAAATTAAGATCCAGAGAAACGGAAGAGAGGGCAAATGAACTGTCTTGTTGAGAATGCTAAGTTTGAAGTAGGAGTATATTTCAGGAAACGAGAAAGAAGGCAGACAAATGTGCTTTGCTGAAAAATAACCCCATAGAGAGATCACGAGTCAGTTTAGTAGGAACAAGGCGTCGTGGGAAGTTGTTAATCTATCAGGGAACACCGTAAGTGGTATAGTGTTGAGTAATTCCCACTTACGCCATAAGGCGTTATGCTGTCAAAATCTGCCGAGAATTAGGTTTAGGGACCTCAAAAATATAAACCTTGTAGTGACGTTAACTGCATCAAGGAGACCCCCTTGTTGGACTGCTTGCGTCTGGTTGCACGCAATTGTACTTGTACCCCGCCGACAACTGTAGTGTTTTCGCCTTGAGCGTACACCATCGAGCATGCTTACGCATGCGAGGGGGTTTCTAGGGATGCGTGAGAAAATTTTTGATAGTTCGTGTCATAACCACATGACAGATGTGGCTATGACACGTGTGACGTGTGTTGTGACCACATGGAAATTGAGGGCATGACATTTGGTATCAGAGCCCGGTTTAAACACTGGGCATATTTGGGCACGTTATTATTCCGCAACTTTGATTAATTAGTCTCTACCTTGTTTTGTAGGATGCCTCCCCGACGTGTTCGACGAGCGCGATCACGCCACACAGCGTCTGTCGAGGTGCACAGCGATTCCTCAGCCGAGGGACGGGCACCCGCCGTTACAGCACCACCACCTGCGCAACCTGTACCACAAGCACCACTAGTACCACAGGCACCACCAGTATTGGATATAGGACCACAGATCTTACAGGCACTGTAGGCTATGTTAGAGAGGTTACCGCCAGTGATTCCTGAGCCACGTATTGAGCCTTGTGTTGATCCGCGAGAGGAGCCACGTAGGGAGCCATGTGCCGAGTCACGTATTGAGCCACTTGAGGAGCCCCGCGTTGATCCACTAGAGGTGCCACGTGTGGAGCCGTTCGTTGAGATCCCCGACACCACAGTAAAGGAGGTAGGGTCAGCCTCCCGTGCATGGAGCAGGAGTCCTCCGAGACCTTTGAGATGAGATGAGACCCAGAGGGCAGAACAGGTACATCATGGATTGTATGAAGATGGGGTGGAAGAGCCAGTTGTGGGACTTCGAGATAGAGGGGACCCCATCAGAGATCTACTTAGGCTCAACCCACCCACTTTCGCAGGTGCTACAGAGGGAGCTGTGGCCGAGGCTTGGCTGATTAGTTTAGACATGTGTTTCGCGTTGCGACCATATGGAAGCAACACGAAAGCACGAGTGGCAGTCCATCTTCTGAGGGATGCCGCAGCTGCCTGGTGGCGCACGGAGGAGTGCAAGCGCCAACTTTCCGTGGATACACTCACTTGGGAGGTCTTCATTGAGCGCTTTAATGCACGATATTTGTCAGAACATTACAGACAGCGCAGGATCGATGAGTTCCATGATTTACAGCAGAGGGGACTCACTGTTACTCAGTATGAGAGCCGATTCATTGAGCTTTCTCGTTACGCAGAATACCTCCACGACGAGAAAATCTTAATACACAAATTCATCAGAGGGCTGAATCACGGGATAGCAGGACCAGTTCGTATGGTAGATCCCCAGACCATGAGTGAGGCTGTTGAAAAAGCCCTTATAGCAGAGGAAATCTAGGGACGAGGGCAGAATTCACGTCCACAGTATTAGGATCATAATCCCCAACAACAACAGAACTTTCGAAGGCCTCAAAACACAACACAGAGAGGAGGATATAACTCTTCATCATTAGCTCCTAGGCCTCCACAGCAGCAGTAACATCAGCAAAAATCTAAATTCCAACAGAGGGGTTAGGGAGGACAGAACCATGGTTGGCAGCAGCAGGGTTCACGCAGAGATCAGAGATAGTAGGGTTCATCGGCAGGACCTGCGAGGTCCCAGCAGTCTTACAGAGGCTCACAGGGGTCCACTGGATGGACTGGACAACAACAATCAGGCAGAACACAGTCAGGGCAGTTACAAGCTAGAGGACCGTGTTATGTGTGTGGTGGGGTAGGGCATCTGGCTAGAGAGTGCCCGCAGGGATTTACAGCAGGGGGACAACCCCGATCAGGAGGTTCTGAGCAGACCGTAGGTGACGTGGGCAGATCCCACCACATGTTTGCAGCGGTTGATAACCGCTAGGCCAATTTCCAGGCCTCAGTCATCGAGGCAGTAGGTACAATTGGGGATTTCCCCATCTCTATCCTTTTTGACTCGGGAGGTACTGACTCCTTTCTGTCTACATCATTAGTGGAGCGTTGCAGGCTGGTGGCTTCTAGGCAAGACATTAGGTGGGAAGTTGAGTTGGCCTCAGGGGCCAAGATGTCAGTAGATACCTTGGTTAAAGACTGCGAGATCACATTAGGATCCTTCACTACATCATGTGACCTTAGGGTTATGCCCTTAGGATCCTATGGTGTAGTTCTGGGTATGGATTGGCTTGCGGCACATAGAGCCAAGCTAGATTGTCGTCAGAGGACGATTAGCTGTTTAGACAATCGTGGTTCGCCGGTTGAGATAGTGGGCATTCAAAAGCCCACGGCTGTTCGTATGATATCCACTCAGCAGCTTAAGCATTGTATGCGGAAGGGATGTCAGATGTTTGCCATTACGATCAGTGATAGAACAGAGGAAGAAGCTGAGGCTACTTTAGATGATCACCCTGTCCTTAGAGAGTTTGCCAACGTATTTCCACCGAAATTACCAGGTATGCCTCCACGCAGAGAAGTGGACTTCCACATCGACTTAGTGCCGGGTGCAGAACCGATATCCCGTGCACCTTATAGGATGACTACACATGAACTCACCGAACTCAAGCTGTAGTTAGAGGAATTACTTGAGAAGGGGCACATCCAACCTAGCATTTCACCATGGGGCACACCAGTTATCTTCATGAAGAAGAAGGATGGGTCTCTTCGATTATGCATGGACTGCAGGCAGTTGAACAAGGTGACGGTGAAGAACCATTATCCTCTGCCTAGGATGGACGACCTTTTTGATCAGATGCAGGGAGCCAGAGAGTTCTCAAAAATTGATCTAAAATCTGGGTATCACCAATTGCGCATCATAGAGGCAGATATTCATAAGACTACTTTTCGAACCAGATATGGCCATTACGAATTCATAGTGGTACCCTTCGGGTTGACGTACGCCCCTGCAGTGTTCATGAGTCTCATGAACGGGGTGTTCCGTACTTACCTAGATCGGTTCGTGATCATATTTCTGGATGACATTTTAATTTATTCGCGGACCGAGGAAGAGCATGTGGAGCACTTGCGTCAAGTTTTGCAGCGCTTACGAGAGGAGCAGCTTTATGGCAACTTGGTGAAGTGTACTTTCTTCAGGACAGAGGTGCAGTATTTGGGACACATTTTATCAGGCGATGGCATCTCTGTAGATCCATCTAAAATTAGAGCAATTCAGGAGTGGCTGGCACCCACCAATGTGACAGAGGTCAGAAGCTTTATGGGGTTAGCCAGGTATTATCGTTGGTTTGTCGAAGGCTTTTCCAGGATAGCACATCCCATCACTTCCCTTCAGCGAAAAGGGAAGGGTTTTACTTGGACCGAGCAGTGTGAAAAGGCCTTTGGAGTCCTCAAGGAGCGTCTGACCAATGCTCCTATTTTAGCAGTTCCAGATCCTGCGGTGGAGTTTGTTGTTTGCACAGATGCATCATTAGAGGGTTTGGGAGCCGTGCTTATGCAGGGTGGTCGAGCGATCGCATACGAATCGCGGAAACTGAAGACACATGAGTTAAACTACCCTACCCACAACTTAGAGCTCGCAGCAGTTATTCATGCTTTGGTCCGCTGGAGACACTTCCTCTTAGGTCGACGCTTTGAACTCCATTCGGATCATCATAGTTTGCAGTATATTTTTACACAACCAAACTTGAACGCCCGCCAACGGCGTTGGATGGAATTCCTATGCGAATACGACTTTGATGTCCACTACATCAAAGGGAAGGAGAACGTGGTCGCTGATGCTTTGAGTCGAAGGCGCCACGAGATCCTGACCCTAACCTTGAGGGTGGACTTGAGAGATCGCATCTTACAGCATCTGCCGGAGGACGAGTGGTTTCTTGAGGTGCAGCAGGCAATACTAAATCAAAAGGCCCTTGAGGGCAAATTCGTAGGATATACCCTTGAGTCTGATGGTTTGCTTAGACATCAGCAATGCATCTATGTACCGAATGCGGGTAATCTTTGTACAATAATCCTATCAGAGGCTCATAGAGCACCCTATGCAGCACATCCAGGAGTGAAGAAGATGCATGCTGATTTACGACAACTTTATCATTGGGCTGGAATGAGGCGTGACATTGCAGAATATGTTGCTCGTTGCCTAGAATGAAGGAGGGTCAAGGTCGAACATCAGCATCCAGCTGGACTGTTGTACCCTCACGAAATACCTGAATGGAAATGGGACACCATTTCTATGGATTTCATCGTTGGTCTACCTATGTCATCACGTCGCCATGATGCTATTATGGTGACCATTGACAAGCTGACCAAAGTGGCGCATTTTTCACCAATATCCACAACGTACAATGCACCATCAGTGGCAAAGGTGTTTCTTGATCAAATTGTTAGACTTCATGGGGTACCTCGCCGCATTATATCCGACAGAGACTCCGTATTTACTTCATCGTTCTAGAGAGCCTTACATCAGGCGTTGGGCACACAGCTCAACTTCAATTCAGCCTATCATCCAGAAACCGACAGACAAACAGAGAGAGTTAACCAGGTGTTAGAAGACATGCTTCGTATGTATGTTATGGACCATCAGTCTAGATAGGAGGAGTACCTATATCTAGTTGAGTTCGCCTACAATAATGGGCATCATAGCTCGTTGGGTATGCCTCCTTTCCAGGTTTTATACGGCAGACCATGCAGAACACCTCTGAGTTGGGATCGGATAAAAGACAGAATGGTTATCAGTCTAGAGATAGTTCAGAATATGGAACAGCAAGTCAAATAGATTAGACAGAGACTTCAGGAAGCACAGGACAGACAGAAGAAGTATGCCGATGCTAAGAGGACAGACCGAAGCTTCTCTGTGGGTGATAGAGTATTTTTGAGAGTGTGACCGCACAAGAGTCCAATCCGTTACGGGAAGGGCTCTAAGCTCGCACCTCAATTTGTAGGACCTTTTGAGATCTTGGAGCGGATAGGACCTGTAGCCTATCGTCTAGCCTTGCCACCTAGCCTGTCACGTATCCACGATGTATTTCATGTCTCAGTTTTACGCCAATATATTTCTGACTTATCTCACGTGTTGGATTGGAGTGCTCTTCAGGTAGAGGCAGACGGATAGCTGGCGTTGGAGCCAATTCGCATATTGGCTCGTCAGATGCTGGCCCTACGAGGTCGAGAGCTGGACCAGGTTAGGGTCCAGTGGGACCTATACGACGAAGTCACAGCGACTTGGGAAGATGCAGAGAGACTGAAGACCCTTTATCCTCACCTTTCTGACGACTTCCAGGAGGAAGTACAGTCTTAGGGGGAGAGGATGTGAGGACCACCTTCTTACTTCTGTTCTTGTGACTAATTACATTACTGTTATTGATACTTTTTATATGTGTGGGATAGTAGTTCCCGGATTTGTCAAACTATTAAACTTTATTTTGATTACGGAAAAACTAATTGGGTGATGTTTGGATAAGTTACATTTCAGAAAAGTAATTAGGTGATGATGGAAAATTGTAATATGATTTCATTTATGCTATTTAGCACTATGTCATGATTATGCATGTTTTTAAGTTGCTTCGGCTATGATGATTATATGTGAAACTGATCTTGCAATTTAGTGTGCAGGAATTTACTAATCAAACCATAGATTTCGGAGATCATTCCGCACCTTGTTATTGTTATTCCCTGTTAAGCCAATCTGGTTCCACGAGGAACCAAGATCACTCTATGTTTGATATGGTGTTGTAATGTGGTCTTTCATAAGGTCGAATGGGCTGGTCTACCCTCTTGTAACACTGACTTATGATTTGTGTTGTAAAAAGATTGAATTTGAATTTCTTTTCTTTTATTTAAAACTTGGAGGCCTTTTCTTGTGCTTTACCTTGACCATGGGTGTCTAGAATGGGTTAAAGTTGACCCTGGGTTATACCCCATGGGTCCAGGGCCCCATTTGACATGGGTAACCCTTGAGTAACCTCCTTGAGGTCATCTTAACCTCACCCTGAAGTTAGGTGGCGAAAATTGGAGGTATGGGGGGGACATGATGGGTTGTACCAACACCCAACCCATCCCTCTTCAATCCCCAAGGTAAGAGATGACTACAAACCCATCCATTATAGAGGGATTGACTTGAAGTCACCCTCACCATTAGTGAGATTCCCCATGTGTTGTGGGGTCACCCATGTTGAAGGAAGGGAGAAGAGGCATGGGTCACCTGTCTTTTCCTCCTTTAACTCCTTTTATTTCTCCCATGCGTAAGAGAAATGACATGAGGAGAGGGATAAGGAGTACTCTAAGGATGGGTGAGTGACATAAGCCACCACTCATCCCTTGGGACATAATAGTGGTTTTGGGAAGAGTGAGGAGGTGACAAGTGTCACCTCCCCATTCCTCAAAACTAAAAGGGTTTGGGTTATTTGATTTCCATTTGGGGGGATGGGAAGGGAGTTAGTTGATTTTTTTTGGAGAGTTTTATTTTTATTGCCAAAAATAGGAAAGTTAGCTTGAGGTGAGGAAAGGAAGAGGGAGTTGGTGGCTAAGGTTGGAAGAGATCTCAGTGGAGCTCTACAACAGTTCCATTCCAGAAGGGCTTTGTAAGGTTGGTTTGGTTTTACCTTTCTTTCGTATATCTGAATGTTGTATGAAAAATTGTGTGAAAGATGTTTATTTGTTTGTGTTTTAGATTTGTTTCTGTGGGATCTGTTGTCAAGTTGTTGACAGAGCTTCTCCCACTTTGGAGAAATGCTCATCAAGTTTGGGGTAGGGGAGGAGTGATCCTCCTTGGGTGCATACCTGTTTTCTTCTTTTGGGATGTTGAAAGCCTTGAGGGCTTGTATTTGTGACCGGTTCTTTGACTTGAGAGTCAAATACAGATTTCTTGGGAAACTTTGTGATCAAACTTGGCTTGAGGCCAAGAGAATTGTGTTGGTTATAATATCTGTAAGAGTGACACTCTGGAGTCGAGTGTGTCCACTCTCCTGCCCCTTGTAAAGCTCACTGTTGTTGAGTTTTCGTGTTGTGTAATTTACCCACGGGTGTTTGTGTGCTTTGGGTTTGTTGTTGTTCCCTGTTGTGAAATGGAATGCTTGAGTTACCCAGGTGTGAGTATGGTCTCCCTAGCTCGGGGGTGACCCTCTTGCGGGTCTACGGTAGGGAGGAGAGCTAGATGAGTGGTGTTTTCTTCTTTGTTTGTCTTTGATACGCAGGTTTCCTCCTGAAGCTTATGGTTGGAATTGGAGGAGTACTGTATTTAGGGAGAAAAAAACTTCATCCTTGCTATAAAAAGAGTTTGGTTCATTGAGCTACATCCTGTTTAAGTTCATTATGGAGGGATTCTCTTCCTATGAAGTTGTATAATTTATTGTTGGGGAAAGAGAGAAATTCTTCCCTTCAGTGTTGTTCGTTAGTTGTGAGTTTTGACAGTTATGTATATTTGGAGCAAATGTTGTTAAGAAGTGAAATTGTATGTGGATCTTGACAAAAGTGTTAAAGCTTAACTATAGTATTGTTTGGAGGTGTTTGGAGGAAATTATGAATTTTGTTAACGTTTAGATATTGTAGTTGTAAGTAGTTGTGAGCCAATGCAATTGTAATGGTTTTGTTTCATTTTCTATTTGAAATTATTATGCACTAAATTGAAATTAGCAAATGTGAAGTAAGGAAAGAAAATATATATATGTGAAATTATCGATTTTATTAGACTCCTCATTTTACATTAAATGTATGAAGTCTAATTTCCGTAATTGCTTATATATTTCTTAAGTAGAGTGTAAATGGCAGTTTAAGAAATTTACGTTTAATTCCATGTAATTACAATGCTAAGTATTTGCTGATATTAAATGAACTGAAATTGAACATGACAGATAAATAGAGTTTTAAGTCATTCTTTGCATTTAAAATTTTCAATTATTAAAGAATCCGTAATTGTAAATCGCATTTGAAAGAATTATTGTTTGTTCTCTACAATTGAAATGTTTAATTATTATATGAAAATGAGATTGTAAGATAAATTAGATTTATTTGTCTTCATTTCTCTGTAATTATAAAGTTACCGTGAAAGAAAATTATTAATACGATTGTTAAAAAAAAAGAGTTATATTTAATAGACTTACTTATTTAATTCTCTGTTTTTCTTTTAAATTTCTCTGTAAAAAAAATATTGTCTGAAAGTCGTGGGATATATATATATATATATATATATATATATATATATATATATACATATATATATATATTTATATATATACATATATATATATATTTATATATATATAGATATATATAAATATATTAAATGTGATTTGAAGAGTTAATAATATGAAGAAATTTTCATAAAAGAAAATAGAAATAAAATACGATGAATCGCATTCTGGTCGCTGTGTTTTACACAGCACATATTATAAACAATGTGATGTGGTGGTGGGAAGGGTTTGAACCTTCCCACCACCCTTGTCGGTGCCTATTGGGTGTGGGGAGGGGCGGAGCCCCCACCCACACCCCACTCCGTGGGATGTGGGTGGGGGCTCCGCCCCTCCCCACACCCCCCCGTAATATAAACCACAGTCCGCGGCCGTGTGACCGCGGACTCCCCTCAATGCAAATACCCCGCCGTCAATACGTTGCCTCCCGCCCTCCACCTGGGCAGTACCTCCATTGCGACCTGCGTGAGCTTCCCACCCGCCGCCCTCGCGCGGCCCTGCTGTTCGCACCACCCCTGTGCCTGTGGTCGCGGCCTACTTTGTGGCTTCTGCCACCCAAACAAAAAAAAACTGCCATTCCACTCCCTGTGCCTTTTCCCCCAGCGTGCTCCCTCTGGTCGACCCGCCATTAACGCCGCCACCGCCGCCATGTATGGCCCTTGCGTCACAAACAAAAAAAAAAGAGAACCATTCAAAGATATTAGGGTTTTGATGAAACCCAAGAATATATGGATTGTTGTTAAAAAAAAAGGGGCTATAGCCCTAATTTTTATATGAGGTTGAGATGTAAAAACAAACAAAAATAACATAAATAAATAGAAAAATAAATAAAAGAATAACAATTGAAATAATAAAATAGTAATAATAAAATAAACTAACAATTGTAATAATAGCATTAGTAATAGATAATAGTAATAATAACAACAGTAATTATAACAATAAGAGAAATATACTTGTATATATATTTATTTATATATATATAATCTTATATATATATATATATATATATATATAAATATATCGATACATACATATATTATTTAATTGATAAGTTTATCAGAGAGGCCATTTGTATTCTCGTTACAACAACAAGAGAAAATAAAATTATAACTTAAAGAGAGAGCATAAAGGAATATACTATAATACTCCGGGGAGAGTTTCTTGGAAGTTTCAACTATCCACGAAATTTAATAACCAGGAAAATGAAGAGGAAAATTACGCGTCACCTTGTTTAAAAGGTCACTGGAAATAAACTTAAGAAGCCATCACAGACATTCCATGTGAGGCCATTTTAATCTCAACTGTAGTTAGTAAACGTCCAGAGAAGAAAACCTGCAAGAGAGTAAGAAGAAGAAAAACTAACATCGGAAAACATAGAGGAGAAAATGCGCGGCATTTCCCACATGGGATAAGAGAACTAAGTTGATGGATCCTTCCGCTAAATTTTCTTAGGAACAAGTTTAATTAATACAACCGTAACGGTGAATCCTAGATCAGAGAAAAACAGGGGACCGAGTCCAGCGAAGTAGTAAACCAGCTTATGTGATCTGGACAAACCGGAAGTTAGGAATAAAGTTAAAAGTAGATACAGTGATAACTCTGATTGATGTAGAATATGAAGAAAGGACAGGATAAACATAAAGAAAATGAAGAGACCCAAAAGAGAGAGACCGAAATATAAACAAACCAAAACTTCAGAGAAATAGTTAAGGTGAGTGTGATAGAAATACAATCAAAATTAAGATCCAGAGAAATGGAAGAGAGGGCAAATGAACTGTCTTGTTGAGAATGCTAAGTTCGAAGTAGGAGTATATTTTAGGAAATGAGAAAGAAGGTAGACAAATGTGCTTTGCTGAAAAATAACCCCATAGAGAGATCACGAGTCAATTTAGTAGGAACAAGGCGTCGTGGGAAGTTGTTAATCTATCAGGGAACCCCGTAAGTGGTATAGTGTTGAGTAATTCCCACTTACGCCGTAAGGCGTTATGCTGTCGAAATCTGCCGAGAATTAGGGTTAGGGACCTCGAAAATATAAACCTTGTAGCGACGTTAACTGCATCAAGGAGACCCCCTTGTTGGACTGCTTGCGTCTGGTTGCACGCAATTGTACTTGTACCCCACCGACAACTGTAGTGTTTTCGCCTTGAGCGTACACCATCGAGCATGCTTATGCATGCGAGGGGGTTTCTAGGGATGCGTGAGAAAATTTTTGATAGTTCGTGTCATAACCACATGATAGATGTGGCTATGACACATGTGACGCGTGTTGTGACCACATGGAAATTGAGGGCATGACAGCAAGATCAACTTCATCAAAAAATTCATTTTAGATTTTATGGAAGGCCTTTGACCTTATTTCTCAAGAGAGATACATAATTTAGATGGACTATAGAAGGTAAAGAAGCATTTGAATTTGTAGACACCTAAAAATCACGTTACTTCCTAGCTTTATTATCCATCTTCTATACTTTCACATTAATTAAATAATTCTAATTATTTAATTAAATTCATCCATCATCATTATTCTTCCACATTAATTAAATAATTATTAATTATTTAATTAAGTTAATTTTCCTAGCATTAATTAAATAATTTATAATTATTTAATTAAACCCTTCTTTTCTAAATATTAATTAAATAATTTAAAATTATTTAATTAATTAAATCACAAATCCAATATTAATTAAATAAACTAAATATTTATTTAATTAATTCAAATCACATCTTCTCAATTTCTTTCCAAAATTGAACTCATGCGTATCTAATTAATTAAATTAATTAGATAAATTCATCAATTATCCTCTCATCCTTTTCAGGATTTATTTCCTTTTAAAAACATAAAATCAAATCCTTTCTATCTTTTCAAATATTATCTCATCTACTTGTTTTGTTTCCTCTTTCGATCAAATACAACAAAAAACAAATCTTATCTTCAAAATCAAATCCTTATCCCTCCATCGTAAAAAATATATAAATAAGACTTCCACAAAACCAAAAAGGATCCATCTCTTATGCAAACTTACATTGTTGAATTGAGCTCTCATCCATGCCATTGCAAAACCAAGGTTATGCTCGCACCTCTTGAACAATCCACATACATAAGTAAATCGGTGAAGAAAACTTCCTTGTGAAGGAAGGTATAACTATTTATTTGTTTTATTGTCTTTTATTAGTCTTGGTATGCAATTTTATGCTTTACATTTTGGCACGCCTGCTAGTCTAACCCTTATCATTTGTAGGTTTATGCGTTTTGATTTGTAGATCTAACCTCTTTTGTACGAATATTTGGTAATCAATTTTTGTAGGTCATCTCCCACACAGATCTGACCTCACCGTTGAGTCCGGGAGGCCTCGCAGGTAAAAATTAACATAAAACACTCTATGTTTATGTTACTGTAAAATTGTTGAATTTTTTAATTTTTTGGCCCCCCACATAGGCTGTACCGTACGGATCTGTATGGACCCATATGGTTGCCTATGCAGGAAAACCATAGAGCTATACACGATGTTTGAAAAAATAAAAAATATATATTTTTAAAGTTTTAGTAGTTGTTTATTAATTTTTTTTTCCTAGCCCAACCCCCATGCCCTCCCCCCACTCCCAGCACAATCCCCATGCCCTCTCCCTGCTCCCAACCCAACCCCCTACATGCCTCCCCCCGCTCCCAGCCCATCCCACCCCTCCTCCTCGCTCCCAACCATCTTGTCCCCTATTCTCCCTTCCTGCCGCCCGCTCCAACACCCCTCCGCCAACACACCACCCCTCTACTCCTCGCCTCCCCTATGCCTCCACCACCATCCTCCGTACCTCCCTGCACCCCAATGCTCCTAGATCCACCCTACACTTCTCCGCTCCCATCTCCTGCGTCGCCCTCCACCCTTCCCCCATTGCTTCCCAGCCTGCAACCTCCCCGCCAACACCCTTCCCTGCATCCATTCCCACCACGACCCACCTCTAACCTAACCTTAACATTAAAAAGAAATCAGAAAAGAACAAAAAAAACATCAACAACCCATTATGTTAAGTGGTTAGATTTGATTTTTTTAAAACCATAATTCAAAACATTTAGTGTTAACTCTAACAACTAACTTACCTGCCAGTTTTGTTTTTACATGTGACCACTATGCAAGATAACCACTAGCAGTCACATAGACTATAGCATTTAATTTAACCTCTAGAGCATTGCATGTGACCACAGTCACTCATATTGTTAGCTATTAACTGACTGCTAAGGCTTGATCGTTGTCCTCCAAAGTCCATTTTCTAGGGTTTTTTTCATTTTCTCGCAACTTGGGTAAATCATATCAGAATCACGCAAAAGTATAGTCATTGGAAAGCTGATTTGACATGCTTTTTAGTGGTATAGGTATTTTAAGTCAAGTTTATCAGATTTATTAGCTATCTTTAGTCAAACATCATCTTTCATTGCAATCTTTAAATCTCTATATCTTGTGCAAAACTTAACGATTTTTGACAAATTTTTTTTGACACAGCATAGAATTTCGTGTAGAATCTAATTACTTGATTTTTTTCTTGTAGTAGCTCATCATTTTCACATTTTATTAGATTTACCCCTGTTTAGCCTAATACTTATTTTGTAGCTTTCACATACCAAATCTATCAAACCATTGCAAACTATTCAAAACTTGTTACAGATTCGCTTATCAAAAAAGAAACCATTGAAATTACTAACAATTTATTGCAGATTCGCAAGTCAAAGACATTTTTTTATCACTAAACTAGGCACTTAGTCTAATCTAGGGGAATAGTAATTAAATCATTGTTTGTTATGTCTAGAATTTTCTGTGTGTATGCTCTCTCCTCGCACTGAAAGGTGATCTTGGGGATCAAAAGCACTAGTTAATTCATTTTACTCGCTTTCTTTACTTTTATTCCCAGGGATGCAAGATCAATATGTATGCTCTTCTCTCTTGTCGAAAGGCAATCTTGAGAATCAAAAGTACTTGGTATCCTCTCTAGGAGGCATGTTAAGGGGTTTCATCACTCTTAAGGATGACCTCAACCACTTGTTTTGGCGGGGTATATAAAGGGGGAGAGAGAAAGCTATACCTCAATCTATTCACGTAGTTATTGGCACAACCTTGGGGCCCCAGGTGATTCTAGACACAAGGTGACATGATGTTTGCTTAACCACTTATGTCACATGCTTTCAACAAACTAGTGTTCAAATATTTGGACCCCATCGTACCTAGTGTATATCGGGGGCTCCCTAGACACCTTGTTATCCTAGATAAGAACTTCAACTGTCATATCCTTCAGTGCATCACAGCCGCATGGAGGAGAATAGCTCATGCTATTACCTTCATTGTTTGAGATAGAATACACTTTAGGCAAGAATTTTGTCTCCAAAGTAAGGGGTGTAAGGTGATACATGACCTTGCATTCCCTACATATCTGAGCAATGATAAATGGTATCAAGGGGATGGAAACCACCATTATCTAATAGTGGGGTTGAAGTCACACCTGAGTGAGTCCGCGAGATATGAAACTCCTTGCTTGAATAATATAGGATTGTACAAGAGTGTTTGGAATGTCTTCTTGTTATCTACCAGTGTATGCCATTTGTTATCTGCGAAGGTTAATAGCCTTTCGCACCCATTTCCAAAAGTATCATAGCCAGTATGTTTTTTTGTTTAAACTCTCTTGCCAAAAGAATTTATCCAAAATCTTTTTCGAACATCCGATTACAAAATTTTGACATTGAACAACATTTCCAGTCATCCCCTGCACAGACTTAGAGATCTTTTATACTACTTGAACATACACACAGACCTAAGATTTTTTTCTATCTACATTATGAACCTTTCATCCATCTTCATCCATCATCATCATTATCTTATTGGACTTTAGAACTAGTTATCCCATTGAGACCATAGGTAACTTATTGGATATCTTTATCAACATCAACCAACACAATACTTTTGATCATCCAGTTATCTTAATCATCTTGTTAGATTCAGAATCTTGATCTAAATCCACTAGCTTGTCACTTGTTTGAGAAGTTTGTCTCTCTCAAATTAGAAAGCAAGTTAGTACCTATCATTAGTGACTTAGCTAGCTTAGGAGAGTGGATCCTCTTGAGTTGGCGAACCTCACTTTCCCATCTTGTCTTTTCTTGAACTCATTAGTCTAGTTCTTGGAAGACAATCTCAATCCAACACCTACCAATTTGATCTAGATTTATCTCAACCTTGTCTGGTTATCATATTTTTATCTCCACATCAAATCTTTGGTCCAAGCATCCTTGAAGTCTCACTATCTTTTCAAAGTCCCAATCACTCCATCCATCTTCATCCATCATCAAAAGTCTCTAATCTTTCATGCCCATAACTAGATCTCAACACTAAAAAACATGGAGACAAATCAAAATGTTCCCAAAATACTAATAGATGCAAGTGCATTTACTACGGGAATGCCCCAACATGGTTTTTTACCTAGTGGCTATGTTTTGGGTCAATCATCTTCCACAGACATAATACCCCAATCAAAAGAACTAGAGGGAGACTTTAACCATGACAATTTCCAAGATCCAAAAGTTTTAGACATTATATACCATCTCCTCACATCTGATCCTAATCAATATTTCCTCTTACTTGCTCAAAGGGGAGCTAAATTGCCTAGTAATTTTGATACATCCACACTTAAGGAACAATACCCCTCTTCCTTTTCTACTTCCACAACACCTACCATAGCACCTATCATCTCTACCACAACTACACCACCATCCTATAACTTTTCTTCTATGCCATTCACTAACCAATTTGTTAACCCTCTCTACCAACCTCCCATTTTATTTGGTCCTATTTTTTCTAGTGCTCCATCATCTATCCCACAAGTTAACCCAACCATGTCATCCATAACTCAACCTAATATTCCCATAACATAACAACCCCAAGCTTCCCACCCATTATCATTTCTTTCATCACAACCTCAAGTTTCTAATCCTTTCCTTACTTCACAACCCCAAGCTTCCAACCCACCATCATTTCTCTCAACCTTCTCACAAACTCCTCTTTCTAGTTCATGCTTTTGCTTGCTAATGCAATCATTCACACTTTGATGCTGGTATCCTTTACACTATCTAGTCACACTATCTCAACTCAAAACACTAAAAAATCCATTTCCAGTAACTCCTACCCTTTGAAACGTGAATCTGTCATACTTCCCTCTTTTCTTTGCATATTCTCCAAACTACCAAGTTGTATTTGAGAATGCGGTGGAATGCGGTAGCTTTGAGTTTCATCTTTGATAACCCTACATTGTGATAACACTATTTTCAGTTTGCTGACTTTGGATGTCTTTGCGGTAGTCCATATGCTTTGAAACTTGGATCACACATACCTCATAGCTATATTTAACTATCCTCCAAATCGTGAATTCATATCTTTACCTGTGGTAGAATGCGATACAATCTCCTGTGCTTTTGAATCACAGTCTCTTGTGCCTTTGATATTTTTGATAACTTAGACAATTTCCTTCATATCTCATGCAATGCTTTTTATCAATGAAACCCTTTGATATCATGGCATCACATCACCAATCATAACTTTGATATCAAAGGCAACATATAACCCTTTGACATGTAACCCTTTGACATCAATGACAACATATGCAACACCCTCTTCTGAGTAAGCTAGTTCCATTTCTAGAACCAAAGGAAAAAAAATTAAAGGAAACTATGTCTCAAGGGAGGACAATTTAGTTTGTAGACAAGCATCTTGGTTTTCTACAAGAAGAATGAGAGGCCACCATGGCTCTCAACTAGTTATAAATTTGGGTGCTTGTTGTTGGTTTCTCGTGGGTTATTTTTGTACCTTTTTGTTTGGTATGGGTGCCTTTGTTGGACCTTCTATCTTGATGGCAGTTCAGTTGTTACTTTATTGACGTTTTATTGTAGTTTCACTCTTTTTCTCTTCTTTTGTAAAAGGGTTGGGGCCCTTTCAAAACTTCCTTTTTACCTTTAATAAAAAAACATGATATATTATAATATTTTATATGAAATTATATATATAGACACACTACTACTATTATAGATATCTTAAATACATCTATCTACAATATGTTTAGAGATATCAATATAATATATTGCTCATTATTTAATAACTTTATTATTATTATTTTCTTGAGAAAAGTGAGCTATGCAGGGTCATGCCATATGTATTAATGTAATAATAATAGATAAAAATTTAGATGCCCTAAGATGAATCTCAAACAGAAGCAAAAGTGGCTAGGACATCTATCCCTATACAACCAAAACACTGTAAGATTTAGAACTAACCAAATAGTGCATACAACACGTTTTGTAACCACCCAAACCATATAGCACATTAATAGTAGAAGTAAAACCCAAACCATCAAACACCATCAAGCCTAACATTATTAGTTACTAGCATTGGAGCTATCAATGTCAGTCACCTAATGAACAACATTATTATTGGCAACCTTAACCCTATTTATGTGTTGTGCAACCACATTCCTTTAAGAAATTAAACAACAAATATGACATCCTTAGAATTAGCACTAGTATAGTTGCAAACTACTCTTACATGATGAACTAGAGCTTCCATGAAGGCAGTAAAGGAAGCCTCAGCCAAGATTCTTCTTGCCACACACATAACATAGTTTTTTATAAAGGTATAAAATAGGTTTTTGAAAGGGTCTGAACCCTTTTACAAAGCAACCAAAAGGCAGATGGAATGAGTACCATGAGAAATGGTACTAACAACATAGGGACGACAATTGCATCATAAAATAACAAAAAGAAACATCGAGAACTAGACAACACCAGAACCAAATCTCACTCCCTTCACCTGAGGGTGTGAAGCAGAGACATATTTAGGGAGTAGTTTTTTCTTCTCTAAACAACCATCGAAGAAAACTTAGATTCCAAGTCCATAGAATGAGGGGAAAGGAGGGATTCCTCAATTGATGCCTCACTAGAGACAGATCACGCAGGGAACTTGAACTTGAATCTTGATGGGTTGAAGAAAGAATTAGAGTTAGGAGCTCCACACCACTCGACATAGAAGGGACAACAATCATCTAAGCCTAATTAGGGGAAGACTTAGGAGGGATTGAATAGCATGTTGTCTCACCCACCAGCACCCCAACAGGATTAGGAATAGGTAGAGAGCACACAACATCTTGAGGCGGCTCATCATCCTCGGAGGAACCATCCATCAAAATCTGAAGCATCAATAGTCAATTGATCATCAAGGGCATTCTTCCACCAAGTAATCACACCCTTGAAATATGAGAGTGGACAAATAGAGGCTAGGTGACTAGTAGAAAAACATCATCTACATATGAAGAGGAGGCCCTCATAATATAGTTTATGTGTCCAAGCCCTTTCTCTAATCTTCAAAATGACCTCTCCATGAAGGGATTTGGAGATGTCAATATCAACCAATATATGTGAAAATGTAGAGTGCCCCATGAATGAGGTTGTGGATTCAACCATTAGGAAATGACTGATAGCTTTACCGATGTCCTCGTAGCAAGAGTCTTCCCAACACTAGAGTGATAGATTCAGAATCTTCACCTAGATTGGTCTAATGTTGATTTATTCGGTGAGAAGGTTGAAAAAGCTAGACCAAGGTTTGATGGAGAGGGAGTGCACTCCCCACAACCAAACCCAACCATTAAGCACATAATACCACTCTTTCATGGATGTGAAATTTACTATGAAGAAGCCCCTTGCACAAGGGAAGATCTCGATCTTACCCTCCACAAGGGGTTTCCAAGAAGCCAAGACCAAGTTGTGCAGGTCAAGAAGAGATGACTAGAAGTTTTAAACTTTCAAATCACCCCATATTTTGGATAAAAATCTTCATTCTCTATTACATCCTGGCCACACACCACAACTAGGGGAGGATACACGCATGGTAGGGGATAAAGCAAGGTTTATGAAGGGTGTCCATGGACCTACACACACGTAATAGTTGCATAAGATTTAGTACCTTCAAAATGTCACCCAGGAATAGAGCCTTCAACCTGTGGAAAGAAGACATGGAAAGAGTCATGCCCTCTAGAGGTCGTGAGAGACCCATGGTGCGTAGGAGAACTAGCTTGAGCTAATGATGCACCCAGAATGCAAGCATTTTCCTCCATAGACGTGGGATGAATCTAGACAGGCGAGCCCTTATGCCAATGAGTGCCTGAAGCAAGGGAACCAATGTGAACTGAACCAACAACATCTTGCATCAGGGAGGGATGAGGAGTGGGAGGGCATCTTTCAAAAATTGTGAGTTACACATAACATAGTTAGCTAGAATAGAGGAGGCTAAAAGATTCCAAGAAAAAACTCTAATAGTTATTGAACCAAAGTCAATATTATAAGTTTTCAATGCTTTAGATAATTTATCTTCTGCTGTGAGAATCTCATAAATGTAAGTTTGAGTAAGGGTATTGACCATCTCTACATTTTGCAAAAGATCCATTGCATTGGATTAAAAGATTGAAACAATAACACTAAAATCATATCTATGCAAAAATTCCATTAACAAATTTGGACCAACTAGCATGCATAGGGTGCTCTCAACCCATGGAGAACCAATTATAAAAATCTTTCTTAGCTTATCTAACTCGTATCTCCTAATATCTTGCATTTCCTAGTTTGGTGGCATGAGATATACCCTAAGATTGATTTTTTCTCCTTGTTGATAGAAAACCTAGACTAAAGTCCAGGGTTTTATATTCTATTTTATGTAGTAAACATTGGTGTGATGTAGTACAAAATGAACTTAGATATGCAATAAGTACAAACTAAATTATATGCATACACATATATATACACCAATATACACAAGATCATTTATTAATATACTTCAATGTCTTATACATGTCTTATAATTCATTCCCCATGTTTTACTCTCACTTATCATCTTCCTTATTCTCACACATATATAATTTATATGATTCATGCTCTTATCTCCCACTTTTCCTTCCTTATATAGCATCTTAATGCCTTTTCCTTATATAATAACTCTTAGTTATCTTCTTTCCATAAATTTATCGCTTCCTTTATGATATTTATCACTTTTATAACTTATTTAGGCATATTGTGGTGTATTTAAAGCTATTTAAGTGGTATAACGAATCTGTGGATCTAGAAATGACCCAAATATATGTGTGGTATTTTACAACCTCTTGTATGTTTCCAAAACACCCATCTTGCAAAGCCAATATTCCAACATAGGAGAGAAACAATAGAGTTGATAAGCCAATAGAGGAGAGCAACAACTTATTGACAAATGCTTATGAATGTTCAATACTTTGTCATAATTATATTTCTCATAAGCATTTGATAATATATGTGAATTATATGAGAAATATAATTATGAAATTTCTTTTATTTGGTTGATCTTATCCTTATTATACATAATATAATATATAACATTCGATAAGATATCATGAATATCTTAACAATCAAAGGACCTATTAATTATAAAATAAACACAATGTATTTTGATATATTTATTTCATTAAATTGTTAATAATATTTACGTGATGCATATTGTAAGTTCTCATATTATGATATTATTTTATTAATTCCTTGAAATGCTTTCAATTGGTTCATATTAACTTTAGAATAGTAGAATAAATCAAAATAAACCTAGTAAAATAGATAAATGCTTCATTCTCATTATAGTTATCATTTCACTTAAAAAACCTAAACTCTAGTCGAACTTGGGTGGCCTTGTTACACTTGGGTAGCTGAGTGAACCCTCCCCTTGTCAACCATGTGATGGGTGTGATGCATGGGTGCATGTCATTCACAATGGGGTTTTTTTTGTGTATGCCTTATATTTGTAATCACAATCTTGTCTACCTTCATGCATGTATGTCTTATTCTTGTACACCCTTTATATAGTATCATGGAGGGTGGTTGTGTGTGCCTTGTTCTTGCACACCTTGTTCTAGTCACAAGTACTTCATAATAATCCTTTTGATGTTGTTTCTTCACCTTCTTACACTACATTGTTACACAGTTTCAATGGAACTGACATACCTCTGCCTTGCCAGCATTATGGGGGTATAATATTATTTGTACTTGGGCTAATGCTTCCTTTGTTTCATTTTGGAGTGAGCTATGTGTCTATTTTTTGTTCATATATACTAGGTGGATGCAATAGCTAGATACCTGTGCATTTTAGTGAGATGGAACATACACCATATAGAAACTCTTGGATTCTTGTTTATGGTGGCCACCTTCCATATTTTTCAATTGATCAATGTTCTTGAGACTATTAGTACCTTTTGGTGTTCCATTTGCATATTTAACTATCAAATTATTACCATCCACACAATGTTCAAGTAATTTCATTTTGGTCACTTATGTAGATTTGTGCCTCTTTGATCCTAATCTTCACCTAATTTTAATGGAGGTTCTTTAGTTTTAGTAGTATGACAGTTGTTCTTTAGCAATAGGTTGCAGCTTCTTCATGCTTCAATGGAGTTTTTTATGTGCATTGTCACATTCCTAATCTTTTAAGGATAACTATTGGGGAGGTTTCTCAGTCCTCATATTTTCTCTCTTTTGGGGAGGAGTTTCTTCCTATGGGATTTCTCCTTTTCTCAACTTATGATAGACTATTTTGTACTTGGGGTGAAGGAAGTTGTCCTCAGGGGGTCATCTTGAGTCCTCCGCTATTTTTATTGTACATGGGTACCTCATTAGACCTACTTGCCAAGACCCGTCTTTGAGCATTTTCTCTTTTCTTTCTTCCCTAAGTTGCACTTTATGGTTTGTGTTGATGTGAATGAGTCTATTACCTATCTAGTTTTCCTTTTGGATCCTTTTCATACCCAATTGGTTAAGTTTACATAAGGCATTTGTACTTTCCTAGTTTGGTGGAGATGTGCACACACGTGGTCCTCTATCTCTTATTACCTCATATTAATTATTTATTTTCATCTCTTGGTGGTTTATCCTATATACCCACCTCTTACTCTCATATGAGAAACCCCAACTCTCTTTTGTATGCACATTGCATCCTTTGTATAGATTATTGATATTCTATCATTTTAATCTTTTTGTATCTTTATAATTAGCTATTAAGCATCTTGATCTTAGGATAGCTACTTTCATAACTAATTCTAATAATAATCAATGGAGCCATGTGATAGGATGACATATGGGGACTATAAGAGACAATTTGTAAAGATGACTTGCAATTACTCAGAGTTATCCATTATAGCACCTAAGATGCACTAGAGATTGATAAAGTAATATCATCACACTAGCACATTATAAGGCTAGCAGTAAAGAAGTTTATGAAAGCACTTGATAAAGCATGGAACGATGCATAATAAACATGATGTGAAAGAAATCATTGCAATGGTTTCCAACCAAAGTATGTCTCAATGCATTTAGTGGGAATATCATATATGTGCATATTGTGAAGATGAAAACATCTAACATGTAAGATAGCATCTCCATTTCCACTAAATGTTACTAGTATGGATTCATTAACAACATTTCCTTCAGAAACATGAACCATACAATAATGATATAGGGGAATGTCTACACAATCCAAGGTATCCTCATGAGTTGCTTAAGAGTATAAAAATTATCAAATGAAGCAACATAATGTGGAGGTGAATACAGGTAAGGCACATCACTAGTGTAATAATCTTGGTTTCCCTTATTAGGTATAGCATGGAAATAAGGGAAAGTACTGAAAGGAAGCTAGGTGTGCGGAAATTGCTTCCTACACTAATCTAATGAGGAGAGGGCTATGCAAATTCAAATTATCCCTTGCAACTACAACAACATAGAACATCTAAATGAGATATTGCAGCAATACACATGAACCAGAAAGAAGATAGAAGAAGAGAGACAAAGATATATGGTGGGGAAAACCCTTATCAGGTGAAAAACCCCACACTCAGAAACCTGCACAATGTATTAACAAAACTGAAAGAATGTTTACAATACACTTGCAATGCAAGATTCATTGGTCTTTGACACTCATATCTAGAGTCAATCCGATAGCATAACAGTACTTGTGAACTTGTAATACAAACTCCATCTCCAAGCACCTGTTTATATAGAAAATACAAGGCAAGATTGGACCTATCTTGGGATGGGCGTCCAACTTGGCCTCATGGCCCAAAACCCACGCCTAGGGACACTTGGTCAACATTGTAGAATGTGCTTGACACTTGTCCATAGCTCCCATCCCAAAGAGGTCACCTATTTCCAAAATGGGCTATGACAGATGCTCTTACGACACTTACGACCATCATAGAATCTGTTATAGTAGTTACAACTTATAGCTATAAGAGAATCTATCATACATATGTTATAAATAGCATATTTTCTTACAACATGTGATATTCCACCTTGGGGTGCCCAAATATGCCTTTTTCAAAGATGCTTCATGACACATGTCCTCACTTGTCTTACAAACTTCTATTTCTGACTCTTACATGTCATAGATTCTATCATAGGAATCCGTCATAACCGTTTCGGTCAATATTCCCTTACATAACATGGAAGATGCCGACACATAGAAAAATGCTCCTACCACAAAGTGGGATGCCTTTCTCCTCATGTGAGGATAAAATTACAAGTTGTCATATTCCATGTAGGATTGACACATCACTGTGCCACATCCCACAATATGACAAAATGGAATTTACAAATATTTACAACATAGGCAATTAAATAATAAATACAAAAATTAATAATGTAAGGAAATACCAAGGCTGAGACACCTTAATTCCCAACAAGTACTAATTGGTAAAGCACTATCATTAGTACTAGAAGAATCATAAATACAAGGTGCATGACTAGTCATAGTAGGGTCAACAAACATCAAAGGCATCGTTGTCACTAACCCAATCCATATGAGAGGTGTGATCAATATTGAGCTCATGACAAAGTGAAGTGGAGGCATATAAATATAAGGGAAATCAATAACCAGTATTATGAAAGATGAAATCACATACATTACAAAAGGTGTATTATGGATCATGTACCACTAACCTTATAGTTAAATGATGTTAGGTTATCAAGGATTGATGGATCAAACATACTAAATTGTAAAAACACATCAAAATCCTTGATGCAAGTATAGATAGGGATTTAGGACAAGGGTTGATGGGAATCCATAATAAAAGAACCAATAACCAAGTGCAATCGTTGTGGATAAAGGAGGGATAAGTCAATCAATTTCAGATTTGGAATCAAAGGAGAAATAATAGAAAACATAGAAATGGGGGGAAGGTTAACCAAGGCAAAACCCCACATGGTGTAAGATAGGTCAGTAAGGAAGAATATGAACCCTAGTTAGTTCCTTAAAATCCCTACACATATAAATCTAGGTCTAACAAAAGATATTTTGATTAACACAGATCAAACCTAAATGAACACATAGAATTGAATCATGGCATATAAAAGCAAATGTATAATTTAAAAAAAAGGGAGAAAAGAGGTGTCTTAGCTATCTCATTCTATCGTATTGATTGATGTATTGATGTCTGATGTTGTTTGAGTATTGGATCGATGCTAAAACAAAATATAGATGATTATGACAAACCAAATTCTAGAGCTTTGTGACCTTGGACAAAATCACTGTAGAAAAAATTGTAGTCACAATTCTGGTTGGTCTCTACAACCATGTCCCTTTTTGTGACCCTATCCTTTGCAAATTCAAATTTAAAGAATTTGTTTACTTCTATCTAATATCCAAATATATATGGTGTAATATTGAGGAGCACCTTTAGGAGCTTGCTATGCAAGAGTTGAAGTTTTAAAGTTTTCTTACACATTAGTCAAGCCCCTTATTGTTTTTCATAATGTTATAGGCAATGATGATCTATCCTTATAAACTTATGATCAAACAATGCTCTTTTTGTCTCTATTTGTATATGAGTTGCAAGGAAATTTTTAGTGGCTATATGTCACCATTTGGTGATTTTTTATTTTTTTATATTTTTATATTTTTGCTTGTAGATTTTGGCTATTTTTTAATTCTTCATACATGTCCCTAAAATTTGACTATTTTTAATTCTTCATAAGTGTTCCATTCCCCCATCTTTGGTGGATTTTCCACAATCCTAACACAAAATCACATTGGCCTAAAAATTTTAATTGTTTAGGATTAAGACACATCGTGCCATTATTTATAAAAATTTGAGCCCTAATCACCCTAGTTTATTAGAGTTTGTTTTTTATTGTCTACACTCATCCATTCAAACATATTATTTTATAAAGCTATAAATTAATAAGAAATTTATAAGCTTAATCAACATACAAGTTATGTTTTGGTAGAAAAATTTAGTCTTTGAATTGCAAAAAAGTGTACACGTACAAAATTGCCATCCACTCTAAATTTTGACTTTCACCATGAAAAAACACCTCAAATATTATATTTCTCTATAGTGGATTCAAGAAAGTTACTATAGAATTTTCAGCAAGCCATTTATTAAAGTATATCTACTCTAAATTTTGATTTTCACCATGAAAAAAAAAACACCTCAAATATTATATTTCTCTATAGTGGATTCAAGAAAGTTACCATATAATTTTCAACAAGCCATTTATTAAAGTATATTTGGATGAGTAATGCTCTCTTAATGCTCTAGTGATTATTTGATTGATTGATTCATAGTTACTAATGATCTAAGACATGTCTTTAAATATGACAACTTAGATCACAATTCTAATGATTTAGCACACAAATCAACAAGTAATGGTCAAAATTTTATATTAAGTCAACTCAAACTGGGCACGAAATGAATTAAATTTAGGTGGACGCAATTAATTAAAAACCCTAAAAGATAACATCATGTCAACTTTTTGGGTTATGTTAACTCTTGTGCATAAATGACCCAAATCAACACATCTCCTTGACAACATTATAATAAATGATTGCCAACTACCAACTATTATAGTATGATTGCCAACAATATAATTTACAAATTTGTAGTTAAACCGACATAAATTTAGCATAACTTCAACCCTCCCTCTCTACCTACAACTAAGCCTTCAAATCTTAACTATAAATATCCCACTATTTTAAGGGAAAATTATAAATTATAAAACATTACTAATTAAAAAATTAATTAAAAATACCTATTAAAAAATTCCATAAACCCCCATAAAACTTCAAAAATAGCATCATCAAATACCAAAGGGGAATTTATTCATAGATCTTTATTTCTAATTATGTCAGGGAGTTCTTACAAATACTAAAAAGGATGTACAACTTGATTAGCGATGAAATACCAAACATAGACTATCCACATAAAAGATGAACAACCATATATATATATCAAGATGGCTCACAACTAAAGTCGCATGCGAAGAAGGAGCAAGGGCAATTTAGAAGGGTTCCAAGTCTAGAAGTAACCCTTTCAGAAGACAATGTGGAGATCAATCTATCCAATGAAGCCAAGGCAGACCTTATAACCCTGAAGGAAAATGCAATAATTGTTACACCCCAAATTTTGACTATGTTTTACTTTTTACTTGTATGTAATTAGTAGATAATTTGGCATGGATTAATGATTTGACATTATATGGAAATGTCAGGATAAATCAATGATTTCATGAGTTTCTATTTATATGTTTAGAATTTAGACATACATGATTATATGATGTTATGATTGTTTATATTCATAAGGTATATGGAATAGACCAACGATACACTAATCCTAGTTTGGTGATTGTAAGTTATAACTAGTAAGCAAGTTTTTGCCCTCTGAGAAAGAGAGGAAGAGCATCATCGGAGAGAAGAGAATAGACGTTTGGATAGAAGGGATTGGTTGCCATCTAAGTCTTGTACTTACACTGTTTAGTGAACCCTCGTTGAATTTGGTAAGTTGTGTTCGACCCATTTGGTCTGAGTATGGGTTTCGACTCGATAATCGTCGATTTGTCATCAAGATCCATTAGGGTAGGTTTTGTTGAGAAACCAAGTTTGGATAGTATGACCATCGAAAAATATGGTCAATAGTCGTTATTTTCCTTATGTGATATGAAAATAGTTTATATTATAGTAAAAACTACCTCCTTTTTAGTAAATTCCAATAGGAATTTCATTATGGTAATCTATTAATTTTGGTGTTAATCTATTTGAGAAGGGGAGATTAGCTCAACCCCATTCTTATAATCTATTTTGTTATAGAAGCAACATATGTATACATTTTATTTAACGATAATATGTTGTTAAATATCTATTGATATGATCTAAAAGTTAAACCTTTTCATTTTAATGTCGATGAGCATTAAGGGGGATGTGGTAATTAATTTCAAACCACCACTTTCTCTCGTGGTATTTTGACTCATAACCTCATCAATGGATAAAGAGTGAAGTTATTGAACTAATGGGAGTGGTCTTAAATAGCCAGTTACTCCATCATTGTATGCATGTCATTCGAGAGTAATGATAGGCACATATTCTGCCAAGAGCTCCGCAGCAGTATGGAGAGGTGAATCCTTTAAAAAAGATATACCATAAAGGATATGCATGCGTGGAGATCAGGTTGTTGTTGAGTGACTCAAGGTGCATGAAAAAAAGGAAGGATTGCGGTTGGTAGAGACAGGTTATTGTGTTATCATCCATGGGAAACTTACTCAAAGAGCATTGTGTTAACAGCACGAACATAGATCTTGTTTCATAACTAGAGGAAGGAGGGATAGCGTAATAGGTAGAAGATCTTGTTTCCAACTTAACAATTGTTTCATTCATTCTCTGCGATAAGTCTATCCTTTATAAACTTGCATGGATGTTTTTACGTAGATTCTTTTAGATTATGCAAACAAAGAGATCAGGATCTTAGTGGCTATGAAAGCATAGATAGGTTTGAATAGAGTAATATCCTTGTGTTATGAATCAAAGCAACACTCTAAGTGTAAGAGACTTATGAGCCCGGAGTCATGTTGGAGAGATATCAACATTATAGTTGTTAAATAGTATAGCATAAACATTAGGATACTATAGAGAATACTAACTTTCCATTGTTCGATGTCCTCAAAATTATAGAGAACTCTGTTACTCTATTAAAACATAGAAATATTGTGATGTAAACTCTTTGATATGCCATCACTATGTCATCGGGTTCATAGTGTAAATAGGTAGTAAACTTGTCTGTTGGTAGACACCAATTATGGCATAAAGGTTTGGAATGATATTGTTATTTCAAAAGGAATCATGTCTGTAGATGTTGTCCTTTACTTTATTTATATTCAAGCACACATACGATGTAGTTTTTGTTGTAAAGCCATAAAAACTTTGTAGTATCTACCTTGTAGAATGCAAAAACTGAACCTCTCTAGAAACTCTGCTTTAGACTTAAGGACGAGACCAATGAGTTTAGATAAAGATGGTTTTAAATCTCAATGTTTTCTTTTATATAAAATTCTTATTGATTCATTCATAAGCTTTTATGATAATTATTCTCTTATTGAAGAGTATTTTAAATAGATATTGTTACCACTAGAAACATCTAAGGGTAGTGGCCTATTATCACATATGTAACCACGACAGAAATATCATTATATTTAAGGATGTTTGACATGAGTTCGCAAGCCTCTTCTATGTAGAGAGTCCGTGGATTTGAGAAGACCAAGAGGTCAATGATTTTATTATTGAAGATGCCAACATAGCTAGGATGAAAGATAGACTTAATCGAGAAAATAGTTATGAAAATTTTGTTATTCATTGAAGATTTTATATGTAGAGGATATACCTCGTGTGCTACATTTAATCATGTTATGAGAAATGTGATGCCCTAATAGTCAAGAGAACACTAGAGACCATTGGTTTTTATGTTATATTATTATAAGTTTTTACATTTAGAAAACAAGAGTTTTTCTTTGATATTTCAATGATTGGGTTAGATAAATTTAAACCCTAGAATCAACCCAGATGGGTTTAGAGAATTTAAAATCTCTTAAGATGGATTATGACATTGTTTTAATCTAATGTATATATGGTCGATAGAAAAGGGTCAAGAAACCATAGATTAAGATAATTAGAAAGAGTCAAGAAGCTTTTTGATAAAGTTTAATGATTTCATGTTAGAGTTGAAACATGACTTATAGTACAAAGAATGCTTAATTCTTGAGTCATTGAGTAGAATGATAGGAAGTCAAGACTCTGATGGTTGCAAGAATGCAACTAAAGACTCTCTGAAGAGTTAAATCTTTTGATCCTATACATTGTATATATATATCCTATAATTAGGATTAAATTCTAAGTTAGATTGACTATGAATTAAGTTTAACCAAGACAATTTATGTCTAGAATTACTAGTCAGACAAATCAAACTATAGGATGAGATAGTTTCCAAGTCGAGTTAGAGGTGTGTGAACACATGACTATGTTTATTGCAAACATCCATTTATATAGAAACTTTGGCCAAAGTGATGCATTTGTCTCTACATGCATTAGTCAGTTCATAGTGTCTAGATGGCATAACCTATAAGAGTGATCATACTTAGCTAGAAGTTTGTCTAGAGTTGTATGATCGATTGAGTTACGTAGGACACAACACTAGAACTTAGATGGCAACCTATTGGTTATTTATGTCTATACTCTTTGTGAAGGGTAGGGCCACTTCCAGGAAGGAAGGTGTGCGGGGAACCGTCGGTCTGTGGTTGGAGGTAAAGCACTTGGATGATGCTCTCCCTTTGTAGTAGAAGACTCACTGAGACTTGACTGATAGATACCAAGATTCCAGATGCAGTGTACTTCATGAGTGACTTATGATTGTCAAACTTATGTAAACTTATTCATATTGCTAAATGCAAGATATTTGTAAATGTAAAGTGAAATGATTTCACTATGCTTCTATCTTTGAATATATTGTAATTTCAAGGTTGAATAATATTTAGAAAAGATATGTTTTTATTTCTTTGTAATTATAAAATTGCAACATTGCAAAATGTCCCCTTGGGGGTTTTTCCCTCATAAGGTTTAGATCCCGGGTCTTTTGCATGCATTTAGGACATCTTACTTCATAATTTGGCATCCCGATGAAATGAGCCCTAGGTAACATGACAAATGGGACCTAGGAGGACCCCTTGAGCTATACCCTACCCAAAATAGGGGGGTAGACTTGGGCGCTCACACCCTAGTCCTACCCTATTTTGGTGTAGCCCCAATTTTTGGGTGTCGGTTTATGATCGTTATTTGGGTCCTTTGCCGACATGCTAAATTTGAATTACTAAAATCTTGGCGAGAGTTTTTGTAGTTGCATATAAAAGCATGTTTAGGCATTCATCTGTAAACTAGAGGATCATTGTGAACTTTAGGCATTATCAATGTGATTCAAGGCTTTCATTGTGTTGCAAGAGTAGAATTGTGTGGTTTATGTGTTTGTGTTTGCAAATTTGAGCATCCATTTCATCATGAAATGAAGAGCATCTTCCTCCCATGATATCTTCACTACAAGGTGACATTATATTGTGTTTTCATCATCAATTCCTTTGGTTTTTGTCTTTGCCTCACAAGGGCACGCATTCTGTATCTGACAATAGTGTTCAGAGACTTAAGTGTCCTCCGGGGCTTGACTAAGGCAAGCCTCTAAACACCACAACCCCCTCCCAAAGTCTTGTGATTGCAGGTTACAAGTGTCGCATTTAGGAAAATTGAAGTTGCAAGAAGGATCAATAGACATCAAAGATTCAAGATCTAAAGAGAAATAGGACATCAGAGCATTTCCAGGACTTGGGCGCTCGCTCTAGTGTCCTCCGCAGGTGAATTTCTGGAAACAAGAGTTACAGTGTTGATCCGTGTCGGAAGGAGGTTAGGATCATGCAAAGAAACTAGCACCTTGGAATTGGGTACCCGCTCTAGTGTCTCCAATTGTTTCGCCTTGGAACCCTAAAAATAGGTACTCTATGATTTGATATTTTACTTCTGTCTGCAAGAGATTTTTCCATTATTCGTCAGTTTATTGCCGTATTTGCACAGTTAGGGTTTTAATGGTCAATTGAGCATAAGAGAAGGACAATTGATAATTAAATTCCCTAATCCAAGCTTCCCTACATCTCACAGTCATCTAGGGTATGATAGTGAACTGCCACTTGACCCTACATCCTTGAATGTATAGGGTGAAAGGAGGATTCAAACATCTAAACACTTAAACATTGAACAATCCCAACTTTACCCTAAAAATTTTGGTGAACCTGTGTTTTTGGACTTAAATTGAAAATTTTTGAGTGTGTGTCTACATATTTGGATTTATTTCATTCATTCATATACTCTTTCACTTTATTGCATTGAGAAAAATTCAAAAAAACTTAAAAAATTTAAAAAAATTGCATTGTTTGGCTTACTAAATTGCATCAATTCTTTCTAAATTTTCCTAATTCATGATTTTTGCATCAAATATTATATAAACTATAGAAAAACATAAAAATTCAATAATTTTCATTGCATTTTCATGATTAATTTGCTAGGCTTTTGTAGAAATTTTGGCAATTTTCATTAAACCTAGTAATTCCAAAATCTAGGGTTAGTAGGCAAAATCTTCTTTCAGATTTTTCTACTAATTTTAGAGGCTCATTAAAATTAACATTTTTCTATAGTCTTGTATTTTAGTGTAAATTTTTATTTAGATTCAAAATATTTGCATTTTTGCATAGAAAATTTCAACAAAACTAGCAATTTTTATGCATTTTCATTAGATTTGCATTTGCATTTTGCATATTAAAGCTTGAAAATTATTTTTAGATCTGAGAGTAATTTATTTTCATCACAAATCAGACTTCAAAACATTCACATAGCATTTTGTCCCAAGATCTCAAACCTAGGGCTTCAAAAACAACAATTTTCACTAAAATTAGCCTTATCGACTCTATAAACTTGCACCATAGGAGTGTTGTGAAAAGTATTTTTGAATTAATTAGATTTTATTAGGGTAATAATTTTCTTCCCCTCCTAAAAATATTCACAACACCTTTTAACGGGCTCTTGTATTGAAAATTCGGTGAAAAACTACACATTTTGACTATTTTTGCCCTAGGGTTTGACCTAGTTTGCACTCCAAGCGTGTTGTGATCAATTTTATAGATTGCAGTGACTGATATTATTGATTTTATTTTCTGTACCTCCTGAAATTCATTACAACACCCCCTTTGCTAGGTCTTGGAATTGAAAAACCGTGAAAAATTGCATGTTTTGCTATATTTTCACTAAGGTTTTACCTTAAGTGGCACTAAAAGTGTGTTGTGTTGAGAATTTTGGCACCAAGTGGATGCTATTATTGATATTATTTTCTTTCCATCATAATTTTCCTTACAACACCCTTTGTTATGCTCTCTTGCATTTGAGTTTCGGTGAAAAAAGTGTCTATTTTGACATATTTTCACTATAGTTAATTGGCATTATCTTGGATTTGCATGAAGAGTGTGTTGAGAAGGATCATATTTCTATTTTGGACTGATATCAGACATATAATTTTCTTCCCTTGATCAAAATCCTTACAACATTCTTTGTTTCATTCATTTGCATTGAAAAGAGTACAAAAATCAAGCATTTGAGTCTATTTTGGGGTATATCACTTTGCACTTACCTTTTATATACTTTTGGAGAAACTCTCAAATCTGATTTGGGCATAAAAACATGGCCTCTAATCACAACAACAATAAAAGGTTCCCTCCTATACCTTACATGAAAAGAAAAGCACCTAAACCTGAAATTGTCTTTACACCTCATGATAGAACAACTAGAGACAAGGAAGGACCTCTTTACATCAGTATGAAAATAATGGGAAACCTCGTGGATGGAACTCTTATTGATCCTAATTGCATGACTAATGTTGCCACTGAGGAGTTCCTCTTTTCACACCAACTAATTCAAGGTTCTTATGACCCCTCGAACATGATGATTAAGACACATACGGGAACCTTTGTCAAGCCTTTGGGTAAGATATCATTGTTGGTAATTGTATTTGAGAAACATGTTGAGCAATGGTTTGATGTTAGCCCCACTTCCGATACCTTTGAAATCAAACTTGGAATCCATTGGTTAAAGGCTATGAAATCTATCCCTTCAACTATCTATAAATGTGTAAAATTTCCTTTGAACGGACAAGTACATGTCATTCCCTGAAATACATACAAACCTTCAAGTACACAACAACATTTTACATTGGATTACTTTTGCAACAAAACTAACAACAAACTGAAACTACGAACAAACTTTACATTTTTTAGCTATAGAAACTACAAAGCAAAACTGTTACATCCAGTACCTAGTCCTTCTATACAAGAAATGACAAAAGATAAACAACCCTCATGTGAAGAGAACTTTAGACTGAAAGGACAAGGTCCCTATGCTGAGGTTTCTCCCTCGAAATCCTTACAAGGATTGGGAGGTCATTCTCAACAATAAAATGTGCCACCACGACAAATAAGGTTTGATCCCGGTGCTTCATCTTCTAAATTGCACAAGCCTATGAAAGAGTAAGGCCCTATCTTACAAGAGATAAGTGGTCGAAGAAAGAGAAATAGAAAAGCAAGAGAAAGAAGAAAAAGAAGACAAGAATATGCTATAAACCTTGTCTCTCAACAAGAAAACATTGATCCTAACATTCAACCAAACAATAATGATCCTAACGATGAACAACCTGATGAACAAGACATGAATTTAGCTATGATATCTTATGTCCCAGTTTCCTCCAACATTAGGGAGTGGGAAGATGACGATGATGATTTACTTATAGACAACCTCTAGCCCGATAGGGGCCCTATAGGTAAGTATCTCTAACCCTTTATCTCTCTCGTGATGTGCTTCCCCTGTGATGTGTTATATGTTGTTTAGGCCTCCTGGGATGACCCCTGATTCTCCCGTAAGGTTTGGGATACTAGGAGACCGCCTCTGTTGTGACCTTCTTCTATTTGTATCATCATTCTTCTAAATTGCCTCTCTCTAATTTCATTGTTGTGTGTTGTGTCTTACAGACATAGCGTTGCAGTTGGTGACTTGGGGGCACCCTCCTACGTGATTGTCCCTAAGACACTTGTTTCTCCTCTCTTATTTATTGTTTCCCTTCCTCTAGTGTTTCCATCTAGCGGGTGGATGATGAAAAAAACATTTATACTGATGCGGACCTAGTGTCCCTTTCGAGAGCAATCAAAAAATGGACTTAGTTCCTAATATGATGATGGGGTTGTATATCTTATTTGATGCTTGGCTAGTGGAAGCACTCGTGCTTTCTACATAGTGAATTTAATGATGTTTCTATCGCATTTACTAACCTTAACAATACTGCTGCTTTATGCACCTTTGTTTGTCTTTGAATCTAGCCTTGGTGGTACTCAATTCGGAGAGCTTCATGATATAGCCCTACGGTTATCCTCAAACTCCAGATTTGTTGTATAACCTTGGCTCTTTGTGTGGTTAATCATATGCATTGATGTTGTTGTTTATCATGATTATGGACACTAACATGTTTCTTGCAGGGATGTGTTTGTGGGAACATTTGGCGATCGTGAAGTACATGTCACCTTTGGGAGGCATGGGCTTTGCGAAAGTCAGTGTTCGCTTGTGTGTTTTCTTCTTACCTTAACATGCTTAATATCGATGCATGATATCAACCACCTTAAGGTGGGGGCATATATAAGGTAAGTTGTCTGTTATAGATGTTAGCAATGTGTTTGACCTCAGGTATAAAGACCTGTGCGATGAGTGCATCATGCATCCTAAGTGTGTTTGCAATCAATCATGTAAGCCCTCTGCGGAGGCGAGATATCAAACATATCCTTTTTCTCAAGCCCCCTGCGGCGGCGGGGATGGTGTATTTCTCAGAGAAGATTACATCATCCTGTCATTTTCAAAAGTCCTTTGCAGAGGCATGGAGCAGTTTTGTGACTAACTCAACCCTTAAGCATGTCTTCGGCGATTGTTGTGGCGAAGCCCAATTGTCGGTGTGTGCATGTAATGTGTCTGAGATGGTGATGAGCCTAGAAATAGGGAACACACCATCACTTGTCTACCATGTTTTCTCCATGTCTTCAAGTGTGTGTTTTGGCATGCTTGCTTTGTTTGACATGTTTGTTGCCCCATATGCAGAATAAAGACCAGCGCCTTAGGGTTGTGCTTCCTGCATTTTGGGAGGTTTTGTGTGTCTTGCGTGTGTGTTGCCCCATATATACAAAGACCTGCGTGATGAGTGCATCATGTCTTATGGGAGGTTTGTTTACTTTCCAGTACTTGCATTTGCATTTCATATATATGAGAAAAAGAAAACAAAATATATCATGCTTGTATTCCATGCATTAATGTGTCTTCTATGCATTGACTATATTCTTTGTGTTATGCATGTCTGTTACTATTTTCTATGTGATTGATGTGTCTTCTCTGTGCTTGGTGTGTTTGTTGTGTTTGTGACCTTACTTTAATGCATGTATTAGCCTCGCATTTATACATACATTAAAGTGGGGGCTAAATCTAACGTCAGAAAATGTCCCCTTGGGGGATTTTCCCTCATAAGGTTTAGCTCCTGGGTCTTTTGCATGCATTTAGGACATCTTACTTCATAATTTGGCATCCTGATGGAATGAGACCTAGGTAACATAACAAATGGGACCTAGGAGGACCCCTTGAGCTGTACCTTGCCCAAAATAGGGGGGAGGACTTGGGCACCCACGCCCTAGTCCTGCCCTATTTTGGGGCAGCCCCAATTTCTGGGTGTCAGTTTATGACCGTTATTTGGGTCCTTTACCGACACAATAAGTTTGAATTACAAAAATCTTGGTGGGAGTGTTTGTAGTTGCATATAAAAGCATGTTTAGGCATTAATTTGTAAACTAGAGGATCATTGTGAACTTTAGGCATTCTCAAGGTGATTCAAGGCTTTCATTGTGTTGCAAGAGCATAATTGTGTGGTTTATGTGTTTGTGTTTGCAGATTTGAGCATCTATTTCATCATGGAATGAAGAGCATCTTCCTCCCATGATATCTTCACTACAAGGTGACATTATATTGTGTTTTCATCATCAATTCCTTCGGTTTTTGCCCCTGCCTCACAAGGGCATGCATTCTCTATCTGACAACGGTGTTCGGAGACTTAAGTGTCCTCCAGGGCTTAACTGAGGCAAGCCTCCAAACACAACCCCCTCCCAAAGTCTTGTGATTGTAGGTTACAGGTGTCACATTTGGGAAAAGTAAAGTTGCAGGAAGGATCAATAGACATCAAAGATTCAGGATCTGAAGAGAAGTAGGACACCGGAGCATTTCCAAGACTTGGGCGCTCACTCTAGTGTACTCCATAGCTAAATTTCTAGAAACGGGAGTTACAGTGTTGATCAATGTTGAAAGGAGGTCAGGATCCTGCAAATAAACTAGCACCTTGGACTTGGGCACCCACTCCAGTGTCCTCGACTGTTCCACTTGGGAACCTCAAAAATAGGTACTCTGTGATTTGATAGTTTACTTCTGTCTGCAAGGGCTTTTTCTGTTATTTGTTAGTTTATTTTCGTATTTGCACAATTAGGGTTTTAATGGTCAATTGAGCATAAGAGAAGGAAAATTGATAATTAAATTCCCTAATCCAAGCTTCCCTACATCTCACAGCGATCTAGGGTATGATAGTGAATTGCCACTCGACCCTAGATCCTTGAATGTATAGGGTGAAAGGAGGATTCAAACATCTAAGACATTAAACATTAAATGAATCAAATTTTACCCTAAACAACAATGATATAAAAAACTCACTCATGTTTATTATGTTCATTTACTTTCTTAGTAAATTGTGTGTAATTCCTGGTAATATGGGAAGGCATGTTACAAAAATTTGTAGATTCATGGGCAAGAAGAAAACTAGGGAAGAAATAGAAGCATGGGCGAAGAATAATTGGAAGTGCGCATTCATGCTAAAATTCATGTCGAAGGGATTTTTCATTGCCATATTCTTAAACAACGCTGAGTGCGAGGAAAGACTAAGAGATGCAGTTTGGAATGAAGGAGATTCTTACCTCTTCATTTAGAAATAGAGCCCTAATTTTGACCTGTTGGAATGTGAATCAACAGATGAACCGATATGGATAAGGCTATATAATCTCCCGCTAGAATTTTGGGTAGATGAATGTTTGATGAAAATCAAGAATTCTTTGGGATCCCTAATAGAGATCGATAATGAGATAGTAGAAAGTAATTCATACTTGTATGCAAGGATCAAGATTATATCAATTACAAAGTTTTGAAGAAAATAACCCTTGTGACGGGATCTAGAATTTGGTCACAATCAGTTGAGATTGAAGAAAAAAGGTTCTTCTATTTGAATTGTAGGAAAAGAGATCACCCGACAAAATTTTGCCCCTCTACCCAACATAGAGTTTGGGTGGAAAAAAAGTGGCAATGAAAACACAACCTCAAGAATAGGCCGAAACAATAACAGAAGAAGCCAGGGATAGAGCTGAGGAGAATGAGGAAATAAAGACTTCCAAAGTGGTTATGGTGCATGTTTCGATCCACACTCCCCTTTTAGAGCCTCCCCAGTTGGACACAGAGCAGGGTACCGATGATTTTTATTGGGATGAGGATGATAACATGGAGGAGGATGCATTGGCTTCAACAAAGACAAGGATAGTCAATTAAGTTGCCTCCAAGATTTCAAAGTCCAACCTGAAGTCTGAGAAAAAGAAGGAAAGAAGGACAAACAAGCAAAAAAGAGAAGAGGAGGCATGCCAAAAAAAGCCAGCTTCATTAAACATATTTTTCTGCACTAAGGGAGGAAGCCCCTCCCTTAGGGGGCAATGAAGGTCTTCACATGGAATGTTAAGGGCTTAAACACCCCTAACAAATGATGCTTCAATTTGAGATTCTTAACTCAAACTTGATTATCTTGCAGGAAACCCAACTCAATTCGGAGGAAGCAAAAAAATTCATAGAGAAATACAAAGATTGGGAGGGCCACTTCATCCAATCTATAAGTGCATTGGGAGGCATTGGGGTGATATGGTGCCCTAATCACGTCTCTGTCAGCATGTGCATGGAAACAAACAACTGGATGAGAAAGAAGATCCAAAACTTTTCCGCCAAACTCTCTTTTGTCCTTATCAATGTCTATGGGCCAATTAGAACCAAGGATAAACTGAAGGTATGGAATGAAATTCAACTCTTCATTGAAGATGCCAACTTCAATCTATATCTTATTGATGGGGATTTTAACATAGTCCTTTCACAAGGAGAAAAGTGGGGTGGAAATTTCCAAGTTAGCAAACAACAAAGAGATCTCTAGGATTTTGTGGGTAAACTAGGCCTAATTGATGTTGATTCCAAAATAAGAATTACACATGGACTAACCAATGGAAAGGATTCACAAATAGCGCCAAATGGTTGGATATATTTCTCTTTAGCCCAAGTTGGCTCAATACGGAATACATTCTAACCTCCTTGATCAACTCATGCCTAGGCTCTGATCACTACCTTGTTACAATTTAAATAGAAGACAAATCCCTGGAATGTTGCCTATTCAAATTTGAGTGAATGTGGTTGCGCAATGATTCTCTTCTGGAGTTGATGAACGACTAGTGGATGAACACACAAGTTTAGAGGGACATCAAAATGTTTATGTTTGCCAAAAACATATGATCATTAAAAATCACTTGAGGAAGTGGAACAAGGAAACTTTCAAAGACATCTTCAAAGAAAAGGAAAGAATTGAAGGATAACAAGATGTTCTGCACTAGTACATTTTGGAGCATGGCATGACAGAGGAAGAATATATTACAAAAAAAGATTTGATGAAGGAATATGATGAAATTTTTGCTTAGGAGGGAATTTAATGGAAGTTGAAGTCAAGGGAAACATGGTTGAAAGAAGGAGATCTTAATACAAAATACTTTCACAACTCTACAAAGAGAAAAAGGATGCAGAATAGAATCTCCTCCCTGAAAAATGGTGAGGGAACGATTTTAGAAGACAAGGAGGAAATACAGGAAGAAGCACTGTGGCTTTTCCAGAATCTCCTAGCCAGCACAGATGCTTCGAATATCTCTGAACAAAAGCAATTCCTCAGCGTTATTCCTTAAATCATTGAAGAAGAAAACCAAATGCTTATGTCTCTAATCTCCAAAGAAGAAGTGAAGTGTGTTGTTTTTCAAATGTAGCCAAATAAATCTCCTAGCCCTGACAGGTTCTGTCATGTCCCCATTTTTGCAAGTAACTTAATGGGTTCTAACTGTAAATTAATTTTATAAAGTTTTTTAATTACTTTGTAAAATTAATATTTTATTAAGTTACTTAAGCATTTAAAAAACAATTTATAAATTAAAGTATTATTGTACACAAACATTAAAAAAGGGTTATGTAAAAGCATTTAAAACTGTAAGGTGTGATTGTGTACACAAAAACTTTCATTTAATAAAATTAGGCTAGTCCTAATTGATGAAAGTTTAAAAGGAGAGGTCAGAGTCATTGTTGAGCATGCATGAGTTGATGTTTTATGTCTTTTGTCAAATTTGTATTTAGTTTATGTCAAGGTGGTGTTCCCTTGCATTTGTTGAAGCGAGGAGATGACCCCTTGGTGAATTGTAGAGGTGAAATCATCTTAGATTTCACAACTGAGCTTCAAAGTGTCTTTGGTTCGACTGTTGGGTCTTCTTCATTTGGTTGGAGATCGTTTTTGTAAGCTTCATTGAGAATTTGTGTATGAAGACATGACTGAATAAATTAAGCAGTTTCCTGGGTATTGTTATTGCAGAGGATTTTTTACAAATTTATGGATTTATAAATAAATATAAATTTGCAAGATGTTGATCGATATATATATATATATATATATATATATATGGTATTTGAATTTTATGTGGATCTTGATTGAATATATTATTCAGATTTTAATATACCTCTCTCGCATAATAAGAAACTAATTCTGACAGTTTTCAGTATAGTTTCATTCGCTGTAGTCAATCATAGTATTAGTGGATTGTGGGCCCAACCTTGCCTTGATTGAAGAATTCAAAGGATTTAGTGAAGTTTTATGAGTAATGCTTATTTGATATCATTGTTTGATGAATAAGATGGAATTTTGATTAAGTGCGGGCCCAGCTCTGAAAGTGAAGGCAAATCATATCCTTTCTATAAATCGTAGCGAAAGATTTGTGAAAGCCAGCGCAAGCTTTGTGGGTTTAGTTTTAAATAAGTACTAAAGCTAATTATTGTTGTGAATCTCTTACAAAAGGAATTTGTTGATTTATGAAAGATAAATTGTGGTTTTAGATTTTACATTTGTTGTTGGCGGCCATGGGACAAGTCCTGACAGCATGGGTCCCTCAAAGCAACTCAAACTTGTCTTTGAGATATAAAGAGTTAACAAGGTATTGTAGAGCCAAACCATAGATTTCTTAGTAATTCATTGCCTTCTAAAAGGTCTTCAATAAATAGTTTATGAAGAGTTGATGTGGTGTCATAGTTACTAAGGCTATGGGTCCCATATAAGAATTCGTAGCAATTTAGAGATAAGTTTAATATACTATTTGGTCTTCATTTCTTTCATTGAAGATTAAATTAGATATTTAGGAGTGTTGGCATTGAGTCAACGTCACAAGAGGAGAAATGATATATTGGAGATTGAAAGTCTCATGATTACCATTGGAGGTGCAGCAAATAGCGAATACATCTGTGTGATAACATTCAAAACATCTTAGTCAATACTCAACAGCAATTTCAAGGTGAATATGTGCATAGATCTCAGCATGAGTTGTATCTGATATAATAGTTTTGGTGTCGGTGTCTCAGAGTGGTAGACAGTATATCAGAGACATAGCAGCAGAGCTTAAGACATCCAATATCAAGTTTGAATGTAGACTTACTCCTTGATTTGTAAACTGCTATGTTTTTGATAGCTATCACTAATGTCATTATATATGTAAATATATGTTGTAATGATTGTTGAAGGCTGCCTACATCGATATTGTTATAGATTGGAATCTTGTTAGTTTATAGATCTTATGTTAGAGACAATTGAATTTTGCAATAGCTTGATCAGTTTCATCTGCATTATTGCAAGAACACAATAATATTTCATCATTCCTAGAATGAGATATTGATTGGATTTAAATCTTTAATTTGAATCTATATCTACAACTAGTTTGTAAATCAGAAACTCAGTTTGTGATTAGAATTTTAGCAAATATCCAATAGGGATATTACAGTGGTATCAAAGACATGATCCTACCAGCCTGAGGGGAAAATCAGAATTGGTTTCAGTTGTGGATTTGGAACAATGGGTCTATTTTTGTTCAATAAGCAAATGATGAGAGAGATGGTGGATCATCAATGTAGAATGATGGATAGTCAACAACAAACAAATGCAAACATTTAGCGAAGCATTGATATGTTATGTCAAATTTTGATGGGCAACAACAACAACAACAGAGCTAATTAGGCAGATTCAAGGAAGCATAAGTATTCAACAAGATCAATAGGTACAAGGTCAAATTCATCCCAGAAGACTCCTAATGATAAATGTATGCATTAGTTTATGATGAATGATTTCAAAGAGCAAGAAGACTATGCAAGTGGAATTAAAATTGAACAAATGGATGAACTTGATAACAACTATGAAACAACAAAAGATGAAGAGCTTGTAACACCTCATGATGACTTCAAGATTGAAGAAAAGCACATGATAGTTGAAGATAAATCAGCTATGACAGATGAAGAGGTCAACTATGAGGTATGTAATTCACATGAAGAAGAAGACATAGGTGATGTACAAGAGGAGACACACATTGAATCAACATTTGATGAACAAACACGATAGAATGGCATGATGTCATTATTGATTTGTTTGGGAACAACAGCATGAAGATTCAAGAGGGCATGAGGACAGCTTTGGGTAATGGTTTGTCTACATCATCTTTGCATGAGGTTTCACTTGATGCTTCTGCATTAGAGGCTAGCATAGAGCATATCAATGATTCTTTGGGTGATCATATTGCTTCTTCACCTACACATGATGAAAAATCAGACTGTGGAAGCCAAGGACAGTTGGAACAAAAGCCCTTGGTTTGGGAAGACTTGCAAGATCAAATGGTGGTGAAGGAAGATACAATAATTCAAGCATTGTCAAGAATGGATAGCACTCACAAACACATAGAAGACCTCATTTGGACAACCCAAAGAGAAGAAAGACAAAAAGGAATGGGACATGGTATTTCTCATACAAATTTGCATCCTTTCAAAGAGGCTTTGGAGTTGATAAAAGAAGACTATTTACAAATGGTTAGAGATAGAGACATGGTTATCCAATTGGTGAAAGATCAAGATAGAAAGATTGTTGATCTTTGTCTACTTTTGAGTAGGCATAATCAGTCATTGAATAATTTAGAAAATCAGTCCTTCATAAAAGTTATTCCTATACAAAATAACAAGGCAAATGGTGTAGAAGTTGAACAAATTGTGGAAAGGATTGAAGAATCATACAATATGGAACCTTGCAGCCTTGTGACATTTAGTAATAAAGACTTCTTTGAGCCACTTCCACCCCTAATCACTTGGGAGGAAGAGACAAATCAAGACTTGATGGTGTTTGATGACACCCATAGTGGACCAGCCACTAAAGAATTGTCTTTGATGGGTGTTGAAGGCATCCATAACTCATCTTTGGTTATGTCACCAATTAATTATGATATGGCAGCTTTTTATTTGTTGATTGGTGATTTCATCTTCATTGATTTGTCATGGGTTAGTAGCTGTCCTACTTGGAATTCCATTGCACTTTCTAATTTTTCATGGTCTACACCAGCTATTCAATTGCTTGGGAGTGTGTGGAGGCATGTTTATTTGTTGGACATTGAAGCATATGATTTCAGTTGGGATTTGCATGATGCTTTGATTTTCATTGGAGAGGATCAGCTTACTCTTGGAGGAAGACCACATCATTTTGATGATGCTCTCTCATTGGCACATGTGGATGGTTATTCTTCATTGTTGAGTAGTGAAGTATGTGATTTTAGTTTTAGCACAACAACAATGGATGCATTTGTGTTTAATATCTTTCATCTATTCATGTCACTATTCAATAGTAGAAGGATTTTCAGCTTCATTGGTTCATTGCTTGGCATCTACACCTTCATAATTGGCATTTATTTTGGTTTGGATGTGTTTGAGTCATTATGCAACAGTGGAAGCGGTCCTAGGGTCTTCTACATCAGCAGCATTGAGGAGTACGTTTGAGCATGGTTGAGGAGCCTAGACTTATTTGGGATCTAGGGATTGATTGAGTTTAATTTTTCTTCCCATTGCTAGGGGACAGGCAATGTCGGGAAGGGAGGGTTTTCATGTCCCCATTTTTGCAAGTAACTTAATGGGTTCTAACTGTAAATTAATTTTATAAAGTATTTTAATTACTTTGTATAATTAATATTTTATTAAGTTACTTGAGCATTTAAAAAACACTTTATAAATTAAAGTGTTATTGTACACACACATTTAAAAAGGGTCATGTAAAAGCATTTAAAACTGTAAGGTGTGATTGTGTACACAGAAACTTTCATTTAATAAAATTAGGCTAGTCCTAATTGATGAAAGTTTAAAAGGAGAGGTCAGAGTCATTGTTGAGCATGCTTGAGTTGATGTTTTATGTCTTTTGTCAAATTTGTATTCAGTTTATGTCAACGAGATGTCCCCTTGCATTTGTTGAACTGAGGAGATGATCCCTTGGTGAATTGTAGAGGTGAAATCATCATAGATTTCACAACTGAGCTTCAAAGTGTCTTTGGTTCGACTATTGGGTTTTCATCATTTGGTCAGAGACCATTTTTGTAAGCTTCATTGAGAATTTGTGTCTGAAGACATGACTAAATAAATTAAACAGTTTCCTGGGTATTGTTATTGCAAAGGTTTTTTTACAAATTTATGGATTTATAAATAAATATAAATTTGCAAGATGTTGATCGATATATATATATATATATATATATATATATATATATATGGTATTTGAATTTTGTGTCGATCTTGATTGAATATATTATTTAGATTTTAATATACCTCTATCGCATAATAAGAAACTAATTTTGATAGTTTTCAGTATAGTTTCATTTGATGTAGTCAATCACAATATTAGTGGATTGTGGGCCCAACCTTACCTTGATCGAAGAATTCAAAGGATTTAGTGAAGTTTTATGAGTAATGCTTATTTGATATCATTGTTTGATGAATAAGATGGAATTTTAATGGAGTGCGAACCTAGCTCTGAAAGTGAAGGTAAATCGTATCCTTTATATAAATTACAGCTAAAGATTTGTGAAAGCCAGCGCAAGCTTTGTGGGTTTAGTTCTAAATAAGTACTAAAGCTGATTATTGTTGTGGATATCTTACAAAAGGAATCCATTGATTTATGAAAGATAAATTGTGGAACTTTAGAATTTACATTTGCTGTTGGCAGCCAGGGGACAAGTCCTGACAGCGTGAGTCCCTCAAGCATCTCAAACTTGTCTTTGAGATATAAAGAGTTAACAAGGTATTGTAGAGCCAAACTACATATTTCTTAGTAATTCATTGCCTTCTTAAAGGTCTTCAATAAATAGTTTATGAAGAGTTGATGTGGCATCATAGTTACTAAGGTTGTGGGTCCCAGATAAGAATTTGTAGCAATTCAAAGATAAGTTTAATATACTATTTGATCTTCATTTCTTTCATTGAAGATTAAATTAGATATTTAGGAGTGTTGGCATTCAGTCAACGTCACAAGAGGAGCAATGATATATTGGAGATTGAAAGTCTCACGATTACCATTAGAGGTGCAGCAAATAGCGAATACATCTATGTGATAACATTCAAAACATCTCAGTCAATACTCAACAACGATTTCAAGGTGAATATGTGCATAGATCTCAGCATGAGTTGTATCTGATATAACAGTTTTGGTGTTGGTGTCTCAGAGTGGTAGATAGTATATCTGAGACATAACAGCAGAGCTTAAGACATCCAATATAAAGTCTGAATGTAGACTTACTCCTTGATTTGTAAACTGGTATGTTTTTGTGACAGCTATCACTAATGTCATTGTATCTACAAATATATGTTGTAATGATCATTGAAGGATGCCTACATCGATATTGTTATAGATTGGAATCTTGTTAGTTTATAGATCTTATGTCAGAGACAATTGAATTTTGCAATAGCTTGATTAGTTTCATCTACATAATTGTAAGAAAACAATAATATTTCATCATTCCTAGAACGAGATATTGATTGGATTCAAATATTTAATTTGAATCTATATCTACAACTAGTTTGTAAATCAGAAACTCAGTTTGTGATCAAAATTTTAGCAAATATCTAGCAGGGATATTACAGGTTCTCGACCTTTTTTTACCATAAATTTTAACACATCTTGGGTGATGATGTTCAGCACCTAGTGGAGGACTCAAGGAAATGTTGTTATATGGAGTCTAATCAGACTCGGAGGTTAAACTTACCTGACTTTTATCAGCGTGGTTTCCCCCCAAATTACTTAACGGGGGAGTGCAGGGAGGGTAGAACCCCTCCTGCGAGGCCTGGGGGCTTATGCCCCCGGCGAGGGCCTGGGGGCGGAGCCCACAGTGGGGGTCTGGGGGCAACGCCCCCAGCGGCGGCTACTGGGGGCAGCGTCCCCAAAGCAAAAATTGCCTATTATTTTATTAAGGCATCGGGAGTTATTTTTCTATTAACCGACATAAAAAAAGCCCTATTTTTGTAACCGACATAAGGCTTGATAAAAGCGACTAAGGGTTAGGGTTTCCATTGAGATGTGTTGTAGCATTTGCAGTGGTATTGAGTTGTAGGGATTGCTAGTTGTAATTGATTTGATTTACTGTATAATAATATTGGACTCCCTGTTTGGTGGATGTAGCTCAAGTTTGGGTGAACCACGTTAAAACTTGTCTCTCGTTGTTATTATTTTCTATGTATTTCCATTCCTCTGTTTAATCTTTATGTGCATTTAATTGATATCTTATGTCGGCTAACCCTAACAGGAAATAGAACTGTGTTATCAAAGATATTAATACTACTCTAATTGCCATGATTCCCAAGAAGAGCGATCTAGACTCCCTTTCTGGCTTCTAACCAATCTCCTTATGCAACACAATATAAAAAATCATTGCTAAAGTAATTCTAAATTGGCATAAATCTTTATTGTCACTCATCATTTCAGATGAACAGAGTAGCTTCACTACTGGAAAGACTATAACGGATGGCATCATTGTAGCATAGAGGTCATCCATTCTATCACTATAATCAACCAAAGTTGCATGGTATTGAAACTTGATGTAAGCAAGGCCTACGATAGGGTCAATTAGAGATTCACTATGAGTATTCTGGAAGCCTTTGGCTTTGGTAGAGCATGGATCGATTGGATCTTTAGCAGTGTGTCCTCGGTGCATTACTCCATTCTAATCAATGGTAGCCCTATCAATTTTTTTCTCCAACCCATGGCCTTTGTCAAGGGGATCCAATTTCCCCATTCCTTTTCATAATTATGGCGAAAGCGCTTGGAAGGACAATAAGAAGACTAAGTGGAACAGTTTTATGGATGGGAGCCTTTGTTGCATAACACTTTCCTCCAATCTCGTACCAATGGTTCACTGACGACACTATCTTGTATGACATTTCAGAGCTCATAGAGGCCAGAGTTATCAAGGACATCTTGGATAGGTACGTCCGTGCATCAAGTTAGGAAATCAACAAACAAAAATCTTGCATATATTTTTCAATACTAAGAAAAGTACTAGGTGTAGAATACTTTCCTTGCTAGAATTTCAGCTTGCAGACCTCCCTGGGAAATTCTTGGGAGTTCCTCTTTTTAAAGGTGTTGTCATGACCAACTTATGGGATGAAACGATCGAGAAATTTTGCTCCAAAGTTGCTTCTTGGAAAGGGAAGTGGATTACATTGGTTGGAAAAATTACCACGGTTAAGGTCATCCACTCAACTATACCAATATACCTCCTGTGTAGTATCCAGGTGACAAACAAGGTATTTTAACAAGGTGGAGGGGATTCTCAAAAAATTTCTCTCGGAAGCGTCAAATGAGACAAAAATAGTTCCCCTCATGGGTTGGGAAACAGTGTGTAGAGAAAAGTTGTAGGGTGGTGTTGGAATAAGAAGAATAAACAAGCGGAATCTTGCTCTAGGAGCCAAGCTCATTTAGAGAATGTATGAGAACCCTAGTAGTCGATGTGTCAAATCCTGCAACACAAATATGTAGACTCAAACGACCCTGTAAGGATTCTCACCAACCCAAACCTGCCAAGAGGCTCACATACATGGAATTTTATGCTCCACTACAGACACCTCATAATGGAACATGTTTCATAGAAGATTAATAATAGTAGCTCTGCCCTATTTTGGATTGAAAACCTGGAACAGATACCCCTCATTGAGTAATGACGCAAGGCTCCATCGCTACATGAATGTGCTCTCAAAGTAGTGGGGGGTACAAGTTAGAGGCTACTTGAACATCACCAATAATGATGGCAGACTGTTGTGGGAATAGAAATCACTAGACAACGTAAACATCCCAAATGGTCCGAAAGAAGTCCTATGACAAGAAATGGCGAAAAGGAAAATTTTCCTTAATACGAGGAATGATTCCATCATATGGATGAGAGCCTTGTTAGGGAGATACACTGTGAAGATGGGATATAAACTCTTGTATATAATGGAACAACATTCAGAGTGGTCGATAGAACTTTGTTGGAGCTCATGGTGCCTACCCAAAGCAAGTGTGTTCACCTAGATAGTGATACATAAAAGGATACTCACAAGTGATAGATTGAAAATAATTGGCATTAGTGGGCCTTCAAGATGTGTTATGTGTAAAGCTGGAGAAGAGGACGTTAATCACCTGTTATTGACCTATCCATTTGCATTTAAGATTTGGTCCTGGTTTCTGAATTGTTGCAATTGGAAAGGTGCCATTCCTAATGACCTTTTATCTCTTTTTACAAGCTGGGAAGGCGTGTGGATTATAGGGCCGTCAATGATTCTATGGCACATATGAAGAGAAAGGAACTCTAGAATTTTCCAAGAGAGGGAGTCTTCGTTGGAAGAGGTAGTGAAGAAAATAGAAGTAGGGATTTGTGAAATAGTGATGGCAAGACAGTTGAACCACCATGGCAATCCCAAGCTCTTCATCAGTTGGGATGACAAGATAATGAAGAAATGCCACCTCTTAAAGGCTTCTCTAGAATACTCTACTACTGGTCTGCACATCTCCAAAATAGGAAAAGAGAAATGGTGAAGTGGAACCCCCCTCCTACAGGCTGGTTAAAACTAAATTTTGACGGTGCTGTAAAAGGCAATCCTAGGATTTTGGGTGCGGGGTGCATAATAAGAGATGATAAAGGTAATATCTTGTGGGCTATTTCTAAAAAGTTCATGGATGGCTCAAACAATGAGGCCAAATTCTATGCACTCCTAGTTGGACTGAATCTATGTAAAGAGAAAGGAATACATGATATTAATGTTGATGCAGGAGCATCCAGAAGCATTCAAAACAAATGGGACAATTGACAGTGAAGTTACAGAGTACCGAGAGAGCGACCTTGGAGAATACTATATTTTACTACATATGCATATCAGAGGTTGCAGAGCTGGACTTAGCATCTAGACATAATCATCTACATCATATCCAAAATTTAGATCATTTGGGTTCATTTCTGGAGAGATCGCTATCAGAAGATTACCTATTTTTACCTGTTTTCACATAGTAGAGCCAACAATGTTCAATGGAGTCTAATTGGATTGCGGAGCTAAAAGAAACATCATTCAAGGAAGTTGGGGACCTGGCTAACCTTCGTGGAGATCTGCACGAAGCTCTATGCACTAGCGGAGCAATACCTTATGTTTGGATTTGACCTATCCTTGTCTACATGTTTCATGCTAGCCGTTGCAATTAGGCCGACTTGATAATGATTTGAAGGCTTGCGGAGGATATAAATGAAGGATAATAATTTGTTACAAAGCAACAGTGACGAAATAATTAAGTATGCGAAGATATGAAGCAAATTCATAAGTGTTTTGATCTGAAGAAGAAGTAGAAGTGAAGTAGAGAGCAGAGCAGAGAACAGAGGAAGTTGCAGAGCAGAGGATTGATAAGAAGACGGATGAAATCATGGAAGAATGTTGTTATACGAATCTTTTGTAACCTTGGGCTATGGCCTAGCATCTGTAGAGCCCGAGTGGCATTTGTAAAGTGTTTTGAGATCATAATTAAAGAGGAATGAGCTTTGAAGGTCAGGTTTTTCCCTTTTAGGGTTTTCCCAGGATATATCTAGTATCATATGTTTATGAATATCTCTTTCTTTCCATTGTTAGCCATATACTTTTGTTGCATCTCTGATTGATCATGTTGTTAGTTATTTAAGGCTGCAAGGTTGGACATGTTGGCAACATGGTCAAGAGACACTATTGACATGTTGAAGATTTGATGTTGTCATTGATGGTAACAACTAGATATAATTGGAGACAGTTCTTAAGACAGGTTATGCATAGTATTTTTGGTCCGGTAAGAATAACTTATTCAAATTGACCAAGTGTTGGCAGCTCATTGAGTCAGTGAAAGAGAATTGATTGATACTCCTTTGCAGATGAAGACTTTGGTTTGTAGTTCTGGTATGTTGCATATAATTGTTTGATGATATTATATTCCAAGTTTCATATCCTGACAATCTCCAGAAGTCATAATGTGAATGGCCTAAGTCTGAGTAAGCAGAGTCCAGTTATAAACAGTGAAGAACACCTGAGTATTTCGGTCCGCATTCCTCCGGTATTGATTATTTTGATTTACGGTTTGGAGGTGTTGTAAACACAGATGAGAAGTATCTAATTCCATATTTGCAGATTTGAAGTTCACCAAAAGACCATCTACAAGCTTCTAAGTATCGGCATTCAGCTTGATAGTGTTTCACAAAGACAGAGTCATCAGTTCAGAGATCCGTATCTTGCTACAGAAGAATATTATGATATGAGGTTATAAAGGTATGATTGGTGATGCCTAATGAATGATTGATATGAATTTTGGAGTCCATTGTGGTCCGTATTAGAAGTTGTGTTATGACAGACAACAAGGTTGAGAGTATACTTAAGAATGAAGCCGACACTCAGTTGGATCGTTGTGTGGTGAAGATATATTACTTGAATCATTATTCTAAGTGGTTCTAAAATAGGTCCATACCTATATGAAGATTATTGAAGGTTTACATTGGTCCGCATATCTTCGTGCAAAGAATTCAAGCCAACAAAATATATCTTTTTGTGTACACGCTTCATCATTGGCAAGCCAACCAAAATTTGAGTTTGATCTTGTTGTGGATATAAATACCTAATGGATTTTGATGCGATGCATTGTTGTTGTGAGTGTGTGATCTAACACCAATTTTGTGATGCGAAAAGTATAGTTAGAGTGCAGAGGGCAGAAGAACAGAGTATATGTGAAGTAAAGTAGAAAAGCAGGGCAGACATAATGAAGACCTTTGAATCTGTATATTGAGCTATCAATGGAACTATATTCCAGCATTCTGTAGATGCAATTGTAATAGTTCTTTCTTGGAAGTGAGCCACCCTTTCTCTATCTTCTCTTCTTTATGGCAATGAGCCTATTGCAGTGAGCACTTCTTTGGACAGTGAGTCCTTGGGCAGTGATCCTTTTGTAATCTGGTTTTGATATCATAATATATTGTGAGCTAACACTCACCATGGTTTTTCTCTTTTTGGGTTTTCCACGTAAAAATCTCAGTGTCTATGTGTTATGACTTAGTGGCTACTCTTCTTATGTTTGTTTTGCTTTCATGTTATTGAATTTGGTAAATGGATTAATGAATATGTGAAGTAATAGTTTTATAGAATACTGATTCACCCCCCCCTCTCAGTATTCCTTGTGTTCAACAATTGGTATCAGAGTGAGGTTTCTTGGAAGAAGTTTAACAGCTTGAGGAAGATCTGGGAAGTGAACACATGGCATCTAGAAGATATCTTACTTCTCCTGTAGCAATTTCAGGTAGTGTCACATTGGATGGTTGCACATATGTCAGAAATGAAGAATTAAAAACTACTCTTGAAGATCTTGATAAGTATGAAGCTGATATCAGGGATTTGAAGGAGAATGTCCAAGAAGCTGATGAATGCACCCTGAAACTAAGAGAGCAAGTCAAGAGATCAAAGGAAAGGAGCAAAGAGCTAAGTGAACAATTGAAAGCAACAAATGAATCCCTAAGCAGTTTATCAATGGGGGTTGAGGAGAAAGAAGAGATTGAGGAGCATTTAAATCAAGCTTTGAAAGGCAAGTCTGAAGAAATTGAAAAGTTGGAAAAAGATGTGCTACTTCTGAAGTATGATATGGAAGTAGCTAATAGCTATAAAGAAAAGTTTAAAATAAGTTCTGCAAAGCTTGATGAGTTGATTAACAGCCAGAAAAGCCCAGATGACAAGCAAGGCTTGGGTTTTGAAAAAGGAGAAAGCTCTAAATTAAGACAAGTTAACATTGAGATGAAGAGAGTCAGAGGCAACCAGGTCCAAAATCAGAGAAATAGACCTAGAAGACCTCTAGTCAAGCAACCAAATGCTCAAAGGTACCCATCTTTCAATGGCTATTGTTTTAATTGCAATAAGTTTGGTCATAAGGCGACTCAGTGTAGGAGCAGAATAAATCAAAATGTCCCATCATTCTCTGGTTAGTTTTTCAATTGCAAGAGAATTGGTCATAAAGCAAATGATTGTAGGATTCTGATAAGGAATGGTGTTAACAATGTAAGGAATACTCAATCTTTCAATGAAAAATACTTTGCATGCAATAGATTTGGGCATATGGCTAACCAATCCAGATCAAGAATGAATTCGATCAGTGGAAGGAATCAAGGATGGAGGAATATTGTGTGCTACAATTACAATAGACCTAGACATGTTGCAAAATTCTGCAGAAGCAAGAATGTAAAAAGAAACTATTATGCAGAAGAGAAAAAAATAGAGCAGAGGGAAGATAAGGGGAAGAACAAGGTTGATCCAATAGAAACCAAGAAGGAAATGAGCAAGATCTGGATTAAGAAGGATGTAAAAGAGGTTAAGGATGGATTTGCACTAACTTCTGGTGTAGATACTTCCTTCGGGAAGTAAATTGGGAGCTCTGGCTCAGGGGGAGCTTTTATTGAATATCTTCATCCCCTAGCTAGATAGTGGGTGTTGAGATCCAACACTAAGGTATGAATTAAAGAAGTACTAGATGAATCATTTGAAGAAGAAACCAACAGAAAAAGATCTAATGTGGCACATTGCAGAGCAATCTTGATCGACTGTGCTTAACAATGAAGTGTTTGACAGCTTTTTGGCAAACAACATTTATGGTAATTAGATTTTGGTAAACATAGGTTTAAAAAGAATTGCATGGGAAGGAATAATCACTTTGCATTCAAGTTTTCAAGCGTCCAAGGAGATCAAAAGCAAAACCCTAAGCCACTTCAGCAATTTCCAGTGATTCTAAGCAGAGAAAACCCTAATTCGACATAAAGAGGTATTTATAGTTTGAAACCCTACTGTGAACTTGTTTGAATTATTGTAGAAATGGCTACGCCACAAGTAATCGACATCACTAAGAGACCTCGACCGAAATTTAAGAAACATCCATTCAAATCTATGGAAGTCGATCTTGACGGTGCATTTTCGGAAGTGCCCTATGGTGTGATGCATGAGGAAAACATTAGGGCTTACATCCATGTTTCCCTAGATGAACACAATAATATCAAACTTTGGGAATTGTATTTGAATCATCTGTGTGGTGAGGGATACAAATTGAAGGAGGAATACAAAGCCTTGGGGGAGAAGAAATTTGTGTAAGACAGACTTTATGTCATTTACAAAAGACTCATGGGTCCGGTATGTACTAAGCAGAATTCATGATGAGTTCATGTGGCTTAACACACCCTTCATGATTACAAAAGATGATATAAGGGGTTGTTACAGGAGTGAACTCTACTGGAAAGGTGCCGGTGCTAAAGGCTGTAAAGAATAGCATTGTGACGGAAGCCACCGGAGCTCAATTTGACAAAAGGGCATTGACAGTTAATGACATTGAAGACCATGCAGTAAGATTTGCATCGATGGTGGTTGGTTACAAAATATACTTCCCAAATCGGGAGAACTCTATCTCCGGTACAACCATTTACACCACCTATGAGATGATCAAGAAGAATGTTGATTATGATCTCTGTGAGTTGCTCTAGCAATAACTGATGGAAAATCTGAAGAAGACCAAGGAGCACAAGTATCCATTTAAATTTGGTACGTTAATTATCTGCCTATTCTTCTATTTCATGCAAGAATTACCAGGAATGAAGTTGATCTGGTCTAGTACCCAACCAGTTGCCATACAAATTAGAAATCATTTAAATAGCATAGGAAGTTGTGATGCACAGAATGCAACCCTATGGGGATATTTCAAGAACTTTCAAAAGGCCATGCAATCTAGGCAAAGGATATCGAAATCAATAGTTGAAAAATACAAAATGATATATGTTTCATTGTCAACAAAGATCAATGCATGATTGTGGTTGTGGAGCCAATAACAGTTTGGGTTCTTCCAATGGGTTATGAAGTAGATGGAAATGTGTTGAATGGTTATGCTGAACTCGTGTTGAGTAAACCCAGAGATCCTATAGAAGAAAGATTTGGCACATATGAAGAAATCTCAGTTAAAGTTCATGTGGAACTGAGAAAACTTGAAACTCAAAAGGTCAAGAAAATGGTGGAGGAATATGCCCAGAGTAAGGGGTTCACTAAAGAATATGCTATAGGCTTTAGATTGCCATGTGCTACCATAGCATTTAGAACATATTCCAAATTTATTATGGCCTCAGTTTTCTCAGACTCTGTTTGCCTTAGCTTTTTCTTACTTCTGTCCTTACCAGAGGGCTTCTCCTTTTTACTCTCGGAGACTTTACTGGCCTTTGTCTTCATTTTCTTTATTTCTTCATTTGATTCAATCCCCTCTTCATCTGCTCCAACACTCACATACATTCTTGAAACTACAGTGATCAAATTTTTGGAAATGTTTAACAAAGCCCTTCTTGAGGTAATCACTAATCTACCTGATAGCTTGGGTAGTATTATATCTACTAGAAAGGAAGCAGCTATGGCAAAAGACTTAGAGCTAAGAGAACATGCATTGATAGAATTGTGTCCGGAGATAACTGCAGAGGAGAAATCAAAAGTCACCAAGATACTTGGAAGAAAGTTTGACATAAAAACAAGGACAAATATCTTGATGTTTGGAGACATAGAGAAGGTGGTAAAGGACATAGAACAAATAACTCTTGTTGTCCTAAAAGAACTTAACATCCCAACTATTCATGACAAGGAAGAACAAAATGTTGATGATGACAACTCTCTTTCAGAAATCAGCTCTGAGCAAGACCTGAACCAAACAAAGACTCCTCCGGTAATCCCAAGGAAGGATGAAGAGATGAAGGAACAAGAAGAGGATAACACTTCTGAGAATGTTGAAATCCCTCTAGAGCAAAATATAACGGGTAATCAGGAAGAGCAAGAAGGAGATAAGACTCCTGAGTATACTGAAGTTTCCCCAGAGCAAACTGAAAATGTTGTTCAAGGGAATCAAGAGGATGAGCAAGCTAAGAAGAGTCCTTCTCCGAAACACAAAATTGATGAGCAAGAAGCTATGGAGCAAGATCCACCAGAGCAGAGCAAAGAAGAAGTGGTAAGAGACATTGTTGCCATTCATGATCCGGTTGACTCTGTCAGAGAATTTTTGGAGAAGCAGCAAGAAGCACAGATTTTTGATTCACCCGAATTGCTGCAAGGACCAATAAACCTAGCCTCAATGTCACCTCTGCAAAAATTCAAACTAGTATCAATTGTTCAAGCCAAAGCTCAAGAAGAAATCCTAAGGTCTCATTTTCAGTATAGTGAACTTATTGGTGAGGCATCCGGTGTTTTAGAAAAATTGATGCCTGAGCTGCAGAAGGACACATCTCTTGCCCCAACTGAACAGTTCAAAATGCTATTAAATTCTATAAGTTCACATTTTGAATCTTTTGAAAAAGTTGCAGATATTATGGTTAGCGTAGAGATAAGTGAGAAGAGGTTAGTTGAGTTGAAGGATAAGCTAGCTAAAGATACAATTTTGTTAGACAATAGCATCAAGAATATAGATACTGCTATTACGGATGCTAGTGATATATACAAATTTTGTCTAAAATGGCCTGAGACAACAAAGAAAATGAAGGAGAAAATAGATGACTTGGAATTTCAATTGATAAAAATCTAAGAAACATTTGATCATGCATCTGATTCCATCTACAATAAAAAGGCAAAAATTGAAGGCATTCATGCAAAAATAAGCAGTCTGCAGAATAAGAAAGAGGCCACTAAGAACAGAATGTGTCAAGTTAGAGAAATAATAGAATCCAAGATTGAGTCTATGACTGGTCTTCTAGCAGAGGCAACAAAGGTAAAAACAATAAGTGATGTGCCTACCACAATAGACAAAGCAGAGGAATTAGTGTTTCAAGTGAATGGAAACATTCAAATTTTGAGCGGTGCTAAGGCCAAATGGGATGGAGAGATAGCTCAATTGAAAGTCATATACTCAGACATCCTCTCCACCTTTTAGTAAGAAAGCTATATGATTGTATCTGTACATATGCGGACAAGTATAACAATTTTGCAATTTTGACATAATTTTGTTACTCGTACATACACCTTTGCCATTGATGTCAAAGGGGGAGAAGAAAAACCAGTGAAAAATGGCCAAACATCTTATGGGAAAAAGAAAAACAGAGTGTACATAGTAAGGGGGAGCAATGTGAGCATTTTTCACTAAGTGTTGTCATCAATGCCAAAGGGGGAGATTGTTGGCAACATGGTCAAGAGACACTGCTACATGTTGAAGATTTGATTTTGTCCTTGATGGCAACAACCAGATATGATTGGAGACAGTTCTTGAGACAGGTATGCATAGTATTTTTGGTTTGGTAAGAATAACTTAGTCAAATTGACTAAGTGTTGGCAGCTCATTGAGTTAGTGACAGAGAATTGATTGGTACTCCTCCACAGATGAAGACTTTGGCTTGCAGTTCTGGTATTTGCATATAATTGTTTGATGATATTATATTCCAAGTTTCATACCCTGACAATCTCTGAAAGTCATAATGTGAATTACCTAAGTCTGGGTAAGTAGAGTCCAGTTATAAACAGTGAAGAACACCTGAGTATTTCGGTTCGCATTCCTTCGGTATTGATTGTTTTGATGTGTGGTTTGGAGGTGTTGTAAACACAGATGAGAAGTATCTAATTCCAGATTTGCAGATTTTGAAGTTCACCAGAAGACCATCTACAAGCTTCTAAGTATCAGCATTCATCTTGACAGTGTTTCACAAAGATAGAGTCATCAGTTCAGAGATCCGCATCTTGCCACATAAGAATATTATGATCTGCGGTTATAAAGGCCTGATTGGTGATGCCTAATGAATGTTTGATATGAATTTTGGAGTCCAGTGTGGTTCGCATTAGAAGTTGTGTTATGACAGACAACAAGGTTGAGAGTATACTTAAGAATGAAGCAGACACTTAGTTGGATCGTTGTGCGGTGAAGATATATTACTTGAATCATTATTCTAAATGGTTCTAAAATAGGTCCATACCTATATGAAGATTCTTGAAGGTTTACATTGGTTCGCATAACTTCGTGCAAAGAATTCAAGCCAATAGAATATAGCTTTTTGTGTACACGCTTCATCATTGGCAAGCCGACCAAAATTTGAGTTAGATCTTGTTGCGGATATAAATTCCCAATGGATTTCGATGCGATGCATTGTTGTTGTTGCGAGTGTGCGATTTAACACTGATTTTGTGATGCGAAAAGTACAGTAAGAGTGCAGAGGGCAGAAAAATAGAGTATATGTGAAGTAGAGCAGAAAAGCGGGGTAGACATAATGAAGAACTTTAAATCTGTATATTAAGCTATCAATGGAACTGTATTCTAGCATTTTGTAGATGCAATTGTAATAGTTCTTTCTTGGCAGTGAACCACCCTTTCTCTATCTTCTCTTCTTTATGGCATTGAGCCTATTGCAGTGAGCACTTCTTTGGACAGTGAGCCCTAAGGCAGTGAGCCTTTTGTAATCCAATTTTGATATCATAATATATTGTGAGCTAACACTCACTGTGGTTTTTCCCTTTTTGGGTTTTCCACTTAAAAATCTTGGTGTCTATGTGTTATGACTTTGTGGCTGCTTTTCTTATGTTTGTTTTGCTTTCATGTTATTGAATTTGGTAAATGGATTAATGAACATGTGAAGGAATGGTTTTATAGAATACTGATTCACCCCCCCTCTCAGTATTCTTTGTGTTCAATAAGACAGTCCCTCATCGGACCCTCCTACCTTGACTATATCAAGTGGTATCGGAGCTGGTTGCGAATCTGCTAGGAAGATTGTGAATCTATTGGGAAGGAAGAAAGTGTTGAAAGAAGTGCGAAACCCTAGAAGTAACAAGTATCACCGCTGAAGAAGATCAAGACAAGGAAGATTCGGTAAGCTTTTCAAATTAAGTTGTTTATCTGATTTGTTTCAATGGGGAAGATTAGAAAAATGATGAAGAAAGAAAATGAAAACCTAATATGTGAAAAGGATATTTTGGAAGAAGAATTGTGCGAAATCAAGAGGTATAATTTAGAATTGATGGAAACGATAAAAGAATTAGGAGAAGACAAGTATGATGCTCTTGAAAAAAAACTGAAAAATGTAAAAATGATGAATGAAGATTTAGAGGCAGAGCTAAAATTGTTTGAGGATGTTGAAAAGAGATTTGAAGAATTGGAAGAAGGATTCAAGTTGTTTGAGAATGTGAAAAAAGGAACAGAGATCTGGAGGAAATTTTGGAAGCGCTGAAAAAGGAAAATAGTCTACAGAAAAATGAAATATCAAGATTGAAAGAACATGTTAATCAATTAGAGCAGTCACTAGTAGAATGCAGAAAAGAGAATGAAAGTCTAAGATCTAAACCTGAACTTTGTGATGTTTCTTGTGGTACTAATGACTTGTGTGATGCTGCAGAAGCTTCTTTAGTAAGTGAGATTGAAGATGACAGTGTAACTGAACCTGCAGTGGTTGGTGATGGTATTGGTTTCAAAATCATGCAGAGAATGGGATATGAAGGACAAGGATTGGGAAAGCATCAACAAGGAATTACAAAACCTATTGAACTAGTAATAAGATCAAGAAGTGAAGGCCTTGGATATGACAGAGGTAAGGATGTTGTTGCAAGTTCAAACAAATCAAATCAGGGAAGATGTATGTATTATTCACATTGTAATAGACATGGACATGAAAAGGAAATGTGTTGGGATCTATACCCTTGTAAGTTTTGTGAATTAAGGAATCATTCTGAAAAGATGTGTTGGAATAAATTGGAAAGGAGAAAACCTAAGACAAATTGGAGCAAAATGGAAACATGTTACTTGTATGTTCAGAAGGTTGTATAAATGGAAGTATGCATATGCTGGAGAGAAAAGAAGATATAAATCAGGATACAGACTTTATGCAAAGCAAAACAAGAACATTAATTTAAACTATAGAGGGAGAAATGACAAGAGTCATACTTCTTATCACAGTGGAGGATACCGAAGAAATGAAAGAGGATTTGATAGAAGACCATTCAGAGGAACCTATTTTCAAATTTGGAGGAGAAAAGAATCAAGCAGTGAATGTCAACAAGAACATGTTACCGGAGAGGCTAATGATGAGGAAACAATAACTGATGCAAAAGAAGTTTATGCAGAAGAAGAACCTATTGACTCACTAAGTTTGACAGAGAAACCAAAAGAAGGCGAAGTATTGATCTTAAGGAGATTCGTGTTATAGAATTGAAAAAGCAGTGCAAGAGAAAGTTTGTGTGGACAAGTGTGAAGCATAGCAAAGAAAGGAAATTCATGTTGCAGAGAAAGAGGAAATGACAAGTATTCTACCGAAGAAGAAAATTTGTGTACCAGAGTAAATGAAACATGGATAAAGAAGCAGAGATAAGTACAGAAGAAGTATAAGCAAAGCAGAAACTGTAAGATTTGATGTGTGTGGGAGAAACTGTATTTGAAAACAGAGATCAGAAAGTGTTGCAGAGAAATTCAGGAATGTATTGACTGTATCAAAGGAAGTCACATGATTGTTCCGGAGGATGCATGTATGTATTGATTGACTCTTAATTGATGGAAGCAGACATTGAGCTTGAGGCAACTTGCAGAGAAGACTTGATAGACCGCCGATCATTGAGGCAGTGCAAGGCTTGCAAGTAGACCGCCGAACATAGACCATGACAAGAAGAATTTGAGGCAGCTTGCAAAGAAGACTTGCTCAAATCGCCGATCATTGAGGCAGTGCAACGCTTGCAAGTAGACCACCGAACCTAGACCATGACAAGATGAATTTGAGGCAGCTTGCAGAGAAGACTTGCTTAGACCGCTGATCATTAAGGCAATGCAAGGCTTGCAAGTAGAACGCCGAACTTAGAAGAACTTGAGGCAATTTTGCAGGGTGGACTTGAACAGACCGCCAACCTTGAGGCAGTTGCAAGTACTTGTGAACAGACCGCCGAACCTATTCAAAGAAACAACATTGATTTTGACTAATATAGACCAAAGTGAAGATGCTCACTTTTCAATTAACCCCAAATCTAATGCAGGAGCATCCAGAAACATTCAAAACAAATGGAACAGTTAATAGTGAAGTTGCAGAGTACCGAGAGAGCGACCTTGGAGAATACCGCATTTTATAACATTTGCATATCAGAGGTTGCGAAGCTGGACTTAGCATCTAGACATAATCATCTACATCATGTCCAAAATTTAGATCATTTGGGTTCGTTTCCAGAGAGATATTGCTATCAGAAGATTACTTGTTTTTATATAACAGAGCCGACAGTGTTCAGTGGAGTCTAATTGGCTTGCGAAGCAATTATGTGACTTGCAGAGCTAAAAGGAACATCATTCAAGCAAGTTGGGGACCTAGCCGACCTTTGTGGAGATCCGCACGAAGTTCTATGCACCAGCAGAGCAATACCTTATGTTTAGGTCCAACCTATCCGTGTCTACACATTTCATGCTAGTCATTGCAATTAGGCCAACTCGATAATAATTTGAAAGTTTGCGGAGGATATAAATGAAGGATAATGATTTGTTACAAAACATCAGTGACGAAATGATTAAGTATGCAAAAATATGAAACAAATTCATAAGTGTTTTGATTTGAAGAAGCAGCAGAAGTGAAGTAGAGAGTAGAGCAAAGAGGAGAGGAAGCTGCAGAGCAGAGGATTGATAAGCAGACGGATGAAATCATGGAAGAATGTTGTTATACAAATCTTTTGTAACCCTGGGTTGCGGCCTAACATCTGTAGAGCCCGAGTGGCATTTGTAAAGTGTTTTGAGACCATAATATAAGAGGAATGAGCTTTTAAAGCTGGGTTTTTCCCTTTTAGGGTTTTTCTCAGGATATATCTTGTGTCATATGTTTATGTTTATGAATGTCTCTTTCTGTTGTTAGCTATACACTATTGTTGCATCTCTAATTGATCATGTTGTTAGTTATTTAAGGCTGCAAAGTTGGACAATCCCTCATTGGATCCTCCTACCTTGACTACATCAAATGTGGAAGAAGAATCACAAATTTGTATTAACACAATCAAAACGTGGAAGACCTCCAATTGGAAGCTAAGTAACATTGTATTTGCCATATGGGCAACCCTGGATAGCCTACAAGATGTATCACTTATGCATTGCTACAGAGAAGCCAATCACATTGCAGATCATTTGACGAACATGGCGTGCATTCAAAATGAAGCAGTAATCATCTCAAATAACATCACATGTTGGCCAGGCTTACAAGCATGATATCCACTTCCATGAGTATCCATGGACACTAACTTGAGAAGACCTGCACAGAGATCGACGGTGGACTTGTATAATTAGAAATCTGCAGAGTATCTATTCCAAACATACGCTGGGACGAGCAGGCAGAGATATTGCAAGAAGATAACTCGAGCATGTGAATGGAAGGACTGGCGAATCTGAGTGTAGAGATATGAAGTGCAGCAGTGGGATTGACAGAATATTTGCCCCACAAGTGACCTATTCTCCGATCCTTCTTAAATGATCACAAGAACATGCTCAAAAGCATATCACAGAAAATGGCCCGACAGATGGCTTGCAATCGCAAGTGCAGGTGTGTGGAGAAACCGAAGGAAGAGGAGAGCGAGGCAGAGAACGACTCGGAGGAGGAAGAGAGCGAAGCAAAGGAGGAAGAGGAAGAGGAGTCGTCTGAAGAAGAGCAAATACAAAGAATTTTCATCACAGAAACGACGACCACGGTGAAAGCTATACAACAAGTAATCGGATCCCACATCTTTGGCGAAGGGCATGTTCATGACGGGACCTTGTATGAGGAATTCCTCATGAACGTGGCTCTGATCATGGGGAGGAAATAGAGCGGGAAGCTTATAACGCATGGGTTCATTAAGCAAGAGCACAAAGACATGGCTTATGCTGCAACCTCGACCTTCAACAAGATGCCTGAAGTTGGTCTCTTGAGTGGGATCTTTGACGCCGCTGCTGTGAGAAGGAACAAGATTACTGCCCAAGCCTTAAGCCTATTCCGTAATGGAATTTGCCAGAATAACATGGAAGTTTTCAACTTCCACTTGAGCCGTTACGAAGATCTCCTATCTCCACCACAAGTTGACAGAGCCTTCGAGCTCTCTGAAGGCTTAAGATACTTGTGGCATTTGAAGAAGACCAATGTATGAATGTAGCTATGATGTACGCTCTTTTGAGTTGATGCGTTGTTTCTGTAATTTTCTTCTTGTTGGTTTTAATGGAATGGGATCTACCCCTTTGGTAGAGCGAGCTTAATAAAAAAAACACGAACGGCGGAAACAGGCGTACACATATTGCCCAAGCCGTTTGCTAGTCTCACCATATTTAATGTGCACAACCGACAACCGAGGTTCCTCCCATGAACAGAGCGTGTGCTTCTATTTTTCATCCATTGGGGCTTTCATTAAGTGTAACTTGTTCGATAAAAACCAAAAAAAAAAAATAGAATATTCACCCAACAACAGCGGCTCGGCCATTTTTCTTGCAGGAGTTTGGTCAGTCGAGGAGGTTTCTTCAGTATATTTTTTTAATTCTGATGAAGAATCATCAAATGTAATTTAAAAATGGCTTACCAAATGTAATCTAAAACATTGAGTAAATGACAATTACACAATTAATTCTAAAAACATTCTACATAGACTGAAATGATCATGATTAGCAACTCATTTTAATACAAAATACTTTCTACGCAAGACCTGAAGAGGAAATTTTGACGCGCCCCATTCTTTAGGACTAACACAGAATTTGAAGAGACTGGCTAACAATATGGTCCCATGTAACAGCTTATCTAGGTAGTACTATGTAAATTTTGAATTTAACACAAATTTAGAAATTCTTCTATAACAGTAGAGCTGCTACAACAGTTTACGTAATGGGGTACGAAAAAATATGGGAGGCTGAAATTATGCAACTTACTGTATTATAAAAACTAAAAGGTCACATGATTGCACACATTTCCTAACTTTATATTTTGGAGATAACACAATTTATATTGATAAAAAAATTACAGTTTAATAACTGCTTAAAATTTTAAAGAGTTCAAAAAGATTGGGACCATTAGCTCCATAAAAAACTCCTAAAGAACTTGTGCTAAGCCCACATAGAACCTTGCTCTAAGTGATTGAAGTGTCAACGTTAAGCTAATTTTACAGTTTCTTAACAGAGTAGAATGCATTGAAGGTTCCTAGACATTTCTTTTCCCATTAAAACAAAACAATCTCTGGCCAATCTAGATTCTCAAGATAAACCATATTTAGTGAGAAATAATCTTTGTTTAATATAGATTCTCAAGATATCTTGGCCAATCAAGATTCTCAAGATGAAGCATATTTCGCATACTGTCATAACAATTTATTAACAACAATCGATCTGAATACAACCTTTTGAAAACAAAAAAATATCTTTTGTTTAATCTATATTCTCAGGATAACGCTTGTCTCGCATGCTGTCATTACAATTTATTGACAACAATCGGTCTGAATTTGTCCCTTCGAAATCAAGAGCCACAACAAAACTATCTCAATCGCATCGACGTTCTCAATAATGCAAACTAAAAGCCAAAACAAAATGCGCCACATGAACACATGATCCTTCAGACATTTATCGTAGTGCGTTCATACGTTATCTAGCCTGATTATCGTCGAGATTTGCCATTGGATGTTCCCAAATCAAGCCACGTAACAACGCTGCTCTGCCGCAAATGTTATCATCAGAATATCTGCCACAAGTGTTATCATCAGAATATTCGTAAGTTATCTACATATAATAATGGTGAAAAGCGAAATTGTGAGAAGAAAGAGAAGTCACCATCATTTCCAGCTGTTTCCTAGAACAAGGCCGCCATTCATAACGTATCTAAATTTAATAAGGTGAAAAGCGAAATTGTGGGAACAGAGGGAAGTCGACATCATTTCCAGCTGTTTCCTAAAACAAACCTTCAATCATTTCATCCACCACACAGCATTTAGAATTTAACTCTTCAGATTGATGGAATTTCATAATGAATAATATCTGTTTCTAAACAATGTACAGTCCAAAATACGCTTAAGGAGGAATCAAATATCGTTTATCATTGACAGCTTAATTGAAAATTTTCCCAGTCACTCAAAAGCCCATTAGCCATACGCCACCACCCAATTCATCTATGTAAAAACCCAGATACATCAAATTGGGACGACAGGACAAAAAATATACCCCATCACCACAAGAAGAACAGAACTGTGTAATCATATGTTGGAGATACGCTCTCAAAGATTTATTTGTTTAATCTCAAAAATCACAAAAATAATACAAAAGCGAAAGCAAAGGAACCCAAAACAAATTCATCAAACGCTGGACAAACCAATTAGATAACTAGCTCCAACCAAACGTGGCTGAAGACAGATTTCAGAACATAGACTCCTGCACTTGTGGAACAATTGACCAGATCATCTAAGTTGCATGTTATAGTTCTCAAAATAACTAAACCATAAAACTCATTTGACAAACCATTGCTTTATGACAACATCTGCAAGCAACGCAAAAAATACATACAAGGGCACAAAGACGAATACACGATACAAGTTCCATCAAAAGGTGAAAAATGAGTAATGAAGCCAATAAACTAGCTTAACCAACTGTGCTTTTGAAAAGATTTCACAACATAGGTGGAAGAATATAACAGTCCTCTGAATACTCTCAATCATTTCAACATAAAACCATAATTTGAAAAGTTTAAAGTCTACAGCTTAACATTTGCAAGCAAACTTTATACGTGTTTCTTGAAGCTTCCTCAAAACTTGAAAAAACCACAAAAAAATGTCATACACTAGACACTAAGAACTGTGCTTGTATGTTATTCTCCACCTTTTTGAAAAATTGGGATACAAAACTGAATCAGATCTTTAAATCATTAGCCATCAGCCAGTTCCACACAAGACTGGAAATATACCTATGCACCATACGATTTGAAAATAGAACTGCCCTATGCCAGGCATACCTACAAGCTACAGAGTAAACATTAATACATTGGACAAGCCTTTCTCAGTGAAAATTTATCTGCCGCTAAAATTAGGCTTGCAAATTAGCTTTTAGATTTTGAACAGGATTCCTCCATGAGCGGCAAAAAAAGGTGCAAATACAAGTGATTCAACAGCCATAAGTTTGATCAGAATGTTAAGTGATGGTCCAGATGTATCTTTCAGAGGATCTCCAATGGTATCACCAATTACAGCAGCCTTATGGGCATCAGATCCCTTCGGGCCTAATTCTCTTGCAGCTGCCGATGCCCCAGCCTGTATCAAACAGCACCCAGGAGACTAGTTAAGCATGGCTTTGATTTCAGCCGCAGAGCACCCACTACTATAAGAAGAAGACAACTAGCCAAAATTTGTAACATAAAAGAAATTACCTCTATGTATTTCTTGGCATTGTCCCAGGCACCACCAGTGTTAGAAGCTGATATAGCAACCTGCAAACCAGTTATCGAGGCATCATAAATATATCCCAACTTTAATCTCAGCCAAAGAAACATTTTCAGAAGCTGCAGCTATATTCAAATTACATACCTGAACCCCCGAGACAAGAGCACCAGCCAGAACTCCAGATAAGGTCTCCACTCCAAATAAGATACCAACAATGAGAGGTGTGAGCATCACAAGAGCCCCAGGAGGAATCATCTCTTTCAAGGATGCATCTGTTGATATTTTAACACAAGTAGCATAGTCTGGCTTTGCTGTTCCTTCCATCAGACCAGGTATGTTTCTGAACTGTCTGCGAACCTCTTCAACCATTTTCAATGCAGCACTACCCACACTTTTCATTGTCATGGCAGAAAACCAGTAAGGCAGCATTGCCCCAACAATTAAACCAATAAATACTTTTGGGGTAAGGACATCCACTGATGTAATTGCTGCTCGGCTTACAAATGCTCCAAACAGTGCAAGAGACACAAGTGCAGCAGAACCAATGGCAAACCCCTAAACAAAAGGAAGACCGTAAATCACATTTCCTAGCCGTCAATAACAATAAAATAAACTTCACATATAATAGCAGCATTGAGGAAATGAAGTGATCAAACTACATATCTTACCTTGCCAATTGCAGCTGTAGTGTTTCCTGCTGCATCAAGGGCATCAGTCCTCTCTCGAATCTTATGATTCATGCCAGCCATCTCAGCAATACCACCAGCATTGTCACTAATAGGACCATAAGCATCTATAGCCAGTCCAGTTGCTATGGTACTGAGCATCCCAAGAGCAGCTACTGCAATTCCATACATGGCAGCCAAACTGAAGCTCACAAATATGGCAACAGCAATAGCAAAAATGGGAATAATGACGGACTTATATCCCAAAGCAAGGCCAAATATGACATTTGTTGCAGCTCCAGTTTTACAGGACTGGGCCACTTCTTGAACAGGGCTGCACTACAATTACATTAAGCAGTTATATTTCAATCAAAATTAATATTAGTGATAACCACACCATCAGACCGACAAAAGGCAGACAAACTTACCTGTAAGCATTACTAGTATAGTACTCAGTAACGTAACCAATCACAAGTCCAGCCCATAATCCAATTGAAACACAGAAGAAGAGATGCCTGCATATTTGCAATAAAATAAAAAAATAAATCCAAAAATTCTATATACTTATAAATAACAGATGTGAACCTGAAACACCATGCACTTATTAAATATAAGGGTTTCCTTTACATACCAGTTTTTGACTGTTTTGGCAGCACCAAAGTTGAAGATCGTGAAGGTTGATGGTAAAGCAACAAAGCTTACAATAGCGATGCCAATTGTCATCAGTACAGTAGAGATGATAAGCTGCCTCTTCAGAGAAGGTTCAATTTCCTTAACTGCCTTGATCTCAAAGAAATCAGTTGCAAACAATGTTGTGATTAAGCATATTATGATACCCATTGAGCTGATAAGCAAGGGATAGCACATTGAAGTGAAATCATGAGTGGTGCCAAATGATGAAATGGATGCCACAACAAGAGCAGCACAGGAGGATTCAGCATAGGAGCCAAACAAATCTGAGCCCATACCAGCAATGTCTCCAACATTGTCACCAACATTATCAGCTATAACCTGGAGGGAGGCACACGGTAACATCAATACGAACCCAAATGTGACAATATAGAAATTTAAAAGCAAAGTACCAGTGGAAAGCCTAAACTAGTTGGATTGCGACCTGCAAAGAAAAAATTTGTATTTTTTATTTCCATACAATCAAGCCTCTAAAACTTGATACTCACATAAATCCATTTGACCAAACAGGTTCTACATAAAGGCTATGGGAACATATGATGCATGCAAACTATACTTCAAAACAATCTTAAGTTAAAAAAAACTCACTGCTGGGTTCCGTGGGTCATCTTCAGGAATGTTCTGCTCAATCTTACCCACAAGGTCGGCACCAACATCAGCAGCCTTGGTGTAAATTCCACCACCAACTCTTCCAAAAAGAGCCATTGCAGACCCACCAAGACCATAGCCAGTAATGGCTTCAAAGAGACCCTCCCAATCATCTCCATAATATATCTTGAAAACATTAATGGTGATGTAAAGTACAAGAAGTCCATTTGCAGCAAGTAAAAACCCCATCACAGCCCCAGACCTAAATGCAGTAATGAAAGCCTTCCCAACACCCTTCCTAGCCTCCAGAGTAGTTCTTGCATTTGCATAAGTTGCAATCTTCATTCCCAGAAAACCAGATAACACTGAAGTCAAAGCACCAAGCAGAAAAGCTATAGCACTGAATATAGCATTTGCAAGAGCAGGCTTGCACATTTTTTCCTTTTGATAAGTACAGGCTTGAGATTTGGTGCTAAAATTCTCCACAGATCCAAGGAACAAAAATATAATAGCCCCAAAACACACAGTAAATATCCCCAGATACTTGTACTCTGTAAACAGGAATGATGTAGCCCCTGCAAAAACCAATGACAGAAAAATACAAACCCAAAATCATTGATCTATAATCCAGCTTCCATCAGAATATTGGGCTTCAATAGACGGGAGAGGACTTATGAGATTTGTTGCATTCCCAAATAATCAAATCTTTTGAAAGAGAAAGGAAGTATCATGTTCTAAAAAATGGCAAGAGAGAGGGGACTATACAGTGTGATTTTAAAGTCTTTCAAAACTCTGCAAACTGGCTATTTGTTTGAAACTTTGCCTGAACATACATTACCAGGAAAGACACACTATGCTCCGAAGTAGGCAAGAAGAATTCCATCTTGTAAAAAATACTACAAAAAGAACAAATGTAGAAAATACTACTGAAAATGCATTTTTTGTTAACAGTCCATTAACCAAAATACGTACATCTCAGTTAGAGTGAATGCAGTGAAGACCCCTTTAAAAATAAAACCAAATAACAAAAACAGCATCCCAAAGCAGGACACTTACACATAGTATTTCCTAAAATGCCCTCAAGTCTCCTGTTATAAAAAAATTAAAATCAATCGAAGACAAAGGTAGTTAAAATTCCTTAAAAAGAAAAACCACGTAACAAGTAATAGAACACCATCTACAATGGTGTCTTCGAACAAGAAAAACTCATATACAAAATAGTTCATACAATTGAAAGAAACAAGAACAAATCCAAGACATTTGCAGCTAAACCCATTATAAAATATATTGTCCTCAAAACTCAAATATCCCTCCTAGAGCCCAACCCAGACAACTTTCAAACCATAGATCAACAACACCATTAAAACATATTAAACAAGACAATTTAAATATTCCATTTGCAAGTATATAAAGTAACACTGATAAATAACTGGATAAAAAGAAAAACATGGGTCGATACGAAAACAGCATTTATTTATACCAGCTTTTGGCAGCTAACCTTATAAATTCAACTTTTTGATTTGGCGCACAGATAAACAATACCAAAATAGAAAGCAATACATATCAAATTTACAAATACTATTTATAATTTTATACTGAATGAATATTAACGAACAAATCAAACTTGCATATCCAACTTCAATAAAAATCAATCCCGGATATCCAAATTGTCTTTTAAATTCAAATTAGTCAGTAGAAACCAAATCAAAAAGCTCAAAAAGGAAAGCACGCGTCAGCCACGAAAGAAGACATTAAAGTAAATATTAAAATAAATTTCACAAAAAAACAAACTAAAAAGCAATTAGAATTGCAGAGAATGTTCTAAAACTAAAATTACTCGCTCTAGAAATCTAAAAGATTCCTGCAAAACCTAACTCAGTAGATACCAAAAGGCAATAAAACCAGAAGCACCAAATTAACATTGATTAAGAAATCAAACTTAAATTTCTACAAAAACCAAAAAAATCAAATCCTTAACAGCAAGGTTAAATGAACATTTGATTTTTATCCAAAAATCAGCGAACTCTCTTTAAGCTGCATATGAGGTGATACAGAGACGTATCCAATAAAGTATTAAAAACATAAAAACTCAGTAATAAAGGACCAAAAAATATTAACAAATTTTGATAAATTTTTACAAAAACAAAATCCTGATTTGATCATCAAAAATCCCAGCAAACAAAAAATCTTACAGTGTAAGAAAAATTACAGACCGACAATAATTCTGATAGCCTACACAAAATTAGCACACAATAATTAAATAGTTAAAATTCAAATCTAACTAAAATCCCAAAAACATAAAAAAACACTCAAATCAAGACCGACAATAATTCTGATAGCATACACAAAATTAGCACACAATCATTAAGTACTTAAAATTCAAATCTAACTAAAAGATCCCAAAAACATAAAAAACGCTCAAATCACTAAATCAACAAGCATATTGAAAAATAAATCCACAAAATAAAGATTTACAACTACATGCCCTCAAAAAACACAAAAAAAATCCACAACATTATTCAAAAATTTAAAAAAAAAGAATTAAATACTTGTCATCGAAAAGTAGCAATTTTTCTTTAAAACCCATTTCGGAAAAAATAAATATTTTAACTTTAAAACAACTTGTCCTTTGAATGCATCAAATCATGATGTAAAACGCAACTCAGAATATATTAAAACCAATACAGCATGTAAACACTAACTAAACGTTCAAGCAAACCCCCCCAAAAAAAATCAGTGCCAAATTTTCAAAAAAACTTACGAATTATATATATGTTAATGGCATAGCACAAATCAAAAAGAGTAACACCTAAAAAATCTCAATATATAGATAAACCCAAATCAGAAAGGCCAATTCTCTGCACCTCTGTCTACAGTACACAACAGCCCAGATGTTTTCCAATGTAGTAGGAGCAGATCTGCACCGCTAAACAGGATGCAGATAATTTGATTCGTATAGGCTTGTGCCAAATAAAAACATGAAAGCCGAATAGTAAAGACAAAAAAGAATATAACCTATAATTTTATAAAACAACAGGTACAAAAGCAAAACCCTTATCTAAAACTCGCAGCCACAGCATACCAAAACCCCGCAGCACCACTAAAAACCACAAACCAGTACTAATTCTCATAATAAACCGAACAAATGCCACAGTACCGAAAAAGGAGAAATCAGAAAAAAAAAAACACAGAGGCTTTCTTTTACCTTCAGAGATGGCGTTCTGGATCTCTGCGCATTTCACAACAGCCTGGCGACCATCAATTCCGTCCTCGTCGACCTCTTCCAGCAAATGGTCGTTGTAGCCATTTGACGCAGTAGAGGGCGCCACTTTAACTTTAGAAACCAGAAGCCATTGTAGCAATGCAAACCCTATTCCAATGACAGCCGCAACTGGAATCAGTATTTCAGTTAGCATTTCGCTAAGCATAGGACCCCCCATTGTTGAAAGCCCTTCAGAGGTTCTCACAGCTCCTCCTACGGTTCGAACCAAGGAAGATCAGATCCACAAAAAACCTTATACAAATGTGATTTCCTTTGCTTAGTATTTATTATTAATATAGCCTTCTCATACTTACAACCGATCTACAGAGGCCCAAATCCCTTGGTTGAAGCGGGGCCCAAATCCCGAATAAAATTTTGGTTAAAACTAAAAATCATGCAAAAACAGCACAAATTTCCACAGCCGTAAAACTCAGGGTTTTCAGTTTTCACTTGGAGTTTTGTATTTTTTAATTGTTTGTTATGCAACAAAAAACGGTGGGGCCCGCGGCTCCCCTTCATGATTGAGGGTTTTGCGGATTTATCCGGAGATTATAAGTCGGCGTTAATCGGGGCCGAGTTCCGCCACTTTTGATTAGGGTTTTAGGGCTCCCTGATTTTTGGGAACAGAGATTGATAATTATGAGGTGGGGTAAGCCCACGTGGCATCCTAACACTAGGACAGTTACTTGGGCTTTAGGCTTTGATGTGTTATGTAGGACTTTTATTCATCTAAGGAATGGACTGGGGCTTATGTTCCAATAGAATTGTGGCTATCCATTGCCTCAAGGGCCTAGAATTAAATGTGGGAGAATCAATGTAGGGCCCACTTGGAAGGTGTGGGGCCAGTAGGAGAATAAATGTTGTAAATAAAACCAAAGCAGGGTTCTCTTAGTGGGGCCAATGAAAAGGTATGAGAATGATGTGGTTTGTGGGGAAAGGATAAGAGAATGGCGTGGTGCGTTACAAAGCTAGGGGAATATCAAGTATGATAATATTTTTTAAGTCACAACATAGTTGCCATGCTGCTTTTATGTAGATGTTTACTTGGTTATTTTTATGCAGTAGTTATAATTGGGATGAGGTGAGATTGTATTTTGGGTGATTTAAGTGGAATACCTTGTGACTCCTAGTTTTAGTGGGTTGTCATGATTTTATGTGGATGTTTATTTATTTTATTTAGTAGTTATAATTGGGATGAGGTGAGGTTGTGTTTTGGGTGATTTTAGTGGAATGGATATATTCATGCACCTTGTGACTCCTATCTCTAGTGGGTTTCCATACTTCTATGTAGGTGTTTATTTATTTTATTTAGTAGTTATAATTGGGATGAGGTTGGGATTGTGTTTCGGGTGATTTTGGTGGTATGGATACTTCCCAATACTTAGCTCTTGGGATGAGGTTGGGATTGTGTTTCTAGTGATTTTGGTGGTATGGATACTTCTCAATACTCAGCGCTAAGTCAAAAAAGGTTGATTATCCGTGCACCTTGTGATTTGATCTCCTAACTGCAACACGTTGCTATAACAATTCAAAGATGTTTATCCTCACGTCAAAATAAAATTAAGAGTTTTTTTTTGAGCTAGTGGTCCCATGAAATTTTATTTTTTTACTTATTTTAACCAATTGTCAAATTGTAAGTTATTTTTACTATATAATTTTTTTAGAACAAATTATATGTAAATACAAATTTTGAGTGAAATGCAAAAAAGGAGGGAAGGAAATATGTACAACCAGGGGGCAAATATTGTGTTATATAAAAATTTATATGGAACTGCCTCTACTGCTAAGAATTAAGCACCAAACTTAGTTAAGCAGTCATATGCAACCACTCTATAAATTCTTTTTTTTTTTTTAATTTAGATTTGTAACTCTATAAATTCTATTTTTTTTGAATTTAGATTTGTAACTACAATATCTAGAGGATGCATTTGGTTTCATAATATTTTATTGAATATATATTTTTTAATTAAGTTTTGAAGTCAAACCAATTATAATTTAGACATAGGTGTACTATAAAGAGCATAACTTTTTTTGTATGTATCGGAATTCTTTTTTTTTTTTTTTGAATAAGGACATCAATACCTTTTTTTTAAATAAAAAAGAGGGAAAAAATTTATTAATCAAAGAGAGCAGTACAGAGCATAAAGCAGCAGGAGGCCCAAATGGGCCCAGAAACATCAAACAAGAAATCAAGAAGAGGTCATGCAACATCTCACATCCGCCATAACCAAATCCTCCAAATCCTGAGCAAGATACCCAAGTAAACTGTCTCAATCATCCACCAACCAGGTCCCATTCTTCTCAGAAGCCCATTTGGCCAACCCATCAGCCACCTTATTCCATTCCCGAGGGATATGAGAGAAGGTGATATAATCAAGTAATTCTCCAAGACTGGTGATTTGCTTAGCCACCACCACAAGCTGCCAACTAACATCATCAAACTACCTTCTATTTATCAAGTCTATCACCACCTGAGAATCTGACTCGCAGATAATCTTTTTCCAGCCAAGGGCATATGCCCTCTTCAAAGCCAAAAGAATAGCCAAGGCCTCCATAAGATTATTGGAGTGTTGCCCCTATATTCCGAGAAGAAAAACACAACCACCCCAGAACTATCTCTACCCACCCCACCAACGCCAGTGTGCCCAGGATTACCCCTTACAGACCCATCAGTATTGATTTTCAAGACTCCAGTGGGAGGGGGCAGCCAATGCCCTCCCCTAAAGACCTTCCCTCTAGAACACCTGCTCCGCCCAATCTTGGGCCTTCCAGTACCCTCAATAGGTATCCCCAGATTACGAATCACTCCAGTATCACCAGGATCCACCGGGTCTGACAGATCATATTTAGCATACAAGGTCTCTTGCAAGGACCCAAGAATGCGAGACCAAACTTGACCCACCAACAACTTCTTATCCAGAAAGACCCTGCGGTTGCGCTCCAACCAGATGTGCCATATAATCAGACTAGGGCCAATTAGCCACGCTATGTGTAGAAATGAAGTCCTCACCGAAATGGGCCCAATGTTCTGCCAAAACTCCTCCAGAGAAGAAGGGTGCATGCACTGCAAGTTCTAGGCCCCCCACCAAAAATGCCAAATAGTCCTAGCAAATGGGCACTGAAAGAAAAGATGCAAAACAATCTCAACATCTTTTAGGCATAAGAAACATAATGAAGGACCTTGGAAGCCTTGCTTACAGAGGTTATCCCAAGTCAAACACCTGCCATAAACCACGAGCCAAGAAAACAAATTGCATTTTGGCCAAGGGAATTTATTCCAAATATTTTTCCACCAAGGAACCTCAACACTACACCAGGCCTGTCTATCTAAAACATGATACCCTAAAGCAACAATGAACTTCCCTTTAGGATCCGGACCCTAAGCCAACACATCCTGCTCTGGAAGAGAACAACAGACTCTATCATCCAAAATGGAGGACAACTCCCTCCTATCCTCCAAAGATCCACCCATGGGCCAATCCTGCATATCCTTCCACTGGTAAACAATGGTCTGTCCCAAAGCCTGAGAGGCTTTGAAATCCATCACTCTACTCCAACCAGCCTGAACAAAAATCCTACATAAGTCCCCCAAGTGAGGATGCGAGGAGAGGATAGGCGAGAAGCCATCCCAGGAGTCATGCCAAAAAAGAGCATCAGAGCCTCCATTGCAGATCCAGAATAGGCCTTGTTTAACCAGCGTAGCCCCCCTCTTGAGAGTATCCCAAATCATAGAACCTTTCCCCGAAAGACTAAATCGAGGAACCTCAGCGCCATCCACCTCCCCAAGGTACTTGAAAGTAAGGATCCTAGCCCAATACTAATGCTGATATGAACACCATCTCCAGTACAACTTAGCAGCCAAAGCCTGCCCATTCCAATCTGCCCTACGCAAACCCAGACCACCATCCTTCTTTGGCCGACAAACAACTTCCCACTTAATTAAGCTCCACTTCTTCGAAGGGAGATTACCCAACCAAAGAAATTGCCGACAAAGGCCCTCAAAATCTTTGATGAAGCTTGAGGGAGCAGTCAACATGAAGCACCTATATAAAGGAAGGGCCTGCACCACAAATTTCAACAGAGTAACTCTGCCAGACGTGGATAACCATCTATAGGTCCAATGACAAACCAGTCTTCAAAATTTATCAATCACATCCTACCAAAAACACCTGGGAAGTGGGCGCACATCTAGAGGGATGCCAAGGTATATAAAGGGAAGTTTCCCCACCTGAATCCTTAAGATCCTGGCAATACGCTGTTGAATAAGCATGGGGGTATTAAAGAAATAAATGCAAGACTTACTTTCATTAATGCTTTCACCCGAGGCAGCGAGGTAACAATCCAAAATCTGTTGTAAAGCAATTGCTTCAGCCACCTTAGTAACATCCATCAAAGCCGTATCATCCACAAACTGAAGATGAGTTTGAAGAGGAAGAGAGTTGCTCCATTTCCATCCCTGAAAGTACCCATCCATAACACGGGACTTAATGAATCTCCCCAAGCCTTCAACCATCAAGATGAACAAATATGGGGATAAGGGGTCCCCCTGCCGGAGACCTCTAGAAGCACCAAACAGATCTGAAGACTCCCCATTTATGAGAATGGAAAAGGATGAAGTCTTCACACAGCTCATGACCCAATCAATCCACTCACCACTGAACCCAAAGGCTCTAAGAATTTTGATCAAAAAGCCCCATTTAACTCTGTCATAAGCTATAGCCATGTCTAACTTTATAAACATAGCCTTTTCCTTAGAAGAGGCCATGGAGTGAATAGTCTCAGCCGTAATAACTACTCTGTCCAAAATCTGTCTACCCACAATGAAGCCCCCTTGTTCCTCCGAGATCAACTTATCCATCCATGGCTTCAAACGCTTAGCAATTAGCTTTGTAATGATTTTATAGACCACATTACACAAAGCAATTGGTTGAAAAAAATCCAGAGAATCAGCAACCTCGCGTTTTGGGATAAGAACAAGAAACGTGGCATTCATTATTCGCAACATTTGCTTATTCCTTAAAGACTCCTACACCACCTCCAAAAGATCAAGGTTGATCACTTCCCAAAATTCTTGAAAGAACTCAGTCGGGAACCCATCAGGACCAAGAGCCTTCCCTTTTTTCAACTGAAACACCACATCCTCCAACTCCTTCAAAGAAATAGGTTTAAGAAGAGAAGTAGGTTTAAGAAGAGAAGCATTCATATCCATAGTCACCAAAGGAGGAATACAAGCCAAGATAGAAGCTTCCTCCTCACTAGCAGGCGGGGTATCTTCAGAAAAGAGAGCAGAGAAAAAATGAACCACCTCACTAGAGATCCCCAAAGAGGAAGAAAGAATAGAACCCTCAGAAGAGCGGAGAGAAGAAATAAAGTTACCTTGTCTTCGTGCCTTCATCGATTTATGAAAGAAGGAGGTATTCCTATCCCCTTCCTGAAGCCAATCAACACGAGCCTTTTGTTTCTAAAAAATTTCCTCACGAAGCTCCCATTTCTCAAGGTCTTTAACTGCACTATCCTCTAGCCTACTTAAATTCGCATCAAGACCCTAATTTCAAATCTGCCTAGTAATAGAATCCAAGCGCTCTTGGGCAACCATTTTCCTTTGAAACATGTTGCCAAACTGATACTTATTCCAATGTTTCAATTTATACTTCACATATTGAAGCCTCTTCACAAATGAGTACATAGCAGTACCAAAAGCAGGTCATCCTTTAGTCCACCATCTAGAAACCAAGTCAAGAAGACTCTCCTCCCTAAGCCACATAAGCTGAAATCTAAAAGTTTGTTTTTTAGGACCACTAGCCAAACATGTAGAGAATTTGATCGGCCAATGGTCAGATCCTCACCAATCTAAAATTTCTAAACTTGACAGCCACTTGTCACCCACCCAAAAACTGGAAACAAGAAACCTATCTAACCGTTCAGAAATGGCATCATCCCTAAGCCTCCTATTATTCCTAGTAAACATGACATTCAAAGGTTTGATATCCACAAGCCGAAGCTGAACCAAATTATCCCTTAGGAGAACAAAGGAGGGGTCCAAATGAGGCATACCCCCCCTTTTCTTTTCTAGAGAGGTAATTGCATTGAAGTCACCTGCCACAATCCAGGGAAGGAAAGGATCCAACAATCTCAGAAAATTGATATGAGACCATAGTAGACTCTTGCCAGGAACATCTGTCAGAGCATAAATGTTAGAAAGAAGAATTTTTTGCCCCATCTCCAAACTAATTGCAACCAGAGAAATGGAGAATCTGCTAGAGAACCACCAAACAGGAGAAATTCGTTGAGGATCCTAGAGACAGGCAAGACCCCTAGAGCTACCCTGTGCACCCACACACTAGCAAAACCCTCTGTTCTAAATCTTAGAAACACACTGCATCATACCATCCACAGATAACTTTGTCTCCTAGAGGAAAACCACATCCAGAGAATGAGCACTAACCAAGTCCCGAATATCCTTTTGTCTAGGGATGCTTTTCATACCCCTTACACTCCATGATAACACAATCATCACGAAGGGTGAGAGAAGTGAGTATCCAATGTCTTCACTGACCCAGATTCCACCAATGTCTCCCCAGCCATCTTAACTTTCTCTTGATCCTTCTTCCTCCCCACCTTCTGGGGCTTATCAGGAGCACTCTTTTTCAAGGGTTTTTGTTGTAAACCCAAAATAGGAGAAGTAGAGAGGGCTTTATTCTTGCCAGAGTCTTCTAAACTCGGTCCACCTGCTAAACTCACCCTTTCATCCAAAGAGGCCATAAGGGGTTTCCACCAAACCATAAGAGTCACCAATCCTAGCATCGGGGGGAGGAGCAACCGAATCCCTTACCACCCCGGAAGCCACCATAGGAACAAGGCCCGAGGTAGTGACAGGCAAAGACTCAGAATTATGATCAACTAAAGGAGAAGCTTCAACATGCATGTCAGAAGAAACCCCCTCATGGACTAATTCATCCAAAGCCTCAAACTTGTTAAAAGTCTCCTCCTCTTAACAATCCTAAAGAGTCCTCTTCTGATCCTGATTCTTGTTTTATGACTTAACAAGCACAAATCCATCTTTATCTGGTACCACCCCCTGCATGGGTGCTTTACCCTTTTCTTCCCTTGGATTAGATGGGGCCTTCACATTATCTAAACCACTAGCACCTGAGGCACGAGGGCACCTCCTTTGAAGATGACCATACTCATGGCACAATCGGCACCTGAAGGGTAAAGTCTCATAGTCTAACTGCTGAGTCTAGGAGCTAGACCCAACAATCATATCAATAGAATTTGGTAGAGGCTGGCTCAGATCAATCTCCACACATACCTGGGCATAGGAAAAAATTTGCTTCTCTAGAGTTTACTGAGACAGGCCAATAGGCTTCCCCAGCAGCAATGCAATTGATTGCAGAATATCATGTCTCCAACATTCCAACAGCAACCGAGGAAAATGAACCCACACCGGCACCTTCGAGGGCAGCTCCTTAGCCGAGTTAAAGCCTGCATGTCATGGCTTCATGAATAGGCCAACTTGATTATAAAAGTAGGGCACTCCCTCAAACACCTTGTTACGATCAGAGATACACGAAAAAACCACCAGAAAGAAGTTATTCGTGGCTAGCAAGATGTCAAAATCACCTTCCGGATTCCATGACTTGCGAATCCAAGGTTCCAGAAAAGGCATCGAAACCCTCAATCCCATAAATTTGAAGATTAAAACATGTTTGCTATAATACTCCAGGTCCTTGGCTACCATCTATGTTTGAATCACCAGCTTCGGACGAGCTTGAGCTCTCACCAAGCATTCGTTTATCTTTTGCAAATTCAAAGCACCAGTGCTAAAAACCCCAACATTAGGAGGGGATGGATGAGGAAACCCGTCACCAACTTCTGCCATAGCAGCATCCCCCGACATCTCACCCAAAGGCACAGACCATTATAAAATCCCCTCAAGCCCCAGCACCCCACACCTGCACCAAACAACGCACACACTTGACAAAAAAGACCCCCCCCCTGAAAGATAAAAAACCCCTCCCCTTGCTGGAAACAACCCCACAAAGCCTGATCTGCAAATAAAAAATGCATGCAACAGAGAATAAACACATGCAAACCATGGCCTGCTATAGGCTGTGGGACTGCACAGAGCTCCCGCGCATACGCTCCATCATTGTCCCCCCAAAAAAATAGTATTCAAATTATAAATAAGGACATCAATACCTAAAGGACATGTAGTTTTTAGAATATTTTTTTTTCTATATTTTCCTATTTTTTTATATGTATGAAACAAAGACCTTGATGTTCATTGAAAAACCTACATTCACAAAAAATAAAAAATGAATATAATAATTAAATTAAATATATTTAAGATTATACTTTTTGGGAAGCTTATAATAAGGAATGTACATACTTATAAAACATAAATTTTAAATGAATTCATTTCATCCCCCAAAAGGTAAATCAAAAGTGGTTTTTATCAGCATTTTGATAGGTGTAAAGGAAACTCCATTATAGGTATGATTTAAAATTAGTGGGGTTCTATCCAAGGGGGTTTGATCAAACCCTCTTCAATTAAAATCTTTTAAATTGAACCTTTCAAGGCTTAAAACATTATATTTTCTAAAAATATGTGATTTCAGCAAAAATCAGGATGTCCCAGAAAGTGTAACCCATTATTGTGGCAGCACCTAATTTGATTATGAAATTGATTTATTTCTTGTTTAACTATGATTACATTAATCATGATTTATTCTTAATGTTAATTAAGATGGTTAATTTTGGGTAATGAGAGATGGCTTGTTACATATGGTATCAGAGCTACTAGGTTCAATACATGGACCTATGAGCTCACGACATAACATTTTTCTCCAACATTAACGGTTGCTAATGTTTGGATATTCTTATGCCAGAATGGTAAGAATAAGAACGACACCCAAAAAGGTCACAAGAAATGGACGCTACCTTAAGGCTTTGAGGGAGCGAGCCTCAAGAATGAAATGCCTTGAACAAACTGGTTGCTTGGTAGGCGCATGGTTGGCTGATGATGAAACTTTCGTTGATGCTATTAAATACATCAAGTAGGAGATGGGGAAAGCAGTTAGGGTTACTGCTTCTATCTCTAAAAATAAATCAGTGAAGCCCTCTGCACCTAAGGAACTAATCTTGGAAAGTGATCTTAAGGATCCTAATGTTACTTAGGAGGTTGTGGATGAGTACCTGCGAGTACGTCCACCTCCTAAAAGTGATTTGATAAACCTCAAGGATGAGAAATGAACTTGGGAAGATATCCCAATCTGATAATGACTTGCAATAGCAAGACGAAAAAAAAAATTGTAACTATGGATGGATTATATGTAATCCATGGAAAACTATAATGCATTTTGAAATTTTGGCAAGTCTTTCCTTTCTTGTTAAAAATTACATGAATCAAAATGGATTTACATTTATGAATGTATTCAATGGTATGAAAAACTAATTGAATGATTAATCTACAAACTTTAGGAGAAGTAGATTGCAGCCCGGTTTAGATAGGAACCAATATGGGAGATTGCCAGGAAGAAGAGCAACCTTCAGGCCACTCCAATTCTAAACTTGACTAGATCCTTGCTATGCTCCAAGAGATGAGAGCAAGAATTGGAACTCTCGAGCAAGAGGTTAGGGGGCAGCATGGACCCAGGTGGGAAGCCTATCATGGGGGTGATGACGAGGCACATCATGAGTACACCACCCAAAGTGAACATAGAGAGAATAACTCCGAAGAAAGACAGGAAGAGGATAGAAGAAGCCACTTGGCTTTGGAATTATCCCGAGATATGAAAAAAGTTATGCCTCCCAAGTTTGATGGGACGGTAAGCAGAGATGCCGAGGAGGCATGGCTTACCAAAATGGAGAAATACTTTGAAATAAGAAACTATTCTGAAATCACCAAAGCAGTATGGGGAGCATACCAATTAGCAGGTGAAGCATCCACATGGTAGATGAATAAGAAAATGGAGTTATGCTTGAGATCCATGAGTCTAGCTTGGGAAAGTTTTATGGAATTCTTTAAGCAAAGATGGTTGCCTCAGTTGTATTATGACCAAAAGCTAATAGATTTTGAGAATTTGAGACAGGGAGATTCAACTGTGAATGAGTACTGAGAAAAGTTCACTCACCTACTCAAGTATGTTCCGCAATATCAACAGGATGAAAGGTTTTGCATCCAAAAGTTTATTATGGGATTGAACACCCAGATTGGGGGTGAAGTTGATGTGCATGGTCCCACTTCAATGGACCAGATTTATGAAAAATCTATTAAACAAGAACAAAAATTGAAATCTATGTCTACTTACAGCGAAAGGAACCACAAAAGGCATAATTGGTCCCAATCCTCCAAATCTTTTAAGAAAAATGGCAAAAAGCAAGACTTTTCAAAGAAAAATGATAAAGGGTACAAGAATTAGAAAAATGAATCCAGGGGGGAAAAGAAAGGCAACAATAACTCTAAGAAGAATGGAGATAATTCTGGAAAGCCTTATGAAAGGCGAGGACCCGTGGGAGGGTGTTATACATGCAATGGTGATCATTATGCCAACTAGTGTCCTATCAAGATGCAGGGAACTCAACCACGAGGAAATCCTTTACCTTCTCAGTAGGCAGCATTTCAACAATGCATACATGCAGTCCTGGACAATAGGCAAGTTGAATATCAAATCACTCCCATTGAAAATACAGTTATTTTATCTGGTTTCCCAATTTTAGTTTTGATAGATACGGGTGCAACAAAATGTTTTGTTTCCCCAAAAGTTTTAAGTAAAATTTCTAGAAAAGCTAGATACATGGCAAATACTTGGTCAATTGAATATGCAAATTAGACCAAAGCTCAAGTAGAGCAATCCTTGTTTGAGGCTAAGGTTGAACTTCCAAGTTTCTCCGTTGAAGTGAACCTTTACATAGCCCCATTAGGCTCATATGATGTTATCCTTGGGATAAATTGGTTATGGAGACATTGGGCTAAGGTAGACTATTATGCCAAAACAATAGAATGTCTAGATGACCTAGGGAACAAAGTCTTTCTGCAAGGAAACCCTAGAGAGGTCAAACTAAGACAAATTTATGCCCTACAGATGAAACGAGCTCAAAGTAAGGGGTGTCATCTTTTTGCTATTAAAATGGAGAAACTAAATAGTTTTGAGGAAACCAATTTCTAAGATGATTTAATGTTTTATGAATCTCAGAAACTCAAAGGAGTTGAGAAGAGGGAGTCCATAGATCAGAAAAGATTAGATATGGATAGGTACCCTTTTCTTAGAGATTTTGAAGATGTATTTCTGGATGAGCTACTGGGATTGCCTCCTAAAATAGCTTTTGATTTCTCTATAGATATAATTCTAGGATCAAAACCTATATCTAAAGCTCCATACAGAATGACTACCACTGAGTTAATGGAGCTAAAGGCTCAATTGCAAGAATTACTTAATAAAAGACTGATAAGGCCCAGTGTGTCACCATGGGGAGCCCGAGTAATTTTTGTGAAAAAGAAGGATGGTACATTGCGGTTATGTATAGATTACTGCATGCTAAATAAAGCAACAATAAAGAACAAGTACCCATTGCCCCGCACTGATGATCATTTTGATCAAATGAGAGGAGCAATTATGCTCTTTAAGACCGATCTTCAATCTGGGTACCATCAATTGTAGCTAAAAGATGAGGATATCCACAAAACAACCTTCATAATAAGATATGGGCATTATGAGTTCACTGTCTTGCCCTTTGGATTAACAAACACACCTACAACATTTATGAACTTAATGAATAGTGTGTTTAGAGACTGTTTGGACAAGTTTGTCATAGTTTTTCGTGATGATATTCTAATTTACTCTAAGAATGAGGAAGAATGCCTTCATCATTTAAGGATTGTTCTTCAGAGGTTAAGAGAGCATAAATTGTATGGCAAGCTCTCTAAGTGTACTTTCTTTCAAAAGGAAGTATAGTATTTGGACCATATAATTTTAGCTAAGTGAATAGCCATGGACCTGGCCAAGATTAAAGCCATATTGGAATGTCCAACACAAAGAAATGTACATGAGGTCTGAAGTTTCATGGGCCTAGTAGAATACTATAGGAAATTTGTGAAAAACTTTTCAAAAATTGCTTATCCTATTACTTCCTTGCAGAGAAAAGGCAAGAGGTTTGATTGGTGAGACAAGTGCCAAGAGGCATTTGACCAACTGAAGGGAAGGTTGATCACAACACCTATCTTGAAAGTACTTGACCCAGAAGGTCATTTTGTAGTCATTACCGATGCCTCAAGGGAAGGATTAGGTGGTGTACTAGTCCAGGATGGACAGATTATTGCATATGAATCCAAGAAATTGCAAACTTATGAACAAAACTATGCCCCTCATGATTTGGAATTGGCAGCAGTAATTCATGCACAGCAAATGTGGAGACACTACTTGCTTGGGAAACCCTTTGAACTAAAAATAGGCCACCAAGGGCTTAAATATCTGTTAACTCCGCCACATTTAAATGCTTGCCAAACAAGGTGGTGAGAGCTAATCTCATATTATGATTTTGAGATTAAATATATTCAAGGCAAGGAAAACCGAGTGGTGGATGCCTTAAGTAGGAGAAGACATATCTCCTCAATGATCTCCATACATTCTGATTTTAAGAATGAAGTATTACAAAAGACTAAGGGAGATGAGTTTTAGGAGCAGGTAAAATAAGCCCTTTTGGAGAATCCCCAAAATCTGAAATATGACAAATTTTACCTTGAACCAGATGGGTTATTAAGGTATAAAGGAAGGATGTATGTTCTGAACTCTGAGGAGTTAAGGAATATTGTGTGGAAAGAGGTTCATTCTCCACCTTATTTAGGACATCCTGGAGTAACAAAGTTACTAGCTGATGTGAAACCCTTATATTTATGGAAGGGAATGAAGAGGGATGCTACACGGTTTGTAGCTGGATGTCTAGAATGCCAGAGGGTGAAGGTGGAACACCATCACCCGGCAGGACTTTTATACCCTCATGAAATTCCAGAATGGAAGTGACAAATCATTAGCATGGACTTTGTGCAAGGACTTCCTATGTCAAGGAATAGGCACAATGCTATTATGGTTGTGGTGGATAGACTCATTAAGGCAGCACATTTTATACCTAGGAATTTAACGGATGGGGCACCTGTCATATCCCGCAAATTTGTGCAAGAAATTTTTAGATTGCATGGTATTCCTGAGAAGATTATCTCAGATAGGGATGCCCATATGACATCAAGGTTTTGACAAACCTTGTTTTTCTCACTTGGAATCTAGTTAAATATAAGCTCTACTTATCATCCCGAGATGGATGGTCAAGCTCAAAGAGTAAACCAAGTGCTAGAAGATTTCTTGAGAATGTATTGCATGGATTAGAAATACAAATGGGAAGATTACCTTCCTCTTGTAGAATTTGCCTATAATAATTCCTATCATTCTATAATTAAGATGGCTCCATTTTAAGCGTTATATGGAAGAAAGTGTTGAACCCCTTGTTATCATTGGGAATTGCACCCGTACGCAAGGCTAGTTAAAGCACTGTAATTTTGTGTAACATGGGACTAATCTCAGGTTGTGGGTGCCCTATAACAAGATTAGACCTCCAGATTGTGGACTGGTTCCCTTTAAATGTTCTATTGAGATGTATGTTTTTTACTTTTTTGGGAAAAGGGAAGAAAGAAACTAAATGAATACTAAAGGAAAAATGGTGATGCACCTGATATGGATAAAAATGATGCAATCTGATTCACAATGTTTGCCTAGAAATCTGACTTCTACACAATCCAGACTTGGCATAAATACCACAAAAATGATTCTAAGGAAGGTTTGAAAATAGGTTTTTATGAAAGAAATAGTTTTTTCACAGCATAAAAAGACTATTTCAGGTTAACACAACCTAAGACCTGTGATGAATTTATGCTTTAATGCTATAAGCAATGAGGTGAGACAATAATTTTGAAGGTTTAATAATAAAACACAGAAAAATTTCATCAAAATTATTTCAACATTCAACACTAAAAGGAAAGGTAAATAAACTGATTTGAAATAAACAAAGGAAATCTTTGCAAAAAGAAAAAAGATAACCTGTAACCTGCTGATCTCTCAATAAAATTATCAAAATGAGCTATAAGAATTCTCCAATCTGTCTAAATCAGAATGAGAATCAAGAACTAGCAAAAACAAACTTTTTCTTTACAATATATAGGCTTGCTCTCTCCAAGAGGCATGCAAAAAATATAAACTTGCAGATAACTGCCTCTAAAAATACTCATTCCTGAGCAACCTCAAAAATCCTCAAAATTAGGGTCTAAAACTACCAACAAATTGAGCAAAAATAGCTTCAATTTGGGCCTCTCCATATGTTTGACCAAAATTTTGACCAAGGATCCTAAAAATACTCCTAAAAGTCATGCAAAACCTCCTAGGTGGCCTAGTTAACTCAACTAATCAATTTGCATGATTTGGCATGAGCAAAATTGATTGTGAGTACATAATAAAGTAATAAAATATTACTCTATTATTGGTTACAATTTGTTCTAATTTCGATTTTACAACTTGTAGAAAATAATAAAGTAATTTATAGAGTATTACTTTATTATTTATTTACAATTAATAAATGTGTAAAATCGTGCATGATTAGAAGAAAAATATTACTCCTTATCACTCCAATATATTTGCCTATTTTGCAAAATAGGACTTAGGAATAATTACAAAATTCCTTATCACTCCAATACATGAATGAGAAAAAAAATCTCCCTTTGCAAGCAAAATAAAAAGAAACTCAGTCGCTCTTGTAGCATTCCATGCACCAAACAAAAATGCATAAATATTGTTATGACTCCACCTTGCTGCCATTGTGCACATACATCCATTTCCTAAATCTCCTTATATCCCCATATGCAAATTTGAAGTTAAGGAAAGAAAAACAACTCTGCTATGCAATTTGACCCCACGCATAAAAAATGCCCAACATATGCTGTCACCATCAATATTGCCACCATGTAATTTCCTTTATGCAATAATCACACCACTACAAGACAATACCCTATTACCCATGAAGTCATATCTCCACCATGCATGAAAGTTTATCCTTAAACTCCATGTATTGCATATGCATATACCATGTCAAAACATACACCTTCTTGGTTGTTAGTCACCATGCATAATGAGGAGATATATATCCTTGGATGTTTGGAAATGGATAAGGAACTTGAGCATGTGATTTGTTATTCCTTCACCATCCGACCACCAAGGAATCTTCAAAGGGTTTTATAAGGCTTGGAGCCTTTCCCACATGTTACATCGGCCTCTTGACTTAAGAAAAACCAACTCTAAGGGGTTGTTGTCGACCACTATATGTTATGATTGCTAGGGAAAGTCTTGACCACGACAGCAAATTGGATAAAGTAATAATTGGTTTTTGTAAGTCAAAAAATGCACTTGAGCAAAAAGAACCTTCGAACAAAAGAGGAAAACAACCCTAATCTTTGCTCATTCACTCTTCATTTGACTTCTCTCTTTGAGCTCTGCAAAATTCATGTCGGCCGAGGGTTTCAAGTAGCTCTATCATGGTTCTAGTCTTCTTCTTTCAATGGCTCTTCATTGTCATTGCCATGGAACTCTGCATGAGCTAAGAAGAAGGTAACTCTGCTTTTCTGTTTGATATGAAACATTTGAGGATCTATAGTTTTCTTCTCTTAAATGGTCACGACCTTCTTTACTGCTATGAATACCTCCATTGTTGTGCACTCTTTAATCCCTTCATTCTATTTCTATGTGATTCTTTCTCAACGGTCTTCATCTACTCTTCTAGAAGTTTGAGGCCACTGTGAGGCCATGGAAGATCTTTCTTCCTGTCAGCAACAAGGGTAAGCACTTGCCATTTAATCTATGTAGCTTCATTATCTTTGGTTTCACTCCTTATAGCATGACAAGTTTGTAGATAGACATGGGTATTGCATTTTATAGCAAAAAATGTTATGTCTCTGTCAACCATGGCTGCATATTTCTTCTTTTGTCTTAATCTATTTTCATTATGCAGAAACCTAAGGGTTTTGAAGCCTTTTAAGATGAGGGTTTTGAATCTTTCTCCATTTTTAGAACCTCTACCTGCCATGGCTATACATCTCTTGAAAATAGGCATAAAAACCTGTAGCTACTCGAGGGTTTGTGAATCTTGAAGATGAGGGTTTTGACTTCATCCTGCACAGAAAAACCTTGTAATGCCATGGCCATACTGCTTTGCTTGATCTCTTTCTCCTTATCTATAAGAAAAGAAAGGCTTGAAGTATCTTTGAAGAAATCTTGTTAGCTTGGCAGATGGGTATACCTTCTTTCATGCTTCTTGCTCCTCTTTGTTGGTTATGAATGTATCATGGCACCTTTTTTGAAAGTTCTCAATTGTGTTTGCAAAAATATCATTAGGGTTTGGTCTCTTAACATGGGTATACAGTCTTTTCAAAAAGAATGGCTTCTCTTTCTGTGCAGCACCACCTTGATTATGATCTTGTCTCCATCTGTTGGCAAAAACTATAGGGTTTTGAAGTATTAGGAAGTGGGTTTTCTTGCTTTGCTTCTCATAACCCTTCTCCTCCTGTCTTTGTGACTGTCTCACACTTGCTGATGACACATTTTTACCTTACCTATTTCACTATAGGTACTGCGTAGAAGCACATGTCGATATTCTATTATGATAGCAAAACTTTTGATATTTTGTATGATAACTGTTATCATTTACCTCCATTTCCATGAGTATCATATATTGACACTTCTGGGAGGCTCTCCTCTAGCATATATGTGTTTCTTTAGCTTATTTGCATATGGTATACCTCTTTAGTTTGCAAACTGTAATATGATGGACTATTTGGCTGTGTCATTATCCTTTCACTGTGAGACTGTCTTTCTACTATAACTGGATTCTACCATGGCATAGAGATTAAGCTATCTTCTTCTTGACTATTTGTGGCATTCTTGAAATGCACCTGTAGCTTGGATAACATGCTCCTATCTCTCTTTAGTTGTTTATTGTATATCTCATCCGCCTTTGTGCATAATGACTGCTTATCTCATCATTTGGCTCTTACAGTATCATATGTACCATGCATTTTTCCTCTTGGTTGTCTGTGTATTATGACTATATCATGATAGAACAACTGGCATAGAAGGAAGAGGACTGTTTACCTTGTGAATTTAATGTTCTTTGTCAATCATCACTGTAGCTCTTGATATAAGTTTTATTCTTCTTTCGATGTTCCACCTTCATTATTGACGCACCTCTGTAGATGGATATGGAAATTTATGATATACTCTGACTGCTTCATGATCACTGTCATGATTGTCTATAATGAAGATGATTGCATTTATTCTTGTTCTTGTAATGTATCTTTCTTTATGGCATCATGACATCCTTTTGACTACATGACATCATTGTATGTCTCTTGACTGCATGGTAGCATCTTCTTGACTGCATCATGCATGGCATCTTCTCAACTGTGTGGCATCCTCTTGACTACATGGCATCCTCTGTAGCTTGGGCATGAGAAATAAAATCTTATCAAAGCAAAATAATGTTGCAATGTATGGAATCATTCGATTCATCCTTGAACTGTTGCATTCTTTATGTTCTACTATATTGTATCTCTCTGTATTTGCAACTTTATACATGACAGTCTCTTATTTTTGCATATGTACTTGACTATCATGTAAGTGATGACATACATAGCTACTCTACAACTTGCTCCTTCTTTAAGATCACTGATGGTTAGTGACAGTCTTTATTATTTGGTGAATAGTGAGCATCCTGTATGTATCTATTATTTGTATCTTCCACTTTAGTCATGACTGTCTCTCATTTGATCTTGAAAGTTGACTTGACTGCCATGTCTCTTGACCATTCACTGTGTTGGGGTATTTGCTTATGTATTATGTGCTTCATCCCTCGATGCTTGACTGTTTGAACATCTTACTTCATTTAGACTGTAGCATTTGATCTTCATGTATCTTTTGATGGTTTGAAGTTCTGAGGCATTGGTGACAACCTTTTGCAAAGTTTCTATCTTCTTTCTGGATGACTGCACACCTATCTCATACATATTGTGGAGCTGTATTTTATGGCAGTCAAGTTGGCATATTGTTTTATAATTGTCTTGCCTTCTACTGTTCCATCTATTGTTCCATGTGGTATTTACTTGACTACTTCTATGAGACACTTGTAACTTTGAATGTGATATAGCTGTTTAAACTTTGATCATCTTTAAATAGTATGAAAACAACATGAGAAATACCTGGTATAAAATGTTGTTTCATATTACTCCCTTGTCATAATGAGATGACCCTTCACAAGATTTATTTTGCAACTTGTTCAAATGATACATAAGTTCTTGTATCCTCCTTGCTCTGTCTCTCTTCTCTTTATTAGGCACAATAATCTGAAAACTTGTATCACTCCTGAGATGACTGTATTCTGATTTTCTAAATTTGTCTTTTTGTCAATCTTGATTTAGTCATATAGCTCTGATTTGTTTCAATCAACTGTAATGATGTCATGATGACATCTTCTTTATGTAAGTTGATTAGATGATGCATGATATAGCTTAGAATGATGCATCCTATCTTTTTTTAGTACTCTTTTCAAAAAATAAAAAGAAACATGCTAGGCTCAAACCCTTGTGGGAGCCACATTTAATCCACATGTTTATTTGTCTTCAAATTAGCAACAAAATTTGTCCTATACCTACACAATAAACAAACAAGTTAGTATAAAAAAGTTCCTAATAGCATTGATTGATCTCCTTCATGATTTCTTCTTGATCTGTGTCATTATCTAATCTGAATGCATGATATGATAAGTAGATGTCTCTATTTGATAAAAGCATGTGATAACTATAAACATCCAGAACACTAACGGGGTTGTCCCAAACATTTTTGTAGGTTTCAACTAGATGGTGGCTTGGAGAGAAGGATGAAGACTGAAGACTTGAAGACTAGCTTCAACAGCAACCTCCATCATCAGGCAATGATGGATGTTTAGATTTATCATATGTTCTTTTCTCTTTTCATATATCAAATAGATACATAGCTTGCATGTCTGCAATTGCTCAGTTTAGTTACTCCCACGGCTTGTGTGGGACACATTTGAACATTTCTTTAAAACATGATCAGTTAGTTTCTTTGATGCATATGATGTATATGTATTTCCTTTTTAATCAATGCATGAGATAAAGTAACAGATACCTGGATGTATGTTCAAAACATGACATGAAATAATAGTGTAATACAACATTTTTCTCTCTTTTATTCAAAACTGATTAATCTGAATAATCAATTTAACTTATAACTCCTGAAAGATCAAACTTTGTAGAACAACTATATCTCATTAAGTGTTTGATCCTTTGATGATCAATTCTTTTGTCATGATAACTTATCAATCCTGATTGGATTGATGGGTCATCCTGACAACTGGATCTTCTTTTCAACTTTGTCAAGGTATCAACCATTCAAGAATGCATAACCTTGAAGTTTTCTATTATTCTTTCTGAATAATTACACTTAGGTCCAACTAATTTTTAGTGTGAACAAAAAATTAGTAACATTTTTGGTGACCTCTCAGGGGTGTTTGCCTGCTAAACAGTTTAGAACCAGTAGCTTTGCCTTCTCATTGGGCATAGAGTCATTTCTGCCCTGAACTTAGAGAAATTCTGCAACTCACACTAACTGAAAATAATAGCAGCAACTAACTGAAAAAATTGAAACTAAAACTGGTTTGCTTAAAATAGAACTAGCTACATGTGTCGAAGCACTTCTTGGAAACAAAACAACAAAACTGAAACTAACTGTGCAAAAGCACTTATTTGCAACATAAGGATGCCTTACTTAGTAACATATCTTGAGGTGAATCCTATTCACTAGGATTGGCAACACCTCACCATCTAACTTAGCAAGCTGAAATGCATTTTTTTGCTTACACTCTGTGATTATATATGGTCCATCCCACATTGCATCAAACTTTGTATGTTGTCCTCGTCTACTTTTCAATTCATTCCATTTGAAAACTAGATCTCCTTCTTTATAAACTCTTGGTACTACTCTTTTATCAAAAGTCCTTTTCATTTGGGCCTGGTGTACTTCCAATGTTTTCAAGGCCTCTTTTCTAATCTCTTCAAGTTCAATCAGCTGTGCAAGCCTGATTTCCATTGGCTGTTCTTCAAGTAACTCTAGCTCTTTTACATAGCTAAGTGTTGGCAACTCCACTGTTATTGGTAACTTGGCTTCCTTTCCATATGTAAGCACATAAGGTGAATTACCTGTTGATCTTTTAGGTGTAATCCTATCAGCCCACAGTGCTAACTTTAATTTATCATGCCAAGATCTCTGATTCTCATCAACTGTTTTCTTTATAATCTTAATTAGATTTTTGTTAGTTGACTCAGCCTGTCCATTACCTTGAGGGTAATAATTTGATGAAGTATTCAAGAATATTTTATTTTTGATAGACCAATCAGATATTCTTAATCCAATGAATGCTAAAGCATTATCTGAAATAATTGAGTCAAGAGTTCCAAACCTAGACATTAGATCTTGATAAAAATTTAGGACTGATGTTTCATTAGCATCTTTCAAAGTAATTGCTTTAGTCCACGTAGTGAAATAATCCGTAGCAGTCAAAATCCACTTGTGTCCCTGGCTTGAAGGTGGGTTAATAGGACCAATGAAGTCCAATCCCCACTTGCCGAATGGTTGTTCCATTTGAATTGGATGCAAGGGCATTGCTACCAGCCTTTGTTTACATGCAAAAACTAAACATTTAAGACATTTCTTTACCCATTCATGAGCATCCTTAAACATGTCAGGCCAATAGTAACCAGCCCTCATAATTTTTAGAGCTGTTGTTCTAGCTACAAAGTGACCTCCAACAGGTCCATCATGAAATTCTTCTAGAATCTTTTGAGTCTGATCTGGTTGTACACATCCTAGTAAAACATTGTTAAAATCTCTCTTGTACAGAATTCCATCAATTATGGCATAAGGGATTGCCTATAATCTGTAATATCTTCTTTTAGATCTATCCAAGCCTTGTAGACAATCACCAGTGTGCAGATAATGAATCATATCATGCACCCAAGTTGCAGGGGGTCTGGGACAGTAGCTATTTCATTGTTTTGAAGCACTGTCTCAGCCTCTCCTTCAAGTTCTTTGATGTATCCTTCATTTCCTGCAAGTTGTTCACACAGTCCTTTGCCTCGGACCAGCTTGGTTACCTTAATTTGTATGTCATATTCCATGACCTTTGTTATCCACCCTACTCTCTAATCATTTAAATCTTTACTGAGCAAAATTCTTTCACTGTTGGGTGAGCAACCATTAATTGAATTCTATTATTTGAAATCATGTGTTTGAATTTCTTTAAGCTCTTGATAATAGCTAATACATGTTTTTCAACAAAAGAATATCTTACCTCGTAGTCATGCAGAATCTGGTTGAAAAATGCCACAAGTTGTTCCATTCCTTCACTGTTTTGCTGACATAGCATAGCTGATATAGTATCCACACTGCCAAATGCATATAAAATGAAATCTTTATCAAAATTTGGATTTATCAGAGTTGGAGCAGCAGCAAGTGCTTCTTTTATTTCTTCAAAACTCTACTTTCCTTCTTTGGTCTAGCTGAAGGAAATATTCTTCTTCAGCATTGCTATAAGAGGTTGTAAAAGTGCTGCTATGTTTGGAATAAACCTTCTTACAAAGTTAATTCTTCCCAGAAATCTTTGTAAGTCTTTCTTATGTGTAGGAAGACGTAATGCCAGTATTGCAGTAATTCTTTCAGGATCAATTGATATTCCATCCTTAGACACAATGTGTCCCAGCAGTTTGCCTTCATGAATAGAGAAAATACTCTTCTTTGGGTTCAATGATACCCCAAATTCTCTACATCTCTCAAAGATTAGTCTTAAATGATGAAAATGATCTTCATCTTTAAAAAAAAAGTCACATCATCTAAGTATACAAGCACAATTTTATTAATCAAGCCTTGAAAAGCCATGTCCATTGCTCTCTGAAACGTTGCACCTGCATTTGATAAGCCAAATGGCATCTTTCCATATGCTAGTATACCCCACTTTGTGGTAAAAGTTGTCTTGTATTGATCCTCCTCTTTTACAAGAATTTGGTTATAACTTGAATAACCATCCAATAAAGAAAATCTCTCTGATCCAGAAATAATCTACAATATCTGCTCCATAGATGGTAAAGGATAATGATCCTTTAAAGATGCTCTATTTAAATCACGAAAATCAACACATAATCTAATTTCTCCATTTTTCTTTCTGACAAGAACCAAGTTAGAAACCCATGAAGTATGTTTGATAGGAAAAATGATATTACCTTCAATTAGTTTATTGAGTTTTGTTTTCATGAGCACTTCTAGTTTGGGATTCAATGGTCTTTGCTTCTGTCTAACAGGTTTAGCTTTGGGTTCCAACTCTATTGTGTGTTGAGCTAACTCAGGGTTGAAACCTTTCATATCTCCATATTCCCATGCAAAAATTTCACTTAACTCTTGACAAAGCTGGATGAATGCTTGTTGTTCTTGTTTTGTACATATCCTTCCCAGCTTGAGCAACTTTCCTTTAAGGATCTCAATAGGTTCATAATATCCTTACTTTATTGACAAGCTGGCCTTGTCCTTTCTTACTTGATCATCAGTATTAAAGATAGATTCCAAGGTCACTAAGCCCTTGGGTAACTTATTTGATTTTAACTGAAGTATTTGATCATCATATTGTTGTATAAAATTCTGCTAATTACCTGAAGAAAATTTAGCTTCTTCTATTAAGAAATTTACAATCTATTCATCACTGTCAAACACTTGCCAACTGACATTATTATCTGGAACTAATGGTCTAATAGCAACTTTGACATATAAAGGAGAGTGAATATTCTTCATTTCAGCAGGAATATCATATTCAGCTCCTATAGCAGCTAGTTTGTCAACTTGCTTGTTATCAGTTCTAGGTATAGATATGAGATTAAATGCATCAAACTCTTCTATCATGTCCCAAACTCTATGTATGTATAATTTCAGCAAGTCATTTTTTGTAGCAACAAGGTTTTTGACTTGTTTAACCACTAACTCATTGTCTCCAAAAACTTTTAAACATCTGATTTTTCTCTTCCTTGCCCATTCTAGTCCATGAACTAAAGCCTCATATTCAGCTGAGTTGTTAGAACAGCTGAAAGCAAATCTAAAAGATGAATAATATTTCTCACATGTGGGAGAAACTAAAACAACTCCTCCTCCAGCTCCTACCTTGCTTCTAGAACCATCAAAAAATAGTTCCCAAACATCATTTTTAGACTCTACAGTTTGTTGTTTTTCTTCTTTAATCAGATTTGGAATAACTGTATTATTTTCTTGAATCATGTACACACTAAGACCAATCTCATCCATTTGTTCAAATGGATCCGTTTCATGATTTTCTGCTGCCCATTGATCTAGAACCAAATCTGGAATTCCTTCTAAAGGTGTGTTTGGATCTTGGATATGAATTAGATCCTCTTGATAAAAAATGGGAAGATTTGCATTTATAGAACTGAGTGTGTAAGGTTCCAAATGATCTTTTGATAGTGGTTCATATTTGATTGTAACCTTGGTTCCATATCTAGTTCTGAAGAATAAGTGTGTTCAATCAGATGATAAATACCCTCCTAACCTTGCTATAAAATCTCTGGATAAGCAAATGGCAAAGGTAGGTGGCAAATCAATGAAATAAATGCCCTGGTATATAACAAAGTTTGGACAAGCATGCAAAGTAAGGCCTAAATTTCTGAACATTCCAACTGTGCTCACTTCAGTTCCATCCATTTGTACAACACCTCTAACAACAGGTTCATATTTCAGACCTAACTTATCAGCTAGTTGTTTTGGCATAACTGAACTGTTGGCTTCTGAATCTATCATGTAATTATGTACTAAATAATCACCCACAACCAAAGTGACATAAAATGGTGGAGTTTTGCCTACTGGTTTAAGCTGTTCTATTCTTTTTTCTGATTCATTTGCAATCATAATCTGAGGTTGATGTGATTTTGGTACTTCATTTGACAAAGGCAACTGAGATAGGGCATTTTGTAGCAAATCCTTTTGTCCTGGAATGTGTAAAGCATCTAAAATAGACATGCTTACTGTTGTCTTTTTCATGTGATCCAAAATATTAAAAACAGGGCCACTAACATTTTGTTGTACTTTTGGGACAGCAACCTTTGGTTGTTCTTTTGCTGGCTATTTATTTTTTGTAGTTGGCTGTTTTGACGAAATGTGCAAATCTTTTGATGTAGAGTCTTGATTTTGCTCATTCTGAGTTGTAGAAATTGTATTTTTTCCTTTATCAATTGGCTGTGATACATTTCCAACTTGCTGTTTACCAGTTTCAGCTTGTTGATTTGTATTTCCAGACTGTTGTTGCAAGTCAACAACTCTCTTTTTTGATCTTGTGTTTGATGTAATATTAGTAAAAGATTGCTTTTGACCTGGTAATTGATTTACACTACAAAATTTATTAGCCTACCAATTCATTAAAGCTATATCAGGATTAACATACTGAGGCTGAATGTCCAGTTGGTTGTTTACATCACTTGCTAAATTTTTAGCAGCAGCATAGTTATTCTGTACCATCAAAGCTTGACTTACTATTCCATTTGGACAAGTGGCCTGATTATGAGGCTGATTACAGGGATAGCACCATACATAGTCTTGAACCATGTTGTTCTATATAGGCACTATTTTTTTTGATGTACTGACAGCATTTGGATTGTACTGTTGATTTGGCCTATTGTTGTAATTTCTTCTTTGACCCTGATAATCTGCATGATAACCAGGTCTATTTGCTTGGTAAGGGGTTACTTGGTAAGGGGTTGCTTGGTAAGGTCTATTATTCTGGTTTGTTTAAATTTTCAAACTCACTAAGTCATTGCTCACAGTCTGTAGTATTTTTGCTATGCTTTGCTGATTTTGTTTTAGCTCTTTAAATTCAGAATGAATGGGATTTGTATTGTTTTGTGTATTTGTTGAATAACCAAAAGATGGTATTGCTGAAATATGTAGGGCTAAAATTGGTAATAAAGGCTATATATCTCAAAAAATTAGCATTGGGGGCCTAGGTGCTATCTTACCATTTTGTATTAAATTGTTTTCTACTCTTATTACAATATCAAAAGCAGCTGGTAAAGTTACTCCTCCCATGGATTGTATCATAACAACAATATCAGAATTTAATGCCCTTAAATAATACAAAAAAGCATGCTCTGGTGATGGTTTCACTATTTCAGGGATTCTATTCCATGTTTTCTAAAATCTAAAATTAAAATATGTCATTTGCTCTTGTGGAGCCCTCTTAATAGAAGTCATTTGTTCAACTAATAATAAATGATCAGACTTGTCCTGAAATTGCCTATTCAAAGCAACACCTAATTCATCCCAAGATCTAATTGAATTGACTCTTAAGCTTCTAAACCATTGAAGAGCTTTACCTTTTAATGATGCTTCCAGCAACCTGATTGCAGTGTTTTCTTCGATGATGTAGTGAACAACACATAAAGACGCCACATCAATGATATGTTCAATGGGTGTAGTCCCATCTTCTTCTATAAAACTTGGTAAACTTTTCAATGCAGCCATCTGTATGTCATCATGCTAATTCAGATTCAAAGGGTTGCCTCCATTAAAAGACACAAAAGGCTGATTTTGAGGTGGTGGTGGATTTCTTCCACCTCCTCCACCACCTCTGGGTGGTGGTAACACTCCTCCACCTCCTCCATGAGGTGGTAATACTCCTCCTCCTCCTAGTAAAGACATTAGAGTGGGTAAAACTTGAGCTAGTGTTTAGACTGAAACTTCTTGAAATATTTTCCGTAATATAGGTTCTTCAACAGTAAACTCAAGAAGGAGTGGTTCCTCTTGGAAAATAGGAATCTATTCTTCTGGGCTTGCTGGTGGAGAACTTAAAAATTCTATTGATGAACTTGCAAATAATGGATTCTGATGTGAAGCAAAGTTAGGATGTGTACTTGGTAGATCTGTAACAACTGATAAATCTAATGTATAAGCCTCTTTCTCTCCTTTTATTCTCCTTTTTGGTGGAGATAACTGATTATGCTTCTTCTCAAAAATTTTACTTGACCTTCTTTGATATTTTTTCATAGGCTGCAAGATCTAATTTGAAAAAACCAAAGTATTAGAGTCGCCAGGTACTGATAAGAAACCTCTAAAAGCCTAAAATTTTCCTGCTCATATCAAAAACAACAAAAGAAAATAAGTCCTTTTGAACTGAAAATCAATTCAAAGTCCCACCAGGCGTGCCAAAAACTGTTATCACTGGGAATTGCACCCATATGCAAGGTTGGTTAAAGCACTACAATTCCGTGTAACATGGGACTAATCTCAGGTTGTGGGTGCCCTATAATGAGATTAGACCTCCAAATTGTGGGCTAGTTCCCTTTAAATGTTCTATTGAGATGTATATTTTTTTATTTTTTTGGGAAAAGGGAAGAAAGAAACTAATGAATACTAAATGAAAAATGGTGATGCACCTGATATGGATAAAAATAATGCAATCTGATTCATAATGTTTACCTAGAAATTTGACTTCTACACAATCCAGACTTGGCATAAATAACACAATCCAGACTTTGCATAAATACCACAAAAATGATTCTAAGGAAGGTTTGAAAATAGGTTTTATGAAGGAAATGGTTTTTTCACAGCATAAAAAGACTATTTCTGGTTAACACAACCTAAGACTTGTGATGAATTTATGCTTTAATGCTGTAAGCAATGAGGTGAGACAATAATTTTGAAGGTTTAATAATAAAACACAATAAAATTTCATCAAAATCACTTCAACATTCAACACTAAAAGGAAAGGTAAATCAACTGATCTAAAAAAAACAAAGGAAAGCTTTGCAAAAAGATAAAAGATAACCTGTAACCTGCTGATCTCTCAATAAAACTGTAAAAGTGAGCTACAAGAATTCTCCAATCTGTCTAAATCAAAATGAGAATCAAGAACTAGCAAAAACAAACTTTTGCTTTACAATATATAGGTCTACTCTCTCCAAGAGGTATGCAAAAAATATAGACTTGCAGATAACTGCCTCTAAAAATACTCATTCCTGAGCAACCTCAAAAATCCTCAAAATTAGGGTCTAAAACTGCCACAAATTGAGCAAAAAGAGCTTCAATTTGGGCCTCTCCATATGTTTGACCAAAATTTTGACCAAGGATCCTAAAAATACTCCTAAAAGTCATGTAAAACCTCCTAGGTGGCCTAGTTAACTCAACTAATCAATTTGCATGATTTGGCATGAGCAAAATTGATTGTGAGTAAATAATAAAGTAATAAAATATTACTCTATTGTTGGTTACAATTTGTTCTATTTTTGATTTTACAACTTGTGGAAAATAATAAAGTAATTTATAGAGTATTACTTTATTATTTATTTACAATTAATAAATGTGTAAAATCGTGCATGATTAGAAGAAAAATATTACTCCTTATCACTCCAATACATTTGCCTATTTTGCAAAATAGGACTTAGGAATAATTACAAAATTCCTTATCACTCCAATACATGAATGAGAAAAAATATCTCCCTTTGCAAGGAAAATAAAAAGAAACTCAGTCACTCCTGTAGTATTCCATGCACCAAACAAAAATGCATAAATATTGTTATGACTCCACCTTGTTGCCATTGTGCACATACATCCATTTCCTAAATCTCCTTATATCCCCATATGCAAATTTGAAGTTAAGGAAAGAAAAACAACTCCACTATGCAATTTGACCCCATGCATAAAAAATGCCCATCATATGTTGTCACCATCAATACTGCCACCATGCAATTTCCTTTATGCAATAATTAGATCACTACAAGACAATACCCTATTACCCATGAAGTCATATCTCCACCATGCATGAAAGTTTATCCTTGAACTCCATGTATTGCATATGCATATACCGTTTCAAAACATACAACCTCTTGTTTGTTAGTCACCATGCATAATGAGGAGATATCTATCCTTGGATGTTTGGAAATGGATAAGGAACTTGAGCATGTGATTTGTTATTCCTTCACCATCCGACCACCAAGGAATCTTCAAAGGGTTTTATAAGGCTTGGAGCCTTTCCCACATGTTACATCGGCCTCTTGACTTAAGAAAAACCAACTCTAAGGGGTTGCTGTCGGCCACTATATGTTATGATTGCTAGGGAAAGTCTTGACCACGACAACAAATTGGATAAAGTAATAATTGGTTTTTGTAAGTCAAAAAATGCACTTGAGCAAAAAGAACCTTCGAACAAAAGAGGAAAACAACCCTAATCTTTGCTCATTCACTCTTCATTTGACTTCTCTCTTTGAGCTCTACAAAATTCATGTCGGCCGAGGGTTTCAAGTAGCTCTATCATGGTTCTGGTCTTCTTCTTTCAATGGCTCTTCGTTGTCATTGCCATGGAACTCTGCATGAGCTAAGAAGAAGGTAACTCTACTTTTTTGTTTGATATGAAACATTTGAGGATCTATAGTTTTCTTCTCTTAAATGGTCATGACCTTCTTTACTGCTATGAATACCTCCATTGTTGTGCACTCTTTAATCCCTTCATTCTATTTCTATGTGATTCTTTCTCAACGGTCTTCATCTACTCTTCTAGAAGTTTGAGGCCATTGTGAGGCCATGGAAGATCTTCCTTCCTGTTAGCAACAAGGGTAAGCACTTGCCATTTAATCTATGTAGCTTCATTATCTTTGGTTTCACCCCTTATAGCATGACAAGTTTGTAGATAGACATGGGTATTGCATTTTATAGCAAAAAATGATGTCTTTGTCAGCCATGGTTGCATATTTCTTCTTTTGTCTTAATCTATTTTCATTATACAGAAACCTGAGGGTTTTGAAGCCTTTTACGATGAGGTTTTTGAATCTTTCTCCATTTTTAGAACCTCTACCTGCCATGGCTATACATCTCTTGAAAATAGACATAAAAACCTGTAGCTACTCGAGGGTTTGTGAATCTTGAAGATGAGGGTTTTGACTTCATCCTGCACAGAAAAACCTTGTAATGCCATGGCCATACTGCTTTGCTTGATCTCTTTCTCCTTATCTATAAGAAAAGAAAGGCTTGAAGTATCTTTGAAGAAATCTTGTTAACTTGGTAGATGGGTATACCTTCTTTCATGCTTCTTGCTCCTCTTTGTTGGTTATGAATGTATCATGGCACCTTTTTTGAAAGTTCTCAACTGTGTTTGGAAAAATATCATTAGGGTTTGGTCTCTTGACATGGGTATACAGTCTTTTCAAAAAGAACGGATTCTCTTTCTGTGCAACACCACCTTGATTATGAACTTGTCTGCATCTGTTGGCAAAAAGTATAGGGTTTTGAAGTATTAGGAAGTGGGTTTTCTTGCTTTGCTTCTCATAACCCTTCTCCTCCTGTCTTTGTGACTGTCTCACACTTACTGATGACACATTTTTACCTTACTTGTTTCACTGTAGCTATTGTGTAGAAGCACATATCGGTATTCTGTTATGACAACAAAACTTTTGATATTCTGTATGATAATTGTTATCATTTACCTCCATTTGCATGAGTATCATATATTGACACTTCTGGGAGGCTCTCCTATATCGTAGATGTGTTTCTTTAGCTTGTTTGCCTATAGTATACCTCTTCAATTTGCAAACTGTAATATGATGGACTATTTGGCTGTGTCATCATCCTTTCACTATGAGACTGTCTTTCTACTATAATTGGATTCTACCATGGCATAGAGATTAAGCTATCTTCTTCTTGATTGTTTGTGGCATTCTTGAAATGCACCTGTAGCTTGGATAACATGCTGCTATCTCTCTTTAGCTGTTTATTGTATATCCCATCCGCATTTGTGCATAATGACTGCTTATCTCATCATTTGGCTCTTACAGTATCATATGTACCATGCATTTTTCCTCTTGGTTGTCTGTGTATTATGACTGTATCATGATAGAACAATTGGCATAGAAGGAAGAGGACTGTTTACCTTGTGAATTTAATGTTCTTTGTCAATCATCACTGTAGCACTTGATATAAGTCTTGTTCTTCTTTCGATGTTCCTCCTTCATTATTGACGCACCTCTGTAGATGGATATGGAAATTTATGATATACTATGACTACTTCATGATCACTGTCATGACTGTCTATAATGAAGATGACTGCATTTATTCTTGTTCTTGTAATGTATCTTTCTTTATGGCATCATGACATCTTTTTGACTGCATGACATCATTGTATGTCTCTTGACTGCATGGTAGCATCTTCTTGACTGCATCATGCATGGCATCTTCTTGACTTTGTGGCATCCTCTTGACTGCATGGCATCCTTTGTAGCTTGGGCATGAGAAATAAAGTCTTGTCAAAGCAAAATAATGTTGCAATGTATGGAATCATTCTATTCATCCTTGAATTGTTGCATTCTTTATGTTCTACTATAATGTATCTCTTTGTATTTGCAACTTTATACATGATAGTCTCTTGTTTTTGCATATGTACTTGACTATCATGTATGTTATGACATACATAGCTACTCTACGACTTGCTTCTTCTTTAAGACCACTGATGATTAGTGACAGTCTTTATTATTCGATGAATAGTAGGCATCCTGTATGTATCTATTATTTGTATCTTCCACTTTAGTCATGACTGTCTCTCATTTGATCTTGAAAGTTGACTTGACTGCCATGTCTCTTGACCATTCACTGTGTTGGGGTATTTGCTTATGTATTATGTGCTTCATCCCTTGATGCTTGACTGTTTGAACATCTCACTCCATTTAGACTATAGCATTTGATCTTCATGTATCTTTTGATGGTTTGAAGTTCTGAGGCATTGGTGACAGCCTTTTGCAAAGTTTCTATCTTCTTTCTGGATGACTGCACACCTATCTCATACATATTGTGGAGCTGTATTTTATGGCAGTCAAGCTGGCATATTGTTTTATAATTGTCTTGCCTTCTACTGTTCCATCTGTTGTTCCACGTGGCATTTACTTGACTACTTCTATGAGACACTTGTAACTTTGAATGTGATATAGCTATTTAAACTTTGATCATCTTTAAATAGTATGAAAACAACATGAGAAATACCTGGTATAAAATGTTGTTTCATCTTACTCCCTTGTCATAATGAGATGACCCTTCACAAGATTTATTTTGCAACTTGTTCAAATGATACTTAAGTTCTTGTATCCTCCTTTCTCTGTCTGTCTTCTCTTTATCAGGCACAATAATCTAAAAACTTGTATCACTCCTGAGATGACTGTAATCTAATTTTCTAAATTTGTCTTTTTGTCAATCTTGATTTAGTCATATAGCTCTGATTTGTTTCAATCAACTATAATGATGTCATGATGACATCTTCTTTGCGTAAGTTGATTAGATGATGCATGATATAGCTTAGAATGATGCATCCTGTCTTTTTCTGGTACTCTTTTTAAAAAATGAAATGAAACATGCTGGGCTCAAACCCTTGTGGGAGCCACATTTAATCCACATGTTTATTTGTCTTCAAATCAACAACAAAATTTGTCCTATACCTGCACAATGAACAAACAATTTAGTATAAAAAAGTTCCTGATAGCATTGATTGATCTCCTTCATGATTTCTTCTTGATCTGTATCATTATCTGATCTGAATTCTTATTTGAATGCATGATATGATAAGTAGATGTCTCTGTTTGATAAAAGCATGTGATAACTGTAAACATCCAGAGCACTAACGGGGCTATCCCAAACATTTTTGCAGGTTTCAACTGGATGGTGGCTTGGAGAGAAGGATGAAGACTGAAGACTTGAAGACCAGCTTCAACAACAACCTCCATCATCAGGCAATGATGGATGTTTAGATTTATTGTATGTTCTTTTGTCTTTTCTTTTATCAAACAGATACATAGCTTGCATGTCTGCAATTGCCCAGTTTAGTTACTCCCACAGCTTGTGTGGGACACATTTGAACATTTCTTTAAAACATGATCAGTTAGTTTCTCTGATGCATATGATGTATATGTATTTCCTTTTTAATCAATGCATGAGATAAAGTAACAGATACCTGGATGTATGTTCAAAACATGACATGAAATAACAGTGTAATACAACATCTTTCTCTCTTTTATTCAAAACTGGTTAATCTGAATAATCAATTTAACTTATAACTCCTAAAAGATCAAACTTTGTAGAACAACTATATCTCCTTGAGTGTTTGATCCTTTGATGATCAATTCTTTTGTCATGATAACTTATCAGTCCTGATTGGACTAATCGGTCATCCTGACAACTAGATCTTCTTTTTAACTTTGTCAAGGTATCAACCATTCAAGAATGCATAACCTTGAAGTTTTCTATTATTCTTTCTAAACAATTACACTTAGGTCCAACTAATTTTCAATTTGAACAAAAAATTAGTAACACCCCTATAGGTTGGGATAAGCTAGAAGATAGGGTTAGCCTTGGTCCAGAAATTGATCTTTCATGAACCCATGCAATATAGGGTGATTTTAAGTCTTTTCCTTGTTAGTCTATTTCAATTCAATCAGTGTCAGCATGATGATTTGAGATATCTCGACGTCATCTACGTTGATTCGACTAGACAATGTTATCACAACGTTCATTTAGTAGATAAGTAATCTCATTTGGTTGTTGAGTATTCCTTTTTGTCTTTATCTATTTCCTTATTAGATGTTGTGATTATCGTTATTTATATCTTGTTATGGTTTAATATGGTGAAGAGGGGGAGTGAAACTCGACCCCAAAGTCACATATTATTGATGCCACCCTAACGATGATACTATCATTTGATGATACCTTGGATTATTTTGATAACCCTTAAACATCATTTAGATGTAAAGGAATTTATGTGTGATATAATCATTCTTAACCTTATAGTGGTCGGGCACCTTTATTATTATTATAATATATGTCTTTTGATAATTAGCTAACCACTATCCATCATTAGTGGAGTGAGTGGAGGCCGAGAAGAAGCTTATCATAAGCTTAGTAATCACTACCCACTCCATAATGGGAGTTTTGGACCATATGGAGCCCGATAAACTGCGGGGTGGCGGAGGATAATACAACTATTTTCACCACTACCATAGAAAAAGGTGGTTGATCTGGTAGCATAGAGGTTAATGCATGCAAGAAGATATTGAGAGAGAGTCTTTTGATGTGTTTTTGTTGTTGAATGTTGTGGAAAATGGAGTTTTGAGCATGGGGAGCTAAGTAGAGAAAATCTACAGTAGTAGCAAGTGTTGGTGAACACGAGCTTGCGGACAGAGCCACCACTAGCCACAAAAGAAATAATCTTTAACAAGTTGAAATTGTTATGTTATGGAGCCTATTTCCATATTACAATGTTTTTCAAATACTGTACTCTTCACGTATTCTCACCACTTCAAAAAAAAATTTAGGATCCCCCTTTTTTTGCGGGTATAGATATGTGTGGATCCCCCTTTTTCCGCGAGTATAGTTATCTATTTTATTTATACTTGTATATGGGTGCAGTCATCACCCATGATTAATGGGAACTATTATGGGTTAACTTGGCCCATGGTTTGGTACCCATTGTTTTGTAAAACCGCTATGTCGGTTACCTATTAATGTAATTATAAATACACAGACATACAGTAGGTAAAATATAGGAAGAATTGAGGTGAATAGAGTGTGTGAATTCCAGTGTGAATTTAGGAGAATTTGTTGAGTGCAACTCCAAACAATATTTGTGCATTGTCATTGTGAGAAGACTAATCTGAGAAAGTGTTTCTTGGTGGACGTAGCCCACATTGGGTGAACCACGTTAAATCCTGTCTTAATATTGTTCAATTTTTATTTATGTTCTTTATTTATCTCTCTTCATAATTCTTGTTGTGATTCTGAGAAATTATTCTGCATTGATTTCTATTTTATTTCTGTATACACCTAAAATTGACACGACTCTAGCTAAATAAATATTTTAAATATTTATTTCATTCTAAATTCCTCTATCAATAAATAAATAAATCAATTTATTTATTTGATTCATATTCCTCCAAAAATTAAATAAAACTATTTATTTAATTAAACTATCCAAATTCTTCTAGTCATTCTAAATTAAATAATACCAAATTATTTAATTATTTCTTCTCATTCTCTATATTTAAATAAATCCAAATATTTATTTAAATTGTCTAGTTCCTCTAAAATTGAATTAATACCAAAAATAATTCAATTAATCCACGTGCACATGTAATTAAATATTTCAATATTTAATTAGCTAATATTCCTCTCACCCACATGTCCTATTTCTCCTCCAGTTAGATTAGTTAACTCATCAATCAAACTTGTTAACTAATTGGTCATCTGAGTTCAATGTTCAATCAAATCAATCAACTCCCCAATCAACCCACTTATCTCTCCAATCAACCCAGTTAACTGATCAATCATCTCAGTTAACTCTTTAATTTATTCTATTAACTCCCTTGTTGCATGAAGGACCATGACACTTGTCCTCTCCCTATTCACGCACATCCTCTCAAATTTCCTCAACCGTTGGTCTTCTTATTCATTCGACACCATTGATCTTCTTTCTCACAAATCTATAAATACAACCCCTATTCCTCCATTTGAATAATCCAAGCTTTTATAAACTTACTCTGCAGGAATCACAGTGCGCCTTTGGCACAATCACTCTATAGCTTGAGATCACCATTATCATTGCATTTAGAAGATCCTCTTCATTGCAAACCTATCAACTGCTGTTCTCCATTGTCATCTTGGAAAAAAGCAAGGAAGTACACATTCTGAGGGCTATATTCACAAACAAGATCAATTTGAGATAGGCGACCAATGGAAGCCACGAAATAAGAAGGTTTACAAGGTGTTGTGTTCTTTGTGTTTACTCTTGTTTATTTCTAATTTCATTGAGATTATTGTATTATTGATAGTTTAATACTGTTTACCACATTTTCTGATAACATTTCTGGTGCCCACCGTGGGGCCCTTGCCCCAATTTAACTTCAAAATTGAGTTTTTGTGTCAGCATTCGTACACAAGATGTTTCTGTGCATCTACTCACTATTGCTGCGCATCTACTTTCTGTTGCTGCGCATCTATCATACCTGCGCATACACTCACTATTCTAGCGTATTTATCTTCTATTACGGTGCATCTGTCCTTTATTTCTGCACATTTATCATCTATTACGATGCATATGTCTTAACTACGCATTTATTCTCTGTATCTGCACATACATCCTCTGTAACTGCGCATTTGTATCTGTGCATACATTCATTGTATCTGCGCATTCATTCTGTTAAGGTTTTTAGGCTATTTCTTGGGAAATTTGTAACACTAACATCATTTGTAGGAATATCCTCATATCCATCTTGCAGGTTAAGAGCTGGTTAGACATATAGTTTCATGGTTAATTCTCATCTAGATCTAAATAGCAAAGGAAGTAATTAAACTTGTTCATGCAAATTTCACTTAGATTCTAAATAGGAGGGAAGTAATTTGTACTTGTTGCATCACAACTTGAACATAGTCCCAACTAGGAGGATTAAAATTGAACAATTGCTTTTAAAAGCTCGTTCAAAGTTAACAAATCTTGTGTGCCCAAGTAGAGTAACTCATCTAGTTTTTCTCTTTTTAACTAGGAGGAAAGGACCAGTGTTTTCCGTGGTTTTAGAATGATGATAGGACTATTCTCTCCCCTTAATTGGGTGAAAAAAAGCTAGAATCATCATTTCGCATGTGTTTCCTTTAGAGAGGCCTGCCCTTGGAATTCCTTCCTTCCAAGCGGGACGACCTTAAGTGGTAACAGGCTAACACCAAGCTCTTCTGATCCACTATAAATAAACTGTGTTTGAGGTGAAAGCTTCAAGCAACGAGTGTGGATTAGTTATACTGACAGCTAACATCCCCATAAACCCCACAAGGCACAACCCTTGCAGGTTGGGAGACTCCATAACGGAGAGTAGTGTTGCCGCAAGTATAACCACTCAAACAGTTGCCCTTACTACATATCCATTGTTTGTAGAAGCTAAAATCCCCTATTCGGTGACACAGGAGGAAAACATTCTCTAGAGCCATCCAACATCATACACTCATTCAGTGTAGAGACAAAAAAGTTCAACCCTTCAGGGGAACTATAGCTTGGTATGCATGAGAAGTGAGTGCCGTGGAGGGGAGCCGATGCTACCAAGCTATTAGCTGTCTACCTTTATGCAAGTGGCTGGTGTAAAAACCAAGTTAGAACTCATTGAATACTGTCCTAGCCAACCTTAGGATTGTGCATGCTTTGTAATCAAAAGTCAAAAAAATAAAAAAGTCAAACAATCATGAAAATATTCTGTGTGTGATGTGTCTTTCTTGCCATAATCAAAGAAACAAATCAAAAAGAGCAACATTCAGACAAAGAACCTAAAAACATTCATAACATTGAAAAATGTGCCCTTACCAAGTCAAAAACAAGCAAAGAAATACAGAGCTAAGCATCTGCCTCATCCTGCTGCACATTTGCTCCATCTTGTGGCGTATCTACTTTCTACTACACATTTACACTATTTTGTTGCGCTTTTATCCAATTTTGCTCCGCATCTATTTTTTACCAGTACTACGCATACACTTCCTTAAGCTGCGCATTTGTGCTCTGTTCTGGCGCATCTGATTTTCACCAGACCTACACTTTTACTTCCTGTTGCTACGCATATATGCTCTATTTATGTGCATCTGTCATAGTGAGCACTTCCGTACAATTTGTCAGAAAAATACTTACCTTTTTGGACACCCAGTTCAGCCTTATATCAGTTTCTGAAGTCAAATTAACTATGCAGTCACTTCTCCCATTCATTTCTACAGTGTACCCTCTTTTCCATTGTTCACCTCATTAGAATTTTGCCAAAAACTTCCCAAAAACATATCAAACTATCCCAAACCAGATTACAACAAGCCAATTTTTGATCATATCAAACTCAGACATCCCTAGTAAGTCTCCACTATCAAGGATCTATCATCCTTCTCTCTCAAAACTTCACTAGTTTGTTTTGGTGCAAAACTAGTCTCTACCAGGTAATCAAATTCCAATCATCCTTACTTTTGGCTACTATTTTATATCAACTGACTTGTTTGACACCATTGATCAAAGAAAACCCTTGTTCAGACCTTATCACCACAAGTATCCCCTTCACTACAACCTCCAAACACACCTTACCAAAGCATCCAATTTCACCCCACCCCATTCCAAATCACCTTGCATGGTACTAACTAGATCACAGAGACAAAAACAAATTGAAATGGCTGGAACATCTGACAGAATTGTATCCCCTTATGATAGTGACGAGGAAATATCTCACGAGGACTTACAAGAAGCTCTCCAAGATAGAAAATTTCAACGTATGATGGACAAAGTACTCAACCAAGACTCTAGCAAATTCTTTCTTCACCTAGAAAACCAAGGAGTTAATCTCCCCAAAGACTTTGACATCATAGCATTGAAAGAAACCGAAGAGGAAAGAACTCATGAAGACAACACACGTGAGGAAAGAACCCTTGACACAGACAAAGGTAAGAAAACCATAGACTCAACCACACCTCTAGAAATGTTGACAAAACAAGTTCAAACCCTATAACAATAATTAGTGGACCTCCAAACAGGGACATCCACTAAACATTATTCATTGGAGGATATCTCGCCATATCCCTTCGATAAGAGCTTGAAAATGATCCCCTTTCCCCTTAGATTTGAAGTTCCAAAATTTGACAAGTATAGAGGAAAGGATGACCCTAGAGACCACATCAGAGAATTCAACGCCGCATGTCTAGAGGTTGCCTACAATGAAACTTTTCTCATGAGACTCTTCCCTAGATCTCTTAGTGGGCAATCCATGGAATGGTTCTCTCGAGTCCTCCTTGGTATTCGTACCTTTGATGAGTTAGTGAACAAATTTGTCACACATTTTTCATATAATATAGAACATGAGGTATCCATGCTTGACCTTTGTAACACAAAACAAAAAAGTGGCGAATCCTTCACTGCTTTCTTACAAAGGTGGAGGCAACTCACCAGTAAATGTCCTCATCATATACCAGAAAAACAAATGCTTGAAATGTTTGTCCATAATCTCAATCCCAATCTTAGCTACCAAATTCAAATCCAATGCCCTACCACATTTATGGAAGTCATTGAGATGGGTTATTCATAAAAAAATCTATGATCACGAAAGGACAAATAAAATTGTTCAAAGACACTCCTAACTCAAACTATACCACGGATAAGTCAAAATTCTAGACCAAGAACAAGAACATCGTCAATGATGGAGTGGTTGACACTAAAGTAGCGGCTCCTAAACAACCAATTTTCAATCTCAAAGGAGCATCAAACAATGCAACACTGAGCAAACCTTCGTCAAACGAACTGAGACAACGGTACAACTTTCCTCCTAGATGAAAATTTACACCACTGGGGGAGTCATATTAGTCCACTTTGAGAAAGTTATTAGCAAACAATGAGATCACCCTTCCCTTCGTAAGTGATTATGAACCTCAAGTCAAACCTCCTTGGTGGAAGGATATTGATTTCTATGAGTACCACAGAGGCAAAGGCCATACAACTTATGACTGTATCCACTTGAAATACGTCATACAAGACTTGTTAGATCAATATTGTGTGGGCACAAAAGATCATCCCTCTAACGAATCACATGTGGCATTCAAGGATCCGCTCCTTAACCATGACAGGCAGAACCCTCCTAACAACAACAATAACAACCAACAAAATCACAATAATAGGAACAATGATGCTAACTACACGAATGTGCCGTTCAAGTACACTGTAAATTACACATCAGAGCATATCCCACAAATCAATGTGATCATGTTTAACAAGCAATTAGAGTCCAACACCAAATCAGATTGCACTATCACTACCAGTAGTGGGAAAGTCACCTTGCACACACTCCCTCCAAGGTCATCATCCTCACCATCTACCCCCCACAAGTATAGTGTCATAAACTAACTACAAAAGACTCCGACCAATATATCCATATTAGAGTTGTTGCGTCTATCGTCGGCCCACAAAGAGATTCTTGATAAAGCCCTAGTGGAAACCACTGTGCCTACCAACTTGGCCCAAGAGAAGTTTCAAGTCATGGTAGGTCATCTTACCTTACCTAACATCCCATCATTCACTAAATAGGATGATCTATCCATATCTCAACCCCATAACGCATCATTACATATTAAGACCTTCATTAATAAACATCGCATCAAAAGGGTTCTCATTGATGGAGGAGTAGGTTTGAACATTTGTATGCTTAAATTAATCCTTACATTGGGGTACTCAGAAACTATAGTGGATCCAAGAAAGAAGATCACAATAAAAGCCTATGATGAGGAAGAACGAACAACCAAAGGAATTGTGGTGTTACTGTTACGAATTGGACTAGTAGTGACAGAAGTTGTGTGCCGAGTCCTTGACAGGGAGCTTGCATACAACATTCTCCTAGGAAGACCTTGGATACATGCCATGAAAGTTGTGCCTTCCACATATCATCAATGTATCAAGTTCTCTCACAACGACCGAGAGATCACCATCCAAGGTGACCCTGATCCTTTCCAACACTATAACACTATCCAACCAAAGCCAGATTTCGGCATCCCTAACAATAGAGCTTCCACATCTTCTGCCTCCTAGCATGATCCTAGCTCCCAAGCTTCCACATCAAAGGCCAAAGAGCAAAAGGTCAAGATCAAAGAAATAGGGGTAGGAAAGTACTCCATCGAGCATACCCTTTGCGTAGCCAAAATGCCCCTATCTCTAAAGTCCTTTGGGTGACCTACACCCTTCCCTAAACCATCTGCTCCTTTTAAACCTCCTAAAGCTCCCTTTGTCAAATGGGGCACCTTATTAGATGAAAGAAAAGAGACATTCTACAATGGCTCTATATAGACGAAGATGACACAACACAAGATAAACAACCAAAGTTCCCAACAGAAATCAATGGGCGTGGTCAATCTATCTTACACAGAATGGGCTATGACGGACAGGGTCCCATCGGCCTGAGAAAAGAGGGAATAACTAAACCCATTCAACTCTCTTCATCCTCATCGGCTCACGACACAAGAGGGCTAGGATACAAAGACAACCGCAAAGGCAAAGCTAAGGCTACTACTTGTTTTGTGGAACAGATCAACAACCTCCAAGAGAATAGTGATACAGATTCTAATGAATATGGATGGGATGAACTTTCAGAACATTCCTATGAGGACAAAGGAATTGATATCATTTGCACATATAGCCCCTATCGTGAGGGACAAACGCTAAGTTCTAGGCCAATAGAGTGTGATTCGCCCATTCCGGAGAGTACAATTTACGAGGAAGGTCAAAATTCTAATGCGATAAACAATCTTGAAGAGAGTATCATCACAGATCTTATTCCTATCACTCCCAATCTTGATCATATATCCATCCTTACCATCACACCCACTGAATCAGATCAACCTATCAATCCCCTCCCCTTGGTACATCCCAAACTTATCGATTGGGATCTACGAGGAACCCCCCAACTAGACATGTTCTAGAACGACAATGCCTATATTGATTACATGGAGTTAAGAGACCACCTACCTGTAGGAGATCATAAAGTTGGCTTCGCCATAGAACTCAATACTGTGGCTTATTTTGGAGAGGGTGCCAAGCCTTCCAGTTGAAAAAATATAAAAATCAAACATGGATTTGATGGTGAAAACCACTCTGTGGTAGTGTCAGATCCCAAAAAAGTAAAAATAAACGACGCATCTAATGGTGAAAACCTCTCTGAGGTGCCAGATGGTAAAAGGATTGACACTCTCCCTAATAACATGTATCAGGAGAAGTCACAAATTGTGGTGGAACCTACAGAACCTGTCGACATCAGCACAAAAGGTAACCCAAAGATCATACACTTTGCCAAGTCTCTATCTCCGCCGGAAAAGATAAAATTTATACCCTTCTTCAAAAAGAAACAGGTCAACTTTGCTTGGTCATATGTAGATATGCCCGAGTTAGATCTAGACTTGATCTTGCATCATCTACCACTAGATCCTGGAGTTAAACCTATTAAACAAAAACTCAGAAAAATGCATCCACATGTCGCATTGCTAGTCAAAGAGGAACTTAAGAAACTACTAGATGTAGGGTACATCAGAGCAATCGATTATCCAGAGTGGGTATCAAACATTGTACCGGTATCTAAACCCGATGGAAGGGTCAGATTGTGTAATGACTTTTGAGATCTCAACAAGGCTTGTCGCAAAGATGATTTCCCATTGCCCAACATTAGCATCATCGTAGACTTGACAGTGGGACACACTATGCTCTCTCTTATGGATGGTCTCTCCAGATACAACCAAATCAAAATAGGGACAAAAGATCAGCATAAGATGACATTCACATGTCCATGGGGAACCTTCTATTGGAATGTCATGCCATTTGGGTTGAAGAACGCAGGAGCAATATACCAACGTGCAATGACTACTATCTTCCACGACATGATGCACGTCACCATGGAAGACTATGTGGACAACATCCTTGAGAAATCAATTACAAGGGAATCTCACTTAGATATCCTAGAGAAAGTCTTTCAGTAGCTGGAACAATTCAAGGTTTGATTAAATCCAAAAAAGTGTGTGTTTGGGGTCACTTCCGACAAACTCTTGGGTTTCATAGTATCAACAAATGGAATTGAAGTAGATCGTGCAAAGGTCAAAGCTATCATGGAGATGCCACCACCAAAGAACATCACCCAACTGCGGTCTCTACAAGGTAAATTGTAGGCAATCCGTCAGTTTATCTCACAACAGGCAGACAAGTGTCAACCTTTCACTCATCTATTGCATAAGAACATCCCATTCAGATGGGATGAGAAGTGTGAAGAAGGATTTCACAAATTGAAGGAGTATCTCATGAATCTGCCTATCTTGATTCCACCTATCCAAGGAAAGCCATTATATCTTTACATATCTGCTACACTGACAACTCTAGGAGCCCTTTTAGCACAACAAGATTATGAAGGCAAGGAAAGGGCTATCTACTACATCAGTCGCACATTGGTGGGGTATGAATTATAGTATTCTCAAATTGAAAGATCCTGTCTTGCTGTGGTTTTTACTTCCCAGAAACTATGCCATTACATGCTTGCACATTCCATCAAGTTAATTACAAAGATTGATCCACTCAAATACTTGTTAATCAAAGCAGCTTTAATAGGCCACCTAGCTAAATGGGTAATGCTACTAAGTGAGTATGACATAGAATATGTGGAAAGGAAAGCTATCAAAGGTCATATTATCGTAGATCAGTTGGTCGAGGCACCATTGCAAGATACCACTCCAATGACATTCAAGTTTCCTGATGAATCAATTTTTAGTATCACAACACATTCATGGAAGCTATACTTTGATGGCTCCTATACCAACCATAGATCGGGGGCATGCATCTTATTAGTCACTCCTCAAGGTGACACAATACCTAAGTCCTATCATTTGCTTTTTCCTTGCACAAACAACATAGCAGAGTATGAGGCCTTAGTCATTGGTCTTAAGATGGCGGCAGAGTGGAAAGTGAAAGAGCTACATGTCTATGGAGATTCGCAACTAGTGATCAACCAAGTGAATGATGACTATCAAACGAAAGATGACAAGCTAATACCATACAAGCGTATGGTAGATGAATTTAAAGGATACTTTGTGATAATCTCCTTTGAGCAGATTCCTCGCATAGAGAACAAAGCAGCAGATGCCATGGCAACCATCACCCGCTTCTCAACATACTAGAGAATAAGTCACATTTTAAGTTCTTGGTGGAGCCAGTCACACAACTAGCTTATGATATCCTTGAAACACAGTTCATTTGCCTCCTAGTAGGATCTAATTCACCCTTGTATGGTAAAATTTACACTTACCTCAAGGATAACACCTTACCAGCCAACTTATTCAACAACCAACACCAAACCTTTATCCGCCAAACATCCCGTTATGCCATTATAGCTGACACCCTTTACTGCCGAGGTCTGGATGGTACTCTACTCAGATGTCTTGAACATGATGAATCTCAAACCACCTTACAGGAAGTACACGAAGGAATTTGTGGATCACACTCTAGTGGTCCTACCTTAGCTAAGAAACTCATGCATTTGGGATACTATTGGCCGAACATGGAGACAAACTCATATCACTTTGTCAAGAAATGCAAGCAGTGTCAGACTCATGGTAACCTCATCCATGCACCAGCTCAGGAACTGTGACCTTTAACGACACCTTGATCCTTTTGTTAGTGGGGACTCAACCTTGTGGGCACCCTCCATCATCTAACGACCACAAGTTCATCATAACCGCCACTGAGTATTTTACCAAGTGGATTGAAGTCGTTCCACTCACCAATGTCATAGGCAAGCAAATTGCCTCCATCCTTAATTACCTCATTTGTCGATATGGAATTCCCTCATCCATAGTCATGGATAATGGAAGACCTTTCAAAAACTAGGATGTTCAAGAGCTTTGTGACAAGTTCTAAATCCAACACCACTTCTCAACACCATATTACCCCCAAGGCAATGGTCAGGCAAAGGCATCCAACAAAACCATCTTGAAAATCCTCAAGAAAACTGTCAACGATGCTGGCCGTGATTGGCACATGCAACTAAATCCTGCTCTGTGGACCTATCAAACTAGCATATGCACTCCCATAGGTGCCACCCCATATGCCCTTGTCTATGGTTCTAAAGCCATTTTGCCCATTGAGGCCGAGTTACCATATTTGAGGGTGTCGTTAAAAGGTCTTATAACTGATGAGGACTACAGAGTTTCTAGATTGCAAGAGTTAGAACTATTGGAGGAGAAACGACAGAATGCTTTCAACCATCTCAAACCTACCAACAAAGAATGTCATGAAGCTATAACCATAGAGTCAATCCAAGGGTCTTCAATGTGGGCAATCTAGTGCTCAAAGAAAATCCCAGCAATCAACAGGATTGAGAAAAGAAAGGAAAGTTTGAACCCAACTGGCTTGGTCCTTATGTAATCATTATTGCCTATGGATTAGGAGAATACCAATTAGCTACATGAGAAGGTGAGCTGTTCGATGACCCAATCGATAGTATGCATCTCCACCGGTTCTATACCTAGAGAATCCCAATGTAAGGGGGCAAAAAATCAAAAAATAAAAAAATAAAAAAAATAGAAAAACAACAAAAAAATCATTCTCTGGTTAAAACCTAGTAAACAAGCGCCTTAGATAGATACCATGATGAAAACTTGGTAAATAGGCCTCATGTGTATTTCAAAAATGTTGCAATAAAAGCAAAGTAGTGAAAACCTGGCAAACAGGCGCTCTTTGCAATGAGAACTGCTTCCTCCATCTTTGGGAAACCATCACCTTGCATCCATTCTTCTTACTGTTATCCATCACCTGATCGTATCTGTTTCACCACACCACCTAACGATAACCTATCATGGCTTGATACCATATCAACATTATCACCTTACAACCTAAGGTTTATCTAGTATCTTATCCGTGGTGTCAGCCTGCCATAACATCCATTGTTAGTATCTGGTCATCCCAAACTATGTTGCCTCTGCGTCTTCATGTAGGTAAGGCCATCTTGTATCGATGCACCCCTGAGGCTCCTTTCCCATCCATCCCAGGTCACCCGTCCTCTAGTCCCATTCGTATCTGCACCAATTTCCCATTACCTAGGTCTTAGGTCCACACAGCTCACCCCGAACTACATTGCCTCTACGTCATCACATAGGTAAGGCCATTTATCAATGAGCCCTTGAGGCACTAGGTTAGTCCCTTAGGGCCTGTTTCTTCATGTCCATTGTCAGTTCATCCATAATAAATCAAACCTTCACCTGACTGGGGACAAGTCCTCACCCTGGTTATAGAGTTGGATCCTGCAATGTCACATGTTCTAAAGAGGACACCAATAAGGATTGTGATACCTTTCACTAGACAAACACGCGCAACAAAGCATGCTTCCAAACAGAAATTTTGATGCAAGATGTCAACCTATCCTAAACAAAGCAAACAAGCACCTAAACATTGTAAATCATTTTATCTAAATTATGGCAAGAAAACACATCTAACGCAAGAAAGTTTTGTTTTGATCGGTTGTGCCTAAAATCTTAACTTTTTGTTATCATGTTTCCTACACTACTCAAGGATGCCTAAAAAACTAGAGATGCTATGATGGGGGC